>CM038674.1:491206874-491920262 GCA_021605145.1 Aegilops bicornis
TGTAATCTTCTTTTTGCGGTGTGTTTGTTGAGACCGATGAATTGTGGGTTTATGATCCAGCTTATCTATGAATAATATTTGAATCTTCTCTGAATTCTTTTATGTATGATTGAGTTATCTTTGTAAGTCTCTTCGAATATCCGTTTGGTTTGGCCAACTAGATTGGTAGTTCTTGCAATGGGAGAAGTGCATGGCTTTGGGTTCAATCTTGCGGTGTCCTTACCCAGTGATAGAAAGGGTTGCAAGGCACGTATTGTATTGTTGCCATCGAGGATAACAAGATGGGGTATTTATCATATTGCATGAATTTATTCCTCTACATCATGTCATCTTGCTTAAGGCGTTACTCTGTTTTTAACTTAATACTCTAGATGCATGCTGGATAGCGGTCGATGAGTGGAGTAATAGTAGTAGATGCAGAATCGTTTCGATCTACTTGTTTTGGACGTGATGCCTATATACATGATCATACCTAGATAACCTCATAACTATGCTCAATTTTGTCAATTGCTCAACAGTAGTTTGTTCACCCACCATAGAATATCTATGCTCTTGAGAGAAGCCACTAGTGAAACCTATGGCCCCCGGGTCTATTCTCATCATATCAATCTCTATCACTTTATTTATTTTCTTTGTTTTACTTTGCCTTTTACTTTTCACTTTGCATCTTTATACCAAAAATACCAAAAATATTATCTCTATCAGATCTCACTCTCGTAAGTGACCGTGAAGGAATTGACAACCCCTAATCACGTTGGTTGCGAGTAGCTATCGTTTTGTGCAGGTACGAGGGACTTGTGTGTGGCCTCCTACTGGATTGATACCTTGGTTCTCAAAAACTGAGGGAAATACTTATGCTACTGTGCTGCATCATCCTCTCCTCTTCGGGGAAAACCAACGCAAGCTCAAGACGTAGCAAGAAGGATTTCTGGCGCCGTTGCCGGGGAGGCTCACGCGAGCAAGTCAAACATACCAAGTACCCATCACAATCCCTATCTCTCGCATTACATTATTTGCCATTTGCCTCTCGTTTTCCTCTCCCCCACTTCACCCTTGCCGTTTTATTCACCCTCTCTTTCCCAATCTCCTCCTCTTTTTCCCGTTGCCTTTTTGTTTGTTCGTGTGTTGGATTGCTTATTTGTCGCGATGGCTCAAGATGCTACCAAATTGTGTGACTTCACCAATACCAATAATAATGATTTCCTTAGCACTCCAATTTCTCCTCTTGCCAATACTGAATCTTGTGAAATCAATACTACTTTGTTGAACCTTGTTATGAAAGATCAATTCGCCGGCCTTCCTAGTGAAGATGCCACTACTCATCTGAATAGCTTCGTTGATTTATGTGATATGCAAAAGAAAAAAGATGTCGATAATGATGTCGTTAAATTGAAGCTATTTCCTTTTTCTCTTAGAGATCGTATAAAGCGTGGTTTTCATCTTTGCCTAAAAATAGTATTGATTCTTGGAACAAGTGCAAAGATGCTTTTATCTCTAAGTATTTTCCTCCCGCTAAGATCATCTCTCTTAGGAACGATATTATGAATTTTAAGCAACTTGATCATGAACATGTTGCACAAGCTTGGGAGAGAATGAAACTGATGATACGTAATTGTCCTACTCATGGTTTGAACTTGTGGATGATTAATTGATTATACAAAAAATTTATGCTGGATTGAATTTTGCTTCTAGAAATCTTTTAGATTCGGCCGCGGGAGGCACTTTTATGGAAATCACTTTAGGAGATGCTACTAAACTCCTAGATAATATTATGGTTAATTATTCTCAATGGCATCTTGAAAGATCTACTAATAAAAAAGTGCATGCTATAGAAGAAATCAATGTTTTAAGTGGAAAGATGGATGAACTTATGAAATTATTTGCTACTAAGAGTGTTTCTTCTGATCCTAATGATATGCCTTTGTCTACCTTGATTGACAATAATAATGAATCTATGGATGTGAATTTTGTTGGTAGGAATAATTTTGGTAACAACGCGTATAGAGGGAATTTTAATCCTAGGCCTTATCCTAGTAATCCTTCTAATAATTATGGAAATTCCTACAGCAACTCTTATGGAAATTTTAATAAGATGCCCTCTGAATTTGAGAGTAGTGTTAAAGAGTTTATGAATTCACAAAAGAATTTTAATGCTTTGCTTGAAGAGAAATTGCTTAAAGTTGATGATTTGGCTAGGAACGTTGATAGAATTTCTCTTGAGATTGATTATTTAAAGCTTAGATCTATTCCTCCTAAGCATGATATCAATGAGTCTCTCAAATCCATGAGAATTTCCATTGATGAGTGCAAGGAAAGAACCGCTAGGATGCGTGCTTCCAAAGATGCCTTTATTAAAGCGTGTTCTTCCAATTCCTATGATAATCAAGATGAAGATCTAAAAGTTATTGATGTGTCCCCTATTAAATCTTTGATTTGCAATATGAATCTTGATGAAACTGAATATGATCTTCCTTTACCTAGAAGGCGTTCTAAGAATTCTGAGTTTTTAGATCACGATGATGAAATTTATAAAAGTGGGATTGAAAGAAATAAAAATCTAGATGTTGCTAAACCCACTATATTGGATCTCAAGGAATTTAATTATGGAAATTGCTCTTTGATTGGTTGTATTTCCTTGTTGCAATCCGTGCTAGATTCTCCTCATGCTTATAGTCAAAATAAAGCCTTTACCGAACACATTGTTGATGCCTTGATGCAATCTTATGAAGAAAATCTTGAGTTGAAAGTTTCTATCCCTAGAAAACTCTATGATGAGTGGTAACCTACCATTAAGATTAAAATTAAAAATTATGAATTTCATGCTTTGTGTGATTTGGGTGCTAGTGTCTCTACTATTCCCAAAACTTTGTGTGATTTGCTAGATTTCCGTGACTTTGATGATTGCTCTCTAAACTTGCATCTTGCGGATTCCACTATTAAAAAGCTATGGGAAGAATTAATGATGTTCTTATTGTTGCAAATAGGAATTATGTGCCCATAGATTTTATCGTTCTTGATACAGATTGCAATCCTTCATGTCCTATTATTCTTGGTAGACCTTTCCTTAGAACGATTGGTGCAATTATTGATATGAAGGAAGGGAATATTAGATTCCAATTTCCATTAAAGAAAGGCATGGAACACTTTCCTAGAAAGAAAATAAAATTACCATATGAATCTATTATGAGAGCCACCTATAGATTGCCTACCAAAGATGGCAATACCTAGATCTATCCTTGCTTTTATGCCTAGCTAGGGGCGTTAAACGATAGCGCTTTTCGGGAGGCAACCCAATTTTATTTTGTGTTTTTGTTTTTGCTTCTGTTTAGGAATAAATAATCCATCTAGCCTCTGTTTAGATGTGATTTTATGTTTTAATTAGTGTTTCTGCCAAGTTAAACCTATTGGATCTTCTTGGATGATAGTTATTTGATCTTGCTGTAATTTCCAGAAACTTTGTGCTCAGTGCCCGAATTGTTAAAAATCACCAGAACGTGATAAAATACTGATTCTAATTGCTGCTGATCAATAAACAAATTTTCCAGGCCGTCTAATTTTTGTATAATTTTTTGAGTTCCATAAGTTTGCGTTAGTTACAGATTACTACAGACTGTTCTGTTTTTGACAGATTCTGTTTTTCGTGTGTTGTTTGCTTATTTTGATGAATCTATGCCTAGTAAAATAGTTTATGATCCATAGAGAAGTTGGAATACAGTAGGTTTAACACCAATATAAATAAAGTATAGTTCATTACAGTACCTTAAAGTAGTCTTTTGTTTTCTTTCTCTAACAGAGCTCACGAGATTTCTGTTGAGTTTTGTGTTGTGAAGTTTTAAAGTTTTGGGTGAATTCTTTTGATGGATTATGGAACAAGGAGTGGCAAGAGCCTAAGCTTGGGGATTCCCATGACACCCCCAAGATAACCCAAGGACACCAAAAAGTCAAAGCTTGGGGATGCCCTGGAAGGCATCCCCTCTTTAAATCCACTTCCATCGGTAATTTACTTGGAGCTATATTTTTATTCACCACATGATAAGTGTTTTGCTTGGAGCATCTTGTATTATTTGCGTCTTTGCTTGTTAGTTTACCCCAATCATCCTTGTTGTACACACCTTTTTAGAGAGCCATACATGATTTGGAATTTGATAGAATACTCTATGCACTTCACTTATATCTTTTGAGCTTGATAGTTTTGCTCATAGTGCTTCACTTATATCTTTTGAGCGTGATAATTTTTGCTCTAGTGCTTCACATATATCTTTTAGAGCACAGTGGTGGATTTGTTTTAAAGAAACTATTGATCTCTCATGCTTCACTTAGATTATTTTGAGAGTCGTTAATAGCATGGTAATTTGCTTAATGTTAATATACTTAGTGTTCAAGATATGTGAAAATTTCTTTTTGAGTGAATTGAATACTAAGATAAGTTTGATGCTTGATAATTGTTTTGAGATATGGAGGTGATAATATCAAAGTCGTGCTAGTTGATAATTTTGAATTTGAGAAATACTTGTGTTGAAGTTTGCAAGTCCCGTAGCATGCACGTATGGTTAAAGTTGTGTAACAAATTTGAAACATGAAGTGTACCGGCTTGTGCATCCTTATGAGTGGCGGTCGGGGACGAGCGATGGTCTTTTCCTACCAATCTATCCCCCTAGGAGCATGCGTGTAGTACTTGATTTTTGATGGCTTCTAAATTTTTTCAATAAGTATATGAGTTCTTTTGACTAATGTCGAGTCCATGGATTATACGCACTCTCACCTTTCCGCATTTGCTAGCCTCTTCGGTACCGTGCATTGCCCTTTCTCACCTTGAGAGTTGGTGCAAACTTCGCCGGTGCATCCAATCCCCGTGATATGATACGCTCTATCACACATAAACCTCCTTATATCTTCCTCAAAACAACAACCATACGTACCTATTATGGCATTTCCATAGCCATTCCGACATATATTGCCATGCAACTTCCATCATCATTATTATGACATACATTACTTTTGTCATATTGCCATTGCATGATCATGTAGTTGACATCGTATTTGTGGCACTCTTGATTTCCATACATGTCACTCTTGATTCATTGCACCATCACGGTACACCGCCGGAGGCATTCATATAGAGTCATATTTTGTTCTAAGTTTCGAGTTGTAACTGTTGAGTTGTAAGAAAAATAAAGTGTGATCATCATCATTATTAGAGCATTGTCCCAAGTGAGGAAAGGATGATGGAGACTATGATTCCCCCATAAGTCGAGATGAGACTCCGGACGAAAAATATATATATAAAAAAAGCAAGGCCAAAAAAAAGAGGCCCAAAAAAATGAGAGAAAAAGAGAGAAGGGACAATGCTACTATCCTTTTACCACACTTGTGCTTCAAAGTAGCACCAAGATCTTCATGATAGAGAGTCTCTCATTTTGTCATTTTCATATACTAGTGGGAATTTTTCATTATAGAACTTGGCTTGTATATTCCAATGATGGGCTTCCTCAAAATGCGCTAGGTCTTCGTGAGCAAGCAAGTTGGATGCACACCCACTAGTTTTCTTTTGTTGAGCATTCATAGCTCTAGTGCATCCGTTGCATGGCAATCCCTACTCCTCATGTTGACATCAATTGATGGGCATCTCCATAGCCCGTCGATTAGCCTCGTCAATGTGAGACTTTCTCCTTTTTTGTCTTCTCCACACAATCCCATCATCATATTCTATTCCACCCATAGTGCTATATCCATGGCTCAAGGCCATGTATTGCGTGAAGGTTGAAATTTTTTGAGATTATTTGAGTATGAAACAATTGCTTGGCTTGTCATCGGGGGTATAGAAGTTGGGAACATCTTTGTGTGACGAAAATGAAGCATAGCCTAACTATATGATTTTGTAGGGATGAACTTTCTTTTGCCATGTTATTTTGAGAAGACATGATTGCTTTGATTAGTATGCTTGAAGTATTATTATTTCTGTGTCAATATGAACTTTTGTCTTAAATCTTTCGGACCTGAATATTCATACCATGATTAAGAAGATTTACATTGAAATTATGCCAAAGTATCACTCTGCATCAAAAATTCTCTTTTTATCATTTACCTACTCGAGGACGAAAGGTGAATTAAGCTTAGGGATGCCCGATACGTCTCCAACGTATCTATAATTTTGATTGCTCCATGCTACTTTATCTACTGTTTTGGACTATATTGGGCTTTATTTTCCACTTTTATATTACTTTTGGGACTAACCTATTAACCGGAGGCCCAACCCAGAATTGCTGTTTTTTGCCTATTTCAGTGTTTCGAAGAAACGAAATATCAAACGGAGTCCAAACGGAATGAAACCTTCGGGAACGTGATTTTCCAACCGAACGTGATCCAGGATACCTGGACCCTACTCCAAGAAGTGCCAGAGGCGGTCACGAGGGTGGAGGGCGCCCCCCTGGGCGCGCCCCCCTACCTCGTGGGCCCCCTGAGGCTCCACCGACGTACTCCTTCCTCCTATATATACCTACGTACCCCCAAATGATCAGAACAGGAGCCAAAAACCTAATTCCACCGCTGCAACTTCCTGTTTCCACGAGATCCCATCTAGGGGCCTGTTCCGGAGCTCCGCCGGAGGGGGCATCCACCACGGATTGCTTCTACATCAAGACCATAGCCCCTCCGATGAAGTGTGAGTACTTTACTTCAGACCTTCGGGTCCATAGCTAGTAGCTAGATGGCTTCTTCTCTCTTTTTGGATCTCAATACAATGTTCTCCCCCTCTCTCGTGGAGATCTATTCGATGTAATCTTCTTTTCGCGGTGTGTTTGTTGAGACCGATGGATTGTGGGTTTATGATCCAGCTTAGCTATGAATAATATTTGAATCTTCTTTGAATTCTTTTATGTATGATTGAGTTATCTTTGCAAGTCTCTTCGAATTATCCGTTTGGTTTGGCCAACTAGATTGGTAGTTCTTGCAATGGGAGAAGTGCATGGCTTTGGGTTCAATCTTGCGGTGTCCTTACCCAAAGGATGTAATGGGTTGCAAGGCACGTATTGTATTGTTTCCATCGAGGATAAAAAGATGGGGTATTTATCATATTGCATGAATTTATTCCTCTACATCATGTCATCTTGCTTAAGGCGTTAATCGCTTTTTTAACTTAATACTCTAGATGCATGCCGGATAGCGGTCGATGAGTGGAGTAATAGTAGTAGATGCGTAATCGTTCGATCTACTTGTCACGGACGTGATGCCTATATACATGATCATACCTAGATAACCTCATAACTATGCTCAATTCTGTCAATTGCTCAACAGTAGTTTGTTCACCCACCGTAGAATATCTATGCTCTTGAGAGAAGCCACTAGTGAAACCTATGGCCCCCGAGTCTATTCTCATCATATCAATCTCTATCACTTTATTTACTTGTTTGTTTTTACTTTGCTTTTACTTTTTACTTTGCATCTTTATACCAAAAGTACCAAAATATTATATCTATAAGATCTAACTTTCGTAAGTGACCGTGAAGGGATTGACAACCCCTAATCGCGTTGGTTGCGAGTAGCTATCGCTTTTGTGCAGGTACGAGGGACTTGCGCGTGGCCTCCTCTTGGATTGATACCTTGGTTCTCAAAAAGCGAGGGAAATACTTACGCTACTATGCTGCATCATCCTCTCCTCTTCGGGAAAACCAACGCAAGCTCAAGACGTAGCAAGAAGGATTTACGGCGCCGCTGTCGGGAGTCTCATAAAAGTCAACATACCAAGTACCCATCACAATCCCTATCTCTCGCATTACATTATTTGCCATTTGCCTCTCGTTTTCCTCTCCCCACTTCACCCTTGCCGCTTTATTCGTCCTCTCTTTCCCAATCTCCTCCTCTCTTTCCCTTTGCCTTTTGTTTGCTCGTGTGTTAGTTTGCTTGCTTGTCGCTATGTCTGAAATTGGGGAAATTATCGCCGATATGGGTGATAATAATATGGAAAATTCTGAAGCTCCTGCTGAAGAATCCCCTACCTATCACACAAAAGATTTCGAATCGGTAGTGGTAATATTATTGGAAAAGGAGTTATTCAAGATTTCTTTACTTGTGCTGGTGCTTTACCCTCTATGGGTGGTTCTATTCTCCATAGAACTAGTAGTCTTGCGGACGATATTGCCATGCTTATCGTTGAACTTGAAAGACAATTTATGCATATGCACCCTTCTATACAAAGAATTTTCCTAGAATTTTCTAATATTGAACACTCCTCTGTTAAGCATGCCTCTACTATCTTTTTGGCTCATGAATTCAGATTTATAATAAAAGAAGCCAAAGAAATCTTTGCGCATTATAGGGTGGACGCTGGCCGCCCTCCCATAGAATCTATCTTTTTTTATCAAGAAGAAATAATGCATTTTCAATCTATCGACTATGTTGCTTTCAATGAAAATCTTAGAAAAAAAAGTGCCTACCAATATTTTAATTGTTAGAATCTCTGAGCTTAATGATGATTTGGCTATTCGAAATAATGATCTAGGATGCTCTCTTGAGTATAGGCTCACAAAGTTCTGTCAAAAGAATGCTTATAATGATGAATTGGTTGTGCAATATGAAGGGCCGAAAGAGGAACCTATACCTCCTAAAATTGATCTTGGGGACTTTTGTCCTATTAAATTTAGCCATTTTGATTACTTCTGCTTGCCTCAAAGAAAACTTGCTGCCGAACAAAGAGAATATGAAATGAGTTTCACCGATCTATCTTATTACTACGGCACTACCTAGACCTATCCTTGCTTTTATGCCTAGCTAGGGGCGTTAAACGATAGCGCTTGTTGGGAGGCAACCCAATTTTATTTTTAGTTTTTTGTTTTTGCTTCTGTTTAGGAATAAATAATCCATCCAGCCTCTGTTTAGATGTGGTTTTATCTTTTAATTAGTGTTTGTGCCAAGTTAAACCTATTAGATCTTCTTGGGTGATAGTTATTTGATCTTGCTGTAATTTCCACAAACTTTGCTCTCAGTGCCCGAATTGTTAAAAATCACCAGAACGTGATAAAATACTTATTCCAGTTGCTGCTGATCAATAAACAAATTTTCCAGGTCTTCTAATTTTGGTAGAATTTTTTGGGTTCCAGAAGTTTGCGTTAGTTACAGATTACTACAGACTTTTTTGTTTTTGACAGATTCTGTTTTGCATGTGTTGTTTGCTTATTTTGATGAATCTATGGCTAGTAAAATAGTTTATAATCCATAGAGAAGTTGGAATACAGTAGGTTTAACAACAATATAAATAAATAATGAGTTCATTACAGTACCTTGAAGTAGTATTTTGTCTTCTTTCTCTAACGGAGCTCACGAGATTTCTATTCAGTTTTGTGTTGTGAAGTTTTCATGTTTTGGGTGAATTCTTTTGATGGATTATGGAACAAGGAGTGGCAAGAGCCTAAGCTTGGGGATTCCCATGGCACCCCCAAGATAATCCAAGGACACCAAAAAGTCAAAGCTTGGGGATGCCCCGGAAGGCATCCACTCTTTCGTCTACTTCCATCGATAATTTACTTGGAGCTATATTTTTATTTACCACATGATATGTGTTTTGCTTGGAGCGTCTTGTATTATTTGTGTCTTTGCTTGTTAGTTTACCACAATCATCCTTGCTGTACACACCTTTTGAGAGAGCCATACATGAATTGGAATTTGTTAGAATACTCTATGTGCTTCACTTATATCTTTTGAGCTTGATAGTTTTGCTCTATGTGCTTCACTTATATCTTTTGAGCATGATAATTTTTGCTCTAGTGCTTCACTTAAATCTTTTAGAGCACGGTGGTGGATTTGTTTTAAAGAAACTTGATCTCTCATGCTTCACTTAGATTATTTTGAGAGTCGTTAATAGCATGGTAATTTGCTTAATGTTAATATACTTAGTGTTCAAGATATGTGAAACTTTCTTTTTGAATGAATTAAACACTAAGATAAGTTTGATGCTTGATAATTGTTTTGAGATATGGAGGTAATAATATCAAAGTCGTGCTAGTTGATAATTGTGAATTTGAGAAATACTTGTGTTGAAGTTTGCAAGTCCCGTAGCATGCACGTATGGTTAAAGTTGTGTAACAAATTTGAAACGTGAAGTGTACATGGCTTGTGCATCCTTATGAGTGGCGGTCGGGGACGAGCGATGGTCTTTTCCTACCAATCTATCCCCCTAGGAGCATGCGCATAGTACTTGATTTTTGATGGCTTCTAAATTTTTGCAATAAGTATATGAGTTCTTTTGACTAATGTTGAGTCCATGGATTATAAGCACTTTTACCTTTCCGCCTTTGCTAGCCTCTTGATGCCGTGCATTGCCCTTTCTCACCTTGAGAGTTGGTGCAAACTTCGCTGGTGCATCCAAATCCCGTGATATGATACGCTCTTTCACACATAAACCTCCTTATATCTTCCTCAAAATAGCCACCATACCTACCTATCATGGCATTTCCATAGCCATTCCGAGATATATTGCCATGCAACTTTCCACCATTCCGTTCATCATTATTATGACATACATTACTTTTGTCATATTGCCATTGCATGATCATGTAGTTGACATCGTATTTGTGGCAAAGCCACCGTGCATTATTTTCCATACATGTAACTCTTGATTCATTGCACCATCCTGCACATCACGGAGGCATTCATATAGAGTCATATTTTGGTCTAAGTTTCGAGTTGTATTTGTTGAGTTGTAAGAGAAATAAAAGTGTGATGATCATCATTATTAGAGCATTGTTCCAAGTGAGGAAAGGATGATGGAGACTATGATTCCCCCA
The DNA here is from genome assembly GCA_021605145.1 of Aegilops bicornis. NCBI lineage: Eukaryota > Viridiplantae > Streptophyta > Magnoliopsida > Poales > Poaceae > Aegilops > Aegilops bicornis. The sequence continues at coordinate 491,217,653 of CM038674.1, forward strand.
TAAGTCGTGATGAGACTCCGGACGAAAAAAAAAGAGCAAGGCCAAAAAAAAAAGAGAAAGGCACAAAAAATGAGAGAAAAAGAGAGAAGGGACAATGCTACTATCCTTTTACCACACTTGTGCTTCAAAGTAGCACTAAGATCTTCATGATAGAGAGTCTCTCATTTTGTCATTTTCATATACTAGTGGAAATTTTTCATTATAGAACTTGGCTTGTATATTCCAATGATGGGCTTCCTCAAAGTGCCCTAGGTCTTTGTGAGCAAGCAAGTTGGATGCACACCCACTTAGTTTCTTTTGTAGAGCTTTCATATACTTATAGCTCTAGTGCATCCGTTGCATGGCAATCCCTACTCCTCATGTTGACATCAATTGATGGGCATCTCCATAGCCTGTTGATTATCCTCGTCAATATGAGACTTTCTCCTTTTTTGTCTTCTCCACAGAATCCAGGTCATCATATTCTATTCCACCCATAGTGCTATATCCATGGCTTGCGCTCATGTATTGCGTGAAGGTTGAAAAAGTTTGAGATTATTTAAGTATGAAACAATTGCTTGGCTTGTCATCGGGGGTATAGAAGTTGGGAACATCTTTGTGTGACGAAAATGAAGCATAGCCTAACTATATGATTTTGTTGGGATGAACTTTCTTTTGCCATGTTATTTTGAGAAGACATGATTGCTTTGATTAGTATGCTTGAAGTATTATTATTTCTGTGTCAATATGAACTTTTGTCTTAAATCTTTCGGATCTGAATATTCAATCACAAGTAAGAAGATTTATACTGAAATTATGCCAAAGTATCACTCCGCATCAAAAATTCTCTTTTTATCATTTACCTACTCGAGGACGAGCAGGAATTAAGCTTGGGGATGCCTAATACGTCTCCAACGTATCTATAATTTTTGATTGCTCCATGCTACTTTATCTACTGTTTTGGACTATATTGGGCTTTATTTTCCACTTTTATATTTACTTTTGGGACTAACCTATTAACCGGAGGCCCAGAATTGCTGTTTTTTGCCTATTTCAGTGTTTCGAAGAAACGAAATATCAAACGGACTCCAAACGGAATGAAACCTTCGGGAACGTGATTTTCCAACCGAACGTGATCCAGGAGACTTGGACCCTACTCTAAGAAGTGCCAGAGGCGGTCACGAGGGTGGAGGGCGCGCCCCCCTACCTCGTGGGCCCCCTGACGCTCCACCGACGTACTCCTTCCTCCTATATATATACCTATGTATCCCCAAACCATCAGAACAGGACCCAAAAACCTAATTCCACCGCCGCAACCTTATGTATCCAAGAGATCCCATCTTGGGGCCTGTTCCGGAGCTCCGCCGGAGGAGGCATCCACCACGGAGGGCTTCTACATCAACACCATAGCCCCTCCGATGAAGTGTGAGTAGTTTACTTCAGACCTTGGGTCCATAACTAGTAGCTAGATGGCTTCTTCTCTCTTTTTGGATCTCAATACAATGTTCTCCCCCTCTCTCGTGGAGATCTATTCGATGTAATCTTCTTTTGCGGTGTGTTTGTTGAGACCGATGGATTGTGCGTTTATGATCCAGCTTATCTATGAATAATATTTGAATCTTCTCTGAATTCTTTTATGTATGATTGAGTTATCTTTGCAAGTCTCTTTGAATTATCCGTTTGGTTTGGCCAACTAGATTGGTAGTTCTTGCAATGGGAGAAGTGCTTAGCTTTGGGTTCAATCTTGCGGTGTCCTTACCCAAAGGATGTAAAGGGTTGCAAGGCACGTATTGTTTTGTTGCCATCGAGGATAACAAGATGGGGTATTTATCATATTGCATGAATTTATTCCTCTACATCATGTCATCTTGCTTAAGGCGTTACTCTGTTTTAACTTAATACTCTAGATGCATGCTTTGGATAGCGGTCGATGAGTGGAGTAATAGTAGTAGATGCAAAATCGTTTCGATCTACTTGTCACAGACGTGATGCCTATATACATGATCATACCTAGATAACCTCATAACTATGCTCAATTACATCAATTGCTCAACTGTAGTTTGTTCACCCACCGTAGAATACTTATGCTCTTGAGAGAAGCCACTAGTGAAACCTATGGCTCCGGGTCTATTCTCATCATATCAATCTCTATCACTTTATTTACTTGTTTGTTTTACTTTGCTTTTACTTTTTACTTTGCATCTTTATACCAAAAATACCAAAAATATTATCTCTATCAGATCTCACTCTCGTAAGTGACCGTGAAGGGATTGACAACCCCTAATCGCGTTGGTTGCGTGTAGCTATCGTTTTGTGCAGGTACGAGGGACTTGCGCGTGGCCTCCTACTGGATTGATACCTTGGTTCTCAAAAACCGAGGGAAATACTTACGCTATTGTGCTGCATCATCCTCTCCTCTTCGGGGAAAACCAACGCAAGCTCAAGACGTAGCACTATTATCATCATATCAATCTCTATCACTCTATTTATTTGCTTTGTTTTACTTTGCCTTTTACTTTTCACTTTGCATCTTTATACCAAAAATACCAAAAATATTATCTCTATCAGATCTCACTCTCGTAAGTGACCGTGAAGGTATTGACAACCCCTAATCGCGTTGGTTGCGAGTAGCTATCGTTTTGTGCAGGTACGAGGGACTTGTGCGTGGCCTCCTACCGGATTGATACCTTGGTTCTCAAAAACTGAGGGAAATACTTACGCTACTGTGCTGCATCATCCTCTCCTCTTCGGGGAAAACCAATGCAAGCTCAAGACGTAGCAATGACCGGAGATAAAGACATGTTTCGGGAGCTTGCTGAAAACAATGGTCCTCGAAAGTATGTCACTTTCGGTGACAACTCAAAGGGTAAGGTGGTTGGCCTCGGTAAGGTGGCCATCTCACATGATAGCTCCATACAATATGTCATGCTCGTTGAATCCCTTGGCTACAACTTACTTTCAGTATTTAAACTTGCTGATTTCGGTTTCAATATCCTATTTACTGAAGTAGACTGCCAAGTGTTTCGTAGAGATAATCATAAAATGGTCTTTACCGGTGTACGTAGAGGTGATCTATACATTGTTGAAATCACTAAAAAGGCTCAACCTAGAACTTGCTTTATTGCTAAATCTTCTAAATGTTGTTGATGGCATAGACGATTAGGTCATGTTGGTATGCGAAACCTTGACAAGCTTATTAAAGGAAATCATATCCTTGGAGTTAACGATGTCATATTTGATAAGGATAGACTTTGCAGCGCTTGTCAGGCAGGTAAACAGGTTGGAGGAAGACATCCCGTGAAGAACATCATGACCACAAGGAGGCCACTCGAGCTACTTCATATGGATCTCTTTGGTCCCAACGCTTACAAAAGTATCGGTGGAAATTCTTTTGTTCTAGTTATAGTTGATGATTTTTCAAGATTTACGTGGGTGTTCTTTCTCGATGATAAATCGCAGGTCCAAAAGATCTTCAAAAACTTCGCTAGGAAGGCCCAAAATCAATTTGAAGTGAAGATCAAGAAGGTTCGCAACAACAATGGAACGGAGTTCAAGAATGCAAATGTGGACACCTTTCTTGACGAAGAAGGGATTTCACACGAGTTCTCGGCTACGTACACACCTCAACAGAATGGAGTCGTTGAGAGGAAGAATCGGACGCTCATCGAAATGGCGAGAACGATGCTTGATGAGTACAAGATGCCGAAGCACTTTTGGGCGGAAGCGGTTGAGACAGCTTGTCATGCAACAAATCGCTCGGCAAGACGGCATACGAGCTTCTCACCGGTAACAAACCCCAAGTTGGATACTTTCGAGTATTCGGCTCAAAGTGCTACATTCTTGATAAGCATCGTCGTTGTAAATTTGCTCCTAAGTCTCATGAAGGTTTCCTACTTGGTTATGGCTCAAACTCTCACACATACCGTGTCTACAACAATTTCACCCAAAAGGTTGAGGAAACCGTAGATGTGAAGTTTGATGAATCTAACGGCTCGCAAGTAGAGCAATTGCCAATTGATGTAGGAGACAAAGACCCCTCGGAAGCAATTCAAGACTTGTCTATTGGCAAGATTCGTCCAACGGAGATGAAGGAGAGTACCTCGTCCGTCCAAGTGGAAGCTTCTGCCTCACGACAAGGTGAACCAAGAGTTGATACAGAAGAATCCACAAGTGGGATACACCAAGATGAAGAAAACGAGGAAGTGCACGAAGTTGAACGTCAACAACCTCCTTCTCCACCACAACAAGAGAACGACAACGCCAACAATGAAGAAGGCTAAGAAGAAGAACACGATGAAGAAGATGTTCAACCAAGACCCAAGCAAAAGCTGTCACGAGTTCGAGCAAGAATCGCTAAAACCATCCCGTCAAGCAAATCTACAATGATATCCAAACCGGGAGAATCACTCACTCTAAAACTTGTTTAGCTAACTTTTGTGAACACTATTCATTCATCTGTAGCATTGAACCTACGAAGGTTGAATAAGCATTGGAAGATTCGGATTGGATAAACGCCATGCACGAAGAGCTACACAACTTTGAGAGAAATCAAGTTTGGACATTGGTTGAGAAGCCCGACAACAACCACAACATCATCGGTACCAAATGGGTGTTTCACAACAAGCAAGATGAAGATGGACAAGTAGTTCGCAACAAAGAACGTCTCGTCGCCCAAGGCTACACACAAGTCGAAGGTATGGACTATGGTGAGACTTATGCTCCCGTTGCTAGACTTGAGTCCATTCGCATCTTACTTGCCTATGCTAATCACCATGATATCACCTTGTACCAAATGGACATTAAAAGTTCTTTTCTAAATGGTGAAATAGAGGAGGAAGTTTATGTTAAACAACCTCCCGACTTTGTTAATCCTGAGAAACCTAATCATGTTTACAAACTTCACAAAGCTCTTTATGGTCTTAAACAAGCTCCTAGAGCGTGGTATAAATGCTTGACCAAGTTCCTTATTGAAAAAGACTTTGAAATTGGAAAAAATGATTCTACTCTTTTTACTAAAAGGGTCAATGGAGAACTATTTGTGTGCCAAATCTATGTTGATGATATTATATTTGGTTCTACTAACCCTCATTTTAGTGAAAAATTTGGGAAGCTAATGTCGGAGAAGTTTGAGATGTCTATGATGATTGAACTCAAATTCTTTCTTGATTTGCAAATCAAGCAAACTAAGGAAGGCACCTTTGTCTCTCAAACAAAGTACACCAAGGACTTATTCAAGAAGTTCAATATGCAAGAATGCAAAGGTATGACTACACCCATGCCTACTAGTGGACATCTTGATTTGACCAAAGATGGCGAACCGGTCGATCAAAAGGTACTTGTCAATTTCTTGGTAGATCTCTTGTGTCTTGGTCTTCCAAGAAACAAAACTCGGTGTCCTTATCCACCGCCGAAGCGGAATACATTGCCGCTGGTTCATGTTGTGCTCAATTACTTTGGATGACCCAAACTCTTAAACATTATGGGATATATGTGAAACATGTTCCATTACTTTTTGACAATGAAAGTTCTATCAAGATTGCTCACAATCCCGTGCAACACTCTCGAACTAAGCATATTGAAGTTCGTCATCATTTCATTCAAGATCATGTTGCTAAGGGTGACATTAATCTTAAGCATGTTTGCACCGAAAAGGAATTAGCGGATATATTCACTAAACCACTTGATGAGGAAGTGTTTTGCAGGTTAAGAGGAGAATTGAACATCATTGATGCTACATACTTGGAGTAGGAACTCCATTGGCTACATGCAAGACATGAGCTTATGACTAATCCTTGATATTTCTCTTATGATGATAATCTTATATCTTGGATATATTTGCACCTTGCATGTTATCTAACCCTTGTAGGTACTTGGATGAATCTAAGTCTATGAGATTGCAACTCACTCACATCTTGAGCAATCTCTACATCACCAAGTCTCTACACAATGGTGGTTGAAGACAAGGAAGCACAAAACCATTCAAACATATCCTTTGACAAATTCTATGTTGAGTTTCATGATTGTAATTTTGGATACACAAGTGCTCTTCCTTGCAAGAACTAACCCATGTAGGTAGATGAACTCAAATTCCAAGTGGTGCTCCCAACTCTTGATGAGCTACATCAACCTTGAGCAACCCACACAAGTTCAACTACATGATCACGATCAACACCACCACCCAAGGTATGTTATTCCATCTTAGAGAAGCTTTACTCCAAGACATGAATCAAAGCAACTCGACAAGATGTGAATACATCAAGATGCTTAAACGAAAAATGGTAACCCCATTTTGAGCTTAAACGATGAGTATGACCTATGATCAAGTGATCTCACTTGACTCCTAAGTCAATATACTCTAACATAGGTGACTTTGTCACCGCCCAATTCTAGATGAAGTTCTCTTGTGTTTCCCTTTGCATTTTTCTCATGCATATTTGTTTCCCCTTTCAAAAAAAACTTGATCTAGATTTCCTTCTTTTCTTTTCTTTTATATTTGTTCTGCATTCCCCGCATCCAATTCATTGCAAATATTTCAGTTAATTCCTTGCAAATCCTTGTGAGATCTTACTTGTCTAGTGAGCTGAGGTGACAAGTGTTTTCTCTGTGATGAACTCGGACGCGCCAGTTTCTTGTCTTCGGTCTAACCGAAATCATTCGGTGCAACCGAAGCATACCACTCGGTGCCACCAATTTCACTACAGGAAAAACATTTTGCCACTTATTCCTGCATTAATTTTGATCCAACTCCACTCCATGAATCTTGTCCTCTCCAAGCATCACATTTTTATCAGTGCTTTATGTTGTGACTCAAGGACCAAACCCATTCACGACAAATTCAAGGAGGCCCTTCTTGGAAATTGATGTCAAAGGGGGAGAGGGAGATCACATCAAAGCTTATCACTTCAACAGGGGGAGAAAGATATCTCCAGAGGAGAGAATACTCAAGAAGAGAGTAATCTTCAAGGATCCCAGATGCTTGGTGTTCAAGAGGAGAGATGCCACATGTCTTCTTGAGGGGAAATACATGTTCATATGTGCTTATCTGCATTAGCTCTGTTCATTTGTTTCTTTGAGCTCGATTACGCATTTCGCCTCGATTTTCTCATTCCTATCTTCTCCCAAAGATCACATGCTAGATTCAGGGCGAGCAAGACATCTAAGTCAAAGACATTCATTAAATTCATTGCACATCTTTACCTTTGGGGACATGTCTATATTCAATGTGGTTCTTAGTACTCACTCTCTACATGTCATCCAGGTCTTGGTACTCTTGTGGCTTCTTTTGTTTGCTTCGGCCAAGAGGTGTATCTGTGTTATCTAACCTTGTTTACGCAGGTTATTCCATCCTAAGCCAACTCAAGACCACAAGGTAAGTATATGCATCACAGTCATGTGTATGAGAAATTCTTGCTGATGTACATACTATTTGCAAGAAGGACTCATGAGCATGAAGGTACATTTCCCATATTCACATCATTTGCTCTGATGCATATAGCCAAGATACATGTAACACATTGCTTACTCTGTCATGGTTATGCTCTCACATGCTTCTATATTCCATATCCACATGATTGCATACATGTAGGGGAGCCTATGCATGTTACATGTCTTTCCAAAGCTTTACTCGTTATTCTTTATATCTTTATCTAAAAGCTTTGATGTATGTTGTCATCAATTACCAAAAAGGGGGAGATTGAAAGCACAAGTGCTCCCTGGGTGATTTTGGTAATTAATGTCAACATATCTCTTGTTGGACTAACACTTTTACCTAGTATGTTTCAGACAAGTTCAACAATTGAGTGGCATGGACTAGAGGATGTGGAACCCCTTCAAGATCTTGCGTCGGCGCTGGTTTGTCTTTGGCGGCTGGAGGAAGAAGAGACTGAAGAAACATGACATACGTTGAATGACAATCCAATGGTCAAGGTTGGCACAATCGTTTGTTGACTAAGCCGACACCAAGTAGCATACTTTTTTATATAGGAAGAGAAAAACTGGGCTCGTTCGCCTGGTAACAGACCCGAAATTGCGACCGTTCGATCTTGCGTCGTGTTGGTGTACAAAAGTAGGGGATCTCCTTTTGACCCCTTTACTTGTGCACGGGTAGTTAGAGCCGCACCCGCGGCCACACTTAACAAGGCAGAGGAGGGAAGCCAGAGGGAAACCGAAGCACAAAACGAACAAGGCAACGCCAAGACCAGAAGCACTAAAGAGCAGAGAGGCGAGGCGGACTCCCCCCGGCAAGACCCTTGCCGGGGCGGCCTCCGCGGCCCCGGCAAGAGCTTTGCCGGGGCAACTTGCCCAATGCCAGCAGAGCGAGCCACCCTTGAGTCCAAGGGTTCCAAACACCGTCAACTACTACATTGGAACCAGGGCTCGAGAGGCACCACCGAGGTGGCATGCAGATCTTTGTCAAGATCATAGATACACAGGATTAGATGAGGACCGGAAGACGGCGAACCTCAGCGGGATCCTAGCTGAGGAAATCCACAAGACCCCCGGCAAGCGCCTTTGTCGGGACGATCAGAACGCCACGGCAAGAAGACTTGCGGGCCCCAAGAAGACCCTTGCCGAGGGCATCGGGCCACAGCCAGTTCGCACCTACCAAGACTCCATCGCCGTCCCCAAGCAGCTGTTAGCTCAACCAGCTGGGCAGGCACCTGTGTGGCGACGGGCGGCCTCTACACCGACTCAGCAAGCACCTGCGTGGTGGCATGCGACCCTTCATGAAGGCTCCACCACCGCGCCAACCCAGCGGCCAACCAACATGACGCAGTGACGCCTCATCATCTCGGACGCGTGTCGAGGCCAGGCGAGGCGGTGATAGCTGGGATGTGCTTCCTTGTCGTCCCCGATAAAGCAAGGGGGCACGTCGGCAGCGCATTAAATGCGTTTGTCCGATGGTCCCAGAAGATAAGCTTATCGACTATAGACCTTTCCACCTCCTGTGTGCCACTGTGGCAAACCCTTTTTCCTATAAAAGGAGGCCCAAGGCATACTAGAGGGGGATTCATCTCTTTGGAACTATGCAGCCACCGTAGCTAGTTCGAGAGCTCAAGAACACTCTGAAATACACACCAAAGCAGGACTAGGGTATTACGCATCCTTGCGGCCCGAACCTGGGTAAACGGTCTTTGTGCTAGCTCCTAAACCTGCTCTTCTCACAACCCCATGTCGGGCAACCGTAGAAGGGATTCCTGTGATCCCATAGGTGTTGTTTCCCCCAACATCTTTGGCGCGCTAGGTAGGCGACCGCAGTTGTGATAATCTGGTTTAGCAGCCAGCTTGCAGTTCCTCATGGCCATGGCTTCTAAAGAAGAAGATAGCCAAGAGAACGGTGCCGCCTACAAGCGCGAAGGGCGCCAGTGCGACGACAGGAAAGCTAAGTCATGCCGAACTTTAAATATTTCCTTTTTATAAGGTTATTCCCCTCGGAGATCTCAGTTCTTTGTATGGAAAACCTGCACGCAATGGGGCCATTCCGCTATTGGCAACGCCCTTACTCTGTTTCGAGTCCGCTCAACAGCTTAAGCGGCCGCGTCGAGAACGGTAGGGTAGCCTTCCGCAATTGGCAACTAAAAGCACAAGTGCTCCATGGGTGATTTTGGTAATTAATGTCAACATATCCCTTGTTGGACTAACACTTTTACCTAGTATGTTTCAGACAAGTTCAACAATGGAGTGGCATGGACTAGAGGATGTGGAACCCCTTCAAGATGCTAAGGACAAAGGATTGGCTCAAGCCTCAAGATCACTTTCTATTTTAGTGATCCAATATCACATTGAGTCTATAGGAAAAGCCAATACTATCAAGAGGGGATGAGGTGTTGCTTAATGAGTTTCTTGCTCTACAGTGCTTAGTGATATGCTCCAAAGCCCTCAAGTACTTTCTCACATCCACATATGTCCTAAACCAAAAGTCAAACTCGGCCCCACCGATTCTTTCTATCCGCGCCACCGAGTTCAGATGTCTTAGCCACTGCCACAAACCCTAGGCAAATCGGTTTCACCGATAGGGATCTCGGTCTCACCGAGATGGGATTGTAATCTCTCTGTGTATGCCCATTACCAAAATCGGTCTCACCGAGTTTGAGCAATCGGTACTACCGAGATTACAATGCAAACTCTCCGTTAGCTTATTACCAAAATTGGTCCCACCAAGTTTGTGTAATCGGTCTCACCGAGTTTGCTCGACCAACTCTCCGGTTAGCTTATTACCAAAATTGGTCTCACCGAAGTTTGTGTAATCGGTATCACCGAGATTATGTTATGCCCTAACCCTAACCATATCGGTCCTACCGAGTTGCATGTCGGTCCCAATCAAAATCCTAACGGTCACTAGATTTGCTGAATCGGTCCGACCGAGTTTATCAATTCGGTCCCACCGAGTTTGGCAAGTTGTGTGTAACGCAGTTAGATTTTGTGTGGAGGCTATATATACCCCTCCACCTCCTCTTCATTCATGGAGAGAGCCATCGAGAACAAACCTACACTTCCAACTTGTTGTTTACGAGAAGGAACCACCTACTCATGTGTTGAGGCCAAGATATTCCATTCCTACCATATGAATCTTGATCTCTAGCCTTCCCCAAGTTGCTTTCCACTCAAATCTTATTTCCACCAAATCCAAATCCTGTGAAAGAGAGTTGAGTGTTGGGGAGACTATCATTTCAAGCACAAGAGCAAGGAGTTCATCATCAACACACCATTTGTTACTTCTTGGAGAGTGGTGTCTCCTAGATTGGCTAGGTGTCACTTGGGAGCCTCCGACAAGATTGTGGAGTTGAACCAAGGAGTTTGTAAGGGCAAGGAGATCGCCTACTTCATGAAGATCTACCGCTAGTGAGGCAAGTCCTTCGTGGGCGACGGCCATGGTGGGATAGACAAGGTTGCTTCTTCGTGGACCCTTCGTGGGTGGAGCCCTCCGTGGACTCGCGCAACCGTTACCCTTCGTGGGTTGAAGTCTCTGTGACGCCCTCGATTCAATCATACACTAATCATATACGCAAATGTGTACGATCAAGGTCAAGGACTCATGGGAAGATATCACAACACAACTTTAGACACAAAGGAAATAATTCAAGCTTTATATTACAAGCCAGGAGCCTTGAGGGCTCGAATACATAAGCTCGAAAACACAAGAGTCAGTGGAAGCAACAATATCTGAGTAAAGACATGAGTTATACAAGTTTGCCTTAAGAAGGCTAGCACAAACTGGGATACAAATCGAAAGAGGCGCAGGCCTCCTGCCTGGGATCCTCCTAACTACTCCTGGTCGTCGGCGGTCTCCACGTAGTAGTAGGCATCGACGGTGGCATCTGGATCCTGGGCTCCGACATCTGGTTGCATCAACCGGAAAGAAGAAGAAAGGGGAAAAGGGGATAGCAAAGCAATTGTGAGTACTCATCCAAAGTACTCGCAAGCAAGGATCTACACTACATATGCATCGGTATCAATGAAAATGGTAGTATATGTGGACTGAACTGCATAATGCCAGAAGAGAAGGGGAAAGCCTAGCCTATCAAAGACTAGCATCTTCTGGAAACCACCAACTTGCAGCAACAGGAGGGAGTAGAGTAGCATAAAGTAAAGTAGTAGTAGTGTTATCAACCTCGGCCAGAGATCCTTTCTCGACTCCCTGCGAGAAAGCAATCCCAGAGCCATACTATCCAGTTATCATCACAATCCAATTCTCATCACCATCTAGTTCTCATCACAAGTATCCGTTCTAGTTGTATCGATCGGGATACAACTCCAAGTGTCCGTTACCATAGGACAGGCTATCGATAGATGTTTTCTTCCTGAGGGTGCACCAACTTACCCACCACGCTCGATTAACTCGGCCGACACACTTTCACTGGTCATGGCGGCCTCGCCAAACAATACGCGCAACCCGACCTAGGCTTAATAGAGAGGCCAGACGCCGGACTAAACCTATGCCCCCAAGGGTCATGGGCCATCTCCTCGAACTCCTGCACGCTATGTGACGCTGGCGGTGAGCAGACCTAGCTACCTCCTTCAACAAGGCAGGTGCTTACGCAGTCCAACCCGGCGCGCGCAACTCAGTCGCTGACGTCTATTAAGCTTTGATGTGCGGTGTCGGGGCCTGGTCTTCGATCCTGTTGATCGGGTCTTCAATGATGAAGCAGGGGCAACAAGGACAAGGTGTGGGTCACTGATGGATCACTAACCAACCAATACTAAGCAGTTTAGGATAAGCAGGTAAGGTACAACAGTAGATACAAAAGCAGGCTATGCATCAGAATAGGAGCAAACAATAACAGTAGCAAAATCTAATGCAAGCATGAGAGAATGGAATGGGAGATATCGGATGATCAAAGGGGGGCTTGCCTGGTTGCTCTGGCAAGGAGGGGTCGTCGGTGACGTAGTCGATCACAGCGGCATCGGCAGCCGCCACGGGGTCTACCGAAGAGAAGAGGGGGGAGAAACAGTAAATATAAAGCAAATGTAGCATCACAAAGCATAACATGGCAATATGCAGTGCTAGGGGTGTTCTAACGCGGCGCTAGGCGACACTAGTGAAGGAGGATAACATCCGGGAAAGTTTTCCCGGTTCCGGACGTCTGTCAGACAGATGAACCGGAGGGAAAAATTTCAACGTTTGCTATGCTAGGGACGTATGATAGACGAATGGAGGGCGTATTTGGATTCGCCTCGTCGTTCTGAGCAACTTTCATGTAGAAAACATTTTCATCCGAGTTACGGATTATTTCCTACGAATTTCCGAAGTTTAAACAATATTATGAAATTGTTATTAAATCTAAAATGGGGATTATTGCACCAGCATGACGTCATCATGACATCAGCAGTCAACAGAGTTGACCAAAGTCAACCCTTACGTGTGGGGCCGTTTTGTCATAGTCTAACAACTAATTAACAGTTTTAATTAACTAATCAAGTTAATTAGGTACTAAACAGAGTTAATTAAGTTAATTAATTAATATTTTCTTAAAGTAACTTTTTTTAAACTCTCTTTTTTTTAACATGGGCGTGGGGCCCATAGGCCAGTGGCCCATGGCCTAGCGGGCGTGGGCTAAACGGGGTGCGGGCGTGGCAGCAGGCGACGGGGTTGCTCGGCGCGGGCGCCGTCTGACCCAACGGAGCGTAGATCGCTCGGGCGTGTGGGGGCGAGGCCGTGACCCGGCAAGGCGCCGGCGGCTAGGGTCAGTAGGCCGTGCGGGAGACCGGGGGAAGCGGGTGGCGCGTGAGGGGAGGCCACGCAGCGGGGGGCTCGAGGCCCGACTGCTCCGGCAAAACCGGGAGTTGGCCGGCGGCCACGACGGGAAGCAGGCGGGGATGGGCTCGGCGGGGACCGCGGCTGCGGGCGGAGACGCAGGGAGCGGCGGGTGGGCCAGGGCGAGTGAGCGAGGGCACGGCAACGAGCGCCAGCGCGGGTGTGAGTGAATGTGCGAGCGACAACGGTGAGGGTCGCACTGAGCGGGGCAGAGAGGAGAGGGGGCCGCTCACATCGTTCGAGAGAGGAGGATGGCGAGGCCGGCGAGAGGAGCTGGCGATTACGGGGCAGTCCAGCGGTGAGGCGACATCGAGGCGCTGGCGTCGTCGGGCGTCGAGGCACCGGCGTCCGGTTGCGGCGACGTCAGAGTTGCTTGCCCCTCGATCCAGGCTAGATCAGGTAGAGGAGGGGGCTCCGGCAATGGGGCGGCAGGTGATGGAGGCGGCAGGGCGGCGCCGAGGGAAGGGCAGCGGCGGTGCAGTCCGGCGCGAGGTCGAGGAGGCGACGGTGTTGACGGGGTCAGGCGACGCTGGGGAAGGGCGCAGGTGGCGGGGGCGCGAGGCGGAGCGGAATCGGGCTGCTCCCCGAGCCAGATCCAGACGAGTGGGGGAGGGACGAGGGAGAGAGTGGGGGTCGTGGGGGAGTGGGGGTCGCTCGTTTTTGGTCACGTGGTCCCGGGGGATAAGGAGAGGGAGAGGTGGGTCGGCGGCTTGGTTGGCCAGGGGGGGTGGGTAAGATGGCCAGCCGGGCCGGCCAGTTGGCCGAGGCCCAAGGGTAGTGGGGGGGGGGGGTTCTTTTTATTATTTACTTATTTATTTAACCCTTCATGTTTTCTTTAGATTAGGGAATTAACCACTTTGCAAAAAAATGGTTCACCACCAATATTGACAAATGAAAAATTTGCCACAAAATGAACATTTTAGTTTGCATATTTGAGAAGTTTGAAATTTTGACTTTAATTTGAATTTGAGATCTGGGCTGGATTAGAATCAAAGTGAGATTTGCAACAGTAACAATGATGACAAGGCATCATTAGAAGGGGATTACTCTAGCATGATTCTCGGGGTGTTACAGTCTCCATCAACATGGATGTACGATAGCACCACCTATTGGAACCACGACAAAAACATCTGTGTCTCGAATTGCGTTTGAATCCTCCAAACCCCTCCCTTTACATTTCTTGCAAGTTGCATGCTTTACTTTCCTCTGCTCATATACTCTTTGCATGCTTGCTTGTTATGTATTGAGATTGTTAAACTTGTGCCTAAACTCCACTTAAACTTAAATAAGTTAAAACTGCCACTTTCGGTACTTAGTGTCTAATCACCCCCCCTCTAGACACCTCTTCTTGATCCCTTTCAGCAACGCTCTCGATTCTGACTCGAGTCAAGCTCGACAGTTCGAGCAACCGCGCTGGGAGCGGTAAGGTGGTTTGGCTGGCAGCAAGCACACCCGGTAGGCCATCGGGGATCCGTCCCCCAGGCGCCGTGCCCTAGGTTGACACGCCAGCGAGCCTACCCGATTAACGTAGGGTGAACATACAAAGGGGGGATTGAACAGGAAAGTAACATGCATAATATCAAAAGTACAGCAGAGTTATATAACATCACTTGTTGCCGCAGTTCTAACAAGAGATGAAAATTTTCTTGGTAATGAACTTGCAGCAGCGATAAGAAACGGGGTGCCTAGTCCCGGCACTGGCCCTCTACCCTCTGGACTCCATCGATGTGGCTGATGACGGGCTCGATACGCTCCTTGAGCGGCGTGAGGTCCACATCCTCCGGCAAGCTCTCCAGCGCAGCGTCGAAGTCGAGGTTGGGATTCCAGTATGCCACCTTGGTGAGAACCCTGGTCAGGGCACCCCGGCAAAGCCTCCGGGCCTCATTGGCCAGGAAAGTCGCCCTCGTGGAGCGGAAATGCTCCAGGGCTCCGAGAACACCCTCGAAGAATAGGGTCAGCTTGGCGTTGGGGCTCGCGTTGCGCTTCGGGGTGTACTTCACATTTGGCATCCCCATGGTGGCCAGCTGCATTGGTGATCCTGCCGGCGACATCTTAGAGGCGGCCGATCCAGCGGTTCTCGCCCTCCACAAAATCCTTGTGGTTGGCAGCTTTGTTCTTCCGCAGCTGCTTCTCGGCCTCTAGATCCTTGGCCAGGGTCCCCTCCCGGGCCTTGGCCTCCGAGAGCGTCCCCTTCTTCGTCGCCTGGATCCCAAGGTCCAAGGGGACATACCCGGAGGGCGCTCAGAAGGAGAGGTGGGAGGAGTGGCGGAAGAGCGCCGTGTTGGGATGCACCCCGGCGAAACCCTCGCAGAGGTGCGCAAAAAGAGCCATGCACGCCACGGCATTTGGAGTAAAATCCAGAAGGTGGAAGCCGTAGGTGTGCATGATATCATTGAAGAAATCAAAGAAGGGGGGCAGAGGCTGCAGGAGAAGTAGTCGACGAAGAATGGGTACCGATTTGGGCCGGCTTCGGCGAAAGCGGCGGGGATGACGCGCGTGGCCGGATGCCCCGTCGTCTCGCCCCCGCCTTGCACCCCCACAGGTGTTTGAAGTAGTCCCGGAGTTCGACCACGTCGACCATCGACGGAAAGTAGGCGTGTTGCGTCCGCCGCACCGCCTACTTGCTCTCCGGCGGCTCCTTCTCCCCGGCATCCTTGGCCGCCCCCTTTCCTCTGCTGGTTTTGGGTGCCATGGTGGTTGAGGAGGACAAAGGCGCGGCGGCGGCGAGAGGGGGAAAAAGCTTGAGAGGGAGGAAGAAGGGGACGACGGTTCCAAGATTGGAGAAGGCGCAGGGGGTAAATGACCAGCGCACCCGCGGTTATTCCTTTTTACAGGGAAGGCGTGGGCCGCCTCTTTTCCCATTAACTGCGATTTGACGCATGCGTGCGGAGACCGCCCCACGCATGACCCCCACGTCACGCACGACCCTCCATGTTGCGCGTTCAACGCGGGTCATGGAGAAGCGCAGCGGACGAAAATTTACTGCGGTAAAATCCGCCCCACATGCCCGCGCACCGTTCTGGGCCTAGCCCAACAATGTGTCGCGCTTATGTGTGGCCTAGGCTCGGGGGCTCCTATCGGTGTACAAAAGTAGGGGCTCTCCTTTTGACCCATTTACTTGTGCATGGGCAGTCAGAGCCGCACCCCGCGGCCATACTTAACAAGGCAGAGGAGGGAAGCCGGAGGCAAACCGAAGCACAAAACGAACAAGGCAATGCCAAGACCAGAAGCACTAAAGAGCAGAGAGGGGAGGTGGACTCCCCCCGGCAAGACCCTTGCCAGGGCGGCCTCCGCGGCACCGGCAAGAGCTTTGCCGGGGCAACTTGCCCAACGCCAGCCGAGCGAGCCACCCTTGAGCCCAAGGGTTCCAAACGTCGTCAACAACTACATTGGAACCAGGGCTCGGGAGGCACCTCCGTGGTGGCATGCAAATCTTTGTCAAGATCATAGATACACAGGATCAGATGAGGACCAGAAGACGGTGACCCTCGGTGGTATCCTAGCCGAGGAAATCGACAAGATCCCCGGCAAGCGCCTTGCCGGGGACGACTGCAACGCCACGGCAAGACCCTTGCCGGGCCCCCAGCAAGACCCTTGCCGAGGGCATCAGCGGGGCCATAGCTAGGCCCGCGCTTTCCAAGACTCCACCGTCATCCCCAAGTAGCTATTATCTCAACCAGCTGGGCAGGCACCTGCGTGGCGACGGGCGTCCTCTACACCGACTCAGCAAGCACCTTCGTGGTGGCATGCGACCCTTCGTGAAGGCTCCACCACCGCACCAGCCCAGGGGCCAGCCAACGTGGCGCAACGACGCCTCATCAGCTTGGACGCATGTCGAGGCCAGGTGAGGCGGCGACAGCTAGGACGTGCTTCCTTGCCGTCCCTGATAAAGCAAGGGGGGCACATTGGCAGCGCATTAAATGCATTTGTCCAACGATCCCAGAAGATAAGCTTATCGACTGTAGACCTTTCCACCTCATGTGTGCCACTGTGGCAACCCCTTTTTCCTATAAAAGGAGACCCGAGGCATACTGGAGGGGGATTCGGCTCTTTGGAACTACGCAGAGAACACTCTGAAATACACACCAAAGCAGGACTAGGGTATTACGCATCCTCGCGGCCCGAACCTGGGTAAATGATCTTTGTGCTAGCTCCTAAACCTGCTCTTCTCACAACACCGCGCCTGCCAACCGTAGAAGGGATTCCAGTGATCCCATAGGTGTCGTTTCCCCGACACGTTGCAACTAAAACTACGAGGAAAATGCGTTCGTCTGCCGTCCTCCTCCCAGGGAATGTTCTCCACATAAGTGACTAGCACCCTTGGTTTTCAAACCGAGAGGCCTTGGGTTCGAGTCCCAGGAACTCTCAGTTTTGTCCTCCTTCATTCCTCGCAAAAAAAAGAAAGAAAATCAAAGACTTGAGAAGGCGTACATAACAAGCTAGTGTACCAGTAAAGAGACGTTGCTAAGTTTTATAAAAAAGAGAGACGTGCTCCTGTAGCTGGTTCGAATCCAAACCTAGACTATGACTAGATATGGTGCTATGCTACTCTGCAAGTAATGAAACTGACATATCCAACGTTTGCTTCTCCTCTTCTCCACTTACTCTGCCTAGCATCAGAAGCTCTGGATGCAGCAACCATGTCCGCTGGTTGCTCGTCCACCTGCTCTTCAGCAGGCAACAACCAGATATGCGCCAAGTCACCACCCGTACCATCGCCTGTGGGTATCATCACACCCCCGACGGCACATGCACCACAGCCGGTTGCTCATCGCAACCAGCTGCCGTTGGTGTGGTGCCACTACTGCAAATCACGCAGAGTCATCCGTCACGTCTCAACCACAATCCTCAACCCTGGCCGAGTCTTCTACAAATGCCCGAATCATGGGGTAATAATATGTCTAAGTGTTGTTCTACTGCTTTCAGTTGCTGATTTTTTTAATAGTTTGGTTGATGATCTTCCAATTTGATTCGTGAAGAAAAGGGAAGATTCGTGTGATTTGTATTTCTAGGAAGTTCCGATGTGGGGAATGCAACTACGCTGATTATTTGGTTAGCCAAGGAATCCAAATACCAGCAGGTTGGGGTGTTGGACAAGTAACTAAAGGAACGACAGAAGAGGAAGATGCAGAGCAGATGGTTAAAGATGTAGTTACTCTGATCACGGCCAAGCAACAGCTGTTGAATGGCCTTGACAGCAATGAGGAGATGAAAGAGCTTACGAAGATAATGGGCAAAATCGATGTGC
This sequence comes from Aegilops bicornis, assembly GCA_021605145.1. NCBI lineage: Eukaryota > Viridiplantae > Streptophyta > Magnoliopsida > Poales > Poaceae > Aegilops > Aegilops bicornis. The sequence continues at coordinate 491,236,135 of CM038674.1, forward strand.
TCTGTAGGATGATTGTCTCTTTATTTGTAGTGTATGTAGCACTCATGATGTATTCAGTGGCTATGACATGAGCACTTTGCTGAAACTAGTAATGAATGAAACTTGTGTAGTAGGCTGGGCGTAGTGTTGTGAACATCTAACGATTTCTATTAATGGAAATCAGGGGGTGTCCCCTTTTGCTCATAAATAAATAAATAGCAGAGGCCCTTTTGGAAATAAATAAATAAATTAGCAGAGGCCCTGTCGGGTCAGCTTTGTTCCCATTCGAAGACGTCAAGCAAATTGCAGTACAACAACAAACTATATCATGATATTCAAGTTTCACGGACAAATATGAGTACAACTAAACAACAATGTCATCATGTTTTACTCGTCATACAATCACCAAACACAAATCAACATACATAACAAGTGATGTTCTCACAGCAAAATACTAAACAACACGTTCATCAGGTTTGAGTTGTCATAGCAAACACAATTTCACATAGTAGATAAAAACGTCTTCTGACAGGCAAACACGACAAAAGCAATCTAATCATCATCCGCAGCAGCAGCGTCAACATCTTCGCCATGTGTATCAGTATGAATCGTAATTCCCTAGAGTGTCATCTTCTTCTTCATCCTCAATGTCCACGAACGTTGGCTTCTTCTTGATCAACTCTTGTATGTCCACAACACGACATGCAATCTTTTCGCCAGCGTCATTGACGTGATGGTTCTCAAAGATATTAGGAACATCTATGGAATCTTGTACATCAGGAGCGGTGTAAGCATCATCTTCTTGTGCAACTTCATTAAACGAAATCCTCTGCTCAAACCTTTGCAATACTCTCCAGTCATCGCTACGTGCAAATGTGCCTTCCAAGAAAAATATCTGTGTTGCTTGATTTGCCAAAATAAAAGGCTCGTTGGTGCTGTACGCCGCCTTGACATTGATGGATTTGAAATAATCATCAGCCCTGGTTTTGCGATCACGAAAAACAGGTTATACCAACAACAAGACAATGTAACCACACACCAATGATCCTCGTGACTGGAGATATACTGCAATCGAACAATGTCTCATTACGTTAGCATACATTTCAGTTGTCACCGTCAGACGATTCTGCGGCTTACGATGGCACTGCTTTTGTGTATTCCTACCTTAAATCGGCGTGCAAGGGGTGTTGTAGCGCACATCTGCAACAACATAAGATTCATAATGTCTTACCCGAGTATTAGGACCCATTGCTAGTGCGTAAAGGGCATCATCAATCGCCTGCCCATCCTCCTCAAGATCTTCTTAATCTATGTTTAGAAAATAGAGAAGCTGATCATCTTATGTACTCAATATATTAAAAAACTAATAAAGGTAATTCAAAAGCTTACATGGCTCTTGAACCATTTTGCAAATCCCGCCATAACCAGTTTGTCAATGTTTCTTGGATTTTGCGGCAAGAACTCCTTTTTGTAGATCTTTGCACAACATAGTGATCGCGTCAAACATCTAAATATATAAGAATGTGTTGCAAGTTTAGTAGATTATGATGTATAAGCTGCAGTAGTTCGCACTTACTTGATATAAGGTAGTATCTCAGGACAGTTATTCAACACATACCAAACCATTTTGTACAAATCTTTAGGTTTGCCCCCTTGTCGATTCTTCCTCGTAACTCAAACAGAATAACGGAAAACATTGAGCCTGGGATTGTCTTCACCCACCTCTTTGCTAAGCTGATCAGCTGTTTCAATGTATTTTGAGCAGAATGTCAACGCTTCTGTAGCAATGTAGGCCTCTGCAATGGAACCCTCGTGTCTAGCTCTGTTCCTAACATAGCCCTTGAAAGTGCCTAGCCGCCTTTCAATAGGGTACATCCAGCCATACTGTACTGGACCTCTAAGTAGTGCCTCATCAGGTAGATGAACAGTCAAATGCACCATCACATCAAAGAAGGCTGGAGGATATATCTTCTCAAGGTCGCATAGGATAGTTGGTATCTTGTCTCTAAGACGGCTCCAAAGCATCTATCACGATATTTCTACTACAGAGTACCACGAAGAATTCTCCCAACTCAGAATCGCTGCTCTGTATAAGTCGTATGCCCAATCCTCTATTGATAATAGGTAAAACCCTTTGAAGTAGGACGTGGCAGTCATGAGTTTTCAACCCTTGTACCTTGTTTCCATCTGCACTGACTCTCCTTTCAGGGTCGGAAGCAAATCCATGTGGGAACTGTCACACGTGACAGGACCTCGCAGAATTCTCTTCTTTTTACCTTGTCCAAGACGTACACAACTGGTGCCATATCCCATGGTTTACCTTCATTTTGCACTTGCAAATCCCTTCTGATACCCAGGTGTGTCAAATCACTCCTAGATTTTAAGGTATCTTTCGTCTTGCCTTCAATATTAAGAAGTGTGCCGATAATGCTGTCACATATATTTTTCTCGATGTGCATCACATCAAGATTATGCCGCAGATCCAAATCTTTCCAATACTCCAAGTCCCACAATGTGGACCTGCGGGTAAACAATAATCTCTCTTCTGCGCTGACATGCTTCCTTTTCCTGCTATCATTACCAGGATGGTTTCCTGGTGTAATATGCCTGACCTTCTCTAATTCCACTTGCAACTCATCGGCGGTGAGCCTCTCTGGCGCATCACGGTTTCCATGCTTTGCATTGAACACATCTCTTCGGTATTTTGTAGGACGCGGCTTGTCCTTGGCAAGGAAACGGTGGTGTCCAATGTAACAGATCTTGCTAAGTATTGCGTATGACAACGGATTCCTCACACAATAACACATGCATTGCAACCATGTGTCGCTCGCCACGACATAGTGCCCAAAGCCGAATAATCATGGATGCACCAAATTATAACAAAGACGCAGAAAGAAATCAGCTGGTGGGCTGCTATATAGGTCTCGAGTGAAAACACCCCTCCATAGTCGTTGAAGTTCCTCCACAAGAGGCTCCATGAATAAATCAAAATCCTTTCCAGGACTTTTTGGACCTGGGATGAGCAAGGCCATCATGTAGTTTGATTCTTTGGTGTGCAGACATTTGGAGGCATGTTGTAAGGGATAATAAGCATTGGCCACATGCTATATGTGGCGCTCTAGTGGCCAAATGGGTTAAATCCATCTGAAGCTAAGCCAAGTCTAATGTTTCTCGGGTCAATTGACAAACTTTTGTGTTTCCGATTGAAGCTTTGCAGTCACTACCATGAGATGGATGACTCGTTACATTCTAATCTCTGTACTCCTAGTTCCTAGAATGCCACAAGACATCCTCTCTTGTTTCAAAGATCATGAAACAACCTCTACAATCTTGGTGTAATTGGAAAATGTCTCGTAACATTATGAGGAATCCTCTTCACAGCATCGCCATCTTTCCATCTTGATGATTTGCATTTCGGGCATTCACTTAAGTTGGCATAATCCTTCCTAATGTAACACAATTATTCTTACAAACATGGATCATATCATATCCAATTCCAAGCGCACGAAGGAAATTCCTCATTTTATCAGAGAGGTGTGTGGCAGCTCAGACGCATCTGGGAAAGATTTGCGGAAAGCAGCCAACATTGCATCGAATGATTTGTTGGCCATCCGCTCAGATGTCTTCACCTGAAGAAAGGTGACCATAGCTAAGAATACTGACAGCTTATTTCCTGGGGTGACTGAGGGAGTCGTGGATTAAGGGGTCCTCGGACAGCCGGACTATATACTGGCCGGACTGTTGGACTATGAAGATACAAGATTGAAGACTTCGTCCCTTGTCTGGATGGGACTCTCCTTTGCATGGAAGGCAAGCTTGGCAATTCGGATATGTAGATCCCCTCCCTTGTAACTGACTCTGTGTAACCCTAGCCCCCTCCGGTGTCTATATAAACCGGAGGGTTTGGTCGGTAGGACAACAACAATCAGAGTCATAGGCTAGCTTCTAGGGTTTAGCCTCTATGATCTCGTGGTAGATCAACTCTTTTAATACTCATATCATCAAGATCAATCAAACAGGAAGTAGGGTATTACCTCCATCGAGAGGGCCCGAACCTAGGTAAACGTTGTGTCACCCGCCTCCTGTTACCATCTGCCTTAGACGCACAGTTTGGGACCCCCTACCCGAGATCCGCCGGTTTTGACACCGACGTTCGTGCTTTCATTGAGATTTCCACTGTGCCGTCATGATAAAGGCTTGATGGCTCCTTCGATCATCGGCAACGATGCGATCCAGGGTGAGGTTTCTCTCCCCGGACAGATATTTGTATTCGCGGCTTGCATCTGCGGGCCAACTCGCTGGCCATCTAGAGCAGTTCGAGAGCTACGCCTCGCCGCCGTGTCAGGTTTGAAACTTAAACTGCATCACCGACATCCGTGGAGACTTGATCTTCGACGGATTCGAGCCCATGTCAGGTGCGCCAGACAGTCACGATGAGCATGACTTAGCTCTGCCGTCAGACGGTGTTCGGGAGATCACACCTGTGGCTACTCCGGCCCTCAATCCGGAGCAGATTGCGCCGTCCGAGGACGGGTGGATGGACCCCGCCACGGAGGCTGCACACTCAGTGGCGATAGAGCCGAATACTGACTTCACCTCCTACGAGACCTGTGTTGCCGGACCCTTGGATTCGTCCCCGGCCACAGGCTCCGATCACCGCGTCTGCGTTTCATCGAATCTGATTGGGCACCGACCATGGAGTTTTCCTCCATGATATCTTCTTTTCGCCCACAGGGCGACGTGCTGAATTCATTAAGGTCTCTCTCCTTGTCGAGGCCCTTTGCGAACTATGTTACATTTCGAGGGAAGCGGACGACGAAGAAATTTGTTCCCACCCACCACCCACTTAATGGCCATCGTCGATTTACTTAACCGACATGCTCGATTTCGTTCAAGACATCGACGGTATGGACGATTTATGTAGGAGAAGAATAGGAACCACCGCCTATTGTATACTGGATCGCCACCTCATCATATGATATATACATGGTGGACACCCCCAAAGAAAGCGATGGCAATAAGGCAACGGAGGATAATCCCCTCGAGAAGCAATCTAAGCACCGGCATCAACGGCGCCGCTCTAAGCCCCGCCATAGCAAAAGCGGCGATACCGGCACAAGAGACAATAACGCTTCAGATAGTGCCGAAGACGAAGACAATCCCCTCCAGCCAGGCTTCGAGCGGGAGGATGAGCAAGCTAGCCCTAAGGAATAGGCAACAGACGGAGAATCAGAGGACGACAATTACATTCCTCTCTCCGAAGACGAGGTGAGCCTCGGTGACAAAGAATTTATCGTGCCTAAGGATCCCGTCGAACAGGAGCGCTTCAAGCGCCGGCTTATAGCCACAGCAAAAAGGCTGAAGAAAAAGCAACAACAGCTTCAAGCTGACCAAGATCTGCTAGCGGATAGATGGACTTAGGTCCTGGTGGCCGAGGAATACGAACTTGAGCGCCCAACCAAAAGTTACCCAAAGCGCACGTTGCTACCCCAACTACAGGAGGAAGCATTAAAGCCTATGCTTCCAGCGTATGATGCGGCTGACTGGCCACCTCGTGGCCGAGACAAAGCGGCATATCAGGCCGAAGTCCAGCCCGCACCCCGTCGCCAGTTAAACAAAAATACCAAGGCCCGGGGTAACACGCAGGACCTGCGAGACGTATTGGAAAACAAAGCAGGACATGCAAGATCGATCTACGGATCACGGGGGCGCTTCAACGCTGCGGATTTACGATCGTCACGCCGGACATACTAAAAGCAAATCCGGCAGGGCCGAATACAGCAGACAAGACTCGTATGACTGCGTCGCGACATATCCCGGCACAGAGGCGCCGCACACCCCCTATGCTTCACTGACGAAGTAATGGATCACGAATTCCCAGAAGGTTTTAAACCCATGAACATTGAATGATATGATGGTACAACAGACCCCACGGTATGGATTGAAGATTTCCTCCTCCACATCCACATGGCCCGCGGTGACGATCTACATGCCATCAAGTACCTCCCACTAAAACTCAAAGGGCCGGCTCGGCATTGGCTGAATAGCCTGCCGGCAAACTCCATTGGCAGTTGGGAGAATTTGGAAGACGCATTCCTTGACAACTTCCAGGGCACTTATGTGCGACCACCGGATGCCGATGACTTGAGTCACATAACCCAACAGCCGGGGGAATCAGCCAGGAAATTCTGGACTTGGTTCCTAACTAAAAAGAACCAAATTGCCGACTGTCCGGATGCCGAGGCCTTAGCGGCATTTAAGCATAATATCCGCGACGAGTGGCTCTCCCGACACCTCGGCCAAGAGAAGCCGAAGTCCATGGTAGCCCTCACGACACTCATGACCCGCTTTTGTGCGGGAGAGGACAGCTGGCTGGCTCGAAGCAATAACACATCAAGAAACCCTGGCAATTCAGATGCCAAAGATAGCAACGGCAGGCCACGTCACAACAGACACAAGTGCCGCAACAACGGCGACAACGCTGAAGACACGGCAGTTAATGCCGGATTCAGTGGCTCTAAATCCGGTCAGCGGAAAAGGCCATTCGAAAGAAGCAATCCGGGCCCGTCCAGTTTGGACCGCATACTCGATCGCTTGTGTCAAATTCACGGCACCCCCGATAAACCAGCCAATCACACTAACACAGAATGCTGGGTGTTCAAACAGGCCGGCAAGTTGAATGCCGAAAACAAGGAAAAGTGGTTGCATAGTGACCACGAGGAGGAGCCCCGGCCGCCGAACATAGGAGGACAAAAGAAATTTCCTCCCCAAGTGAAAATGGTGAACATGATATACGCAACCCATATACCCAAGCGGGAACGGAAGCGTGCACTAAGGGATGTCTATGCGATGGAGCCAGTCGCCCCAAAGTTCAACCCATGGTCTTCTTGTCCGATCACGTTCGATCGCAGGGACCACCCCACCACTATCCGTCATGGCGGTTCTGCCGCATTGGTCCTTAACCCCATCATTGACGGATTTCACCTCACTCGAGTCCTTATGGATGGTGGCAGCAACCTGAACCTGCTCTATCAGGATACATTGTGCAAAATGGGTCTAGACCCCTCGAGGATCAAACCCACCAAAACCACCTTTAAAGGTGTCATACCAGGTGTAGAGTCCTGTTGCATGGGCTCAATCACACTGGAAGTGGTCTTCGGATCTCCGGACAACTTCCGAAGCGAGGAGTTAATCTTCGATATCATCCCCTTCCGCAGTGGCTATCATGCACTGCTCGGGCGAACGCATTTGCCAGATTCAATGCGGTACCGCATTATGCACACCTCAAGCTCAAAATGCCAGGACCTCGCAGGGTTATAACAGTTAATGGAAACACAGAACGCCGCTTCCAAGACGGAGGAGCACACTGCGGCCCTCGCAGCAGAAGCGCAAAGCAGCCTTATGAGGCAAACCGCCAATTCAGCGAAAAAGACCTCGGACACTGTCGGTGTCAAAACCGGCAGATCTCGGGTAGGGGGTCCCGAACTGTGCGTCTAGGCGGATGGTAACAAGAGACAAGGGACACGATGTTTTTACCCAGGTTCGGGCCCTCTCGATGGAGGTAATACCCTACTCTGCTTGATTAATATTGATGATATGGGTAGTACAAGAGTAGATCTACCACGAGATCAAGGAGGCTAAACCCTAGAAGCTAGCCTATGGTATGATTGTTGTTCTGTCTCTGAGACTAAAACCCTCTCGGTTTATATAGACACCGGATAGGTTAGGGTTACACAGAGTCGGTTACAATGGTAGGAGATCTACATATCCAGACGCCAAGCTTGCCTTCCACGCCAAGGAAAGTCCCATCCGGACACGGGACGAAGTCTTCAATCTTGTATCTTCATAGTCTTGGAGTCCGGCCGTGATGATAGTTCGGCTATCCGGACACCCCCTAGTCTAGGACTCCCTCAGTAGCCCCTGAACCAGGCTTCAATGACGACGAGTCCGGCGCGCATATTGTCTTCGGCATTGCAAGGCGGGTTCCTTCTCCGAATACTTCATGGAAGGTTTTGAACACCAGGATAGTGTCCGGCTCTGCAAAACAAGTTCCACATACCACCGTAGAGAGAATAACTGTTGCCCAGATCTGCCGACGTATTCCGCAAATAAGTGACACCACACCACGGCCAGGCCTTTTTATGAATCGTTTTTACTGCTCCGCCTTAAGCTGCTTAGCGAGGCGGTTTCCTTGGCATGTCTTATCAAAGCATAGATCGTGCCCCCTTATTCTGGGATTCTCATCAATACAGACGTGGGTAACCCATCCGCGCCATTGATTACAGCGCTTGGGAGATAAGCGAGTTTTACCAGGCTGGTGGGGACGATAGCTTCGTCCGTCCATATAAGGGGATAAGGATCCACCTTTTCACCTACGCCTTCTTCCTCCTTTGCTCATCCATTTCCGTGCACTCGAGCTCTAGCACCCAAGTCCGCACATTCCTCCTCAACCTTCTCCAACCATGTCGAGGCTGGAGGCGGATGGATGGCCTCCTCCGTCACGGGGGCACATCACAAGATCTGGGGAGGCCGGATACTTGTCCGGGCGATATCATGACAAAGCTGCCCGGACGCGGGCAGCTCATTCCAACCCCAGTGCCCCATGAGAGGGTGGTGTTTCTCCCCACTTCCTCCATGGACTAGGTTTTCCACTTCACCCATTTGTCCGAGGGACTCATGTTCTACTACGGCCTGGACTTCCATGACCTGGCCCAATTTCGTCCTCAACATCTCGGTGTTTATCGTCAGTGCGAGGCCTTCCTTCTGCATCCAGCCCCACTTCGCCTATGGTGAAGACCTTTAATGTCAGCCGAAGGTTGTGGGCGGCCATTGCCGGAGTGCGGAGGCGCCATGGTCGGCAAGATGGCCAAAGTCCTATGGCTCGAGGGCTCCTTTGTGGAGACAATAAAGGGGTGGCAATCGGGGTGGTTCTACATCACTGAGCCACGCGACCCTGAATGGTTAGCGGCCCCCGAATACAGATCTGGATTCCCCACACGGCTCTCGTCATGGAAGAGACGGGCCTGAAGTGGGGGGATCCGGACGAGCTATCTGGACTCCAAACATGCGTCCGAAACCTGGTGGACAAGAATCTCAGGCTTGTCGATGTAATCCAGGTGATGCTCATCCGCCGGATTCTCCCATGCCAACAACGGGCCTTCAATTTGTGGGAGTTCGATCCGCACAAAGACCGGTTCTTGAGCCGGCTCTTCGATACTACGTACGAAGATGCCTGGAAGGTGTTGTTCAAGGGCGCCGAAGCCCCCGCATCCGCTAAAAAAGATCGCGGATACAGCTCACGGCGTCAGGCCGACGAGGTAAGTTATTTTACCCTTTACGGGACTCTTATTTCATAGATTGACTCTACGTGGGATCTAAAAACTCCCTATTCTTTGACTGGACTGGCTGAAGACGTCCGGACAGATTAACTGTCCGGCTCCTTTGCCAGAAGACCCAGCGGACGCCCGATTAGCGGGCTCTTGGCTCCGGCACCCCATGTGGTGCCGGAGAAGAAGGCCAAGAAGGAGGCCACGAGAACTCGAAGGAGCTCCCCGACGCCAGGTCTTGTCGATTCTGAAGCAGAATCTTCTCCTGAAGACGAGGAGGAGGAAGAAGAAGCTTCTCCCCCAGCGGGGGAGGAGAGGAAAAGGAAGGCCTCCCCAACTGGGGAGGCCGGAGGGTCCAAGAAGGGAAGAACCCTTCCCCCGAACTTCTCCACCAACGTCGACGACGACTAGGAGGATTGGCCTACAAGGGCCAAGCCCCTGGCGAGATCGTAAGTGTCCGGATACCCATGGCTTTTTATTATTGCAGAGTGTTCTCTAATGTCGAACAATCATGCAGCCCGTCCCAAGGGCGAAGTTCGCGATTCATCGAAGCGGGTCCCTGGGCTCGTCGGAAATGGAGAGTACTTCGCTTTCGACCGCCTCCTCGCCTCATGCTGCGGACGACGCTGCGGTGGGGCCCCAAGGGGGGCTTGGTCAAGAGGAGGTGGCGCAGGAGGTGCCACAAGGCAACCTCCCGGGCTCCAGGCGCGTGGGGGGCAAGACCCCCAGGGGCTCTAAGCCCGACCCTTGTCCAGGACTCCATGCCGAACCTTCGGGCCGTTCCGGAGTCCGGCAAGCGGTCCCTTCACAAGAAGGGTAAGACGCCGGTGTCCTCCGTCCAATCGGAGGCACCGGATAGCTTACTGGAGGCGCCCAACGGCACCTCCATCGAGGAGGAGCACCGCACTGTTATGAGTGCGGTGATCCGGACAGTTCAGTCCGCCAAGAGCGGGCTGACCGAAGCCTGTACCAGCCTTCTAACAGGCTTTGAGGTAAGTTTAGAATATGTAAAAATATTACCGCATAGACAGTAGCCCCTGATGCTTAGTTCGGTGTTCGGAAAGAAAATCCGGACTAAGTATCTAAAAAGATATACGCAGGAGTCTAACATGAGTATGTCAATATGGGAATGTAGGCTGCGTTGCTGACCTCTGCCGCACTAACTGCGGAGGTCGATGCGTTAAAGCGGAGCCTCGAGCGGTCCGAGAACGAGCTCGGCCAAGCCAAGAAGCAGCTCGAGGACAAGGAAGGTACGTAGTACCTTATTAAAGAAATACCATATAGAAAGGTTTCGGTTGCAAAAGATAACAGGAATAACATGGGTACTGCAGGGGCCACGAACGAGGTGGCGACCCTGAAGGAAGCGGTGTCCGTGGCCGAAAACAAAGCGGCTGCGGAACGCACCAAGCGAGAGAAGGGGGAGGCGCAGCTGGCCAAGGTACGGCAAGAGCTCCAAGCTCTCGTGGAAAAACACGAGAGTTTGGAGCGTGACTCGAAGACTCGAGAGTCCGAGCTTGCCTCGGCTCTTGAGAGTGCCAAAGCTGCTAAGGCCGAGACCCAAAAAGCCCTCCAAGAAATTGAGTCGTTAAAGAAGATAGCGGCGGGTAAGGCATTCTTTATGCAAAGCAAGCATGTGAAAGTGAATTACCTATTACTTACCCGGATTCGAGCTCTCCAGAGCATTCGCAGATTTGCCCGTAGTGTGTCCGATCTTGCCGCATTCTACCGCGCCAAGGAGGGAGTTCGACGGAAAAGGTGTTACGGTCTCGATGTCTTTGAGGTCGAACATCCGGTGCCCCTGAGCGACCAGCTGAAGCAGCTGGTCGAGCTCCACAAGGTCGCCGAACAGGCCATGAAGGGCCTTATAGCGCGGCTGTGGCCATTGGAGGCCATGCCCGGGAGCTACTTCGGCTTGGTGCAGCGGCTGGTGGATGCCTGTCCACGGATTGAAGTCATCAAGCGCTCCGTCTGCATTGAAGGTGTCCGTTGGGCCCTTGCCCGTGCTAAAGTGCACTGGGCAAGCTGGATGCGGAGAAGCTTGTGACGGACGGGCCAATCAAGGGCCATGAGCATCGCACGCCCGAAATGTACTATGAGGGCCTCTCAAGGGTGCCCGCCGAATAGCGGATGAGTGCTCCAAAGATGTAATTTTGAATAGGCTCGCATTTGTTATCCTCAGACGCTGAAAACTTATTCATATGCGCTAAGCAACGCTTGTTAATTTAAAATATTACCTTCAGTGCGGCCGTTTATCAAATTTGAGAGATGGCAAGTCGTTGGCTTCAGCCCCCCATGCCACAGTCTTTGGGGTGTTCGGGATAAACTTGAGCACTCTTGTTCCGATTCTTGGGTCCATCTAGGAGGCGCTCAACACAATGAACAAGGCAACCGGACTTATAATGCTTGAACACTCTCACTTAGCCATAGAATTCTATAATTTTAAATTTCGTGAAGCCCCTAGTATTCGAAGACCGAGTTCGGGCGCTATCCACGCCTTGGCGGACAATTCGTTCCTCGCTCTAAGCAGTCTTTAGGGACCCGAAAAACCTCTCGAACAGCGATCGGCTCTCGCCCTATCATGACGGTCAGTTTTAGCTTTCTCCATCGAGGTGCTCGACCCAGCTCAACTGGGCACAATCGCAGATGGTTCTCCAGTGCTACCTTAGCCGTTATAACGGAACGTAAGGTACCAAAACACGGGAGCCGGGCAAACCCAACTATTGACCCAAAACATGATTCGGAGCCAATTCATATAATGCTATAAGTTCGGGGTGCCGCACTTGTGAAAGTGTGTGGACTTATCACACCATAATTTTGGGATACTTAAGCCCCTGGTGTATTGGCCGTACCAAAGTGTACGGTTGCAACATGTCGTGAAATGAACATATGTATAGATAAAGGAAGTAGAGCAATAATAAGCAAAAGCTATGTATTGTTTATTCAAAAAGGTACTGCAATGAAAGCAGAACGATACAAATAGTGCGATAAGCAAGGGATGGGACTATCTAACATGCCCCCCTCCAGGGGTAAAGTGCGGGATGGTATGTAAAACAGGTATAAAGCTCGTAATAGAGACCACCTGAACACTTCGACGTGGCTTATTGCTTCCATGGCTGTTGCATCGTGAGTTCGGCGATTCTAGTGCCGGACAGGACTTCTGAAAGACGGAGTCCTGAAAGTAAGGAAAAGGAAAAAAAGGAAAAAAAGGAAAAGAATGACACAATCGGGAGCCCCTGGTGCGGTCGAGCCGCATTCTTGGCGTGCCGTGGTCTTGCCCCTCCCCATATGCCCATGGTATCTCCAGAGCGTAATTATGTACGCGTAATACTAGCTTCGCAATTTCGCGAGGGCTGGGGTTGGGGCCGGATTGCTACGCGTGCTTGAATCGTGCCAGGCAGTCTTGTTTTAGGTTACTCCGGGTGCGCTTGACAGTGTCCGGACGCTTAATGGCCGGACTCGAGAGTTGCTGTGAGAGGCTACTTTGTACCTCCGCCGCGAGGGCCGTCGTGTGCTCCTCTGTTCGGAGAGAGCATTTGGTGTTTCCATTGACCGTTATTACTCCTCGAGGGCCTGGCATCTTGAGCTTGAGGTATGCGTAGTGTGGCACCGCATTGAACTTTGCAAATGCGGTTCATCCGAAAGCAAAGGCATGATAGCCGCTATGGAATGGGACGATGTCGAAGATTAACTCTTCGCCGGAAGTTATCCGGGATCCGAAGACCACTTCGAGTGTAACCGAGCCCGCATAACTGGCTTCTACACCCGGTATGACGCCTTTAAAGGTCGTCTTTGTAGGTTTAATCCTTGAGGGTCTATGCCCATTTTGCTTGTCGATAAAGCAGGTTCAGCTCGCCGCCGTCCATCCATCGGGACTCTAGTTAGGTGAAATCCGGCCGATAATTGGTTCAAGAACCAATGCGGCGAAACCGCCATGACGGATGCTAGTGGGTGGTCCTTCGATCGAAGGTGATCGGGCAGGAAGACCATGGGTTGAAATTGGGCGATCGGCTCCATCGCATATACGCCCCTTAGTGCATGCTTCCGCTCCCTTTTGGGTATATGGGTTATGTATATCATGTTCACCGTCCGCACTTATGCGTTGGAAAACCCTTCATCCTCTATTGTTCGGGCCGGGCTCTTCCTCGTCATCGCTATGCAGCCCCTTGTCATTGAGTTCGCACTTAACTTGCTCGCTTGTTGAACACCCAACAGTCCTGTTGGTGGATTGGCTGGTTTTTCGGGGTGCCATGTATCCGCACAAGCGATCGAGTATTCGGTCCAAGTTGGACGGGCCTGGGTATTTCTTTTGAATGGCTTCTTCCGCTGACCGGGTTTAGAGCCTCTGAATCCGGCATTGATGGTCGTATCTTGATGTTATAGCCGCACGCGGGCGCTTGTTCTTGCTGCGACGTGACCTGCCATTGTTGTCCTTGGTATCCGAACTATCGGGATGTTTGGCCAAGTTGTTGCTTCGAGCTAGTCACTTGTCCTCTCCCGCACAAAAGCGGGTCATGAGTGTTGTGAGGGCTGCCATGGATTTTGGCTTTTCCCGCCCTAGGTGCCGGGCAAGCCACTCGTCGCGGATGTTATGTTTGAAGGCTGCAAGGGCCTCTGCATCCGGACAGTCAACGATTTGATTTTTTTTTGTTAGGAACCGTGTCTAGAATTGTCTGGCCGATTCTTCTGGCTGTTGGATTATATGGCTAAGGTCATCGGCGTCTGGTGGTCGCACATATGTGCCCTGGAATTTATCAAGGAATGCGGCCTGTGTCCTCCCAACAACCAATTGATTCTGCTGGCAAGCTGTTGAGCCAATGCCGAGCTGGTCCTTTAAGCTTGAGTGGGAGGTATTTGATGGCATGTAGATCATCACCGCGAGCCATGTGGATATGGAGGAGATAATCCTCGATCCAGACCGCAGGATCTGTGGTACCATCGTATGATTCGATGTTTACGGGTTTGAAGCCCTCGTGGATTTGATGATCCATTACTTCATCCGTGAAGCATAGTGGGTGTGCGGCGCCTCAGATTGGGCTATATCACGGCGTAGCTCATATGAGCTTTGTCTCATCGTGTTCGCCCGGCCGGGTTTGTCAGTATCCGCGCGACGGTAATCATCCCGTGTCGTTACGCCCACGCGATCCGTAGAGATCGATCTTGTATGTTTTGCCTTATCCTCCAATATATCTCGCAAGTCCCAAGGCTTTTCCCATGCCTTGGTACTTTTTGAGCGGCGTCGGGCTGTGGCTTGAGCGGAGGGCCGAGAGGCTTCTCTGTCGCGGCCACGGGGTGGCCGGTCTGCCATGTCGTGCGCTGGTGACTTGGGTGCTTCCTCCTCTGATCGAGGCAACGGCCTGCGTTTGGGGTAGCTTTTGGAGGGGCATTCGAGTTCATACTCTTCGGCTGCAAGGACTTCAGTCCATCTGTCAGCTAGCAGGTCTTGGTCAGCTCTAAGCTGTTGCTGCTTTTTCTTGAGGCTGTTTTCCGTGGCCATAAGCCTGCATTTGAAACGCTCCTGTTCGGCGGGATCCTCAGGCACGACAAATTCTTCGTCGCCGAGGCTTGCCTCATCTTCGGAGGGAGGCGCGTAATTATCATCCTCGACCTCTCTTTCTGCCGCACTGTCGTGCGGACTTGCTTCTCCCTCCTCCTGCGCTGAGTCCTGCTGGAGGGGGTTGTCTTCGGTACTGTCCGGGGTGTTATTATCTCCCGTACCGGAATCACCGTTTTTGCTGTGGCGGGATTTAGAGCGGCGCCGCTGACGCCGGCGCTTCGGTTGCTTTTTGGAGGGGTCATCCTCCGTTGTTCCATCGCCGTTCCCATCTTTTGGGATATCCACCATGTATATGTTATTTGACGAGGTGGCCTTCCAGTGCCCTGTAGGCGCTGGGTCTTGGTTGTCTCCGGCATCGTCGTCCATACCGTTGATGTCTTCGGAGTCGAAGTCTAGCATGTCGGTTAAATCATCGACAGTGGCTACAAAGTGGGTGGTGGGTGGGCGTCGAATTTCTTCGTTGTCCGCATCCCAACCTTCCTGTCCGTAGTCCGGCCAGGGCTCTCCGGATAAAGAGAGAGACTTTAGTGAATTCAGGATGTCGCCAAAGGGCGAGTGCTGAAAGATGTCCGCGGCAGTGAACTCCATGACCGGCGCCCAATCGGATTCGATTGGCAGGGGCGCGGAGGGTTCGGAGTCCGAAGAGGAGTCCGGCACCCTGGAGTCGAGGTCTTCGCAAAGGACAGGGATGGAGTTCGGCTCAATCGCCGTAGAGATTGTAGCCCCCGAGGCGGTGTCCAACCACTCGTCCTCGATCGGGGAATCCGGCTCCGGATTAAGGGTCGGAGCGGATGCCGCTGCGGCCTCCGTGGCCTTTGACCGGTGCAGAGCTAGATCATGCCCATCAAGACGGTCGGGCGGCGCTTGGCTGCGGCTCGAATCCGTCGAAGATCAAGTCTCCGCGGATATGGGTCGATAGTTCAAACTTCCAAATCTGACACGATGGCCAGGGCGTAGCTTTCGATCTGCTCCAAATGGCTGCGAATTGGCCGCAGTGCAAAGCCGCCGAACACGAAGATCTGTCCCGAGGAGAAAAGTCTCACCACGGACCGCGTCATTGTTGATGATCGAAGGAGCCATCGGGCCTATCGGTGACGACAGAGGAACTCTCAATGAAAGCACCAATGTCGGTGTCAAACCGGCGGATCTCGGGTAGGGGGTCCCGAATGCGCGCCTAGTCGGATGGTAACAGGAGACAAGGGACACGATGTTTTACCTGTGTTCGGGCCCTCTCGATGGAGGTAATACCCTACTCCTGCTTGATTAATATTGATGATATGGGTAGTACAAGAGTAGATCTACCACGAGATCAAGGAGGCTAAACCCTAGAAGCTAGCCTATGGTATGCTTGTTGTTACGTCCCACGGACTAAAACCCTCCGATTTATATAGACACCGGATAGGGTAGGGTTACACAGAGTCGGGTAAAATGGTAGGAGATCTACATATCCGTATCGCCAAGCTTGCCTTCCACGCCAAGGAAAGTCCCATACGGACACGGGACGAAGTCTTCAATCTTGTATCTTCATAGTCTTGGAGTCCGGCCATCATGATAGTTCGGCTATCCGGACACCCCCTAGTCCAGGACTCCCTGAGACACCATCAAGCGAGTCCGGAGTACCCTGCAAGAGGATCGCCATGCACGTTCAGAGCTCGCCTAGCAATCCAGCCTCGGTCCTAGTCCCAGTCAAGCGGCAAAATTTGCGCCGCGCGTACATAATTACACACTCAAGATACCATGGGCATAGGCGGAGGCACGGCTATGGCACGGCCCACAATGCGGCTCAACCGCTTCAGGACCCGTATACCTTTAACATTTTCTTCCTCTCAGGCCCCTATTTTCTGAAGGCCCTCTCCGATCGTCTGATTATCGGACCCGTCACGGGAAGGAAACACCAAGGAAGCAAGAAGCTTTGACGTACAAGGGAATCCCCAGGTGGTCTCTGATAACGATCGCTATACCTGTTTTGCATACCCACACGCAACTCACCCTTGGATAGGACATGTCAAATACTCCTATTTTTACTTATTGCACTACCTGTATGCATACGCTTTGACGTATCATTTAAATAACAATGTACAACATTAGCTCATTATTGCCTTCCTTCATCTTTTTTCCCTGTCTGCTTATTTACGACAAATTGCACCCGTACATTCTGATACGTCCAGTGCACCAGGGGCTTCAGTGTACTCCATAACACGGGAAGACTGACTGTCATGATGCGACGAGAGCTAGTCGTTGTTCGAGAGGTCTCAAATCATTAAAGGTTTTTTCCGCTTCGGGCGAGGAGTCGGCCTTGTCCGATTTAGGCGTACATAGTGCCCCAAGTTCGGCCTTCCGAATACTAGGGGCTTCGCCAAAATTTAAAATTGTAGACTTCTATGGCTAAGTGAGAAGTGATAAAGCTCTATAGTCCGATTGTCTGGTTCGTTGTGCTGAACACCTCCTCCGAAGGACCCAAAACTGGGATAAAGAGTGATCAGGTTTATCCCGAACACCTCAGTACTAGTTACATGGGGGCGTGTTTACGACTAGCCAACTCTCAGATTTTATAAACGGCCGCACAGAAGGTAATATTTTAAATCAACAAGCATTATATAGCGCACATGAACTCGTTTTCATCTTCCAGGATCACATGAGTACATTCATTCAAATATTACATCCTTAGCACATTCCTCCGCCACAAGGCGAGCACCCTCCAGGACACTGTCATAATACTTTTCGGGGTGGAGATGCTCCTTGCCCTCCAGCGGCCCCTCCTTGACCAGCTTTTTGGCGTCCATCTTCGCCCAGTGCACTTTCGCCCGGGCAAAAGCCCTGCGCGCACCTTCAATGCAGACGGACCGCTTTATGACTTCAAACTGTGGGCAGGCATTCACAAGCCGCTTACAGCCGAAGTAGCTGCTGCAGGGACTCGCCAGCCACATCCGGACTATGAGACCCCTCATGGCCAGTTCGCCGCTTTAGAAGCTTCGACCAGTTGCTTCAACTGGTCGCTTAAGGGCATCGGATGTTCGGTCCCAGTATACTGAGACCAGAACAACTTCTCCGTCGAGCTCCCTTCCTTGGCCCGGTAGAACTCTGCGACATCCGATATGCTGCGGGGCAGATCTACGAACGTTCCTGGAGAGCTCTGAATTCGGGTAAGTAAAAGGAAAGTTTCCTTCACATGCTTGCTTTGCATAATGAATGCCTTACCCGCTGCTATCTTCTTGACCGCCTGAATCTCCTAGAGGGCATTTTGGGTTTCGGCCTTGGCATTTTGTGCGTTCTCGAGGGCCTTTGCAAGCTCTAACCCTTGCATCTTAGAGTCACGCTCCAAGGACTCATATTTCTTGACAAAATCCTGGAGCTCTTGCTGAACCTCGCCGACTCGGGCCTCTTGCTTCTCGCGCTCGATGTGCTCCTTGGCCGCTTTGTCTTCGGCCTCGGACATCGCCTTCTTCAGGGTCGCCACTTCGGTCGTGGCCCCTAGCAAAATTCATGACGATCCTATGATCTAACAACCACCTTCTTTTTTCTTTATCAATAAACAGATGGGGTATCATTTACCTTTGTTCTCTTCGAGCTGCCTCTTGGTAAGGCCGAGCTCTTCCTCGGACCGCTCTTGGTAAGGCCGAGTCTGCTTATTCACATAGGCATATTTTGATTAGACTTCTGTGATTATTATTTGATCCTCTGTTCGGACTTTGTTTGCGAACACCAAACAGAGCATCAGGGGCTACTGCCTATGCTGTAACATTTTATCATAATTTGATTACTTACCTCAAAGTCTGTTAGGAGGTCGGGCACGAGCTTGATCCGCTTTTTGGTGGATCGAACCTTCTTGACCACCGCACTCATGATAGTGCAAGGTTTTTTCGTCAATGGAAGCGCCGCGAAGCGCTTCTAGCAAATTGTCCGATGCCTCTGGATGGACAAAGGCCGTCGGCACAGACGGCTTGCCCCCCTTGGCGAGGGGTCGCCTGAGAGAATCCGGAACCACTGGAGGTTCCGGCGCAGTATTCGGCCGGGGGCTAAACTTGCTGCCCCCGGTGAGGGAGTCCTGGATTAGGGGGTCTCCGGACAGCCGGACTATATCCTTTGGCCGGACTTTTGGACTATGAAGATACAAGATTGAAGACTTCGTCTCGTATCCGGATGGGACTCTCCTTGGTGTGGAAGGCAAGCTTGGCGATACGGATATGTAGATCTCCTCCCTTGTAACCGACTCTGTGTAACCCTAGCCCCCTCCAGTGTCTATATAAACCGGAGGGTTTAGCCCGTAGGATACAACAACAATCATACCATAGGCTAGCTTCTAGGGTTTAGCCTCTATGATCTCGTGGTAGATCAACTCTTGTAATACTCATATCATCAAGATCAATCAAGTAGGAAGTAGGGTATTACCTCCATAGAGAGGGCCCGAACCTGGGTAAACATCATGTCCCTTGCCTCTTGTTACCATCGATCCTTAGACGCATAGTTCGGGACCCCCTACCCGAGATCCGCCGGTTTTGACACCAACATTGGTGCTTTCATTGAGAGTTCCGCTGTGTGATCGGCAAAAGGATCAATGGCTCATCAGCAGATCAACTGCGACGTCGACTTCTTCGTTAACGGCCCGACCGGTCACCTCGGCTCGACCGGATACTGTGCCCTACCTCCGATCGTCATTTTCAGACAAGGGCCTTCATCAACATCAACTCCGATCTCCATCAAGATCATGGAGGAATCATCCATGGCGCTCAGGGGCTCAACGTCAACATTGCCCTCGGGCGACCGCGCTGCTTTTCTGAACAGCGAACTTGTATCTGCCACCACCGCCTCCTCGAGTGTCGCTTTAACGATTGCTTCGGTGGAATTGTGCGGAATTGAGTCTACAACGACCCTGGAAAATTTCGTCGAGTTCGGATGGAGGAATCTCCGGCAATCCCCGATATACAGGAGCCGCATTGAATCTGGACGAGAATCCGGACGAGTTCGGAGCGTGTTGTCCAGCATCTAACTCGGACGTCCTTTGGAAGATCCAACCATTGATCGGCTGTGGAATTCCTATATCTACCACCTGTCAAACATTCATATCGATCCGACCATCCAAACTCCAGGAACCTCCCGATTAGGGCATCAGTTTTCAGATATGTTTTCTACGCGAATACGGATCCTACCCGAATTCATGTTTCTTTATGAACGTGATATTTGACAACCTTTTTAAAAGGAATTTTCTTCTAAGGTATTGCACATTCTTTTTAACACGCGCCCATAAAATTTTAATCCTCCTCTGAGGTAATCTTCGCCATCACGCTGGTGTCAAACCAGTCCGGCAATATAGCTCCACGACTGCCGACTGCGCTAGACATGTCGTCACTTTTTGAGCTGAGCTCAACTTCTTCGTATACTCACCTCGGCGAGCAGAACAAGAGTTCAGAATCGCCAAAGATAAAACATCACCGCCCCACGGATTACACGGAGCGGGCACACCGGCATCGCCGCATGGCCACTTCAGCAAGCCAGTATTGACCACGTCACAAGTTACGACCTGCATCGGCATGGCCAAACTGTTGCTTCATCGAGCCAATGTCCACCAACGTTGAACTACTTCAACAACTCGGCTGACATGGCAGCTGCAACACCTCCTCATCGATCTGCTCCGTCTCCTCGGCCGGACCGGGGGCTTCGTCATCCCATCATCAACACAATCCGGTAACCCGGCGACACTGACCCGACCAGCTTCGTCACGTCAGCTGGACCGGGGGCTTTGCCTCAGCGAGTCAACCTTTACCAGCGTCGCCATGCCATCGCTTCATCGCCCATCAGGCAATGGGTATACGGATCGAGTCCCGATTTTGGGGGTCGCTTTTCTTCGGACTACTACAACAAATAAACCAGGTGTTATTAATCCTAACAATTTTTGCTTGTTGGGTTTATCTTTCTTAAGGAATTATTACTTTGGTTTGTTCCATCATCTGTACACAGGTCTATCAAATGGCGGCCACATTAAAAAGGCTCGCGTGGTGGTTCGGTCTGTTTCCGTACATAGTTCGGCGAACGCCACATCCGGAGCCCGGACCATCCTGCAAATTCAGGCTTTGCCACTGCGTCACGCTGACGCCCTGCATCGACATTGGTTTCAGCACCAGGCCACATCTCTTTAAATAAATTACTTTTGCGCAAAGCAATCACGCAAGGATTATATATATTATTATTATTTCCTGGACCGCACTATTTTACATGTGCAGGTAATGGACTTTGACTGCGTCGCGTGGTCTCTTCGGCGTCACTCTGCCGGCCTACATTGGCCGTGCTACGTCGCCACTTCGGATTGCCGAGCTCTTCGCAAGAACAATCATACCATAGGCTAGCTTCTAGGGTTTAGCCTCTATGATCTCGTGGTAGATCAACTCTTGTAATACTCATATCATCAAGATCAATCAAGCAGGAAGTAGGGTATTACCTCCATAGAGAGGGCCCGAACCTGGGTAAACATCGTGTCCCTTGCCTCCTGTTACCATCGATCCTTAGACGCACAGTTCGGGACCCCCTACCCGAGATCCGCCGGTTTTGACACCGACACCCGGCATTAGAGCCCATGGGAGTCTTGCCCCCCATGCGCCCAGCGTCTGGAATGTCGCCTTGGGGCGCCTCCGGAACTGTCTCCCCTTGTCTAGTTCCCTTTGAGACAACACCTCGACGTCGTCCGTAGGGCGGGGAGGAGGAGGCGGTCGGGAGTGAATCGTTGTTCATCTCTGACTGGCCCAAAGACTCATCCGAAGAGGATACGTCGATATGGGCTTTGGATGGACTGCATGATCATGTTTGGCATGATAAGAAGCAATAAAACGAAATATACCAGAACTATTATGGTATCCGGATACTTACGACTTCGCCAGAGGCTTGTCCCTGGGTAACCACTCCTCGTCGCGGAAAGCGGACCCTGTGGAACAGTCCGGAAGGAGGATCCTTCCCTTCTTGGACCCTTCGGCCTCCCCAGATGGGGCGGCCTTCCTCTTCTTGTCTCCCCCGGCTGGGGGGGGAGAACTTTCCTCTTCCTCCTCCTTGTTTTCGTGGGAGGAGGGCACCTCAGTGTTATCGGACGATGAGTCTGATACAACCTTGCGCCGGAGACCCTTCCTGGTCCCCCCGGCCTTCTTCCTGGTCTTCTTATCCGGCGCCTCATAGGGCACCGGAACCAGCATCTCCGTTAAGAGAGCCATTGTTGGATCTTCAGGCAGTGGAGCCGGACAATCGATCCGCTCCGCTGTCGCGACCCAATCTTGTTAAATGGCGTGGGGCTTAGATCCCTCACATGATTATACTAGGGAAAGGAACATCTCATGAGATATAAGGAGCTTACCGGATTGGCAGGGCGATTTGCGCTGAGTCCGCGATCCTCGGTAAGGGGAGGAGGTACCTCGGCGGACTTGAACAACACCTTCTAGATGTCTTGGTGTGTCGTGTCGAAGAGCTCTCGCAGCGTCTGGTGCTTCGCCGGGTCGAACTCCCACATATTGAATGCTCGTCTTTGACACGGGAGGATCCGGCGGAAGAGCATGACCTGGACCACGTTGACGAGCTTGATTTTCTTGCTTATCATGTTTTTAACGCAGTTCTGGAGTCCGGTCAGCTCCACCGATGAACCCCAGGGGATAGGCCCTTCTCTTTCCAGGAGGTGAGCCGCATGGGGATGCTGGACCAAAATTCGGGGGCCGCCACCCAGTTGGTGTCGCGCGGCTCGGTGATGTAGAACCACCCTGATTGCCACCCCTTCACGGTCTCCACACAGGAGCCTTCGAGCCAGGTGACGTTGGGCATTTTGCCCACCATGGCGCCTCCGCACTTCGCTTGCTGGCTGACCACCACCTTCGGTTTAACGTTGAAGGTCTTCAGCCATAGGCCGAAGTTGGGCTTGATGCGGAGGAAGGCCTCGCACACGACGATAAACACCGAGATGTTGAGGATGAAATTAGGGGCCAGATCATGGAAGTCCAGCCTGTAGTAGAACATGAGCCCGCAGACAAATGTGTGGAGGGCAAATCCCAGCCCACGGATGAAGTGGGTGAGGAATACAACCCTCTCGTGGGGTTACGGGTAGGGACGATCCGCCTCAAGGCCCGGGAGCCGTGCGCTGGCGATATGCGTGGCAAAGTATCCGCTTCCGGAGCCAGAATGTTCTCCTCCTCAGAACGGAGGAGACCATCCACTTGCCTCCCGCTCCGGACATGTTTGTAGTGGAGAAAATGCGAACTTGGGCGCTGGAGCTCGAGTGCGCGAGAATGGATGGGCAGGGAAGAAGGCGTGGGAGAAAAAGAGGAGTCATTGTCCCTTTATAAGGGCGGTAGAAACTGTGTGCCTCCCCACTTGCCTGGTAAACTCGCTTATTCCCCAAGAGTCATGATTGATGGCGCGGTTGGGTTACCCACACCCGTATTGATGAGAATCCCGTGATAAGGGGACATGATCTCTGCTTCGACAAGACATGCCAGGAAAACCGCCTCGCAATATGTGCAGTAGCTGGTTGAGAAAAACGATTCGTATAATGACCGGGCCATGGCGTGATGTCACGCTATGAAAGTTGTCAGCAGATTAGATTTTTGGAAAGCAAGACGGGCGAAGTAGTAGATGAGTTTGGCAGCACGAAAACATGGTGACAGTGTTGGTGAAGAACAATCTCCGCAATGCTTCGCTAAGCACAACGGAAACTATGACGGAGTATAAACTAGAGGGGACGGGGTTGCCGGCACATGGCTTGGTGATTCTTGATGTGTTCCAGGTGCTAGCCCTGCCCCTCTATTTATATGTTGAGCCTTGGGAGCGAAACTTGGAGTAAAAGCCTCCTCAAAGTCGGTTTTGCCCGCAAGGAAGAGTCCTTCTCGGACTTCCAGGACCAGATGCCGCAGTCCTTGGCGTCTGGCCCAGACGCCATGGGCAGGGTCTCCAGCGTTTGGCCCCCTGGCCTCCGCAAAACTCCTTTTGCACCGACCTAAAGCCCCATGGGCTTCACCCCTTGGCCGAACCATATAATCATATATATCAATCTTTACCTCCGAACCATTCCGGAGCTCCTCGTCATGTCCGTGTGACAGTGTCCTGGACTAGGGGGTACTCACCACATCGTCTCCCGACCAGGTGGATCGGGCCGAGGACCCCCATGGCGGTTCACTCATGGGCCACTTCGGGCAGCCCATGCCGCATAGAGGAAGTATTCCACAAGACTTGGTGATCAAGACAAGGACTCCTCTCCACCAACGTATTCGGCTAGGACTCTTGTTATCCTAGGCCTCTGGTGCATTATATAGGCCAAGGCCAGGCTACTCGATAGATTATTATATTATTCATCATACCCTCGGGTTTAGACCACAGCATATGATCTCGAGGTAGATCAACTCTTGTAATCTCTATATTTATCAAGATCAATCAAGCTGGAAGTAGGGTATTACCTCTGTTAAGAGGGCCTGAACCTGGGCAAACATCGTGTCCCCTTTCTCCTGTTACCCATCGATCCATGACACACAGCTTGGGCCCCCCTACCCGAGATCCGCCGGTTTTGACACCGACAATGGTGCTTTCATTGAGAGTTCCGCAGTGTGATCGGCAAAAGATCAATGGCTCACCTACAGATCAACTGCGACGTCAGCGTCTCCATCACCGGCTCGACTGGTCACCTTGGCTTGACCGAGGACTATGCCCTGCCTCCAATCGTCATGTTCGGACGAGGGCCTTCACCAACATCAACTCCGATCTCTATCATGATCATGGAGGAATCATCCATGGAGCTCGGGGCTCAATGTCAACATTGCCCTCGGGCGACCGTGCTGTTTTTCCAAACAGCGAACCTGTATCGGCTACCACCACCTCCTCGAGCATCACTTTGATGATTCCTTCAGTGGAATTGTGCGTAATTGAGTCTACAACAACACTGTAAAAATTTGTCGCTTTCCGATGGAGCAATCTCCGCCGATCTCCGATATACCGGAGCCCTGTTGAATCTGGACGGGAATCTGGACAAGTTTGGAGCGTGGTGTCCAGCATCTAGCTCGGACGTCCTTTAGAAGATCCAACCGTTGATCGACTACGTAATTTCTATATCTACCACCTCTCAAAATTTCAGCTCGATCCGACCGTCCAAACTCCGGGAACTTTCCGATTAGTGCATCACTTTTCGGATCTGTTTTCTGCGCGAATACGAATCCGACCTGAGTTCATCTTTCTTCATGAACGGGATATTGGACAAACTTTTTGGAAGAATCTCTTTGTAGGGTACTGTGTTTTGTTTCCGAACACATGCTCACAAATTTTGCTCCTTTTCGGAGGTACTCTTCATCGTCACGCTGGTGTCAAACCAGCCCGGTAACATTGCTGCACGTCAGCCGGCCTGTGCTAGATAGTCGCTTCATCGAGCCGAGCCTAACCTTATCGGATCATCAGCTCAGCAAGCCGAACAAGAGTTCGGCATCACGAAGGCTAAATCATCACCAACACCATCGCCCCACGGATTGCACGGGTCAGGCGCGCCGACATCGCCGCTCGGTCACTTCATCAATCCGGCATTGACCGGCCACAAGTTATGACCAGCA
Source organism: Aegilops bicornis (assembly GCA_021605145.1). Classification (NCBI taxonomy): domain Eukaryota; kingdom Viridiplantae; phylum Streptophyta; class Magnoliopsida; order Poales; family Poaceae; genus Aegilops; species Aegilops bicornis. The sequence continues at coordinate 491,261,547 of CM038674.1, forward strand.
TCGGCATGGTCAAGACTGCTGTTTCTTCAAGCCGATGTCCATCACGCCGAACTGCCTCAACACCTCGGCTGACATGGCAGCTGCAACGTCTCCTTACCGACCCGCTCCGTCATCTCGGCTAGACCGGGGGCTTCGCCATCTCTTCGTCAACCTACTCCGGAGACTTCGGTGTCATCAGCCGACCAGCTTCGTCACGTTAGCTGGACCAGGGGCTTTGCCTCGGCGAGCCAACCTTTGTTAGCATCGCCATGCCGTCGCTTCATCACCCATCATGCAATGGGTGTGCGGATCAAGGCCCAATTTTGGGAGTAACCTTTCTTCATATTGTTACAACAGATAAACCAGGCGCTATTAATCCTAGTAATTTTTTCTTGCTTGGGTTTATTTTTCCTGAGGAATTATTACTCTGGTTTGTTCCATCATCTGTACACATGTATGTCAAAGGGTGGTCGCATTAACAACAGTTGCGTGGTGGTTCGGTCAGTTTCCATGTACCGTTCGGCGAACGCCTTATCCGGAACTTGGACCGGCTTGTGAATTCAGGCTTTGCCACGCCTTCACCGCGCCACGCCGACGCCCTGCATTGACATTGACGTCGGCGCCAGGACACATCTCTTTAAATAAATTATTTTTGCGAAAAGCAATTATGCAAGGATTTTATATATTTATATTGTTTTTTTTGGACCGCACTATTTATGTGTGTAGGTGATCGACTTTGACTGCATCACGCGGTCACTTCCGCAAGCCGACGTCATTGTCCCAATTGGCGTAAATCGGCTCGCATGATCACCTCTTTGGTCGAATTGCTATACCGACATGTTCGGTTGCCTCGAGGACTTCGGCATCGTTGAGAGAACTCTACCTCATCGAGTGTTCAGCACATGGGCCATATTTCTTTTATTACTGACTTTGCATAAATTATTAATTATGCAACCTTTTTTTAATTTATTATTATTCCTATTATCTCCGGCTTGCACTATTTTTTGTGCACAGGTAAATGATCCGGGTCGGGCAGCGCTGTCACCTCGGCGTACCGACGTACCACATCACCTCGGCTGGACCGGGGGCTTTGTCATCACTTCATTAACCCACGCCAGGGACTTCGGCGTCACACTGTCAGCCTGCATTGGCCGTGCTATGTCGCCACTTCGGAGTGCCGAGCTCTTCGCTCCGCCACCTCGGGACCAGCTTGGGGGCTGGGACATTGTCCCGCCGCAAGCCCGGGCCATGCATCAACACCGAGCACATTAACCAGCGAAGTCGCTTTCATGCTAAAAAACTTTCAGTTTTAAATTTTGTTCGGTTCGATCAAGCATTATACTTTTTTGGCAAAAAGTTGTATGTGAAAAACTTCCTTGTCAAAACTTTGTTTGTGACACACAAATTCAAATACCCCGTTTACTTGGGGGCTTCCTTTATGAAGTCTTCCTCTTGCATATGACTATACTTGTATGGCTTTGTTCCTTGTTCGTGTATTACGCCACAATATGCACCATGTTGACCTAAGTGTTCCGCAAGCTGGGTTGCCTTGCTCCTGTGTTTACCCCTACGTTCCCGATTGTTCGGCTAGGGAGTAAAGGGAGCACCTCTGCGATTGTCACGATCGGGTCATCCGAGCTCGGACCTCAGACTGGGTGAAGCCGAAAGCTAGCGCTCTTATTGTTTTCAATCATGGTCGGCACACAACGGAACTCATGAGTACAAAAAATCTATTGCACAAGTCTCATAGTAACAATGAGCAACCGAAGAAAGGTATCAGTGGGGGTACTATTTTCTTCGAAGATGCTTCTTACACTTCGTCAGTAATATAGCATAAGTTCCCTGAGCGCGCTTTGTCTGTTACAGCCTTATGGCCTGATTGTTGGTTATCGGAAACATCATCGATATTCTCGACAGGTGGAGTACATAACACTTTTCGGCCCTTGACAGAAGAGGGAGAAGCCAACGGTCGGTTAAGACGCGTTTAAAGTTTGGGTGAACACAAATATGATATAAGTACTTCGGTACATACAATCATTATACATAAAATTCTTTTACCCAAGTCACTTGGGGGCTCTTAAATTAGTATGAGCTGTTTTATAATAAGTGTTCTTCTTAGTCGTTGCAAAGTCTTTTTCTATCACTCCTTTTTTCGACGCGGGTGTGTGGTCAATAGCCGGGGAGCCTAATTTCTCTCTCAAAGCCGCTAGAGTTTAGATTGCTAAACTGGCCTAACGAGCAGTACTCCGCTTTTGAGATAGGAGGTTGAAGCCGTAGGCTGACCCGCTTTAAGTCTTGAGATAGGATGTGTCATGTTAAAGCACCCATGTATAATAATTTTTTCTAAGGCCAATTTTTGGATTGGCACCAAACACTTGATCTAGTTCGGACGCCAAGTTTTTTGGTCTTCCAAGCCTATGGCACTTTTAAACTATTTGTGTGTTTCAAAGATAAGTCTCGCAAGAACGCCGGCACCTTTAGAGATTCAGCAAAAACATTCTCGATATTGCTATATATGCATCGGTTTCGAATTGTGTCTTCGGTCAATAGTTGGGTTGCCCGGCTCCTATGCTTGCCTCCTACGTTCCACTTTGTTCGGCTAGGTCCGCAAAGGGAGAACCACTGCGATTGCGCTTTCAGCTAGCATGGTTAAGCGCCTCAGTGGAGAAAGCCAAAAACTGATTGTCACAATATGCGTAAACTGGTCAGCGATTCGATGAATGTATTAAACTATAAGATCGATAGAGGTCACCCCGTGTTAAATGATGGTCTGTTCATAACATTGGCTAAAGTGTTTGCGGCTTGACCTCGACTGTCGCCGAACACTAACCGGGGGCTAGTAACTGGCCTCCCAACTTTAAGCTCCTATGACTAAGTGAAAGTTATAAAGCCCGCATATCTGATTGCCTTGTTTTCGCTAACACAACCACCTTCGGGCACTGATACGTCGGCTAAGGGTTGTTTTGTTATTGTGAAAACACCCTGCGTAGCATCTACAAGGGGGTGGAAGCTAACGATGGGCCACTTTCAACTAATAAACAATCGCAATGGAGTCAAAATAAACATATCATCGGCGTTTGTATTTAGTATACGAGGGCTGCCTTCCGCAATCATTGTTATAAAGCCATAAATATGCATCAATTTGACTTAAGATTTTGGCCAAGCTGGGTTGCCTGGCTCCTGTGCTCCCCTACGTTCCCGATTGTTCGGCTAGGCGGTAAAGGGAGCACCTCTATGATTGTTACTACCGGGTCATCCGAGTTAGTACCTCGCACTGGGTGAAGCTGAAAGCTAGCGATCTTAAAGGATATAATTGGTCGGCAACGATGAAAGTGAAAATTTCGGTTCATTAATACCATAGAGTTCGGGAACTTTCCCTGAACTAAATCCTCAATAGTTTCCTCTCACATTGATCGGAGGTGAGGTTTCATGATCATGATCAGCATGACAACCCAAAGAATGGAACCCATAGCGGGATTTTTTTTGGAAGATGTTTCATATCTCTCTGTGTACCTTTGTTTATAAAATCGTATGGCCGGATTGCCTTGTTTTCCATAAATCTTTGCCCTTATAACGGCTTTATAAAGTAGGAAAACACCCCTCGACTACTGGCCGAAGAGGTTGAAGCCGATGGTCATTCAACAAAGTTTTGTACAATGCAGATCTGAGCATTAATGATGTAAAGTACTTGGATACATAGAATCATTCCACATAATTTGTGATTTTACTCTGGATATTGATCCTTAATTCGGCCACCCATGCCCGCATTAAGGCTCGGGGTCTACTGGGCTTCGGGCTTATCATTTACTAATATTAAAGGGACACATCGATCCCCTGATTTGGTGTTGCCACCCGACTAGTGGCTCGGGGGCTACTGCATTGCCTATTCAATGCACAAAATTGAAAGTGCTTAGTGTTCGGCTTGACCGAACTATGGGCAAACGCGTCTTCGGACAACAATAGGTACCATCTGGACCTATCTGGCTTCAAGCTAATATATTACAGCGACTTCTCGAGACCCTCTCTCAAGGGTCCGTCCGCCATCTCCTCTAATGTGCATCTTGGGTTTTAGACTGATACACACTTTGAGGGCTACTAGCTATATATCTCGGCAGAGAATAAATTGCACCAATCAAAAATATTGACCAAAAATCGGCCCGCAGTCGGGGTGGTGCACCACCTCGGAAGCAGTCCGGCATAAAGCTCGGGCGCCAGTGGCTGGCTCCATAGAGGGCATTTCCGGCATTAAGCTTGGCTAAACTCCTTAAACTTTTTTGAACCAAGGTGATCTATGACACCTCGGATATAGTACGACGTTGGAGCTTGGACATAGTCCGACGTTGTAGCTCGGATACAGTCCGATGCTGGAGCTCGGATGCAGTTCGGCATTGGAGCTCAGCTGTAACAATACTCTTCGGATACATTCCGGTGTTGGAGCTCGGAAGCAGTCCGGTGTTGGTGCTCGGCTGCAAAAGATACCTCGAATACAGTCCGGCGTTGGAGCTCGGACGCAAGAGGACACTGCCGCCCGGGAACAACTTCAAACCCGAGGTGTGGCATAAAAATAATAAGGCATTGATAAAGGTCGTAAACTTAAAGGGGCTCCTCGGATACCCGACGTGTAAACTCTTCAGATTTACTTCGACGATCCTCAAGATCGAAGATGAGAATATTTGTTGAACCAATTTTCAAGACCGACAACCGAAGATGAAGAACAGTTCGGAAAGATCAAGGAGCATTCCCAACTTGAAGACCGGTTCAGGGGGCTACTGACGGTGTCCTGGACTAGGGGGTACTCACCACATCGTTTCCCGACCAGGTGGATCGGGCCGACGACCCCCATGGTGGTTCACTCATGGGCCACTTCGGGCAGCCCATGCCGCATACAAGGAGTATTCCACAAGACTTGGTGATCAAGACAAGGACTCCTCTCCACCAACGTATTTGGCTAGGACTCTTGTTATCCTAGGCCTCTGGTGCATTATATAAGCCAAGGCCAGGCTAGTCGATAGATTATTATATTATTCATCATACCCTCGGGTTTATACCACAACATATGATATCGAGGTAGATCAACTCTTGTAATCTCTATACTTATCAAAATCAATCAAGCCGGAAGTAGGGTATTACCTCTGTTAAGAGGGCCCGAACCTGGGTAAACATCGTGTCCCCTTTCTCCTGTTACCCATCGATCCATGACACACAGCTTGGGACCCCCTACCCGAGATCCGCCGGTTTTGACACCGACACCATGATCTCATCCGGGACTCCAAACAACATTCGGTCACCAACATACATAACTCATATAGTACTATATCGTCAACGAAGGTTAAGCGTGCGGACCCTACGGGTTCGAGAACTATGTAGACATGACCGAGAGACCTCTCTGGTCAATAACAAATAGCGGAACCTTGATGCCCATATTGGCTCCTACATATTCTATGAAGATCTTTATCGGTCAAACCTTATGACAACATACATAATTCCCTTTGTCTATCGGTATGTTACTTACCGGCGGAACTTGGGCAGAACCAATCTAGGGCTCCGACGGAGCTGTTCTGCTGAGGAAACTTCCCTCCCGGAGGGGGAAATCATCGCCATCATCATCACCAATGATCCTCTCATCTAGAGGGGTCAATCTCCATCAACATCTTCACCAGCACCATCTTCTCACCAAGCCCTAGTTCATCTCTTGTATCCAATCTTTGTCTCAAAACCGCAGATTGGTACCTGTGGGTTGCTAGTAGTGTTGATTACTCCTTGTAGTTGATGCTAGTTGGTTTATTTGGTGGAAGATCATATGTTCAGATCCTTAATGATAATTAACACTCCTCTGATTATGAATATGAATATGCTTTGTGAGTAGTTACGTTTGTTCCTGAGGACATGGGAGAAGTCTTGTTATAAGTAATCATGTGAATTTGGTATTCGTTCGATATTTTGATGAGATGTATGTTGTCTTTTTTCTAGTGGTGTTATGTGAACGTCGACTACATGACACTTCACCATTATTTGGGCCTAGGGGAAGGAATTTGGAAGTAATAAGTAGATGATGGGTTGCTAGAGTGACAGAAGCTTAAACCCTAGTTTATGCGTTGCTTCGTAAGGGGCTGGTTTGGATCCATATGTTTCATGCTATGGTTAGATTTATCTTAATTCTTCTTTCGTAGTTGCGGATGCTTGCGAGAGGGGTTAATCATAAGTGGGAGGCTTGTCCAAGGAGGGACAGCACCCAAGCACCGGTCCACCCACATATCAAATTATCAAAGTAACGAACGTGAATCATATGAGCATGATGAAAACTAGCTTGGCAGTAATTCCCATGTGTCCTCGGGAGCGCTTTGCTTTATATAAGAGTTCGTCCAGGCTTGTCCTTTTCTACAAAAAGGATTGGGCCACCTTGCTGCAGCTTAGTTACTTTTGTTACTTGTTACCCATTACAAATTATCTTATCACACAACTACCTGTTACCGATAATTTCAGTGCTTGCAGAGAATACCTTGTTGAAAACCGCTTGTCATTTCCTTCTGCTCCTCGTTGGGTTCGACACTCTTACTTACCGAAAGAACTATGATAGATCCCCTATACTTGTGTGTCATCAAGAATCTTTTCTGGCACCATTGTCGGGGAGTGAAGCACCTTTGGTAAGGAAACATTTATATAGTGTGCTGAAATTTACTGTCACTTGTTACTATGGAAAATAATCCTTTGAGGGGTTTGTTCGGGGTATCTTCACCCTGACCGGAAGAGCAAAGAGTTGCCATCGAGTTCATTTGACATAACCGTAGCCAGAAACCCTAATCAGTTCGGTCTCACCGATAGGGATCTCGGTCTCACTGAGATGGGATTGCAAACTCTTTGTTTCCCTTCGTAACGTTTCAATCTAACCGAGATGAGCGATCGGTCCCACCGAGTTCGCAATGCAAATTCTTTGTTTCCTTTTTGTAACGTTTCGGCTCACCAAAATGAGCGATCGATCCCACCGAGTTTGCCTAACCAACTCTCTATTTGCCTATTACAGAAATCGGTCTCACCGAGTTTATGTGATCGGTCTCACCGAGATTATGTTATGCCCTAACCCTAATGAAATTGGTCCCACCGAAAAGCCTAACGTTCACATTTTGAACTAAATCGGTCTGACTGAGTTTCATGATTCGGTCCCACCGAGTTTGGTGAATTGTGTGTAATGGTTAGATTTTGTGTGGAGGATATATATACCCCTTCACCCACTCTTCATTCGTGGAGAGAGCCATCAGAACGTGCCTACACTTCCAACATTCATTTTCTGAGAGAGAACCACCTACTCATGTGTTGAGACCAAGATATTCCAATCTAACCACAAGAATCTTGATCTCTAGCCTTCCCCAAGTTGCTTTCCACTCAAATCATCTTTCCACCAAATCCAAATCTGTGAGAGAGTTGAGTGTTGGGGACTATCATTTGAAGCACAAGAGCAAGGAGTTCATCATCAACACATCATCTATTACCTTTTGGAGAGTGGTGTCTCCTAGATTGGTTAGGTGTCACTTGGGAGCCTCCGTCAAGATTGTGGAGTTGAACCAAGGAGTTTGTACAGGCAAGGAGATCGCCTACTTCATGAAGATCTACCCTAGTGAGGCAAGTCCTTCGTGGGCGATGGCCATGGTGGGATAGACAAGGTTGCTTCTTCGTGGACCTTATGTGGGTGGAGTCCTCCGTGGAATCGCACAGCTGTTACCCTTCGTGGGTTGAAGTCTCCATCAACATGGATGTACGGTAGCACCACCTATCGGAACCACGCCAAAAATCTCCATGCCTACATTGCGTTTGCTCCCTCCAAACCCCACCCCTTTACCTTCATATGCAATGTTTTACATTCCGCTGCTATACTCTTAGAATTGCATGTGTAGGTTGATTGCTTGACTTGTGCTAAGTTGCTAAAATATGCCAAGACTTAAAATAGGGAAAGGCTAGATTTTTATTTGGTCAAGTAGTCTAATCACCCCCCTCTAGACATACTTTCGATCCTACACCAGTTCCTGTTTTCTGCATGTTTTTGTATCGCAGAGTATCCATATCAAACGAAGTCCAAATGCAATAAAATTTCACGAAGAATTGTTTTGGAATATATGTGATTTTGGGAGTCAGAATCATCGCAAACGGAGGCCCACACAACCCACAAGACACTGTGGCGCCAGAGGCCCCTGGCGCATGGTGGTGGGTTGTGCCAGCCTTGAACGTCGGTTGGAGCTGTACCTCGGGCACAAGGAAGCTTATATCCGGAAAAAAATCGTGTTAAAATCTCAGCACAATCAGAGTTACGGATCTCCGGGAATATAAGAAACGATTTTCAGCCAGATCTAGGGAATGCGAAACAGAAGAGAACAGAGAGGGAGGTCCAATCTCGGAGGGGCTCCCTCCCCTCCGCCGCCATAGGAGACCATGGACCAAAGGGGGAATTCTCCTCCCCATCTATGGGGTGGGGGCAAGGAAGAATAATAAGTAGGGGGGCTCTCTCCCCCTCGCTCCCGGGGGCGCCGGAGTGCCACCGGGGCAACGATTCTCCGTGAAGTTTCAACACTTTTAGAGTTGTTCAGAATAGGCCTCTAATATTTGCTCATTTTCCAGTCCAGAATTCCAACTGTCGGCATTCTCCCTCTTCATGTAAATCTTGTAAAATAAGGGAGAAAAGGCATAAGTATTGTGCTATAATGTTTAATAACATCCCATAATGCAATAAATATTAATATAAAAGCATGATGCAAAATGGACGTATCAACTCCCCCAAGCTTAGACCTCGCTTGTCCTCAAGCGAAAACCGAAATCGGGAAATATGTCCACATGTTTAGAGATAAAGGTGTCGATAAAATAAAATATGGACATGTGGGCATCATGATCATCTTTAGAACAGCAACATATATTGTCATATAACTTCTTATGCTCAAGTAACAATTCATTCACAAGGTAAAATATGAATCAAAAACTTTATTGAAGACTAACAAACTATGATCTCAGTCATTGAAGCAATTGCAATTTATCATAACTTCGGAGAGAGTTAATACAAGAGCTTTTCAGCAAGTCCACATACTCAACTATCATTTAGTATTTCACAATTGCTAACACTCACAGGATACTTATGGGTACAAAGCTTCAACCGGACACAGAGAAAGATAGGGGCTTATAGTTTTGCCTCCCAACCTTTTACCTCAAGGGTAATGTCAAAAATAATACTTTATGAAAACCTACATCCGAGTGAATATATATATATATGGATCTTTCTCCAACACATAGTGCTTGCCAAAAGAAAAAGTGTAAAAAGAGAAGGTATAGATCACCATGACTCTTGTATAAGGGTAGAAGATAAAAGTAAAAGATAGACCCTTCGCAGAGGGAAGCAGAGGTTGTCATCACTTTTATGGTTAGATGCACAAAATCTTATTGCAAAAGAACGTCACTTTATATTGCCGCTTGTGATAAAGAACTTTATTATGCAGTTTGCCGCTTTTATTTCTTCCATATCACAAGTTCGTATAAAGCTTATTTTCTTCACACCAATAGATCATACATATTTAGAGAGCAATTTTTATTGATTGCACCGATGACAACTTACTTGAAGGATCTTACTCAATCCATAGGTAGGTATTGTGGACTCTCATGGCAAAACTGGTTTAAGGGATGTTTGGAAGCACAAGTAGTATCTCTACTTGGTGCAAAGGATTTGGCTAGCATAAGAGAGAAAAGGCAAGCTCAACATGTTGGAGGATCCATGACAATATAACTTCTATTCGGATATAAGAAAACATAACCCATTATGTTGTCTTCCTTGTCCAACATCAACTTTTTAGCATGATAGTTTAATGAGCGCTCACAATTACAAAAGAGGTCCAAGATAGTATATTTATATGTGAAGCCTCTCTTTCTTTATTACTTCCTATTAATTGCAACAATGATCAAAACTATGTTTTTCAATTCTCAACAAATTTTATTCATCATACTCTTTATATGTGAAGTCATCACTCTCCATAAGATCACTATATGATCTTTTCTTTTTATTCTTATACCCTCAAGATGATAGAAAAAAACAAAGCGCTCAACTCAAAACTACTCTTTATTATATAACTCTCGAACTCGATTACATAGATAGAGATCAAAACAATGAAAATTGAGAAAGAAACAAAAGAAAGAGGGTAAAAAAAGAAAGAAAAAAAAGTAGTGCAAATCATGAATGAAACAAGGAAATCGGGTGAAAACCAGAAAACCATACCACTAAGACATCAGACGAGCGAACCTAGAGGGACAGTGGTACCCAAGCCTACGGGGGTTCAAGTCTTGGTGCTCGCATTATTTCTGAATTTATTGTAGGATTTCCGGCGATGCGCTTTCAGTGAGAGAAAACGTTCTCGTCGACGACGATACATTATGTCGCTCAGTCTCTTGAATGTGTTCATAGGGATAGGGTGTGTGTGTGTGGTTGTGCACATTCATATGGATGAGTGTATGCGCGTATGTATGAGAGCTTGCGTCTACCGTGCCTATATATTATATCGAGGAACTTGCGCCTAAGTCCCCTCTCGCTAGGGTTTTCTCCTCTCTCCGAGGCGACCTGGAGTTGAGTTCCTGTGTTACTGACCGTTCTCTTCTCTGATTCCATTTCTTTGATCGGCCTGTCTTGAGCTGCGCTAGTTGCGTCCCCAGACCTTGGTAGGAGCGCTTTGTTGGGAAGGCGAACAATTTTTCTTGGTCCTCGAGAGTTCTCTTCTAGGGTTTGATGGCGACCAAGGCTTCTGCGTCGGGAGATGACGATGCCGATCTGGAACATCTGATGCAACAACTAGGGATTAAGGACACAGACTTGGATGATGTGGTCTTCGAAGATGAGTGCCCGGCGGCGGCGGCGACTGTCCATTGGCTGGCAATTGGCCGTGTTCATACCATGAAAGAATACGGGGATTTTTGGTTCTACAAGAATATGCGAAACGCCTGGGACCTTGCGCAGGACGTCAAGTTCAGATCCCTTGGCGACAACATGTATACTATGCAGTTTTCTTGTCTTGGGGATTGGGTTAAGGTCATGGAAGGAGGTCCTTGGTCTTTCCGGGGCAATCCAGTGCTCATGGCTCCTTACGATGGCTTCTCAAAACCATCATTGATCGATCTGCATAGCTTCAAAATTTGGGTCCAAATTCATGACTTACCTGATGGGTTTGAGCCGCTGGTGAAACCCCTTGCAGGTAAAGTAGGAGAGTTCTAATCCATGGATAACCGAGGTAGAGATTTCTCGGGCAATTACTACCGTGTGAGGGTCATCTTGGATGTGACGAAGAAATTGAAAAATCATGTGTCTATTGTCAAGGAGAAGAAGCGCCAGATATTCAAGATTAAATACGAACGTTTGCCTGATTGGTGTGCGTTTTGCGGCATGATAGGTCACTTACACACCGAACATGGTGATGGTGTTCACCCGGAGTCTGCTTTGATTTTTAAGGAGCTGCGTGCTTCATGGGGGGTGGAGCTGGTAACCGTGGTGGATCACGGGGTGATGGTGATAGGCGTACAACTATGGCTTCAGAAACACAAGATGATTTTAGCGCCATGGAGATTGAAGATAAGAGCAAAAGCAGCGATGCATCTGATGTGGACACAGACTCGAACAGGAAGAGATCTGGTGTGGATCAGCCACCAGGGATGGTGACTCCGGGGACGCAGCTCATGTTACCAACTACGGGTGCTGTTGTCCCTCCTAGTTCTTTGGATAAACAGGACCTGAAGCGGCCTAAAACAGCCCAGTCTGGAAACGCTTCAAACAATTCGTCAACATCGATGGGTTCCTTCGAGGAATGTCGCCGGGACAAATGAATTTGATTAGTTGGAACTGCCGGGGTGGGGGGAATCCCCGGACAGTTCGTGAGTTAGCGACTATTGCAAAGTCGCATTCCCCCATGTTTGTCTTTCTCTGTGAAACAAGGCAAAAAGCTTCAAAGATGAGAAGAATTCGCATTCGGCTTGGTCTGAAGGGTTTTGAAGGTGTTGATAGCAGTGGTATGAGTGGAGGTCTTGCATTTTTCTGGCATGAATCATGCACTGTGGAGATTATCGATAAGGAGGATAGATATATAGACGCCTTGGTGCGAGTAACTAATGATGCGCAGCAATGGAGGATTACCCTGGTCTATGGTGAGCCGCGGGTGGAGAACCGACATTTGATGTGGGAAAAGCTACAAAATTTAAAGAATGTCAGTGAACTTCCATGGCTTGTGGTGGGCGACTTTAACGAGGCGCTTTGGGACTTTGAACATCTTTCAGCAACGCCTAGACCAGAAGCACAAATGGTAGCCTTTCGTGATACATTGGAAATCTGTGAGCTAGTTGACTTGGGATTCAGTGGATTGCCCTTCACCTACGATAACAGGTGTGCAGCTGCGAGTAATGTGAGAGTACGTTTGGATAGAGCTACAGCTACTAATTCTTGGAGGAATCGTTTTCCTTTATATTCTGTACATCATGTTGCTTCGCCATGTTCTGATCATGTTGCTTTGGTGGTGAAGGGGGAGCCTGAAACTGCTCATGTGGGTCCAAAAACACGTCGTTATGAAGTTTTTTGGGAAAGAGATGGTGCTTTGCCGGATGTGATAAAAAGAAGCATGGGCTTCTGTGGGGTCGGTTGCTAGTTTAGAGCAACTTCAATCGGCCTTGACCAAGACAATGGCTACTCGGGGAGCATGGAGTAATAAAAAATTTGGCAATGTTTCCAGAGAGTTAGCTAAATCCCGGTCGCAGCTAGAGGAACTTATGAATATGAATGCGGATAGACAGGACATACATACAATTACTGACAAAATGAATGAACTATTATATCAGGAGGAAATGATGTGGATGCAAAGATCAAGAATAACATGGTTGAAAGAAGGTGATAGGAATACGAAATATTTCCAGAGTAAGGCTGTTTGGAGAGCTCGAAAGAATAAAATCCGTGCACTGACCGACAGATTGGTATTGTCCATTCCGATTTCGGTGAGATGGCTACCATTGCAAATGAGTATTTGCAAGGAATTTTTTTGGCAGACCCGTCACTTGATGCTACCCCCGTCCTCGATCTTTTGGAAGCTAGGGTGTCCGAGGAGGATAATGAGAGGCTGTGTGCAGCCTTCAGCGACAAGGAAATTGCAGATGCATTATTTCAGATTGGTCCTTTGAAGGCTCCAGGTCCGGACGGTTTTCCTGCTAGATTTTTTCAGCGGAACTGGGGCACTCTAAAGGACAACGTGATTTGTTCTGTCAAGGAATTTTTCAGGACTGGAATTATGCCAGATGGGGTAAATTCTACTTCCATTGTTCTGATTCCTAAAAATTCTAATCCTACTAGTCTGACTAATTACAGGCCCATTAGTCTATGCAATGTCATTTACAAGGTTATTTCCAAATGCCTTGTTAATCGTTTGAGGCCACTATTAGATGACATTATTTCTCTAGAGCAGAGTGCATTTATTCCTGGGAGGATGATCACATACAATGCTCTTGTGGCCTTTGAATGCATCCATCATATTAAACAGGAAAAGGAGCCAACAAGGAGTTTTTGTGCGTATAAGCTTGATTTGTCCAAAGCATATGACATGGTTGATTGGGTGTTCTTGAAGCAGGTGATGCAAAAGCTGGGTTTCTCTCGTCGGTGGGTGGACTGGATTATGTCTTGTGTCACATCGGTGAGGTATTCCGTTAAATTAAATGGAACCCTCTTAGATTCATTTGCACCATCGCGTGGTCTTCGGCAAGGGGACCCTCTTTCTCCCTTTTTGTTCCTCTTGGTGGCTGATGGTCTTTCTGCTATTCTTAAACAAAATGTGGCTGCCGGTGATATTACTCCTATCAAAATATGTATAAGAGCTCCGGGTATTTCACACATTTTGTTTGCAGATGATACTATGTTATTTTTTGAAGCATCACGTGCTCAAGCTGAAAAGGTTAAGCATACTCTGGATTTGTATAGTAATGCTACAGGACAGAGTCTGAACTTTAATAAATGCTCCATTCTCTTTGGAAGTTCTTGTCCTGCTCCTATTCAAGAGGAAGTTGGAGAGGTTCTCAATGTCTCTAGTTCTATTTTTGAAGAAAAGTATTTGGGTCTTCCAACTCCTGATGGCCGTATGTTTAAAGGACGTTTCCAAAATTTGCAAATGAGCCTCACAAAACGTCTTATTCAGTGGGGAGACGGGTTCCTCGCTCAGCCTAGTCGAGAGACACTCATCAAATCTGTAGCGCAAGCATTACCCACTTACATTATGGGCGTGTTTAAACTACCCTTTTCTGTATGTGATGAGCTCACTAGGATGGTGAGGGGCTTCTATTGGGGTTCCTCAAATGGTAAACGGAAGGTTCATTGGCGTGCTTGGGATGATTTGTTACAGCCAAAGAATAAAGGCGGTGCTGGATTCCGGGATTTTGTCTGTTTAATCAAGCGTTATTAGCTCGCCAGGCTTGGCGTTTAATTACTAGACGAGAGAGCTTATGTGCACAAGTTCTGAAGGCCAGGTACTATCCAGATGGGAAACTAGAGGACACAGTTTTTTCTGGGAATGCCTCATCATCTTGGCAGGCTATATCTTATGGGCTGGAGCTTTTGAAAAAAGGTTCGGTTTGGAGAGTTGGGAATGGCAGGAGCATCCGAGTCTGGCGTGATAATTGGATACCCCGTCCTTTCTCATTCAAACCTATCACGCTTCAGGGCAGATGCCATATACGTTTTGTGTCTGAATTGTTGAATGCTAATGGTTCTTGGAATATATGATTGCTACAGGAGTATTTTTTGCCGCCTGATGTGTAGGAAATTATTAAAATTCGAGCTTCGCCCCGGTTGGAAGATGATACACTTGCTTGGGGTCCAGGCAAATATGGTATTTTTACTGTGAAGAGTGCATATCAATTTGCTTTCGATGAAGCTCACAGAATGAATGCAGCGGGATCTAGTTCCAGTCCGGATGGTCGCCGTTCTTGCTGGAACCTTATTTGGTCTTGCGATGTTCCTCCTACAGTTCGAAACTTTGCTTGGAAAGTCGCTACTAATGCTTTGCCGAGCAGAAGAAGCACAGTAGGAGTCTGGAGGTTAATGACCTTTGTCCAATTTGTGTTGTTGAGCCGGAAGATAACTTCCATCCCCTCTGTCGCTGCACTTTTGCTAGAGAATTATGGTCAACAATGTCGGAGGTTTGGTCCTTACCTGACTTGGCTGCTATTAGAAATACAGATAAGGAATGGCTGCTTCATGTCCTTGACCCATTGCCAGAAATCGAGAGGTGCATGCTTCTTATGACTTTGTGGAGAATTTGGCACATTCGTAACAAAGTGATACACCATAAACCTGCGGCCCCCAATGGAAGCGTCCAGGAAGTATTTGGTGAGTTACCTTGATTCCTTGGTTGGACTTAAAATTGATCTATCTTCTGATCCGAGCAAAGGGAAGTCCTTAGTTACATATGACATGCCACTTAAAAATTCACATGTTCGAATAGTTGAGAGCACTCCTGTCAAATGGTGTCCTCCTATGGCGGGTTGGGTGAAACTGAATACTGATGGGTCCTTTGCAGAAAATGGTACGGCTGGTGCGGGGATGGTGCTGCGAGATGATAGTGGTAATGTCATCTACTCAGCTTGCAGGGAGCTTTTTTCATGCCGAGAAATTCTTGAGGCTAAGTTATGTGCTTGCATGGAAGGCCTGTCTTTTGCAATTCAGAGAAGCGACTTGCCGATCATTATTGAGATGGACTCCATTATTGCAGTCAAGCTGATTCAAGTGATGGATATTGATAGATCGATCTACTCTTTTTTAGTTAAAGAAATTAGACACCTGATGTCTCTTCGTGATTCTTGTATTACTCATATAAATCGTACGTAAAATAAGGTTAGCGATAGCTTAGCAAAGTTTGCTAGACAAGAGGGCAGAACAATGACCTGGGTTGGGTCAAGCCCATCAGTTTCTTTAGAGCTAGCCGAGCCTGATTGTATGGACATTGAGATTTGAGTAATGCAAAGATTTTACCCGAAAAAAAGAAAGAGAAAACGCAAATAAAAAATAAAGTAAAATAACGGAAAGAAACTAGTACATCAGGCCCCACGAGCGATTTGATTTTCTTGACCGGAAACTGCGTAAGAGAAAAAAACTGGCCGGCCGACCGAGTACTAGCGGGGGCGAAGACCAAAGGAACACTCCTGTATGCACATACAGGAGTATAGCTTTTGCCTTTTTTTGAGAAAAGATATAGCCTTTGCCAGTTTTTGTTTTTTGAGGGAATATAGCGTTTGCCAGTGTGGGTTGCCGGGTGCTCATTTCGCCTCTACCTGGCCTTTTCGGCCCATACGATTTGATAGCCCAGTGCTACAGTACTTAAATGCAACACACCTGCGTCCTCTGCATCCCGTGCTATTTCCACGACGTCTGCCACGCGCCTGAGCCCGTAACTGCCACCAACGCGCGCTCGACGAGAGGAGAGACAGAGATGGCGCAGGTCTGGGCGGTGTTCCTGGCCGTGGGGTCGCTCGCCATCGGCATGCTCGGGGTGCTCGGCGTCTGGCTCTGCTACCTGTTCCAGGCCGTGGCGTTTGGGCCGCCCCCCGCCCCGCCGCCCGAGACGCCGGAGACGGTCGACGACGACGACAAGAACGGGCTATCAGAGGCGGAGCTGAGGCAGCTGGGCGGGGTCGTCCAGGCGGCGACCGCGAACGGCGAGGAGGAGGAGGAGGAGGTGCTCTGCCCTATCTGCCTCGACGCCATGGAGCCCGGCCGCGCCGTGCGCGTCCTCCCCGGCTGCAACCGCGCCTTCCACCAGGACTGCGTCGACCGGTGGCTGGCCATCTCGCCGCGCTGCCCCGTGTGCAACGTCTGGGCCACGCCGCAGTCGCCGCGGGCCTCGCCGACAGCGGCCAAGACTGCTCCGGGTCCAGGGTGCTGACATGGGGGCGCGCGCGTTCTTGGTTCTTGACGATTCTTGGTCTGCCTCTGAACCTCTGATTACGAAGCTTTCTTGACCAACTCTAGTTAGTTTTCTTGGCTCTTGTGAGTCCCTGTCTGCTAGTACATGGTTGTGTATAGGATTCTTGGACGGGAGACTGCATGTAGTTACTGCGATTCTAGAAAGAAATGAGTAGGCTTTTGCAGATTTGGCTCCTTTTTCTTCTATCAGATCGTCACATTTGGCCGCATTGGGTCTGTTTGATGAACGAGAAGCAGTAGATGCTGTGAAGATAACAAATTATGATGTTGGATAGCATATCGATCCTATTAATCTGACGTTCTCCAATTCTGATTTTGTCGATTTTGATTCTTTCTTTGAGCTGTCGGTTGAAAACACACTGCAAACGTGTGCTTCAGAATCTGACGCGGTTACTAACATTTGCAACCTGAGATTACAATCTATGCGGTGCTAGCGTTATGCCTTCATGGTTCTTTAATGAGAAGATCAGCGGTTACTCTTCTGCTTAAGTTAATTTGCGATTAATTTTCAGATCAAATGCTCCATAGTTCGGTTGTTGTTGCTTGTTCTGTGGCATATTGGTTATCTTGTGATATGTGTGAATTATGAGTACTAGCAGAGCTTGAAGCTTAAATTTCCTTTACATAGTGTTGGGTTTCCTCAAATGTCATTTTTTGTTCAGAATTGGGCATCACTATCTGTGGTTTTGTTAGGTATTGTCGGATGCTTCAGAATTTAATTTACTTGTGTGAATGAGTCATGGAGCTCATGAGCTCTTAGAAGGCAATGCTCAAGTTTCTTGGTTTTGGGCTTCTTGCTGCTTCGTCAGACTGCCCTCCCATGCTATTCTTTCAGTCTATAATAAGCTAATCCGCGGCCTGCTGTGTTAGGCTAACGACGTAGGTTTCTCTAGTTCAGATAAATGAACGCTGGTTCAGCTAAGTGTACTGGCTATTGAAAATGGGAATTTCAGATGCTTTTTAGTCAGGTATTTGATCACCAATGGTACAGTTCATACAGTCATAATTCTGCATGATGTATTATTCTGTTACCCTAACCAATGTCCTCACTGATCGTCTTGAAGTAGGGCTTGTTTTTGAAGTGGGGAAGTAGGATTCCTGAGCGGCTGTTCTATCATTAAGAAATCAAGACGATCACTTTTAACCAATATGCAAACTGGATGTGGCGGTTTGAGTTAAAAGCTTCTCGAATTATGGTTTGAGTTAAAAGCTTCTAGCGTCTTCATTCCAAAAAAAAAATTATGGTTTAACTGATAGACCTTTGTCGTCCTTGAACTTTGAACTTTTGTGTTAGCATGTGAATTTTGCAAAGCATTGTGTGACGATGATCCGGCGCTTGTATTATTCATCGAGGGCGAGTATTGTTCATTGTTTTTTTGAAATAGCTCACCACAATGGTCATCAGAGGGTGTTACATTTCTTGGTAATTATCCAGTACGCTTTCAGTGGAGATGAGTATTTAGCCTGTATTAAGATATTTCTGGTAATCTTTACAGTGAAGTCCATGACCCAGTGGCATGGCTATAATTCAACATCAGCAGTCTAACGCACTCACGACAACCTTATCTCCTATGCCCATAAGGACAAGCAATTGCATACTCATGATCCAAACTTGGATGAAATCATTACGCGAAAGTGAAAGAGTTTAGAATTGAGTGCACCAAACGGTACGTACATGTACACCCCACTAGCAACATTCCACTAACTAGGAGACGGAAGTTGGATAGTACACATACAGTGGTTGGTGCTTGCTAGAGGGGGGGGGGGGGGGGTCCATGTCAGCAGCGTGAGTGCACTCTTCCTGAACAGAAGCTCTCCACCGGTGACTCCCAACTCCCAAAGCAAGCAAAAGATGCTCGAGAGACCGATGGTTGAGAAGAGTGGATAGGCACCTGACATGTCACTCTCCTCATAAGCTTGCTGAGGTGAGCTCAACTCTAGAGAGAGGGAGAGATGATCAAAGGGCGCGCGGCAATGAAGATGGCGAGTAGTGCACCACTGTGTCCGCCTCATGGTCCTTGTGTTCGTCGGGGAAGGATGGCAGGCCCGGTCCAGAGCATCACCCAGGCGGAGATCGACCGTTTCTGGAGGAGAAAGAAGCTGGAAGAAGAGGAGCGCCGGCTCGATGACGAGAAGGAGGCTGCAAGGATCAAACTCAAGACTCTCAAGGCAAGCATCTTTTTTCCCTCGTCATCGGTCAAGAATAATCTGTGTAATAATTTGATGATCCCATTTCATTCACTACCTAGTTTATACTCCCTCCTGCTCCGTCTTCATAATATAAGAAAGATTTTGAGACTTCATCAGGGAAAAATGCATAACCTCTTTAAACCTTCGTATGTGACTACTATACAAGTACTCTCTCCGTAAACTAATATAAGAGCGTTTAGATCACTATCAGCATCATCTTGATATCTTTGCTTGTTGTGTCTGTATAATTAATTTGGATTGGTCAAACTGTGTTAAGAGCAGCAAGAAGAATACATGCTTTTTGAACAAAGGATAAACGGGATTATAGGCGAGAAAACAGGGACAGACGAGATGATGGAGGAGGGAGAGATCGCCAGGAACATCGAGATACAGATTGGCATCAAGCATTGGTAGGCTCCCATCTCCTGATTGTTAGAATATATAATCGTATTAGTTTTGTATAGTTATACGGTTGTATATGTATAGTCCTTGTATAGGTGTCGTATATTGTACGATACGAACTCTGCTTTATAACTTATATATATTGATCAATACAAGGCACCACAACGTGTGGTTTCCCTAATCTTACATGGTATAGAGCCTAAAAACCTAACCCTAGCCTGTGCCGTCCTCCTCCTCCTTCCGCTGCCGCCGAAGCCACCACCCTCGCCGCCGGCATGCGATCGCCGCCTCCATGTCGCAACCCAACGCTGACGCCACGAACCAGGCGCTGGCCGCGGCGAGGCGCCAGACGCCAAGCACGAGGCCGCCAAGGCCAAGCTGCCTCTCGCGACCGCTTCGATGGATCTGGGACGAGCGTGGGGTCTTTCTCCTTGACCTCGCTGCACGCCCAGGTCGTCGGCCTGCACTCCATCAAGGGACACGTTCCCGTCGAGCTCGCGCTTGACACCGGCGTTCACCGTCAATGGCGCACCTTCTTCCGCGCCGCTTGCCGCAAGTACGCTCTCCTGGATCACCTCGACTTCGACGCTTCGACGCGCGAACCCGGAGTGGTCTCTTCGACGCCACCGTCGTCTCTTGGCTCTATGGGTCTGTCTCGCCAAGCATCCTCGACGCCGTCATGACGCCCGTGGCGACCCTCGCCGTCGATCTTCGGAACAGCATCAACGGTCTCTTCAACGACCACAAGATCAATCGTCGGCTCCACCTCACGGTCGAGCTCGGCGATGTCAAGATGGGAGAGATGAGCATGGCCGACTATCTTGAAGGTCAAATCCCTCTCCGATGGCCTTGCGGATCTTGGCGCCCGCTTGATGATGCCGAGATGGTGGTCCATCGCCTCAACGGCCTCTCCGAAAGCGACGAGGCGGCTGCCGATCTAATCTCCCTCATGCCGGGCATGACCTTCGCAAGATGTCGCTCGTTGCTCGCGCTCCGGGACATGAAGCGCAAAAATCGCCGTGCTCGCAACTCGACACGGCCCTCTTCACCAACACCGCCGGAAACCCCGGCAACACCGGCAACCCCGGCAAAGCCTGCGGAAAAGGAAAGAAGAAGAAGAAGGCCGCCGCTAAGCGCCGCCAAGGACATCATCCGGCGCGCGACGCCGCCGGCTGCCACTCCTTCCTGGCCGTCACCGCAGCACCCCTGGAACGGCGCCATCCAGATGTGGCCCTATGGCCAGGGCGGCCTGCTCGGCCGTGCGCCGTCCGCCTACGCCCCTGCTCCAGGCTACGCGCCCCGGCACACCCCGTCGCCGCATGCGTTCTACGCCCAGAACCCGTACGGCATTGCCCCCTACGGTTACGGCTACACCCCTGGACAGTCCTCCTATGGACTCACCGGTCCGGCTCCATCATCACCGGCATCAACAATCGCTTCATGGGACCAGCCGCGCTCATGCATCAGTTCCAGACCATGGGGCTGCAAGCACCCACCCGGGAGTGGGTGATGGACACCGGCGCCTCCTCCCACTTCGCGTCCGATCCCGGTATGCTCACCTCCATGTCTTCCCCCTCCTCCTCTCGATGCGCTGTCGTTGTCGGCAACGGTTCCACCCTTCCGATCACCAGTACCGGGCATGCACGTCTTCCTATTTCCACCACCTCTCGTCCTCTTTATCTTCGTAATGTCTTAGTAGTTCCTAACATAGTTAAAAACCTTTTATGCATTGGTCGGTTCACCATTGACAATCGTGTCTCGATCGAATTTGACCCTCTTGGTTTTTACGTGAAGGATCTTCTAACCAGACCGAGATTCTCGGATGCAATAGCTTCGAGCTCTCTACTCCATCCGCCTCCTCTACCAGCCAGCCACACGCCTTCTTCGTTGTCGATGTAGCTTTGGCACCGCCGGCTTGGGCATCCTGGGCGGCCCGTCATGGAGTCCTTAGCTCGTTCTTCCATCATCCCTAGGGGAAAGAATAAAAGTAGTTTGTGTCATGCTTGTCAGTTAGGTCGTCATGTTCGTCTTCCTTTTTCTTCCACCAATCGTGTAACCACTACTCCGTTTCAAATAATTCACTGTGATTTGTGGACCTCTCCTGTTGAGAGTATTTCTGGCTTCAAGTATTATCTCGTTTGTCTCGATGATTTTACTCAAGATGCATGGGTTTACCCTCTACGGATTAAGTCTGAAGCTTTCAAGATCTCATCATCTCTTCATGCTTTAGCGCTCACCCGCTTTAGTGCACGGCTTAGTGCTATTCAAGGTGATAATGGTCGAGAGTTCGATAATTCGCTCCTCCATTCGTTTGCCCAAAGACCATGGAATTGCACTCCGCTTTTCATGTCCATACACTTCGCAATGTAATGGCAAAGCCGAACGCATTATTCGTACTCTTAATGACATTACTCGTACACTCCTTATCCAAGCTAGTATGCCCCTCGGTTTTGGGTGAAGCTCTTCACACCGCCGTTATGTTGCATAATCGGCTACCTTCTAAGGCTATCTCGGATCGTATTCCTTTTCGTGCCCTACTTGACGTAGATCCTGCCTATGCCGGTCTTCGGTTTTTGGATGTCTATGTTACCCCAACACCACAATTTGTTGCTCCGCACAAGCTTGCGCCTCGCTCCGTGCCATGCGTGTTTCTAGGGTACCCGTCACGGCATCATGGCTATCGTTTCCTTGATCGCTCCACCCAAAAGATCATCATCTCTCGTCATGTAGTGTTCGATGAGTCAACCTTTCCCTTTGCCTCCCCTCCTTCCTCGTCAACTCCTACTCCTTCCCTGCACACTTATGATTTTTTGCAGGGTACTGAGCAGTCGGTTTCGTTGATGCCGTTCATCGTGCCAGGCACAGTGACCCCGGATGTGGCCCCACGGTCGCCATCTCCACCGCCACAGTCCCCTCCACGGTCGCCGCCACCGACCTCGCCTCGGTCGCCGCCACCGACCTCGCCCCGGTCGCCTCGGGCGGAGCTTCGCCGAGGAGCCTGCTTGGGAGTCCTGATGGCGGCCTGCTGAGTCCTTCTCCATCTGCAGCCGCTGCCATCACGGCAACGCAACGCCGTCGCCGCTGCTGCCGTGGATCCACCTCGGACCCGGCCGCATGGGCTCCTCCACCGCCACCATCCCACCCCATGGCCACTCGTGCTAAGCAGGGCATTGTGCAGCCGAAAAAGATATTTGATCTTCATGTTGAGGGTTTATCTCCAATACCAAGACTTATCGTGGTGCTCTCAAGGATCCAAATTGGCATTCCGCTATGGTTGAGGAGTATGGTGCTCTTCTCTCCAACAACACTTGGGACCTCGTTGATCCACCTCGCAATGCTAACATTGTTCTTGGTAAGTGGATCTTCCGTCACAAGATGAAGTCCGATGGTTCTTTGGATCGCCATAAAGCTCGTTGGGTGCTTCGTGGATTTACTCTGGGAAGGTATCGACTTTGATGAAACTTTCAGCCGGTCGTTAAGCCAGCCACTATTCGAACAGTGCTCTCTCTTGCTCTCTCTAGTGGTGGTCCATTCATCAGCTTGACGTCAAGAATGCATTCCTCAATGGCACTCTCATCGAGACTGTTTATGCTCGCCACCTTACGGGTTCACCGATCCTCGTTTCCTCGATAAGGTTTGTCGTCTCAACAAATCACTCTATGGTTTGAAACAGGCGCCTCGAGCATGGTTTCAGCGGTTTGCTTCGTTCATTGCATCGGTTGGTTTCATTGGCTCCAAGTCCGACATTTCGTTGTTAAATGCAGCCGGCGTGGTGCTAACATGGCCTATCTCCTGCTCTATGTGGATGACATTATCCTCGATCGCATCTTCCTCGACATTGTTGCACAGTTTGATTGCCTCTCTTCGCATGCGAATTTAGTATGATGATATGGGTGATCTTCATTATTTTACGGGCATCTCTGTCACACACGCAAAGGACAGTTTGTTCCTCTCACGGGAGAAGTATGCATTGGATCTTCTTGACAGAGCTGACATGTTGCGGTGCAAACCCATCTCTACTCCGATTGATACTACCTCCAAACTTTCAGCCAAGTCCGATGATCGATTGCAGATCCCACCGAGTATCGTAGTATTGCGGCGGTCTTGATACCTCACGTTCACTCGGCGGACATTTCTTATCTTTGTCTGTGCAGAGATTTGTCTCCATATGCATGATCCTCGGGCTAATCATTTTCTCCTTGTGAAGCGTGTGCTTCGCTATATCCATGATACCACGGTCATGGCCTCACTTTGTTTCGACGCAGCTCCAACAAATTGCTGGCCTATTACGACACTGATTGGGCAGGTTGCCACGACACTCGCCGGTCTACCTCGAGGCTATTGTGTATTCCTTGGCACTAACTTGGTGTCATGGTCTGCGCTAAATGACAGCACACGGTCTCTCGCTCCGGTGCGAGGCGAATACAGGAGCAGTTGCAAGCGTCGTGGCTGAAACATGTTGGTTACGGCAGCTTCTTGGGAGCTTCATCGACCGATGTTGGTGCCACTGTGGTGTTTTGTGACAATGTGAGCTCTGTTTACATGACACAGAATCCTGTTCATCACCAGCGCACCAAGCATGTGGAGATCGATTTACACTTTGTGCGAGATCGTGTCACTACAGGCGAGGTCCGGGTTCTTCACGTTCCGAGTTCGTCTCAATTTGCGGATATTTTCACCAAAGGATTACCGTCTCCTCTCTTTTTGGATTTTCGGGACAGTCTTAACATCCGTCGACGCCCGTTTACGACTGAGGGAGGGTGTTAGAATATATAACCGTATTAGTTTTATATAGTTATACAGTTGTATATGTGTAGTCCTTGTATAGGTGTCTGTATATTGTACGATACGAACTCTGCCTTGTAACCTATATATATTGATCAATACAAGGCACCACAATGTGTGGTTTCCCTAATCTTACACTGATGTTACGCGCTATTTTTCTTTCTTCGGTCTACTGGTGATCTTGATATGGTGCGCATACCTTAACAATGTCTGGCTCTCCTGCATGGTTTGAAAAAATGGATGCGAAACTGAAACTTTGGAAGTGCATACTAACTTCTGAAATTATGGAAGTGCAGGTGGAGGAAAAGCAGTTGCGCATATCTAAATCAACCAGCAGTAGCATCCATTGATGATAACAGCAGTTGGAAGGAGAGCACCGGATATATTCCACAGAAGATGCATTTTAGGTGCTCCCCGCCGGCAGTTTACCAGATGAACGTGACTGCTTTTGGAATTTTCTAAATGCTGATACCAAGGATACTGTGAACCATAGGGATGCATTTTCCTTATGCGTCTCAATATGAATTTGAGTCAGATAATAAGTTTGATGAAAAGGGAACTTCTTGAGTCAAGCATGGAACAGCCTTATCATTTACGAGTAGCATGTTTGGTGATGCAGTGAATTTTAATGAAGCTCTTCTGTGTTGCTTAGACTACAAGAACTTGTTGGTCCCCAAAGCATCATCACAAGCTAATTGACTAGAATGCATATTCTGCTCATGATAGTGGACACCCAAAATACCCATTACCAGTAGAATGTAAGTTCTAACATATATGAGTCGTGATTTATTTTAATCACTGCCCTTCGATGACACCCATGGATAGGCGTGCACGTATGCGTGCTTGAAGTTCAGAGCCCAGAATCATGATATACTCTCCAACAAATTACTGAACTGATGGGGTTTGTGCTAGTATGTGAAATCAAGCAAATAGCCATGAACAAAAACAAAATGACAATACACCATTTGCAATCTACTCCCTCCGTTCCTAAATATTTATCTTTTTGGAGATTTTAAATAGACTACCACATACGGATGTATATAGACATATTTTAGAGTGTAGATTCACTCATTTTACTCTGTATGTAGTCATTTATTGAAATCTCTAAAAAAGACAAATATTTAGAAACGGAGGGAGTAAAACATACTCCCTCTGTAACAAAATAAGTGTCGTGGTTTCAGTTCAAATTTGAACTAAAACCACGACACTTATTTTGAAATGGAGGGAGTAGTAATTTTGAGTTCTTGGCCATACAGGAATGTATGAGAGAACAATAGCACACAGAAGCGAACCAGAAAGACTGCCAAAAGAAACTAGAAGAATGAATGGCACAAGAGCATCATGAACTTGTTACCAATTAGAGAAAAAATTGCTTATGCGATGATAACCCCAAAGGAATATTTGACTCTCATCCAGGATTAGCCTTCAAGCTGAACGAAGTACAATAAAAAAAAGGAGGTTTCATTTCAGGCCTAGTACGTAAAAAAAATGTAAATGTGGAATTAGCAGAAAGGCAGAACACAAAAATAGGGCAAAACTTCAATATAACATGAACTATACTTCTTTTGTAGTTCTAAGGTACTCCCTCCGTTTGGAATTACTTGTCTCGGAAATGAATGTATCTAGAACTAAAATACGTCTAGATACATCCATTTCTACGACAAGTAATTCCGAACGGAGGGAGTATAACTCAACAAAGATCCAAAGTATGTGAACTAATATCTCTAGAGAAATCTCACTTATGCAGCTAGTCATTCAGCATTCAGCACTATGCAAGTAATCCAATTAAAATAAGTAATTTCCGGATTCTGTTGTATCCTCTTACAGCAAAATACTGCAAAATTTACATGATGCCAAATACACTAATTTATGCATGTACGATACAATATATGCAGTATAAGCTAGAATTTCCCAGTCTGATAACGGTACAGAGAACACCAAAACCAACTGCCATCGTTGCAGAAGATTCCCAGCATAGAATCCCTCGATAAGCAGATTTCACAGGCAAACCAATTACAATATTTCTCAATATGGAAATACTTCGGGCTTGCAGTAGGCTTGTAAATATGATGATTCAAAAGCTAGAACCTACTACAAATGGTTCTAAGCAATGACATAACTGAAGGGCACGAGAGGCCAGGCCACACCTGCATACAACCATACAACCTCTCTGGCATCTGACTTCAATCGAATGAACACAAATACACCACACACAGAAAACACTCATCAGGCTATTAAATTATAAATACGAAAGGGTAGTCGCGATAAAGTGCAGGTTCAATCCCAGTGTTTTACAAGAAAAGTAATCTGGACCTTGTGCCCTAAGTCTCCACAAGCCCACTCTCTATCGCTGCCCATCTAACCTGATCTGCGTTTTCAAATAAAAGGTTGCACAGATTTTGCACGAAAAGTCCAGCACACCTAGTTTTCAGCTTCTGCTGTCTGTGAAAACTGAACCACATCAAACAATTGTTTTGATGAATTCAAGGGAGATAACTGAATATTGAAACAGTCCCCATGATATAGCTCAAATTATCCGTTTCCTGTCATGTCAAGCATCTCATCAAGACCCTTCAATCTCTGTAGTCCTTCACTAATTAAAAACTTAATCTTTTGCTTATCATCACAATTGCGATTTTTTTCAATCTCCGCCCGTACTGTCTGCCTCAACTCATCTGGACGAAGAACGACAAACATAATTAGCAAACTTCAAAGATAACAGCACACAGCAGATAAAAGAGCAAGGTTTAAACATAACAGACCACGAGCATGTTCAGGGGCTCGGCGAGTCATACGCAGTGCCTGCCTATAAAATTTGAGGACACGCGCACGCAAAATGAAAGCCCGCAAATCCATGAATTGAGCCATCGGAGAACACCTTACTTAATAGAAAGCAATGATCATGACATTTGGATCCTCCTGTCACACTGAATATTCAACAAGAATGGATATATAAGCAGCAAGTTATAGTACTTGTAAAGGTATTTGGGCACTTGCGTGATGTACAATTAGTCATTTGTGTCAGATATATCCTAAGAAAAGTTTAAAATATTCACCTATAAAAATAAACAAGTATACTGTATATACAGATATGCCACTGCTTCTGCATCAGAAATACTCCCTCCGTCCCAACTCCCAAAATGTAAGACAATTTTTTACACTACGATAGTATCAAAAATTGTCTTACATTTTGGGACGGAGGGGTATTATAAATTCAATCACGAGACATTACCCATTCTATAATGGCAATTATGCATCGATAATACATTTTGATGTTCTCAAGAATAACACCCAGAGTGCCTATGCTCTTCAGGAATGAAAATCAGCTGATAATGACCAGCCACTCAAACTTGTGCACCATGTCCAACTCGACTTGCAGCAAAGAGTAAAAATGCACAGGCTACACTCGGGGAAATAGCATTATGTTATTGACAGATTACTATAGTGCTCGATACTCAATAGCCTATCTGGAACAACACATTTCCATCGTACTGTCACGGTCTTATTTTTGCTTGTTGAACAACCATGATCACAGATTTACCTACACGGCCCAGAAACAAGTCTGAGTCGGCTACTCGGAAAGCAACTCGTCTGGGGCATTTCAACCAACACCTAGTGCTCACACATACAGATGGGTTATTTCAATGAACAACTGATAACTGCTAGTGTCACTCCAAAAGGAATTCCCACCAGCCTCTAGACAATCCAAAGTCCATACAGGTCACTCAAACGTCTGGCCATCGCAATGCCCAGTGGCAGACGCAGAATTTCCAGAGAACAATAAGTTTACAAATGGAAATCAAGGTCCATGGAGCAATTAAAGCACGAATTGGTTATACTATTGGGAATCAACAGGAAGGGTTAAAAGGGACAAGTTAAGGGGGGAGGGGGAGGGGGGATTAAGGAGGGCTGCCTCGCTGCCGGCCGCCGCCGCTGCCGGCCGCCGCCGCTGCCGGAGTCGCCGTCGATTGCCGGGCTGGAGAGGGGGGCGGCTGTGTCGGTAGCAGCTTACAGAGAGGGGGCGGGAGAGAGGATGGAGGGAACACCTCGATGCAGGACGCCGCCTAGTCGCTTGAGAGGGCACCGCTGCTCCCAGTCCCAGGCGCGAAGAACAAGAGATGAGGTCGGATCGAGCGATGGCGAATCCGGTTGCCGGCGTCGGGAAGTCGACGGCACCTACACGTCCAGCCGCGCTGCTCCCAATCCAAGCCGGGCCATGTTTTGCCACTGTTCTCTGCACATGACGAGTAGAGAGATGGGCCGAACCAAACTGCAGTATAGGCCGATAAGACCAGGTTTAGATCATCTAAATTGAAATATCTCCTAAAAAATCTGAATTGAAACATTTCCTCAAAAATAATAATCTGAATTGAAACATTTCTCCCAATCCACCCCCCCCCCCCCCACCTCCAAAAAAATTTCTCTCAAAAAAAAGGGCACTGTTACGCGTCGGCTGGCGGACCTTTTTAAATGATCCACCGCCTCGCAAGACGTCAAACATAGTGGATTGAGCGTCGAGCATCACCCTTTACCATTGCAAGTCTGCAACAAAGGTCATGTTGCAGAAATGTTTCCAAAACATAGCCTATGTTGCATTTTCTTTTTGTAACAGAGCTCTTGTTACAGTTTTCATACTTTTTTTTGCAATAGAGGCCTTGTTACAATTTAATTATTTTTGTAACAGAGGTCTTGTTGCAGGTTTTTTTTTTTTGCAATAGAGGCGTTGTTGCAGAAAGGAGAGATCATGGGACCGGTTCACCATGTCACGTGGGACGCGTGGCGTGCAATCAAGGCGGCAGACACAAACTTGTTAATCCGCCTGCTGAACCATAGCGTTTCCCAAGAAAAATCTAAATTGAAAGGTTAACCTAAATACATCTTATATTTTGAGAGGAAGGTAGTAGCAACGAAGCTGAAAAGAGATGCTTGGCCAGACTGTGAAATAGATTAAAAAGAGACGTCCAAATCATAGTAATACCAAATGCAACTCAAGTACAGCAGCATTGCTATGAATACTTTGCGTTGTGAAGAGGAAGTGCTTGAACATCGTAAAACACATGATGCATTTCTGTCGTTTCCGTTCTGGATCCGCCACTTGCGGCAAGGAGTGCTCCGTACTTCCGCACCCAACAGCGGCCTATATACTTACTCCTCCGGATTACCGAATATTTGTCTTTCTATTTATCTCGAATGTCTTCTGATATACGGATGTATGTAGACATGTTTTAAATTGTAGATTCACTCATTTTGCTTCGTATGTGGTCATTTGTTGAAATCTTTAGAAAGACAATTATTTAGAAACGAAGGGCGTACAACGACGGATCCGTATAATAACGTTGTTGACCTACATGGAGTGAACTGCCAGCCTAGGAACGTAGGTTCGTTGAAGTACCCTTGAAGGAGCAGCCCGTCAGGTCACTCGTAAGTAACCCGTGACGAGACCTCGGGAGATGCACGCAGACGCAGCGCCGTAACCTCGTCAATGTCAACGCGCGGGAGTAGTAAACCCTTACGTGCCCCCTTGGTCTGCAACTCCCAAATGTTCCACTCCACCATCGATCTCGCTTCCAGCCTCGAGAAAGCAGAGATCTTTCCTCCCCCTACACGTGCGCGTGTGCCGCAGAAACCGATGCGTTCAACTGGGCCTGCGGCAACGACGTCGAGACTCGAAGAAGCAGGGAGATCTGCCTGCCCGCCTGCCTGCTGGTCGATGCCGCGTCCCGTTGTCGCCTTGTCAGCCCAAGTCCACGCATCGCCTTCGCCTGCGTGAAGCCGAAGCAATGGTTGAGTAGTTAGCAGGGGTAGGAGGAGGAAGGAAGGAGGAGTGGGAGCGATCAGCGACGCCATGAATTATTACGTCGAAGCTGATATGTCAATGCCCCGTACAGGAACGAAAAGCGGGGCATAATTGCGGAATTATTGCTCTTCGCCTGCCGGTGGTTCATCTTCGTGTTCGTGTAGCCCGCCTGCGTCTCTGAACCCTGGTTTCCCGATGCGGCCGAACGGTACTAATCAAATCAAATCAGGTTGGTTTAATCAGCGGCTTGGACATGGGAATGGACTTGACGGCTGTTGATATTTCGTTTCATCTGGGGGGGAATTTGACAGTACGGTGTTTGTCGTGGGGTCAGTGAGCTGAGGATGGGACACGCCCCCGTGTGCCGGCGACACTCACGGGCCTGCGGCTCTGCTCTGCTCACATGTGTTCGTTTGGATTCTAGACTGGCCATGGGGGCGTTTGGGCGTACTAGGCACTGCCGGGCAGCAGGTATGTTAATGTTTGTTGCTTTGCAGAGATAAGATGCTGAGTGTCAGGTTAATTTCATACAAAAAAGATTAAAGCTGTCACACCCGTTCGAATGGTTTCACTCACGATCGTTAGCATGCTGCGAAGCGAAAACACCACACCTCAATTTTGGTTTTGGAGCAAGAAAGTATGGATTTTCACTAGGCTGCTTGACAAATTATGCTCCATTTTGCTCTGGGCGCGAAATTCAGAAAAAGAAGCAGGTCGTGATGGCCCTATTTTTGTGCGCGAAAAATGCATAAACAAGGAGGAGAAAATGACCCTCCGCAGAAGTGAGGGCTTTTGGTGGCCGGGCTACAGACAGGCCGCAATCTGGTGCGTTGGGATGGGCTTTGAGATTGTGGATCAGTCATTTCACTGCAGCGGCGTGGCAGGCCTAGTGGGTGAAATACGGTCCGTGATCTGACTAGGCTCACATAGGTGTATTGATGTTCGGCCCATCACCCGTTCCTGTCCCCCGGCCCGCGGGATGACTCGTTGGCCTGGACCGCCATTTCGGTACAGGAGTGACGTTTCGAAACAACACATTTAAATAGGCCCCCGGTGACATATGTGGAGCAGGTGGATCCACGAGACTAGGTTTCCTCGGCATTACTCTCTCTTCCACACAAAGCTCGCATCCACGGCTGCTCTATTATTTCACACAGTCAGCCTTGCGCGCGATTCCCCACCGGGCGAGACGTCGATGCATGACGGACCGGAGGTCGACGGGTATGTTCTTATTGCTCCAAGGTCTCTTTCCTCGAGTTCCTCCTCCCATTTTCTTTGCAAATCCTCCACCGACGGTGCTACGTTTGGCTGCGGGAGGGTCGAGCCACTCTGTTCTTCCACACGCACGCGCAGCGCGGTGGCGCCACTGTTCTTTCACACACACACGCACGGCGGCGGCAATTCTGTTCGGGCGATATGTCGACCAACAGCCTCGAGCTCGACGGGTATGTGTATTTTGCTCTACTCTTTTCCTTCTTCCATCTCTTCCTTCTAGAATCAGCGGTGGATTCCAGAACTTCTTTCTCAAATTGTTAGATTTTGCTCCTCTCTTTTCCTTCCATAAAAAAAAAAGGTGTATTAGTTGGTTGATTTTGGCTAGCTAGTGTATAGCATGATCCCGAATGATGTAGAATCAGCTGCGTGGATTTGAAAACTTCTTTCTCACATGGCTAGATTTGATTTTATGGGTACATATGTATTGGGATGGCAGTTTGATTTTTTCGATTTTCCTCTGGGCCACATGCAGCATCCGTGATGTTAGGGTTGTTGTCTACTAGCGGAGATGGTTCATTAGTGTAGGTGTGGACCTGTTTAAATTGTTTTATTAGGGTTAGTTCATCTAGTTACCTGGTGACAGTGTTAATTAGATGTAACTGGATAGGCACACAGTTAAAGAGTAGATTATCTCTGGCTCTAGGGAGGGAGCATATAGATGAGGCGTGGACCACTGAAGTTGGTGGAATTGGTGATTTTCCGATTCAGTTTTGTATGTAGTGAAAGACATGGGATTGGTTTCAGATTCAGTATCTATGGTACGGATGTTTCTTTAATAAGCTTGGTTTCAGTGGAACACATATGATTCATGTGAATTGTTAGAATACTTGTTATCAGAAGATTTCAGTGGAAGACATTTTGGGCCTGAATTACGAATCTGACTGAAATTTCCTTGTTTTGTGTTATTATCCTTCCCCCAATTCTTAACCTAACAGAAATTTATTTGCTAGGGTAAGGATCAGAAAAACACCTGTCGAGCGTCAGTGGGGTTTCACTCTGATTTGGTGCTGACCATTTCTTTTTCTTTTCTTTTTTGCAGAGTGGAATTTCATTGAGAGCTAACCTGCCAATCAAGAGGCGTGCCGATAATGTTTACACCCGGGTGATTTTTGATCAACTTGGCGAAGCTCTGTACAAAGCCTTTGCATCAGTACTGAAAGAGCAAGAACTGAATATATATCTGCATTTGGATTTTGCAGTGTCTAAGTGCTAGTAATGTACAGATTTGCTGCAGATTAATTAGTTGGTCTACGGTACTACGCGGTTGTAACTTGATTATTTCCCCCTGACTAATTATCTGAACATTGTTATGGTGTTGGCTGACTATACAAGTACGTATATACTGTTATAGCTTTGGTTTAAACTACAGACTATCTGAAATTCTGATTTACGATGTGTAGCTTTGAGTGTTGCTAGCTTTGGTTGTGTAGATGGAATACCAAAGATCACTCTGAAATGTTTTTATTTTTACAAAACTTCTAGGACCTGAACTGAATTTCGTTTTGCTTGGTATAATAGATGAAAAATGTAGCCTTGACTTCAAATTTTGGAAGTTGAAGTGTACCTGCGTGGCTGATGCTTGTTGTGACTACCATTTTCAGTACGCCTTACTCGTGCATTGCTTGAAGACGTTTTCTGAATTGATGCTCGCTAATACATATGTGCTAGACGTTTTTTGCCCTATAACATGCTGCATTAGGCTAAAAAGGCAGACTGGCAGGAATTTCTAGCTTGTCAAACTCAGAAAAATCATTAACAGATTAATCCCAAATGCTGCAAACTTTGTCTTTGTTGTAGTGGAACAACTTGCCTGAACTGATTGCGATGTTTTAGCTGGTTTACTTTGCCTTTGCTAGTGTATACACTGGTGGAAAAAGCGAACTTGGTCCAGTAAGTCATGGCTGTAGGAACCGCGATTAATGGGACCTTTAGTCGTGATTACGGAGGTGAACCGCGACCAAAGGACTGGGCCCAGGCGCTCGGTGGCCGGTGGTGCCGTGAGGGGCTTTAGTCGCGGTTGGCGGGACAACCGCGACTAAAGGCTTTCGAACCTTTAGTCCCGGTTGCTGTGCCAACCGCAACTAAAGCCCTCCCTATATATACCCATCCAAAGCCAACACTTAGCCATTTGGAGCCATTCTCTTCACAAGTGGGTGTAGGTTTGCTTTTGGTTCCTCTTATGCACATAAGGTGTTTGATGAAATGCCCCAAGAGCATGAAACAAACATGACATGAAGTGTTGGAGCCACACTCTTCGATCGCGGTTAGCAACTTGATGAACCTTTGATGTGTCAATATGCATGTGTGTAGTTCATTGTTTAATTTATATTGTTTGTAGCTAGTTAGTTTAACAAATGCATGATGGTTAATTATATATTTTATATTATAATAATGCAGATGAATCGGCAATGGATGTACGGATAACCGACTCTCCGGCGAAGTTCACTACGGGTTTGAAAGATTTCCTCGTAGTGGCTAATGCGAACAAGCGGGGGGTTTTGTTATCTGTCCATGTGTTATCTGTAAGAATGAGAAGGGTTACTCTTCCTCAAGAGTTGTTCACATGCATCTCGCTTGAGAAGGGTTTCATGCCAAGCTATAATTGTTGGACCAAGCATGGAGAAAGAGGGGTTATAATGGAAGAAGATGAAGAAGGGATGATTTCATCGATGAAAGCTATCTTGCTCATTTCGGTGATACTTTCATGGAGGATCTTTGAAGGTGAAGGGGAAGGTGAAGAAGAGGCACGTGATGATCCGTTGATGATCTTGGTGGGACCATTCTTGATGCACGGAGACGCTGGCCCGAAAAGGAGAGGGAGAATTTGGATCGCATGTTAGAGGATCACGAAAAGGCGCTGTACCGGATGCGATGATGGTGCGAAAAATTTGGGCAATCGGATTTCTTTGAAATGGAAGGCGAGGCGGTGTAGCTGACTCGGCATTTGAAAAATTGCTGAAAATGTTGAAGAATATGTTTTCAAAGGATAACGAGTTGCCCGCCAGATCGTCTGAAGCAAAGAAGGTTATGCGCCCTCTAGGTTTAGAGGTTACGAAGATACATGCATGCATCAACGATTGCATCCTCTACCGCGGTGAATCTGAGAATTTGAATGAATGCCGGTATACCTTTGCATTGCGTTATAAGATCGAGGCGATGACCACGGTGACGATGTTGAGGGCGAAACCCGGAAGAGGGTTCCCGCCAAGGTGATGTGGTATGCTCCTATAATACCACGGTTGAAACGTCTGCTCAGGAACAAAGAGCATGCCAAGTTGTTGCGATGGCACAAAGAGGACCGTAAGTCGGACGGGGAGTTGAGACACACCGCAGATGGAGCATAATGGAGAAAGATCGACGGATGGTTCAAAGATTTTGCGGTGACGCAAGGAACATAAGATTTGCTCTAAGTACGGATGGCATGAATCCTTTTGGAAGCAGAGCTCCAGCCATAGCACTGGCCCGTGACTCTATGCATCTACAACCTTCCTCCTTGGTTGTGCATGAAGCGGAAGTTCATTATGATGCCGGTGCTCATCCAAGGTCCGAAGCAACCCGGCAACGACATCGATGTGTACCTAAGGCCATTAGTTGATGAACTTTACGGTGTGGGGTGGTGTCCGTGTGTGGGATGAGCACAAACAAGAGGAATTTGACCTCTGACGTTGCTTTTCGTAACCATCAACGATTGGCCTGCTCTTAGTAACCTTTCGGGACTGTCAAATAAGGGATACAATGCATGCATACTGCTTACATGAGACTGAAAGTGTACATTTGCCAAATTGTAAGAAGAACGTGTACCTTGGGCATCGTCGATTTCTTAGAAAATTCATCCAAGAAGAAAGAAAGGCAAGCATTACAACGGCAAAGGCAGATCACCGGCGAAGCTCGCGGAACGCTTGGTCTTGAGGTATTTGATATGGTCAAGGATTTGAAAGTCATCTTTGGAAAGGGTCTGGCGGACAATCAGTTCGAAGGGAGCCGACGGGCACGCAGCCATGTGGAAGAAGAAATCTATATTCGGGAGCTAGAATATTGGAAAGTCCTAGATGTCCGCTCTGCAATCGGCGTGATGCACGTTACGAAGAATATTTGCGTGAACCTCCTAAGCTTCTTGGGCGTGTATGGGAAGACAAATGATACAAAGGAAGCACGGCGGGACCAAAGAACGTTTGAAAGACCACGATGACCGGCATCCGGAATGGTTTCAAGGTCGTGCCACTACGCTCGACCAAAGAAGAGAAGGTCATCTTTTTGAATGCCCGAGCGATTATGAAGGTTCCGTCTGGATTCTCGTCCAATATAAAGGGAATAATAAACATGGCGGAGAAAAAGTTCCAAAACACGAAGTCTCACGATCGCCACGTGATTATGACGCAATTGCTTCCGATTGCTTTGAGGGGCTCCTGTAGGAAAATGTTCGAGTAGCCATTGTGAAGCTATGTGCATTCCTCAATGCAATCTCTCGGAAGGTAATCAATCCGGAAGTTCTACCACGGTTCTGAGCGATGTGATCCAATGTCTTGTCGATTTCGAGTTGGTGTTCCCGCCATCCTTCTTCAATATTATGACGCACCTCTGGTTCACCTAGTCGAAG
Organism: Aegilops bicornis; assembly: GCA_021605145.1. Lineage (NCBI taxonomy): Eukaryota > Viridiplantae > Streptophyta > Magnoliopsida > Poales > Poaceae > Aegilops > Aegilops bicornis. The sequence goes on from CM038674.1 coordinate 491,297,532, forward strand.
AGATTTTCGTTCTCGGTCCTGTATTTCTACACAATATGTTCCCCTTGAGAGGTTCATGGGAGTATTAAAGAAATATGTTCAGAATAAGTGCTAGGCGAGAAGGAAGCATCGCCAAGGGCTATGGAAATGAGGAGGTAATTGAGTTTTGTGTTGACTTTGTTCACGACCTTAAGCCGATTGGTCTTCCTCGATCGCGGCACGAGGGGAGACTAAGTGGAAAAGGCACGATCGGAATGAAATCAACGATATGTATGGACGGCCATTCTCTGGTGAAGCACACCACCTTGTCTTGACCAATTCCAGCTTGGTGGCTCCGTACTTTGAGAAACACAAGACTATTTTTACGTTCGACAACCCGGGAAGCCTGAATCCTGGATTAGGAAGGCCCACATGGAGACTTTCGCAGTTGGTTGAGAAAACATTTAATGAATGACAATGATGTTGTAGATCAGTTGTACATGTTGGCCAAGACACCATCTTCGACTATAACGACTTTCCAAGGGTACGAGATAAATGGGAATACATTTTACACGATCGCCCAAGATAAAAAGAGCACCAACCAAAGCAGTGGTGTCCGCTTTGATGCACAGCAACCGAGAATGGGCAAGAGGTCACATATTATGGTTACATAGAGGAGATATGGGAACTTGACTATGGACCCTCCTTTAAGGTCCCTTTGTTAGGTGCAAATGGTTCAAGCTAACGGGAGGTGGGGTAAAGGTGGACCAGCAATACGGAATGACAATGGTGGATTTCAACAATCTTGGTTACCTTGACGAACCATTCGTCCTAGCGAAAGATGTCGCTCAGGTTTTCTATGTGAAGGACATGAGTAGCAAACCGAGGAAGCGGAAAGATAAGAAAAGCGATCAAGACATCATGCGATGATCCAAAGCGCCACATTGTTCTTTCAGGGAAAAGAAACATCGTGGGAGTGGAGGACAAGACAGACATGTCAGAGGATTATAATATGTTTGCTGAAATTCCGCCCTTCAAAGTGAACACCGACCCAAGCATTAAGTTAAATGATGAGGATGCTCCATGGATACGGCACAATCGTAAGCAAGCGAGGACACAAGGGAAGAAATGACGTGTAATAATTTATTGTACCAAACTTTGTTGAATGGATCATGTTAATTTGAAAACTAATGGCACTAACAGAAAGTTTATAATTTTTCTAAAACTAAAAGCAAAAGAATTAAAAATAAAGCAAAAACAACAAAAATAAATAATAATGCAGAAAACTAAAATAGCAACAATAAGTATTTTGTTGTAAGTAGAAACAAAATAAAATAAATAAAGCAACAAAGAAAACAAAAAAGTGTTTTCAAATTTGAAAACTAATGGCACTAACAGAAAGTTTATAATTTTTCTAAAACTAAAAGCAAAAAGAATTAAAAAATAAAGCAAAAAACAACAAAAATAAATAATAATGCAGAAAACTAAAATAGCAACAATAAGTATTTTGTTGTAAGTAGAAACAAAATAAAATAAATAAAGCAACAAAGAAAACAAAAAAGTGTTTTCAAATTTGAAAACTAATGGCACTAACAGAAAGTTTATAATTTTTCTAAAACTAAAAGCAAAAAGAATTAAAAAATAAAGCAAAAAACAACAAAAAATAAATAATAATGCAGAAAACTAAAATAGCAACAATAAGTATTTTGTTGTAAGTAGAAACAAAATAAAATAAATAAAGCAACAAAGAAAACAAAAAAGTGTTTTCAAATTTGAAAACTAATGGCACTAACAGAAAGTTTATAATTTTTCTAAAACTAAAAGCAAAAAGAATTAAAAAATAAAGCAAAAAACAACAAAAAATAAATAATAATGCAGAAAACTAAAATAGCAACAATAAGTATTTTGTTGTAAGTAGAAACAAAATAAAATAAATAAAGCAACAAAGAAAACAAAAAAAGTGTTTTCAAATTTGAAAACTAATGGCACTAACAGAAAGTTTATAATTTTTCTAAAACTAAAAGCAAAAAGAATTAAAAAATAAAGCAAAAAATAGTGCCACCTACAGGACCCCCACGGCTGAATACGACTAGAAACCCTACATGGGCTGTGATTCAGGCCCAGGAGGCCAAGTAGGCCCACAGCACATAGCTAGTAACAGAGTAGGCCGAAAGCCTGCAGTTGAGAGGAGCTCGAGAGGGTGGGCGCGGCGCTTATAAACCACTCTCGAGCTCTCTCAACTAGCGAGTGGGACTAAACATTTGGGCCTTGACCTGAGGCCTTTAGTCGCGGTTGGCCACGAGGACCATGACTAAAGGTACCTTTAGTCATGGTCGCCTTCCCAACCGCGACCAAAGGGGGCGGGATCGCAAAAAACCGCCAAACCCCTTTAGTCGCTGGTGGGCGACCCGCGACTAAAGTACCTTTAGTCGCGGTCCTCGTACAACCGCGACTAAAGGGTGGGCTATATATTCAAGCCCTCGGCGCCGCCGTTTCTCGTCTTCTCCGATTCCTTTGTTAAATCGCGCCCTCGGCCGCCGCCGTCGCGCCTCGCCCTCGGCCGCCCGTCGCCGTCGCCCTCGCCGCCCGTCGCCGTCGCCCTCGACCTCGCCACGCCGTCGCCCTCGCCAGAATCCCCTCGCCGACGCCTTGGTTTCGCGCCAGCCCTAGCCGGCCCAGCCCTAGCCGCGCCTCTGCATGGCGGCGTCATGACTCCTCACAGACGTCGTCGTCCGTCCAAGACGTCTCGGTTGCCAACGCCGTAACGCCCTTTCACGTCCTTAAGCGGTGGCGCCCGCACGCCCAGCGCCCAGAAGCCGACGCCCGATAGGCCTCGTGTTTATGAGAGGGTCCCACCCCAAAAGCGTGTTGATATAAAAAGAATAATAAAATATATTAGTTAATTAATTAATTAATTAATTAACTTAAATTGTTGAGTTTAATTAACCTAATTAAAACTGTTATGTTAACACTAATAGTCTGTTAGTTAAAACTGTTATGTTAACACTAGTAGCAATTTAATCTTTATTCTCGAATTAGTTTTAATTACAATATATCAATAAAACTTTAGAAAATCATAGAAAATAAACCGTAGCTCGGATCGAAAAACTTTGTACATGAAAGTTGCTCGTAACGACGACGAATCCGATTACGCAGACCGCTCGTCCGCCACACACCCCTAACCTATCGAACCTGCAAACTTTCCTCTCCGGTTCATCTGCAGCGGGCAGACGTCGGGCAGGAAAACTTTCCGGATGTTTCCCCCCGCGGTATCGCCTAAGCTGCGTTAGAACACGTCTAGCTCTGTACATTGACTGTTATGCACTTGCCTTCTATGTATTTAGAATTTTATAAGAGGGGCGGCGAGGGTTATACATGTGTGTTGTCCTCGCCTCCCTCTCCGTGGCCGTCGTCTGCCGCCCGTCTCGCGCTCTCTGCGACACCCTCTCCCACCCTTCCTCGCGGCCCCCTCCTTTTGCCACCGCCCTTCCGCCACCGCCACCGCCCCCCTTCTTCACTTAATTAATTTGTTTTTACTACATGTTTTCGGGATCGACATAATGGCGGACGATAGAGTGACCCGATTATGGAATAATATGATCCGTACGGTTAAGCTCATATGTTCTGAATCTTATACGGCGTTTTTCAATATGTGCCGACGTGAGAAGACGAAGATGTTATCTCTTCTTATCTGAACCTTGACGGTGAAGATGAAGGGCGCGGTCGACAAGAAGATGTCAAGAAACGCCGATAAAACGCATTTATCTTCAAATGGAAGTAGCAACCACCTCCGTGGCGAGGTATATATATACATTGAGCCCGGTGATACAAACAAACTGATTTGAATAAATATGTGTGTACTAACGCGACTCTCTTTCTTATTTTAGCCCTCGGTAGGATCGTCGAAACAATCGAGTACGTCGTCAAAGCGTGGCGCAACCAAGACGATGAAACAAGGAGAAACATGCACCATCGAGGTTGTCGACGATTACTGGCCGTGTCACCTGGAGCCCCGCAAGAACGCCACCAAGTTTGTCGACCAATGCGGAGCCATTGTTAGAGACAACGTCTCGATCACCGTCGAGAGTGGAATGAGCCAAAGAAGGCACGAATTGATGGTTTCACTTTTGTCGATAAGAGAACAAAAAGATTGCTTCAAGAAGCTTATGGAACATTTCGTTCTACCTCCGGAATACAACAAATTCGATGAGGAGGGTAACAAGATTGAGGAAAACAAGGAGAGGAGGAGGCTAGTCAAACAGTTCGCTCTTCATAAGATGGCGGCGCATTAGGAAATTCAAGCAAAATCTAGCCCGTGACTTTGTCAAGCGAGAACAAGACTCGGATTTCAAAGGACAATATGAGAACTGAAACATGATTGGCCAGAATTTGTGAAGCAAAAGAAATCGAGGCAGTTCATTGAAATATCGAAAAAAATAAGGAAAATGCGGCTAAGAAGGAGTACAATCATGTTATGGGGCCGGAGGGTATCGCATTTTGGTGCCTAGGTTGGAGAAGATGGAGAACGAGATGAGGCGCGAGGAATCCGTCCAGTGCGGAGGGATGGGACCCAAGGGCCAAAAGCTGGTGAAATGCGGGCATGGGGAACGCTGAACCCGGAGAGGGGGAGTGTGTTTACCGGGCAAATTAATTAAACCCACCCAAGCCCTTATTGACGCAATGAAGGATGCTCAACAGGGAAGATCAAGTTCAACGGAGAGAACGACGCTACCGACAAAAGCCCTCGGGAATCCGAACACGGAGGACGTGTACGAGGCATGGGGCACATTCCGTGGAAAGTAGGGTTCCCCAGACGATGACCCGTCACGATTCTGAGAAGCCGTAAGAGAAAGATGGATCGGGAATCGGATGTTGTGGCGCGGTTGGCATCGGAAATGGATGTGATGAAGAAAACCATGAGTGTAATCGGTAGCGAAAGAGATGCAGCTCGGGTGCGGCATGAAGATCATCCGGCGGATCTCGGAAGCGGCGGCGGAGAAGCAGCGTGGCTTCCACGGAGGCCCCACCGGCTGGTGCAGATGCACCGACGATCGAATTACTGCACCGGAGCCTCCGGTGGTCGAAATTATCGCACCGGAGCCTCACGGTGGTCGAAATTACTGCACGGAGCCTCCTCGCTACCCGTGGGCGATATAAAGGAGATGAAAGAATGTCATCTGTATTATCCTATCGGGAACATGTCCATGAAGGTAGCCATCGGCGATGCTTTACCATGTTTACAGAGCACTCCACCACAACAACCCCATTCAAGATGGCTATGCTCGTGTCACGGTGGAGGACATAGTCCAAGGGTTTGAGGACACAGAGATTGACATTGCTACACACAAGGGGAGAAAAGACTTGGAGATGTCAAGCGCCATTTCATTCTATGGCAAAAGAAGTTTATCAAGTTTCGAGGCGAGGCGCCAAGGACAACAAGTCCACCCCTACGGTGGTGGTGGTGGCGGTGGTGGTGGTGGCGGTTCACCTACACCTCCGTCACGTCGGCCGCCGCCCCGATCCCACAACGTCCGGCGGGTGATCGGCCGCCGCCCCGATCCTCGTCCGTGGTGATCGGGCCGCCGCCCCAATCCACCTCCGACAAAGAAAAGAAGCGAAGCAGTCCTGGATTATTAACTTGGGACCCTTATGTACCTAAGACCACAAAGGTACCGGAGCCATCATCAAGCCTCTCCCCACAAGGCCTTGGGAGCGTAGTGCCGAGGAAGTCGGCCGCGGCTGCTCATTATGATAAATGGAAGGCGGACTGCAAGAAGAAAAGAGAGCCCGAGCACAAGCCAGTATATTCTGATGTGCAAAAGAAGTGGGCTAAGTCATTTTTGAGCACACCGTCCCAAGTCATGAAGAATCTGCTCGACGACTATGCACGTGAACTTGTGACGGGCACTCATGTTCAAGGAGAACAAAGAGCGGGAGAAGGCGAAAGTAAAAAAGCGGAAACAAGTTGCCCGACTTGGGGAACAAAGTAAACAATCGATTGCCCGCTTATAGTGGAAGCCCGGATGCCCCGAGATCATACAAGCTGCGACAAAGACATGGATTATTTATAACGAGTGCCGAGAACAAGCGGCCAGCTTAGGTATTACTCTTCGTGAACTGTTAGGCCTTGATGAGGCGCCAGGTCACGAGGATGTAGTAATTACATATGTCAAGAAAGGGCCTCTAGTCGAGCTGCGCGAGAAAATGATCTACGACCAAATGAAAGGTCTGCTGAATTGGTACAAGGGTTACATAAAAATAAAACGCCAAAGAATATATTTATGCGGAAGTTAGACATGAGCATCACTTCAAACATTACTATGTAACAATTACCTTTGAGTGAATTGTTCCGACTTTTCAATCTGCTTGAGCTCGACAAATCTATCATCGGTTGCTACGTTACGTAAGTGATTTATTAATTTCTACCCCATCTACGTTCATATTGCCTGCACTATATATATGTCCTAACTATATTGTTGTGTCCGCTATTATACATGCGAGAATGAAGATTAAGGAATGCAGAGTAAGGAACATCCATGATGTTGGGTTCATTGACCCACACATCGTTAATGGATATGTGTTGGAGCGTCACCCCACCGACGTGGAGGCGGACTGTGGCGATTTCTTACAAAGCAGGAACTCAAAAGTGATATTCTATTTCCTTACCATTTTGGGTGAGTGTTTACATCTTGAGCACATTAATTCTCTTTTGTTTACTCCATGCATGGTATGTGGCGGCTAATCGATGAGTTATGCATGACGTCTTGTGCATGTATCGTGTCCGCAGTGTTCCACTGGATTACGCTAGTAATTAAAGTTAACACCTCGTAATGTCTCGTCCACGACTCTACGAATATGGATCCAAAGCTTTGGGCCGACATGAGAAGAATCTGCGAAGTAATTATTTTCATTCATTTGCGCTCTATATCGATCGGCCTATTTCGTTCATTTCCTAATATCAAGTAACTAATAACTCTCTTGTTCACTTAATTTTCTTTGCCTCGTAGGGTTTGGAGACGGTTCGTAGATACAAAGGTCGGTGAATTCAAAAAAGAGCTAGAATTCAAAATGGTAAAGCCTAAGAATCTTTGGGGATATTCAGCCACCGAAGACCAATCTATGTGGATACTATGTTCGTGAGAGGATCCGGAGATACACCTCTCGAGCGGGCCGTTCAAGTGATACCAATGCTCGGAGGAATAACCTCCGGATGATGCTTAGTGTAGAAGCTCGCTTGACCACTTCAAGAGGAACTAATTGGATGGTTGAGCGGGAAGTCCTCCATCCTAAAGGAGAACACTATTACGAGGACGTAGAACTTTATATGGATTAAATCATGTATGGAAACTTGTTCAAAATTGTATATGGTCATCCGATGATATTGAATATATATTGTATATTCCTCTTGAATTCTTTTGGTTCTAATTTCAAATTTATTTGAGATTGTACATTCATATGCAAATTTATTTGATATTGAATATATATGTAAGTAGAAACAAAATAAAATAAATAAAGCAACAAAGAAAACAAAAAAGTGTTTTCAAATTTGAAAACTAATGGCACTAACAGAAAGTTTATAATTTTTCTAAAACTAAAAGCAAAAAGAATTAAAAATAAAGCAAAAACAACAAAAAATAAATAATAATGCAGAAAACAAAACAAAAAACTGGAAAAAATAGTGCCCCCTCTAGGACCCCCACGGCTGAATACGACTAGAAACCCTACATGGGCTGTGATTAGGGCCGCAGGAGGCCAAGTAGGCCCACAGCACATAGCTAGTAACAGTAGGCTCGAAAGCTGCAGTTGAGAGGAGCTCGAGAGGTGGGCGCGGCAGCGCTTATAAACCACTCTCGAGCTCTCTCAACTAGCGAGTGGGACTAAACATTTGGGCCTGGGCGTGGGCAAGCCTAAGGTCTTTAGTCGCTGGGCGAGGCGACCCGCGACTAAAGGTCCTCCGCCCGACAGCCTTTGGCGCCACGTGGACGGCCTTTAGTCGCGGTCATCCGGCCGCGACTAAAGGGGGGCTTTAGTCGCGCTTATTTGGTCGCGGTTATGCCGCGACTAATGGCTATTGCGAATCATGATCAAGGCCTTTTTCCACCGGTGATCTTGCATGATTTCCTTGATCCATGTACTATGCCCACTAACAAAAAATGTAGTTAATGCCGCAAAAACAAACCAAAAATGGTTGTTTGCCTGAACATACTAATTAATGTTCCTTTTATTTCTAAACGCACTTGTCTATTCTGTGCAAACTACATTGGCTATGGTGTTGTTTCCAGTACCAAACTGCTGTCTTTGTAAGAATCTGTGGCAGCATGCTTAGCTGTGTCAAAAATTAACCATGCAAATGATTATTCTCTATTTATTTATGTGTGACATGGCAAATACGAGTTCATTTTTCTCAATCTATTCAACTCAGTCATGGCATGGCAGCTAGGTTAATTGTTTTAAACAAGGGTCGTCCTGTTACGCCAGATGAATTGACAAGGCGATGACATAGCTTTCAGAGCTCTCCGTTGCACTTTGAAACTGGCGGCAGTGGGAAGCACGCGCTCTGTCGGGCACATGCCACAGTGGTCGATTGATTGGGTGGAGGTACATGAGAACAGGGGATGGTTGATGGGAGGGCATGCTAAATTCGGGAAGTGACAGACTGAGGAAAGCGAAGCCTGAGATCGGGCGGGTAGGCTGTAGCACTAGATCGGGCCTCTCTCCACGAAACTTAAGGCTAATTCAGAACACTTGTACATATAAGCGTGGTTACTCGGGGATAAAACTGATTGATCTATCTGATTCAATGTAATAACTCGTGTAACTAGGTTGCTTGGATTCTCCTGGCTAGTATAAATGACACAAACTGCAGTTCGATGTTAGTGATTATCGGTTTTAAGCACATGTGTGGCCAGTATGATGGTGAAATCAAACAACATAATTAACACGCCTAGATACTTGATTAGTATAATGTAGTGGTAAACACTTGTTGGTGTTTCGCTGGACGCAAATGATGCACGTAGCACCTTTGCCTGTTGGTGCTCTTCGCGCGGCCACAAAACGTCCACGACATGCATGAACAGCTCGTACGAGTATCCACGCGCATTGGGCAGGAGTACATGTCAGGTGTGTGTAAGAGGGGAGAGTATCCAGTGCTCCCGACGCTTAAATGCTACCGTGATACGAACATCTGGGCCGTCAGATTCTTAGATCAGATGGCATCCGGGAGATGTTGGATCTGCTGGACCTATGCGCAATTTTTGAACTTCACGGAGGCTTTTTTGCAAGTGTGGCAAAGCTATTGAGAGCCGTCTGATCTGAAAATCCGACGGCCCAAAAGCCCGTATCATGGTAGCATCTAAGGCTTGGTAGCACTAGATATTTCCCCCGTGTAAGAGGCCTAGCTGCTTTTGCATGTGCGTGGGCCATCGCTGGTTCAATACAGCCCAAAAATAAATCAAATACATGCCTTATATCCTGCCTGTGCGGATCCCCGTGATGGTCCAACGACTGAGATTAAGGCCTACCTGTAGGCGGCCACCATTGACATTTTTCGCCTCAGCAGCGGCAACAGCAGCCACAGCATGGCAAAAGGCGCCTGCAACTAGTGGATAGCAGGAACGACAAGGGAAAATGGTAATGGTTTCTTTAATGTGACACACATCTGGCCATGTGCGATGGAATCTCGGCACCGCTTCTGCTTTGCTCAACTCCTAACGACTCGTTAATACTACTTTTTGATTATGTTCCATGCCCAACAGAAAGGCGAAAGAACACAACAGCTAAGGCCATATTTGGATCCAAGGAACTATTTTTAGTCTGACTAAAACTAGTCCTTTTTAGAGGATAAAGTTCTAATCACCCCTGACTAAAGAGAGGCTAGAACTAGTCTTAAGACTAAAAAATTTAGTCAGGGGAACCCTACTAAAATGTGAATTAGTTCTCTCTCTTCATTTAACTCCTCTCCTTTAACACATACGAGTTCGGGATTGGAGGGTTTTGAGGATAATAAATGCTCATCAACTCATTTTAGTCTATTTAGTATTTGTATCCAAGCATGGGTGAGGCTAGCAAGTTTTAGTCCCACTATTTTTAGTCATGGAACTAAAACGTATCAAGCACCCTCTAAAGGGCAGCCAAAGTAGCACAGTCAAGCCACGAACTCACAGTTTACAATAGTTTAACTTGACAGCGGCAGCAGTTGTTTTTACTGAACTTTTCCACACATAACAGATAGTGAAAGTATTTCAGATGAATGCAGCTCTTGCATTGCAGTCAGATCACCTCTCATTTTTCATCTGTTTCACATCATCTCCAAAATTTCACAGAGAAAAAATTGCACAAACTGATGGAGGAGGAGGAGGATTAACCAGCACAAGTTTAACCCTCATAGTCAAGGAACAGGAACAAATCAAGAGCACTGTACACATACATCTACGAGTAGCATTTAGCAGGAGGTGATCAAAACCCAACCTTATAATTAGTAAAGTGATTAACCATCACCGACGGCGCCATCTACTAAACCACTAGCGGTAACTCAGTAGACCTCCTCGGGGATGCTCTGGAGGCCGGGCTCCCACTCCCCGCTCGCCTGCATCCGCCTCGTCTCCTCCGCCGCCCTGCGCATGCTGCGCCGCCGGAGCGACTGCAGCCTCTGCTCGGCGTCGGTGCCGCCGCCCGCAGCGCGCTGGCGGCTGCGGCGTTCCGCAGACGCCGCAGCGGCCGCCACCTCGCCGCCGGTGCCGAGGGCGGCCACCATCTTCTTGAGCTCGCGCTTGCTGACCACGATCTTGACGCGCACCGCGCCGCCCACCTCCTCCCGGGACAGGACGCGCCCCCCGTGGTGCAGCTGCTCGAGCGCCTCCTCGGCCGCCTTGGACTGGTGCCGTCCGGCCACCGCGTCCCTGGGGAAGAAGCACCTTGTCGCCATCGATCTCGCCGCGATGCGATCGGTGGCCGCCGCCGACGCCGTCCGCAAGCAAACGAGCGGCACCGGTGCGGTGTCTGTCCGCCGGCCGGGCAAGCAGTAGTAGCGCTCAGTCCGTCCTCCTCCGACGTTCCTTGCAAGCTACAGCACAAAGGCTAAAGCAATGGCAAAGTGAATGTGCGGGCTGTCGAGTAATGTGACATGCTAACATGCTTATATACTGGTTGGGGCGCATTAGGGGCCTTGCCTTTTGGTGAGCCGCGCAGCCCCAACTGTCTCCAAACACACCACCTAAGGTCCCTGAGCGGTGGGCCAGCGCCCATGGGGGCCCTGGCTCCCTCGCCACCTGTGATGAGTGTGTGTCTGTCCCAAGCCTTTCTTCTCTGGAAATCAATTAATTAAACAGGTACTCCCTCCGTTCCTAAATAATTGTCTTTCTAGAGATTTCAACAAATAACTACATACGGAGCAAAATAAATGAATCTACACTCTAAAACATGTCTACATACATCTGTATGTTGTAGTTTATTTGAGATGGCTAAAAAGACAAATATTTAAGAAGGAGGGAGTACTTACTAACATGGATCAATGCTGCTGTTAATAGATTTACAGAATGGTAAACAGATGCTCCGGCTTTTTTAAGACTCTAAACAATCATGGGACCGAGACTTATTGCCATGGCAGTTGAATAGAGAAATGGATGCCTCACATGGCTGTCCCTCTCGCAGTCATTGGGACGATCCATGGGGGGAGGCCCTTGCAAGTAACGTGTTATCACAACGCGATGGAGACCCCAACTCGGCGACCCGTGGAGCCTACGGTCGTGTACGTTCTGGTTACGATGGCGCAGTTTGACACGGACACCCTTGGCCACAACACTGACCTCCCATGTTCCCTCTTGCTATCGCCTATCCGGATAAGTTCGATCGTGATCCTGTGGTAGTACGTGCATGTAGGAGTACCTGTGTAGTGTAGGGATGTATGATCGCATATCACGGAGTTTGGAGGTGCGAGTTAGCAGTGCATCCGTGCATGGTTTTGAAGTGCAGGAGGCTCGACTCTGCAATGCTCGATCGCAGTCTTTGGGGTGTTGCCATTAGCGTCCCTTTCAGGTGGTTCGGAACTGAATCCTCTCGTGTGGTGACCTGGCTGTGCTGACGGAAACAGTCGAGCCGACGGTCGTAAAAGACGCTGATACATATGATTTTCTGGAACTCGATCTGAATATAACATCATCTATGCATTTCAAGCTAACTACCACTCATAACCGTCAGTTAGTTAGCAACGGGCATCGGATCGGCCTCTCCTGGAAAAACAGGCCTACGCCTCAGGTACGTGGCCGCAATTGAACCTGGCAGCTGTCAGCTCCTGTTCGTTAATCAATGTGATTGTTTGGTTTGACATTGGTTGTTAGCTTGATTAATCCCATTCCTACGTGCCATGATGAGGCGCAATCATCACCAACGTACATCTATACCACATCGACGCGGATCGATGGACGGTGAGCCAACCTCCATGATTGACAGAAAACCGCAACAGTAACGCGGAACCCGCCCGCGACGATCATGATGAAGGCAGGTCCGAGAACCAGCGGAATCGGACGCACGCATGACGCGATTCGTCTACAGCTTGGCTAGACTAGATCCGTTGTCCGTAGCACGCCAAGTGTATGTAGAAACGACGAGATTGCATCACCACACTAGGATACACCCTACGGGCCGGGGTCGTTGAGTGAGTAGCTAGCCGGTGACACGCATCCATGATTGATGCAAAATGTTAATTTCCAGATCAAGCCTCCCGTTGTGTGAAACGAATTGTGCTACGTACTACTAATACTAATTGGTTTCCTTTGCTCATGATTATAACTTAACTAACTTGTCAGTGCGCAGTCTTTGGGTTTCTTCAGGAGGGCCTTTGGGGCTGTGTACAGAGCATTGCAGGCCATGTTTTGTGGAGGAAGTAACATGGGGCGGATGCATTGGCGGGCGGGCAGGCAGCTAGGTCCGTCGTAGCAGCCATTTCTTTGTGTGCAAACCAAACCACTGCATAAACAAACACACAGACAGATAAACAATCCCGTGGAGCTGACGAGGATAATAGCTTTCTTCACATGCACAAAAGCTAGATCGCTGTATTTCGCGTGCTGTGGGGCCGCGGGGTCGATCGCCCTGGCCCCACACGCCAGCCGCATCTCTTCTCAGGTGTGGGCAGCCTAAATACCCATCATGCCCCGATTGGTTGGATCTTATCGACTTAACTCAGCTCTGCTGCCTGCTGGGTTTGCTAGAGGGAAGGTTCCTCCTACGTGATACACTACGAGCACTGTGGGCAAAGCGTGGTTCAGTCAGGCAGCTAGCTAGCTCTGCGGCTGTTCTTGTTTGCTTGCGTCTGAAGCCCGGAATACATGCAGCCAAGTACGTGAGGTGTCCACGCTACGGACAAAGTGCATGTGATGCGCAGCTTTTCAGGTCAAAATTATGTGTCCAAGCGTTTTCCTGTTGTGGGCTAGGATCTCGGTCCTGGCGCAGTTTGCGTTGAGAACACTGTTTAGCAGCAGTATTCCGTGATGGATCTAACGCAAAATGCGAATCGGACACTTGTTCGATAAGAAAATAGGCAGGTTTTCGATTAAATTAATCCATGAATAAATCATGAGCATGACATGAACAACATTGATAACATACTGATTACGATCTAAGCATATAGTAGAAACATCTACGCATATCGCTAATCTTCTTCTGTGAAAAGAAACACGAGAGGGATAAGCGATGTATACCCTCCAATCGGCCATGCGGTGGTGGTGGCGGTGGCGGCAGCGGCATCCTCGGCGGCCTTCTTGTCGGCCTCGGCCTTCTCGGCGGCAACGCGGTCGGCGTCGGTCGACATGATGAAGATGAAGGTGGTGCGGACGTAGGTGAGCGAAGCGGCGGTCAGCGTAGTCGCTACCCAAAACCTAATCGCCCTCTCCCGTGACAGATCCGGAGGCTGCTCTCCGTCAACCGTGTCTGCGGTGAACGGATTGAGTCGCCGGCGGCAGCAGAAGGAACAATGCGGGCGTGGAGGCGGAGATGCGTTACATTTTTCGTGGCGGCTAGGGTTGGCGGTGCCCCACATATATATCTTGTGACGGCGTGGAGAGACGTGGGCTGAACCCACGTCCAAGTCGGTAGCCCACGATCCGACGCCTCGGATCATGGCCCCACTGTCAAAGACTCTCCGTTCTGACACCGCAAAAGAAGCGATAGGAGTGAGCTCGGCTCGGCTCAATCCCGCAACCAGCGGCCTTGGCGCGGGCGTGGCGAGCGGCGGAGGAGGAGGAGGCGCGAGGGCCTCATCTCTTCTCAAGCTCCAATAGCATGAGGGAGAGAGTCCCTTATAAACCACTCCAACTCTCCTTCCACTTCCAAGGTGGGACTAAACTTCCCACCACCTTGTCATGCCACCTACATGGGCCCTTAGAGATTAAATCTGAAATTGTCATATGGGCTCTAGGCCCATCTCATATTTCAACAATCCCCACCAGATCTCGGGGGCCCAGTTTGTCCTTTGTTCCAAACCTTTGTTTTGATATACCAAAGATCTCGGTCGAGACCGATTAAGGTTGAGCTCCACCTAGACCAAGTAGTTACACTCCTTCACAACCGAACAATGGACTATGCCTTGAATTGTCGGTTTAGGCGTCAAGAAGTTTCACCACAAGTCTCAACGTCTGAGGCTGCCAAGGCTGACCCCTCGGGTGGAGCATATTAGTCACACTCTGGCCTGTTCATGAACTTGCTAGAGATCACCCCAATCTCATAGACTGTGACCCAATCGGGCTCATATAGGTGTGTTCCTCCAAAGATCGCTCTGTAGGATAGCATCTTGCTTATGCATATAAGCCTTGGAACACATTAAGACTGTATTCATCCTTCCATACAGTTTCTAAAAGTATTGCATCTCCAACGGAGTGGGTTAGTAAAATTACTTTCCTCGATTCACCACCGGCTTGTTTTCCTGTGTCCTACTTCACGGGATCTCCGATCACATAGGTTGGGTTACTACCATGGCAACTCATGTGGGTCTCATACCCATCTCCCTTGATGCGCTATCTATCACAACACGTGATAGCCCTTTAGTGAAGGGATCTGCCAGATTCTTAGCCGTTTGGATATAATTCAACGCTATCACTCCGGAGTTTCTTAATTTTCTGACAGCTTTCAATCTCATTCTTATGTGTTTGTTGGACTTCATGTTGTCCTTTGAACTCTTCACCTTGACAATAACTGTTTGATTGTCACAGTTCATAAGGATGGCGGAACCGCTTTTCAACTACCGGCAAGTCCATCAATAGATCTCGAAGTCATTACGCTTCGCCACCCGATGTGTCTAATCTTTATTAATTCTGCTTCCATTGTCGATCTTGTTAAGATCGTTTGCTTGCAAGACTTCCGTGAAACAGCACCACCTCCAAGAGTAAACATATACCCGATTGTGGCCTTCATCTCATCGACATCGAGATCCAATTCGCATCACTATACCCTTCAAGTACCGACGGGTATCCGGTATAGTGTAGTCCATAGTTCATAGTACCTTTCGAGATAACGCATAACTCTCTCAAGAGCACGCCAATGTACATCACCCGGTTTGAAACAAATCGGCTCGGTTTGCTAATAGCAAATGCGATGTCGAGCCTCGTTAAACTCGCTGAATCTTTGGAGTGAACCAACAATCTGAGAGTATCTCAATTGATCTATAGCTGTGCCGTTTGACTTTCGAATCAGCACACTAGAATCATATGGTGTTTGAGATGGTTTGCAGTTCGAATATCCAAAACGACTCAACACCTTCTCAACATAATGGGATTGCGAAGTGTAATCCCACCCTCATCATCTCTCAAAAGCTTGATGTTCAAGATAACATCAGCCACTCCAAGATCCTTCATCTCAAAGTTACGAGACGAAATACTTAACCTCCTCGATCAACTTGAGATTAGTCCCAAATATCAAGATGTCATCAACATACAAACACAAAGATAACTCCTTCGCCCCCACCATAGCGATAGTATACACATTTGTCGGCCTCATTAACAACAAAGCCAACAGATGTCAACGTTTCATTAAACTTGTCATGCCATTGCTTAGGCGCTTGTCTCGAGCCATACAAAGATTTCACCAACTTACACACCTTTCCTTCACGACCATCCAACACAAAGCCATCAGTGTTGCATATAGATTTCCTCCTTTAGCTCTCCGTTCAGAAAGCCGTCTTAACATCCATCGATGAATGAGAAGACCGTGTGAGGCCGCCAACGAAAGTAATACTCGAATGGTGGTCGGCCCGCCACGGGTGAATAAGTGTCAAGAAATCTTCTTCTTCTTTCTGGGCGTAGCCCTTGGCCATAAGCCTAGCCTTGTACTTTTCTATTGTACCGTCAGCCTAAGCTTCTTCTTGAACACCCACTTGCATCCCAATGGTTTGCAACCATAAGGACGTTCAAGAAGCTCCCAAGTCCGTTAGCCATGATGGAATCCATCTCGCTATGGACCGCATCCTTCCAAAGAGTCGACTTACGGAGATGCATATGCTTCGAAATAGAAGTGGGATTATCCTCCACGAGGTATATGAAGAAATCATCACCAAAGGTCTTTGAGTCCTTTGTCTCTTGCCCCTACCAAAGGATTCCTCATTATCCTCCTCGGGATTTTCATTATGTGTTTGATTATAATATTCCATCGGAATGGCAGGTTCGTAAGTCTCCTCGATTCCTGTCTAGAAGTGCTTTGTACATCTCTCATGGGGAAAATGTCCTCAAAGAATGTAGCGTCTTTAGACTCCATAATTGTACCGACCTTCATGTCGGTACCTCAGATTTCACTACTAGAAATCTATAGCCAACACTATTCACGGGTAGCCCAAATTAACATAGTCCACAGTCTTTAGTCCAAGCTTACGCTTTTTGGGATCGGCACATTAACTTTCGCCAAGCAGCCCCAAGTACGTAAGTACGAGAGTGTTGTCCTTCTCTTGGTCCACTTCTCATAAGGAGTGATCTCGTTATCCTTTGTCGGAACTTTATTCAGGACATGACATGATGTCATTATAGCCTCCCCCACCATGCCTTGGATAAACCCGACGTATCTAACATGGCGTTAACCAAATCAGTCAGTACGGTTTTTCCGCTCAAAGAACCCCGTTTGGTAGGGGTGAGTAGGGAGGCGTCCTCTCGTGAATAATACCGTGTTCCGCATGAAGGCATCAAACTCTTCGAGAAGTACTCTCCACCACGATCCGACCGGACTCGTTTAATTTTCTTTTCAAGTTGATTCTCAACTTCGCCTTATAGATTTTGAAGTAGTGTAGAGCCTCATCTTTAGTATTTAACAGATACACATAGCAATATCTAGTGGAATCATCTATCAAAGTCATGAAATATTTCTTTCCACCTTTAGTCAACACACCATTCATCTCACAAAGATCGGAATGTATGAGTTCGATGGCGCCAAGTGTCTCTCCTCTGCCGCCTTGTGAGGCTTGCGAGGTTGTTTAGATTGTACACACGAATGGCACTTAGAACCTTTGGCTAAAGTGAAACTCGGGATTAAATTCGATTTTGCTAGCGGCGTCATAACACCGAAACTAATGTGACAAAGACGTGAATGCCATACTTGATTCATTAACACTCAAATGAATATTGTTCACGACTTTATTACATAGATCTGCAAGAGAAAGGCGGAACATGCCTCCGCATTCATAACCCTTTCCAACAAATAGTCCATATTTCGTAACAACTAATTTATTAGACTCGAATACCAACTTAAACCCTTCTCTACATAGAAGGGAGCCACTAACTAGGTTCTTCTTGATGCGGGACATCTGCACGTTCTTCAGACGATCCTGCCTCAAGTAAACTTCAGATCGACCGTTACCAACACCAAGAACAGAAGCACTCGCGCCATTCCCCATCAAGACGGACCCGTGACTGTGGCCCGGTAAGAAGAAAACAATGAAATGTCGGCACACACATGAACACACACTGCACTGTCGACCCACCAATCGGTGGACGGCCAAACCGAAAATACTGACAAATAAATTACCGTACCGGATGCACCACTCTCATTGTTGCTCACAATCATATTGACAGACTTGGAGTCCTGCCCTTCCTTCTTGTACTTGTTTGGGCACTTGTTGGCCCAATGTTCCAATGAACCACAAGTAAAGCAGCCCTCATCCTTCTTGTTCTTCTTGAAGGTCTTCTTACCCTTCTTCTTAAAGTCGGCACTCTGTTGGACACCGTTCTTTCCCTTGGGCTTGTGGGAACTGGAGTTCTTCGATGCACCATATTGGCCATGAAGTTCCTTGACCCCTTTTCCGTATGAGTCCTTTGCCCTTGAATTCTGCTCAACACTCGGATGCCCAATGACATCCTCCACGGAGAATTCACGCCTCGATGTTTTAGAGTGGTGGTAAAGTTCCTCCAGAATTGGGAAGCTTAGCGATTATGCAGCCCGCGACAAACTTGCCCGCAGAATCCTCGCACTTAAGAAGCTCAAGCTCCTTAACAATGCATATTATCTCATGAGCCTGCTCCAATACAGTGACGGTTTTCAACCATCTTGTAATCGTGGAACTGCTCTATAATATACATCTCGCTCCCGGCGTCGGCAGCCCGAACTTAGATTCGAGCGCCTCCCACAAGTCCTTGGCGGACCGCACATGTAAATATGCATCAACCAGCTTATCTCCAATCACGCCGAACTGCCCCGAGGAACACCACGGTGGCCTCCTTAAACGCCTTTCTCCTGTTCAGAGCGATCGTTCTGTGGGAGTCACACCGCGACCAGAACACGTTCATGGCCGTGAGCCATAAGGTGGTTTTAATGCATAGCTAACGCTTAAGTACGTCCCGTAAGCGGTGACGGTTTGATCTGAAAGACAAAACCAGAATTGAAAAACTCCTACACACATTAGGTTTTTGGATTGATAAGAAAATAGGCAGGTTTTCGATTAAATTAATCCATGAATAAATCATGAGCATGACATGAACAGCATTGATAACATACTGATTACGATCTAACAAAGTATGTACTACGCATATAGTAGAAACATCTACGCATATCGCTAGTAACGCTACAACAGAAAGAAACACGAGAGGATAAGCAATGTATACCCTCCAATCGGCCATGCGGTGGTGGTGGCGGTGGCGGCCCGCGGCATCCTCGGCGGCCTTCTTGTCGGCCTCGGCCTTCTCGGTGACGGCACGCGGTCGGCGTCGGTCGACATGATGAAGATGAAGGTGGTGCGGGCGTAGGTGAGCGAAGCGGCGATGCTACCCGAAAACCTAATCGCCTCTCCCGACAGGATCGAGAGGCGTGGTTTCGGAGGCTCGCTCTCCGTCAACCGTGTCTGCGATGAGCGGACGGAAGTCGCCCGGCGGCAGCAGAGGAACAATGCGGGCGTGGAGGCGGAGATGCGTTCTGTTTTCGTGGCGGCTAGGATTGGCGGCGCCCACATATATATCTTGTGCGCAGCGTGGAGAGACGTAATGAACCCACGTCCAAGTCGGTAGCCCCAATCCCGCAACCCGCGGCGCGGCGCGGCGCGTCGTGACGTGGCGAGGCGAGCGGAGGAGGAGGAGTGCGCGAGGGCCTCATCTCTTCTCAAGCTCCAATAGCATGAGGGAGAGAGTCCCTTATAAACCACTCCAACTCTCCTTCCACTTCCAAAGTGGGACTAAACTTCCCACCACCTTGTCATGCCACCTACATGGGCCCTTAGAGATTAAATCTGAAATTGTCATATGGACTCTAGGCCCATCTCATATTTCAACATTGTTTGCTACGCTTAAATATGAATCACCTAGGCTAGCCATAGCAGCCTAGCAAAGGTGTTGTGTTACTTTGCACTGAAGGATGCAATATTTTACGACGTACTGTACTATAGTTGGGTTGACCAATTAGCGCCCATAATTCAGCATGTAACCTTGCAGTAAACAATGGGATAGATCGGCAATATATTAGTAGAACGGTTTTTGAGATCAAAACATTTTTAAAGTAATGTGATCAACATTGGCATACACGACAGACACGTACGCATAGCTAAGTACGAAGCTCGTCGGTACCTGTACCGCGAATTCTTGTTTATTAGAGGTAACATGTACTTCATGTAAAAAAAAAAGATGTAACATGTACTTGATCGGTTGGGCGCAGTGCACATAATTAAATATCATGAAAAGCTCAAGAGGAAAAAAAGAGAGGTTTTGGTAGTGACGTGTCAATGACGATAGCATGACGTCCCGTTGCTGCTGAGTTTTTTAAAACGAAAAATAGTCACGATCAACGAATTATTTGGACGAACAGGACGCGTGACATCTATAGTACACAAGTTGGGCTACCAAAACAATGTCCGGCCGGGGCCACCGGATCAGCGACCCCCGTCCACCGCTCGCGCACGGGCCGATGGATCGTTCCTTCCGCACGTGGGAGCCGGCGGATCGCGCCTCGACGGTCCGGATCAGGCCGACGCCGCTGCACGTCGAGGCCGGAGCCTCTCTCCTCGGGAGCGGATCAGGCCCACACGTCGACGGGCCGACGCCCGAGATGCGCCCACGCGGTGCCTCGGCCCGCCCGTACGCGAGAGACGTGGTGGCTGCCGCTGGCCGTTGCGTGTCGCGCTCTGCCTGTGACTGTGCGTGTCCCCCCGAGGCACGCTCGGTCGTTTTCAGGTAGGTCACATGCCGGGCTTAGCTGTGCGTCCGTCCGCCCGAGCCTGTGGTGTGCACTGGCTGCGCCGCGATGCTGCCAGCTATCGGCACCGGCGGCTGCCGCGCGTTTTCTCTTCCGTACTTGCGGGCGCGTCATCGTCGACGCCGCTGCGCTGTGGGCTCGTCGACTGCTTGCGCCGCTGCTTCCGCCGGGGAAGGGTGCCACCGGTCGCCGGTCGGCACGTGGTGTTTGCTTCGCGGGCGGGCGGGCGTCCGCGGGGCCGGGCCGGGTTTTCGGTTGTTTTGTGCGTCGGGACGGTGCTCGGTACACTGGCGTAGTGTTCTGAACTTCTGATGCGCAAGTGATAGAAGAAACGAATGCCGTGGCGGTGGTTTGATGGTGATAGCTGGCTGGCGTGGACTAGCTTAGCGGTGGTCGCAAAGGTGACTGGATTGCTCGTTAAATTTCGGTACGGTTGATTGGGTCTTAATTCCGGGTTTGAAAGTGTAGGCCAACGTACGTGTGTGAGAAAGTATCTGGTCCTACGGTGAGAGCTCGGCCGCGGGGTCTCAGATCCAGAGCTCACGGGAGATGTCGAACATTTTTGCAAAGAAAACCATTCGAGAGTCCGGAAAATTGCACGCATATACACCTACGCAGCTTCGAGAGACTGATAGAAGACATATCATAAAAAATAAAATTAAAATACATGTCATATAAGGACCGACGTGACAAAACTGAAAAAATAGCAAAACATCTTCGAGCTTGACACCAACGTTCGTTACCTGCCCCGGCACCACCACAATAGTCACTGAAGAAAAGAATGACGAATCACCTCCTCAACCGAGCTCGAGTCGACTTCATCGATATGCAGCTTTGCGGACCTCCAAGATGACCCACCAAAGTTAAGCCATTGCCATTGAACGAATCGTAATCGACAACACCGAGACACGCATAGCGAACTCCAGATCTATCACCCCATCACGACTAAGACGTCAAAGGAGGAAACCACACCTACTATCCATCAACCACGAACCCAGCACAAGTTCCGTCTTCGAGATGTCGCCGATGCATACCACAATCTTCATCCGCTCCTAGACTACCTCCCAAGCCCCGCGCCGACATTGGACCAGACGTCGTCGCAACGATGGAGCCCGAGGACACATGTCCACCACGGAGATGCCGCCGCTGCCACACCATCCCTGCTTGAACATGCTAGTTTCCAAAACCATTCCCAACGATAGGACCGTCCGCCTTATCGAGGAAGGATCTAAAAAATATTTATTCAGCGCCGCCATCTCTGCGCGAAGCCAAGACGATGAACAACCTAAAAACGAAGCTATTTTAGCCTAAAACTATCCATACATGTGGATCCGGCAACCCTCCCTCACCATCGACGACCGAGGTCGTCGACGGAGGAGCCGCCCTTGAGCTAGCAATGAGGAACTCTCCTTGGGAGAGACGCTGGGGAGGTCGCCCTTTTTCTTCCAAAGGAAGAAAGAACGACACATCCTTTTAACTGACACAGGAATGGACCAGAGTAGACGACCAACTTTGATGTATCTTGTACTGTATCTGCGGCATTTTTAAAGGGAATCTGCGGCTGCTGGCTAAGAGTAGAATGTGGAATCACCGTTGATAACCTGCAAGTGCACAGGGTTTACTTGTAGCCTTTCCGAAGTAAGAGTATCGATCACCGTTGATGCGAGCTTCCAACACATCTTCGTTGCCAGTGTCTTCATGCCTGCATTTCAAAAGAGATGTGCCTTGCCTTTAGAGGGGGTGCCACAATTGATTGTGGCAAGTAGTAGACCTCCAGCTGGGACACATGGCTCATGATCACGCGTTTACTTTTGAAAGATTGCTCAGACCATCCAAACTGATGTGCATCACCCTGAGAGATCCTAATTTTGTCCCAAACACATGCTACAGGAGGAGAGGAACCCAAAGCAAGAGAGAAAATGTTCAACATGAACAAATCAACAGGGGTTTCCTCAGAAAATTTGAATGAGAATTGGAAAAGTGATCCAATTTCTGTGTGCATTGATCTGTTGAAAGAATTAGAGTGAATTCCACGTTTTACTCTTTGGTTATGTATTTGTGACACTAATTACCCCATCAATGAAAAATTGTCTAGATTACCCATTTTAAAAAGTTTGGACCCTCTTTCTCCGATGCATGTCATTTGGAAAGGTGTGAGGAGATGATTGAGACTCAAAAATATCAGGAAAACAATGAGGAATCAACCAGATGGTGAAGAGAAGGATGGACATTATCATCGATGACGCCCTATGCTATTTGCATATTTTGACGCACCAGGTAGACCTAACACGCCGGGCTATTCTACTGGAACATGTGGAATGCCAAAATTGGGTAAAACCTTGCTTAAAATTTAATATATATTGTATTTCCGATTTTATTTCACTAAATGGGGTAATAAGTGTCACAAATGCAGAACTACGGGGTAAAAAGTGGAATTGACTCAAAGAATTATCCAGTAGTCCTCAGTATATTCCACCAAAACTTTTTGCTAGAGAGCTATTGTGCATTGTTAAATACCATGGATTTTCTAAATTTTCCGATATTCCACATAACAGCAGTGCAAACAGTGTTTAGCTGTTTAGTTTCCATGCTTGGGGAGGTTGTTCCCCTGTTTCAGTGCTGCCTGCAAGCACTATCTAGACCATTGTTGTTCCTGCTTGTAGCTGGCCAAGTTGCCATGGTTGAACCTTAGCTGCCCTATTTGCCGTTGTTTTACAATGCTTTGTACTGCTGCAATGTTGCTCCTGTCTACCCTAAGTCCCCTAGGTTTTCCATGTTAGCGCACAACCTGAACATTATCAGTTGGAATGTACGAGGTTTAAATTGCCCCGACCGTTGGTCTACTATTCATGAGATCATTGCCGCTTCGACCTGCAATTTGTTGTGCATCCATGAATCCAAATTGCAACTTCTGGACAACAACACCGCCGCCTACATTGGGGGATACTGACTCAAAAAAAATTCCCATGGGCCTGCCCTTGGAACGAAGGTGGCATCATCTTGCTTTGGAACGACGACCGATTGCTTGTCTCAGACATTCATCTAGGTGAGTTCCTTCTCTCAGCCTCGATCAAGCTTCTTGACACTGATGTGTCCTTCAGGCTCATAGCAGTCTAGGTTCCCCTGCTAATAGCCGGAAAGATGATTTTTTTTCGCGGAGCTACTTGCCCAAAAGCCGCCGCCGGGATTGATGTGGCTTGTAAACGGTGTTTTCAACCAAATATACCGCGCTAAAGACAATAACAAGAGGAATGCCAACATCTCGCGCATTAACCGCCTCTGATCAACACTACACTCCTGTGAGCTCAAAGAGATCTGCCTTCAAAACAGGAAGTTTACATGGATCAATGAGAGAGCCGACCCAACCCTATGCAAACTAGATGGTTTTTTTGCAACTTCGACTAGGACCTATACTTTGACAGTCGTGTTCTTACTGCCATTTCGTCATCCCTTTCGGATCATTGCCCTCTGCTCCTTGCTAGTTACCATGGCCCCAACTGTTGGGAAACGTAATATTTCAAAAAAAAAAATCCTACAAACACGCAAGATCTATCTAGGAGAAGCATAAAAACGAGCGGGGAGAGTGTGTCCATGTACCCTCGTAGACCGAAAGCGGAAGCGTTAAGTAACGCGGTTGATGTAGTCGAACGTCTTCGCGATCCAACCGATCAAGTACCGAACGCATGACACCTCCGCGATCTGCACACCTTCAGCTCGGTGACGTCCCTCGAACATCTAGATCCAACTGAGGTCGAGGGAGAGTTTTGTCAGCACGACGGCGTGTTGACGGTGATGATGAAGTTACCGACGTAGGGCTTCGCCTAAGCACTACGACAATATGACCGAGGTGGAAATATGTGGAGGGGGGCACCGCACACGGCTAAGAATCAACTTGTGTGTTATGGGGTGCCCCCCTGCCCCTGTATATAAAGGAGGGGAGGAGGAGGAGGCCGGCCCTAGGGCGCGCCCCATGGGGGGAGTCCTACTAGGACTCCAAATTCAATTCGGACCAGCCCAGGGGGGGGGGGCCTTGATGTCTACTACGCAACCTTCTTCTTGTAGACGCTGTTGGGCCTCCAAGTGCAGAGGTTTGTAGGACAGTAGCAAATTTCCCTGAAGCGGATGACCTAAGGTTTGTCAATCTGTGGGAGGCGTAGGATGAAGATGGTCTTTCTCAAACAACCCTGCAACCAAATAACAAAGAGTCTCTTATGTCCCTAACACACCCAATACAATGGTAAACTGCATAGGTGCACTAGTTCGGTGAAAAGATGGTGATAGAAGTGCAATATGGATGGTAGATATAAGTTTTTGTAATCTGAAATTATAAAAACAGCAAGGTAACTATTGATAAAAGTGAGCACAAACGGTATTGCAATGCTAGGAAACAAGGCCTAGGGTTCATACTTTCACTAGTGCAAGTTCTCTCAACAATAATAACATAATTGGATCATATAACTATCCCTCAACATGCAACAAAGAGTCACTCCAAAGTCACTAATAGCGGAGAACAAACAAAGAGATTATTGTAGGGTACGAAACCACCTCAAAGTTATTCTTTCGGATCGATCTATTCAAGAGTCCGCAGTAAAATAACACGAAGCTATTCTTTCTGTTCGATCTATCCTAGAGTTCGTACTAGAATAACACCTTAAGACACAAATCAACCAAAACCCTAATGTCACCTAGATGCTCCAATGTCACCTCAAGTATCCGTGGGTATGATTATACGATATGCATCACACAATCTCAGATTCATCTATTCAACCAACACAAAGTACTTCAAAGAGTGCCCCAAAGTTTCTACCGGAGAGTCAAGATGAAAACGTGTGCAAACCCCTATGCATAAGTTCACAAGGTCACTGAATCCGCAAGTTGATCACCAAAACACACATCAAGTAGATCACGTGAATATCCCATTGTCACCATAGATAAGCACATGCAAGACATACATCAAGTGTTCTCAAATCCTTAAAGACTCAATCCGATAAGATAACTTCGAAGGGAAAACTCAATCCATTACAAGAGACTAGAGGGGGAGAAACATCATAAGATCCAACTATAATAGCAAAGCTCGCGATACATCAATATCGTGCCGAATCAAAAACACGAGAGAGAGAGAGAGAGAGAGAGAGAGAGAGATCAAACACATAGCTACTGGTACATACCCTCAGCCCCGAGGGTGAACTACTCCCTCCTCGTCATGGAGAGCGCCGGGATGATGAAGATGTCCACCAGTGATGGATCCCTCCTCTGGCAGGGTGCCAGAACAGGGTCCCAATTGGTTTTTGGTGGCTACAGAGGCTTGTGGCAGCGGAACTCCCGATCTAGGTTATGTTCTGGAGGTTACTGTATATATAAGAGGTTTAGGCATCGAGAACAAGTCAGGGGGGGGGTCTCCGAGGCGGCCATGAGGTAGGGGGGCGCGCCCCCACCCTCGTGGGTGCCTCGGGACTCTTCTGTCCCATCTCGGATACTCCATGGGCTTCTTCTGGTCCAAAAATAATCTCCGTGAATTTCAGGTCAATTGGACTCCGTTTGGTTTTCCTTTTCTGCGATACTCAAAAACAAGGAAAAAAGCGAAGCGGCACTTTGGGCTCTAGGTTAATAGGTTAGTCCCAAAAATAATATAAAATAGCATATAAATGCATATAAACATCCTAGATGGATAATATAATAGCATGGAACAATAAAAAATTATAGATACGTTGGAGACGTATCAAGCATCCCCAAGCTTAATTCCTGCTCGTCCTCGAGTAGGTAAATGATAAAAACATAATTTTTGATGTGGAATGCTACCTAACATATTTATCAATGTATTTTCTTTATTGTGGCATGAATGTTCAGATCCGAAAGATCCAAGACAAAAGTTTAATATTGACATAAAAACAATAATACTTCAAGCATACTAACCAAGCAATTATGTCCTCCCAAAATAACATAGCCAAAGAAAGCTCATCCCTACAAAATCATATAGTTTGGCCATGCTTCATTTTCGTCACACAAAATGCTCCCATCATGCACAACCCCGATGAAAAGCCAAGCAATTGTTTCATACTTTAGTATTCTGAAACTTTTTCAACTTTCACGCAATATATGAGCGCAAGCCATGGACATAGCACTATAGGTGGAACCGAGTATGATGATAGAGGTTGTAAGGAGAAGACAAAAGGGAGAAAGTCTCGCATCTACGTGGCTAATCAATGGGCTATGGAGATGCCCATCAATTGATGTCAGTGCAAGGAGTAGGGATTGCCATGCAACAGATGCACTAGAGCTATAAATGTATGAAAGCTCAACAAAAGAAACTAAGTCGGTGTGCATCCAACTTGCTTGCTCACGAAGACCTAGGGCATTTTGAGGAAGCCCATTGTTGGAATATACAAGCCAAGTTCTATAATTAAAAATGCCCACTAGTATATGAAAGTGACAACAAAGGAGACTCTCTATCATAAAGATCATGGTGCTACTTTGAAGCACAAGTGTGGTAAAAGGATAGTAGCATTGTCCCTTCTCTCTTTTTCTCTCATTTTTTTGGGCCTTTTTTTATTTGGCCTTTCTCTTCTTTTTTTTCCTGTTTTTGTTCGTCCGGAGTCTCATCCCGACTTGTGGGGGAATCATAGTCTTCATCATTCTTTCCTCACATGGGACAATGCTCTAATAATGAAGATCACACTTTTATTTATTTACAACTCAAGAAATACAATTCGATACTAGAACAAAATATGACTCTATATAAATGCCTCCGGCGGTGTACCGGGATGGGCAATGAATCAAGAGTGACATGTATGAAAAATTATGCATGGTGGCTTTTCCACAAATACGATGTCAACTACATGATCATGCAAGGCAATATGATAATGATGAAGTGTGTCATAAATAATGAAACGGTGGAAAGTTGCATGGCAATATATCTCGGAATGGCTATGGAAATGTCATAATAGGTAGGTGTGGTGGCTGTTTTGAGGAAGATATAAGGAGGTTTATGTGTGATAGAGCATATCATATCACCGGGTTTGGATGCACCGGCGAAGTTTGCACCAACTCTCAAGGTGAGAAAGGGCAATGCACGGTACTGAAGAGGCTAGCAATGATGGAAAGGTGAGAGCGCGTATAATCCATGGACTCAACATTAGTCATAAAGAACTCACATACTTATTGCAAAAATCTACAAGTCATCAAAACCAAGCACTACGCGCATGCTCCTAGGGGGATAGATTGGTAGGAAAAGACTATCGCTCGTCCCCGACCGCCACTCATAAGAAAGGCAATCAAAGAACACCTCATGCTTCAAATTTGTCACACAACGGTTACCATACGTGCATGCTACGGGACTTGCAAACCTCAACACAAATATTTCTTAAATTCACAATTACTCAACTAGCATGACTCTAATGTCACCATCTTTATATCTCAAAACAATTATCAAGTATCAAACTTCTCATAGTATTCAATGCACTCTATATGAAAGTTTTTATTATACCCATCTTGGATGCCCATCATATTAGGACTAAATTCATAACCAAAGTAAATTACCACGCTGTTCTAAAGACTCTCAAAATAATATAACTGAATCATGAGAGTTCATCTATTTCTTCAAAATAAAACCACCACCATGCTCTAAAAATATATAAGTGAAACACTAGAGCAAATGAAAAACTACTCCAAAAGATATAAGTGAAGATCAATGAGTAGTCGAATAATTGTGAAACTATGTGAAGATTCTCTAACATTTAAGAATTTCAGATCTTAATATTTTATTCAAACAGCAAGCAAAACAAAATAAAATAAAATGACGCTCCAAGCAAAACACATATCATGTGGTGAATAAAAATATAGCTCCAAGTAAGGTTACCGATGAACGAAGACGAAAGAGGGGATGCCTTCCGGGGAATCCCCAAGCTTAGGCTCTTGGCTATCCTTGAATATTACCTTAGGGTGCCTTGGGAATCCCCAAGCTTAGGCTCTTTCCACTCCTTGTTCCATAGTCCATCGAATCTTTACACAAAACTTGAAAACTTGACAACACAAAACTTAACAGAAAACTCGTAAGCTCCGTTAGTATAAGAAAATAAATCACCACTTAGGTACTGTTGTGGACTCATTCTAAATTCATATTGGTGTAATATCTACTGTATTCCAACTTCTCTATGGTTCATACTCTCCGATACTACTCATAGATTCATCAAAATAAGCAAACAACACATAGAAAACAGAATCTGTCAAAACAGAACAGTCTGTAGTAATATGAATCATTCGAATACTTCTGTCCAAAAATTATGAAATAAATTGGTGGACGTGAGTAATTTTTCTATTAATTATCTTCAAAAAGAATCAACCTAAAAGCACTCTCCAGTAAAAAATGGCAGCTAATCTCGTGAGTGCAAAAGTTTCTGTCTTTTACGGCAAGATCGCATAGACTTCACCTAAGTCTTCCCAAAGGTTCTACTTGGCACAAACACTAATTAAAACATAAAACCACATCTAAACATAGGCTTAGATGAATTATTTATTACTAAACAGGAGCAAAAATCAAAGAACAAAAATAAAATTGGGTTGCCTCCCAACAAGCGCTATCGTTTAACGCCCCTAGCTAGGCATTGATGATTTCAATGATGCTCACATAAAAAATAAGAATTGAAACATAAAGAGAGCATCATGAATAATATGACTAGAACATTTAACTCTAACCCACTTGCTATCCATAGGGATTTTGTGAGCAAACAACTTATGGGAACAATAATCAACTAGCATAGGAAGGCAAAACAAGCATAACTTCAAAACTTTAAGCACATAGAGAGGAAACTTGATATTATTGCAATTCCTACAAGCATATGTTCGTCCCTCATAGTAATTTTCAGTAGCATCATGAAAGAATTCAACAGTATAACCATCACATAAAGCATTCTATTCATGATCTACAAGCATAGAAAATTTACTACTCTCCACATAAGCAAAATTCTTCTCATTCGGAATAGTAGTGGGAGCAAACTCAACAAAATAACTATCTTGTGAGGCATAATCCAATTGAAAATTAAAATCAAAATGACAAGTTTCATGGTTATCATTAATATTTATAGCATACATGTCATCACAATAATCATCATAGATCGCAACTTTGTTCTCATAATCAATTGGAACCTCTTCCGAAATAGTGGAATCATCACTAAATAAAGTCATGACCTCTCCAAATCCACTTTCATAATTATCACAATAAGATTCAACATCCTCCAAAATAGTGGGATCATTACTTCCTAAAGTTGACACTCTTCCAAACCCACTTTCATCAATATAATCATCATAAATAAAAGGCATGCTATCATCATAATAAATTTGCTCATCAAAACTTGGGAGGTTAAACATATCATCTTCATAAAACATAGCATCCCCAAGCTTGTGGCTTTGCATATCATTAGCATCATGGGTATTCAAGAATTCATACTAACAACATTGTAATCATGCTCATCATTCACATATTTTATGCCAAGCATTCTATGTAAGTCTTCTTCTAGTACTTGAGCACAATTTTCCTTCCCATCATTTTCACGAAAGACATTAAAAAGATGAAGCATAAGAGGCACCTTTAATTCCATTTTTTGTAGTTTTATTTTATAGACTAAACTAGTGATAGAACAAGAAACAAAAAGATTCGATTGCAAGATCTAAAGATATACCTTCAAGCACTCACCTCCCCGGCAACGGCGCCAGAAATTGCTTGATGTCTACTACGCAACCTTCTTCTTGTAGACGTCGTTGAGCCTCCAAGTGCAGAGGTTTGTAGGACAGTAGAAAATTTCCCTCAAGTGGATGACCTAAGGTTTATCAATCCGTGGGAGGCGTAGGATGAAGATGGTCTCTCTCAAACAACCCTGCAACCAAATAACAAAGAGTCTCTTGTGTCCCCAACACACCCAATACAATGGTAAATTGTATAGGTGCACTAGTTCGGCGAAAAGATGGTGATACAAGTGCAATATGGATGGTAGATATAAGTTTTTGTAATCTGAAATTATAAAAATAGCAAGGTAACTATTGATAAATGTGAGCACAAACGATATTGCAATGCTAGGAAACAAGGCCTAGGGTTCATACTTTCACTAGTGCAAGTACTCTCAACAATAATAAAATAATTGGATCATATAACTATCCCTCAACATGCAACAAAGAGTCACTCCAAAGTCACCAATAGCGGAGAACAAACGAAGAGATTATTGTAGGGTACGAAACCACCTCAAAGTTATTCTTTCGGATCGATCTATTCAAGAGTCCGTAGTAAAATAACACCAAGCTATTCTTTCTGTTCGATCTATCCTAGAGTTCGTACTAGAATAACACCTTAAGACATAAATCAACCAAAACCCTAATGTCACATAGATACTCCAATGTCACATCAAGTATCCGTGGGTATGATTATACGATATGCATCACACAATCTCAGATTCATCTATTCAACCAACACAAAGTACTTCAAAGAGTGCCCCAAAGTTTCTACCGGAGAGTCAAGACAAAAACGTGTGCCAACCCCTATGCATGAGTTCACAAGGTCACTGAACCCGCAAGTTGATCACCAAACATACATCAAGTAGATCACGTGAATATCCCATTGTCACCACAGATAAGCACATTCAAGACATACATCAAGTGTTCTCAAATCCTTAGAGACTCAATCCGATAAGATAACTTCGAAGGGAAACTCAATCCATTACAACAGAGTATAGGGGGAGAAACATCATAAGATCCAACTGTAATATCAAAGCTTGCGATACATCAAGATCGTGTCGAATCAAAAACACGAGAGAGAGAGAGAGAGAGAGAGAGAGAGATCAAACACATAGCTACTGGTACATACCTTCAGCCCCGAGGGTGAACTACTCCCTCCTCATCATGGAGAGCGCCGGGATGATGAAGATGGCCACCGGTGATGGATCCCCCCTCCGGCAGGGTATCGGAACAGGGTCCCGATTGGTTTTTGTTGGCTACAGAGGCTTGCGGCGGTGGAACTCCTGATCTAGGTTATGTTCTGGAGGTTTCTGTATATACAAGAGGAGTTGGCGTCGGGAACAAGTCTGAGGGGGTCTCCGAGGCGGACACAAGGTAGGGGAGCACGCCCAGGGGGGTAGGGCGCGGCCCCACCCTCGTGGGTGCCTCGGGACTCTTCTGTCCCATCTTCGATACTTCATGGGCTTCTTCTGGTCCAAAAATAATCTCCGTGAAGTTTCAGGTCAATTGGACTCCGTTTGGTTTTCCTTTTCTGTGATACTCCAAAACACTTAAAAAACAGAAACTGGCACTGGGCTCTAGGTTAATAGGTTAGTCCCAAAAATCATATAAAATAGCATATAAATGCATATAAAACATCTTAGATGGATAATATAATAGCATGGAACAATAAAAAATTATAGAAACGTTGGAGACGTATCAGGACTCCCCTTGTGGCCCTTCTCTCCTTTCCACTAAGGTCCATGAAGGCCCAATACTTCCCCCGGCAAATTCCCGTAACTCTCCGGTACTCTGAAAATACCCGAACCACTCAGAACCTTTCCGATTTCCGAATATAGCCTTCCAATATATCGATCTTTACGTCTCGAAGACTCCTCGTCATGTCCGTGATCCCATCCGGGACTCCGAACAAACTTCGGTCATCAAATCACATAACTAATAATACAAATCG
Source organism: Aegilops bicornis (assembly GCA_021605145.1). NCBI lineage: Eukaryota > Viridiplantae > Streptophyta > Magnoliopsida > Poales > Poaceae > Aegilops > Aegilops bicornis. The sequence continues at coordinate 491,329,807 of CM038674.1, forward strand.
TCATCGAACATTAAGTGTGCGGACCGAGACACATCTCCGGTCAATAACCAATAGCGGAACCTGGATGCTCATATTGGCTCCTACATATTCTACGAAGATCTTTATCGGTCAAACCACACAACAATATACATTGTCCCCTTTGTCATCGGTATGTTACTTGCCCGACATTCGATCGTCGGTATCATCATACTTAGTTCAATCTCGTTACCGGCAAGTCTCTTTACTCGTTCCGTAATGCATCATCCCGCAACTAACTCATTAGTCACATTGCTTGCAAGGCTTATAGTGATGTGCATTACCGAGAGGGCCCAGAGATACCTCTCCGACAATCGGAGTGACAAATCCTAATCTCGATCTATGCCAACTCAACAAATACCATCGGAGACACCTGTAGAGCATCTTTATAAACACCCAGTTACGTTGTGACGTTTGATAACACACTAAGTGTTCCTCAGGTATTCGGGAGTTGCATAATCTGATAGTTATAGGAACATGTATAAGTCATGAAGAAAGCAATAACAACAAACTAAACGATCATAGTGCTAAGCTAACGAATGGGTCTTGTCCATCACATCATTCTCTAATGATGTGATCCCATTCATCAATTGACAACACATGTCTATGGCTAGGAAACTTAACCATCTTTGATTAATGAGCTAGTCAAGTAGAGGCATACTAGGGACACTCTGTTTTGTCTATGTATTCACACATGTACTAAGTTTCCGGTTAATACAATTCTAACATGAATAATAACATTTATCATGATATAAGGAAATATAAATAACAACTTTATTATTGCCTCTAGGGCATATTTTGTTTAGTCTCCCACTTGCACTAGAGTCAATAATCTAGTTCACATCGCCATGTGATTTAACACCAATAGTTCACATCACCATGTGATTAGTTCACCTCGCCATGTGACTAATACCCAAAAGGTTTACTAGAGTCAATAATCTAGTTCACATCGCTATGTGATTAATAAGGTGTGATCATGTTTTGCTTGTGAGAGAAATTTAGTCAACGGGTCTGCAACATTTAGATCCATATGTATTTTGCAAATTTCTATGTCTACAATACTCTGCATGGAGCTACTCTAGCTAATTGCTCCCACTTTCAATATGTATCTAGATCTAGACTTAGAGTCATCCAGATCGGTATCAAAGCTTGCATCAACGTAACTCTTTACGACGAACTCTTTGCCACCTCCATAACCGAGAAACACTTCCTTATTCCACTAAGGATAATTTTGATCATGTCAAAGGATCCACTCCTGGATCACTATTGTACCCTCTTGCCAAACTCATGGTGAGGTACACAATAGGTCTGGTACACAGCATAGCATATTTTCATAGAACATATGACTAAGGCATAGGGAATGACTTTTCATTCCTTTTCTATTTTCTGCCATGGTCGGGTTTTGAGTCTTTACTCAACATTACACCTTGCAAAACAATCAAGAACTCCTTCTTTGACTGTTCCATTTTTAACTACTTCAAAATCTTATCAAGGTATGTACTCATTGAAAAAACTTATCAAGCGTCTTGATCTATCACTATAGATCTTGATGCCCAATATATAAGCAGCTTCACCGAGGTTTTTCTTTGAAAAAATCCTTTCAAACACTCCTTTATGCTTTTCAGAAAATTCTACAGCATTTCCGATCAACAATATGTCATTCACGTATACTTATCAGAAAGGTTGTAGTGCTCCCACTTACTTTCTTGTAAATACAGGCTTCACTGTAAGTCTGCATAAAACTATATGCTTTGATCAACTTATCAAAGCATATATGCCAACTCCGAGATGCTTGCACCAGTCCATAGATGGATCGCTGGAGCTTGCACATTTTATTAGCACCTTTAGGATTGGCAAAACCTTCTGGTTGCATCATATACAAATCTTCTTTTATAAATCCATTAAGGAATATAGTTTTGATATCCATTTGCCAGATTTCATAAAATGTGACAATTGCTAACATGATTTGGACAAACTTAAGCATCGATACGAGTGAGAAAATCTCATCGTAGTCAACACCTTGTACTTGTCGAAAACCTTTTTGCCACAATTCGAGCTTTGTAGATAGTAACACTACTATCAGCATCTGTCTTCCTTTTGAAGATCCATTTATTTTCTATGGTTTGCCGATCATCGGGCAAATCCATCAAAGTCCACACTTTGTTTCCATACATGTATCCCATTTCAGATTTCATGGCCTCAAGCCATTTCGCGGAATCTGGGCTCATCATCGCTTCCTCATAGTTCATAAGTTCATCATGGTCTAGTAACATGACTTCAAGTACAAGATTACTGTACCACTCTTGTGCGGATCGTGCTCTGGTTGACCTACGAAGTTCTGTAGTAACTTGATCCGAAGTTTCATGATCATCATCATTAACTTGCTCACTAATTGGTGTAGGAATCACTGGTACTGATTTCTGTGATGACCTACTTACCAATTCGGGAGGAGGTACAATTACCTCATCAAGTTTTACCTTTCCTCCACTCACTTCTTTCGAGAGAAAGTCCTTCTCTAGAAAGGATCCATTCTTAGCAACAAAGATCTTGCCTTCGGATCTGTGATAGAAGGTGTGCCCAACCGTTTCTTTTGGGTATCCTATGAAGACGCACTTCTCTGATTTGGGTTCGAGCTTATCAGGTTGAAGTTTTTTTCACATAAGCATCACAACCCCAAACTTTAAGAAATGACAACTTAGGTTTCATGCCAGACCATAGTTGATACAGTGTCGTCTCAACGGATTTAGATGGTGCCCTATTTAATGTGAATGTAGTTGTCTCTAATGCATAACCCCAAAACAACAGCGGTAAATCGGTAAGAGACATCATAGATCGCACCATATCTAATAAAATACGGTTATGACGTTCGGACACACCATTATGCTGTGGTGTTCTAGTTGGCGTGAGTTGCGAAACTATTTCACATTGTTTCAAATGAAGACCAAACTCGTAACTCAAATATTCGCCTCCATGATCAGATCGTAGAAACTTCATTTTCTTGTTACGATGATTTTCCACTTCACTCTGAAATTCTTTGAACTTTTCAAATGTTTCAGACTTTATGTTTCATCAAGTAGATATACCCATATCTGCTCAAATCCTCTGTGAAGGTTAGAAAATAACGATACCCGCCGCGAGCCTCAACACTCATCGGACCGCATACATCAGTATGTATTATTTCCAACAAGTCTGTTGCTGGCTCCAATGTTCTGGAGAACGGAGTCTTAGTTATCTTGCCCATGAGGCATGGTTCACAAGCATCAAGTGATTCATAATCAAGTGATTCCAAAAGCCCATCAGCATGGAGTTTCTTCATGCGCTTTACACCAATATGACCTAAACGGCAGTGCCACAAATATGTTGCACTATCATTATCAACTTTGCATCTTTTGGCATCAATATTATGAATATGTGTATCATTACGATAGAGATTCAATAAACCATTTATATTAAGTGTATGACCATAGAAGGTTTTATTCATGTAAATAGAACAACAATTATTCTTTGACTTGAATGAATAACCGTATTGCAATAAACATGATCCAATCATATTCATGCTCAACGCGAACACCAAATAACATTCATTTTGGTCCAACACTAATCTCAAAGGTAGAGGGAGTGTGCGATGGTGATCTTATCAACCTTGGAATCATTTCCAACACACATCGTCACTTCGCCCATAACTAGTCTGTGTTCATTCTGCAACTCCTGGTTTTAGTTACTACTCTTAGCAACTGAACCAGTATCAAATACTGAGAGGTTGCTATAAACGCTAGTAAAGTACACATCAATAACATGTATATCAAATATACTTTTGTTCACTTTTCCATCCTTCTTATCTGCCAAGTATCTAGGGCATTCCACTTCCGGTGACCATTTCCTTTGCAGTAGAAGCACTCAGTTCCAGGCTAGGGTCTAGCTTTGGGCTTCTTCATGGGAGTAGCAACTTGCTTGCTATTCTTATTTGAAGTTCCTTTTCCCTTTGCCCTATTCTTGAAACTAGTGGTCTTGTTAACCATCAACACTTGATGCTATTTCTTGATTTCTACCTTCACCGATTTCAGCATCACGAAGAGCTTGGGAATTACTTTCCTCATCCCTTGCATATTATAGTTCATCACTAAGTTCTAGTAACTTGGTGATAGTGACTAGAGAACTTTGTCAATTACTATCTTATCTGGAAGATTAACTCCCATTTGATTCAAGCAATTGTAGTACCCAGACAATTTGAGCACATGCTCATTGGTTGAGCTATTCTCCTCCATCTTGTAGGCAAAGGACTGTCAGAGGTCTCATACCTCTCGACACGGGAATGAGTATGAAATACCAATTTCAACTCTTAGAACATCTTATATGCTCCATGGCATTCAAAACGTTTTTGAAGTTCGGGTTCTAAGCCGTAAAGCACGGTGCATTAAACTATTAATTAGTCATCATACCGAGCTTTGTCAAACATTCATAACGTGTGCATCTGCTCCTGCAATAGGTCTGCCACTTAGCGGTGCATCAAGGACATAATTCTTATGTGCAGCAATGAGGATAATCCTGAGATCAGGACCAAGTCCGCATCATTGCTACTATCATCTATCAACTTATTTTTTTCTAAGGACATATAAAAAATAAACGGGGAGCTACATCGCAAGCTATTGATCTACAACATAGATATGCAAATACTATCAGGACTAAGTTCATGATAAATTAAAGTTCAATTAATCATATTACTTAAGAACTCCCAGTTAGATAGACATCCCTCTAGTCATCTAGATGATCACGTGATCCATATCAACTAAACCATGTCCGATCATCACGTGAGATGGAGTAGTTTTCAATGGTGAACATCACTATGTTGGTCATATCTACTATATTATTCACGCTCGACCTTTCGGTCTCAGTGTTCCGAGGCCATATCTGCATATGCTAGGCTCGTCAAGTTTAACCCAAGTATTCTGCGTGTGAAAAAACTGGCTTGCACCCGTTGTATGTGAACGTAGAGCTTATCACACCCGATCATGAAGTGGTGTTTCGGCACGATGAACTGTCGCAACGGTGCATACTCAGGGAGAACACTTATACCTTGAAATTTAGTGAGGGATCATCTTATAATGCTACCGCCGTACTAAGCAAAATAAGATGCATAAAGGATAAACATCACGTGCAATCAAAATAAGTGATATGATATGACCATCATCATCTTGCGCCTGTGATCTCCATCTCCAAAGCACCGTCATGATCACCATCGTCACCGGCTTGACACCTTGATCTCCATCAAAGCATCATTGTCGTCTCGCCAACTATTGCTTCTACGACTATCGCTACCTCTTAGTGATAAAGTAAAACAATTACATGGTGATTGCATTTCATACAATAAAGCGACAACCATATGGCTCCTGCCAGTTGCCGATAACTGTTACAAGACATGATCATCTCATACAACAATTTATATATCATCACGTCTTGACCATATCACATTAGAGCAAGCCCTGCAAAAACAAGTTAGACGTCCTCTACTTTGTTGTTGCAAGTTTTACGTGGCTGCTACGGGCTTCTAGCAAGAACCGTTCTTACCTACGCATCAAAACCACAACGATTTTTTGTCAAGTGTGCTGTTTTAACCTTCAACAAGGACCGGGCGTAGTCAAACTCAATTCAACTAAAGTTGGAGAAACAGACACCCACTAGCCACCTGTGTGTGAAGCACGGCGGTAGAACCAGTCTCATGAACGCGGTCATGTAATGTCGGTCTGGGCCGCTTCATCCAACAATACCAACGAATCAAAGTATGACATGCTGGTAAGCAGTATGACTATTATCACCCACAACTCTTTGTGTTCTACTGGTGCATATAACATCTACGCATAGACCTGGCTCAGATGACACTGTTGGGGAACGTAGTATTTCAAAAAAAAATCCTACGAACACGCTGATGTCTACTACACAACCTTCTTCTTGTAGACGTTGTTGGGCCTGCAAGTGCACAGGTTTGTAGGACAGTAGCAAATTTCCCTCAAGTGGATGACCTAAGGTTTATCAATCCGTAGGAGGCGTAGGATGAAGTTGGTCTCTCTCAAGCAACCCTGCAACCAAATAACAAAAAGTCTCTTGTGTCCCCAACACACCCAATACAATGGTAAATTGTATAGGTGCACTAGTTCACGAAGAGATGGTGATACAAGTGCAAAATAGATAGCAGATATAGGTTTTTGTAATCTGAAATAATAAAAACAGCAAGGTAACTAATGATAAAAGTGAGCGTAAACGGTATTGCAATGATAGGAAACAAGGCCTAGGGTTCATACTTTCACTAGTGCAAGTTCTCTCAACAATAACAACATAGATAGATCATATAACAATCCCTCAACATGCAACAAAGAGTCACTCCAAAGCCACTAATAGCGGAGAATAAACGTAGAGATTATGGTAGGGTACGAAACCACCTCAAAGTTATTCTTTCGGATTGATCTATTAAAGAGTTCGTACTAGAATAACACCTTAAGACACAAATCAACCAAAACCCTAATGTCACCTAGATACTCCATTGTCACCTCAAGTATCCGTGGGCATGATTATACGATATGCATCACACAATCTCAGATTCATCCAACCAACACAAAGTACTTCAAAGAGTGCCCCAAAGTTTCTACCGGAGAGTCAAGAACGTGTGCCAACCCCTATGCATTGGTTCATGGAACCCGCAAGTTGGTCACCAAAACATACATCAAGAGGCACATGATATCCCATTGTCACCACAGATAAACACGGCAAGACATACATCAAGTGTTCTCATAAAAGACTCAATCCGAAAAGATAACTTCAAAGGGGAAACTCAATTTATCACAAGAGAGTAGAGGGGGAAAACATCATAAGATCCAACTACAATAGCAAAGCTCGGATACATCAAGATCGTGCCATAGAGGAACACGAGAGAGAACACGAGAGAGAGAGAGATCAAACACATAGCTACTGGTACATACCCTCAGCCCCGAGAGTGAACTACTCCCTCCTCGTCATGGAGAGCGCCGGGATGATGAAGATGGCCACCGGTGATGGGTTCCTCCTCCGGCAGGGTGCCGAAATGGACTCCCGAGAGGTTTTTGGTGGCTACAGAGGCTTGCGGCACCGGAACTCCAGATCTATCTTCTCCGTGGATGTTCTTAGGGTACGTGGGACTATATAGGCGAAAGAAGTCGGTCGGGGGAGCCTCGAGGGGCCCACGAGACAGGGGGGCGCGCCCAGTAGGGGGGGGGGGGGCGCCCCTATCTCCTAGCCTCCTCGAGGATCTTCTGACATGAACTCCAAGTCTCCAGGATGATATTCTTCCCAAAAATAACGCTGCCGAATGTTTCATTCCGTTTGGACTCCGTTTGATATTCCTTTTCCTCGAAATACTAAAACAGGCAATAAAACAGCAATATGGGCTGGGCCTCCGGTTAATAGGTTAGTCCCAAAAGTAATATAAAAGTGTATAATAAAGCCCATAATCATTCAAAATACATAGTAATATAGCATGGAACAATCAAAAGTTATAGATACGTTGGAGACGTATCAAGCATCCCTAAGCTTAATTCCTACTCGTCCTCGAGTAGGTAAATGATAAAAAAGATAATTTTTGATGTGGAATGCTAGTTGGCATGATTTCAATGTAATTCTTCTTAGTTGTGGTATGAATATTCAGATCCGAAAGATTCAAGACAAAAGTTCATATTGACATAAAAAATAATAATACTTCAAGCACACTAACAAAGCAATTATGTCTTCTCAAAATAACATGGCCAAAGGAAGTTATCCCTACAAAATCATATAGTCTGGCTATGCTCTATCTTCACCACACAAAGTATTTAAATCATGCACAACCCCGATGACAAGCCAAGCAATTGTTTCATACTTTCGACATTCTCAAACTTTTTCAATCTTCACGCAATACATGAGCGTGAGCCATGGATATAGCACTATGGGTGGAATAGAAGGGTGGTTGTGGAGAAGACAAAAAGGGAGAAGATAGTCTCACATCAACTAGGTGTATCAACGTGCTATGGAGATGCCCATCAATAGATATCAATGTGAGTGAGTAGGGATTGCCATGAAACGGATGCACTAGAGCTATAAGCATTTGAAAGCTCAACAAAAGAAACTAAGTGGGTGTGCATCCAACTCGCTTGCTCACGAAGACCTAGGGCATTTTGAGGAAGCCCATCATTGGAATATACAAGCCAAGTTCTATAATGAAAATTCCCACTAGTATATGAAAGTGACAACATAGGAGACTCTCTATCATGAAGATCATGGTGCTACTTTGAAGCACAAGTGTGGTAAGAGGATAGTAGCATTGTACCTTCTCTCTTTTTCTCTCATTTTTTTATTTTTTTATTTGGGCCTTTTCTCTTTTTTTATGGCCTCATTTTTTTATTTTTTTTTATTTTTCGTCCGGAGTCTCATCCCGACTTGTGGGGGAATCACAGTCTCCATCATTCTTTCCTCACTGGGACAATGCTCTAAAAAAATGATGATCATCACACTTTTATTTCATTCTTTCCTCACTGGGACAATGCTCTAAAAAAATGATGATCATCACACTTTTATTTTCTTACAACTCAAAAATTACAACTCGATTCTTAGAACAAAATATGACTCTATATGAATGCCTCCGGCGGTGTACCGGGATGTGCAATGACTCATGAGTGACATGTATGAAAGAATTATGAACGGTGGCTTTGCCACAAATACGAGGCCAACTACATGATCATGCAAAGCAATATGACAATGATGGAGCGTGTCATAATAAACGGAACGGTGGAAAGTTGCATGGCAATATATCTTGGAATGGCTATGGAAACGCCATGATAGGTAGGTATGGTGGCTGTTTTGAGGAAGATATATGGTGGGTGCATGATACCGGCGGAAAGTGCGCGGTATTAGAGAGGCTAGCAATAGTGGAAAGGTGAGAGTGCGTATAATCCATGGACTCAACATTAGTCATAAAGAACTCATATACTTATGGCAAAAATCTACAAGTTATCAAAGCAAAGTATTCTGCGCATGCTCCTAGGGGGATAGATTGGTAGGAAAAGACCATCGCTGGTCCCCGACCGCCACTCATAAGGAAGACAATAAATAAATAAATCATGCTCTGACTTCATCACATAACGGTTCACCATACGTGCATGCTACGGGAATCACAAACTTTAACACAAGTATTTCTCAAATTCACAAATACTCAACTAGCATGACTCTAATATCACTACTTCCATATCTCAAAACAATCATCAAGCATCAAACTTCTCTTAGTATTCAACACACTCATAAGAAAGTTTTTACTATTTTTGAATACCTAGCATATTAAGATTATTTAAGCAAATTACCATGCTATTTAAGACTCTCAAAATAATATAAGTGAAGCATGAGAGTTCATCTATTTCTTCAAAATAAAACCACCATTGTGCTCTGAAAGATATAAGTGAAGCACTAGAGCAAATGGCAAACTACTCCGAAAGATATAAGTGAAGATCAATGAGTAGTCGAATAATTATGCAACTATGTGAAGACTCTCCCATTTAATAATTTCAGATCTTGATATTTTATTCAAACATCAAGCAAAGCTAAATAAAATGACATTGCAAGGATAGCACAACTCATGTGAAGAAGCAAAAACTTAGGCTCAACCGATACTAACCGATAGTTGTTGAAGAAGAAAGGTGGGATGCCTACCGGGGCATCCCCAAGCTTAGATGCTTGAGACTTCTTGAAATATTATCTTGGGGTGCCTTGGGAATAACCAAGCTTGAACTTTTGTGTCTCCTTAATTCCTCTCATATCATGGTTTCTCTTTTTATCAAAAGCCTCATTCTCAACAAACTCAACAAGAACTCGTGAGATAGGTTAGTATAAACCAATGCAAAACCTTATCATTTTCTACTGTAACAAATCACTAAGATTATTATTCAACATTTAATACTAAATGCCTCTGCATATTTAATACTCCTATCCTCAAATTGAATCATTAAACAAGCAAACATATGCAAACATAACAGCAATCTGCCAAAACAGTACAGTCTGTGAAGAATGCAAGAGTATCAATACTTACCTAACTCCAAAAATTATGAACTAAAATTATCACTGTAATAAATTTATCAGAGCTCAATATGAAAAAAGATTCAAAATTATACCACTCTCTGAATTTCCTAGGGAAGTTTTGCAACAGCGGTAAACTTTCTGTTTTCAAACAGCAACATGTATAGTAGCAAAATAAGCATGGCAAAGGCTATCCTTGACTTTTTTATTGAAACTAAAGATTCAAAACATTAATCTAATTAACAGCAAGCAAAAACTAACAAGAGAAAATGACGCTCCAAGCAAAACACATATCATGTGGTGAATAAAAATATAGCTCCAAGTAAAGTTACCGATGAACGAAGATTTAAAGACGGGATGCCTTCCGGGGCATCCCCAAGCTTGGGCTCTTGGTTGTCCTTGAATATTACCTTGGGGTGCCTTGGTCATCCCCAAGCTTAGGCTCTTGCCACTCCTTATTCCATAGTCCATCGAATCTTTACCCAAAACTTGAAAACTTCACAACACAAAACTTAACAGAAAACTTCGTGAGCTCCGTTAGCGAAAAGAAAACAAAACACCACTTCAAGGTACTGTAATGAACTCATTATTTATTTATATTGGTGTTAAATCTACTGTATTCCAACTTCTCTATGGTTTGTAAACTATTTTACTAGCCATAGAGTCATCAAAATAAGCAAACAACACAATGAAAACAGAATCTGTCAAAAACAGAACAGTCTGTAGTAATCTGTAATTAACGCAGACTTCTGGAACTCCAAAAATTCTAAAATAAATTGGTGGACCTGAGGAATTTGTCTAGTAATCATCTTCAAAAAGAATCAACTAAATATCACTCTCCAATAAAAAGTTCTATCTAATCTAGTGAGCGCTAAAGTTTCTGTTTTTTACAGCATGATCATAAAGACTTCATCCAAGTCTTCCCAAAGGTTCTACTTGGCACAAACACTAATTAACACATGAAAACACATCTAACCAGAAAGATAGATGGATTATTTATTCCTAAACAGAACCAAAAATCAATAAACTAAAATAAAATTGGGTTGCCTCCCAACAAGCGCTATCGTTTAACGCCCCTAGCTAGGCATGACGATTTCAATGATGCTCACATAAGAGATAAGAATTGAAACATAAAGAGAGCATCATGAAGAATATGTCTAGCGCATTTAAGCCTAACCCACTTCCTATGCATAGGGATTTTGTGAGCAAACAACTTATGGGAACAATGATCAACTAGCATAGGAAGGTAAAACAAGCATAAGTTCAAAAATTGAAGCACGTAGAGAGGAAACTTGACATTATTGCAACTCCTACAAGCATATGTTCCTCCCTCATAATAATTTTCAGTAGCATCATGAATGAATTCAACAATATAACCAGCACCTAGAGCATTCTTTTCATGATCTACTAGCATAGAAAATTTACTACTCTTCACATAAGCAAAATTCTTCTCATTCAGAATAGTGGGAGTATCATAAGAGACTTGAACACTAAAAATTGTTTCCACATTAAAAGAGTAATGTTCAGAAAAAGGGTAATCATAATCATGACAAGATTTGTAAATATAATCATCACTACTTTTTATAGCATAAGTTTCATCACAATAATCATCATAAGTAGCAACTTCGCTCTCATCATAATCGATTGAAACCTCTCCCAAGATAGTGGAATCACTAAATAAAGTTGACACTCTTCCAAATCCACTTTCATATTCATCACAACAAAATTCAACATCCTCCAAAATAGTGAGATCACTACTTCCTAAAGTTGACACTCTTCCGAACCCACTTTCATCAATATAATCATCATAGGTAGGAGGCATGCTATCATCATAACAACTTTGCATATCAAAACTTGGGGTGCTAAAAATATCATCTTCATTAAACATAGCATCCCCAAGCTTGGGACAAAAATTAATTTCAGCAAATATATTCTCAAATATTTCATCCTCATCAAACATATCTTCCCCAAGCTTGGGCTCTTTCATATCATAAGCATAATCACTCTCATCATTAAGAATATGGATAGCACCAATAGTAAAGCAATTATCATCATCACAATGAGTAGTAGGGGCAACATAATTTGGGAGGGATACCTTTCTACCTTTGTTGCTCCTTCTTTTCTTTTTCTTCTTCACATTATGTGTAGGTTCAACCTTCCTCTTTGAGCTCCTTATTGATGAGATTGGTTGAATAGAAAGCTCCTCCTCGTTACATGATTCATCATAAGAAATAATAGGAGGAGATTGGGAAGTCTCTTCCCTTTCATTAGTATTCTCATCATCTTCCATTTGCTTTCTTTTCTTTAGGTAATTGGCAATATAAGGATTTTCAATGCAATTCTCCGCACAAAACATATAAATCTTTTCTAGATCAATATCAAGAACATGCTTAAGATTAAATTCTGGAATAGGCTTAGTTAAACGTTTCAGCTCTTCACAACCCAAAAGCAATCTAAGTTCATTGTAATGAGAAAGGGAGATCAAATCATCACAATTTTTGGACACGGTCCGATCATGAAACAATTTGCATTGGAGATGTAAATGATCTTGTTTATTGCAAAATTCACAACGGAAAGATATCTTAAATTCTCCGCACTCTTATCTAGCCTTTCTTGCAACTTCTTAGTTTCTAAATACTTATGCCTCTTGCAATATATATCTTCTTTATTTGGTGTGTTCATGCAAACATGCACTCCACAAAAGTTGACATGCTCATAAGAGATATTTTCATCATGACTAGAGCAATCATCATTAATACTATGAATATTCAAGGAGTTTATACTAACAACATTGCAATCATGCTCATCATTCAAAGATTTAATACCAAGCATTTTAAAGCATTCTTCTTCTAGCACTTGAGCACAATTTTCCTTTCCATCAAACTCACGAAAGATATTAAAAAGACGAAGCGTATGAGACAAACTTCACTCCATTTTTTTTTGTAATTTTCCTTTATAAACTAAACTAGTGATAAAACAAGAAACGAAAAGATTCGATTGCAAGATCTAAAGATATACCTTCAAGCACTCACCTCCCCGGCAACGGCGCTAGAAAAGAGCTTGATGTCTACTACACAACCTTCTTCTTGTAGACGTTGTGGGTACTTCAAGAGCACAGGTTTGTAGGACAATGTAAATTTCCCTCAAGTGGATGACGTAAGCTTTATCAATCCGTAGGAGGCATAGGATGAAGATGGTCTCTCTCAAGCAACCCTGCAACCAAATAACAAAAAGTCTCTTGTGTCCCCAACACACCCAATACAATGGTAAATTGTATAGGTGCACTAGTTCGGCGAAGAGATGGTGATACAAGTGCAAAATAGATAGTAGATATAGGTTTTTGTAATCTGAAACAATAAAAACAGCAAGGTAACTAATGATAAAAGTGAGCGTAAACGGTGCTGCAATGATAGGAAACAAGGCCTAGGGTTCATACTTTCACTAGTGCAAGTTCTCTCAACAATAATAACATAGATAGATCACATAACAATCCCTCAACATGCAACAAAGAGTCACTCCAAAGCCACTAATAGCGGAGACCAAACATAGAGATTATGGTAGATGCGAAACCACCTCAAAGTTATTCTTCGGATCGATCTATTAAAGAGTTCAGTACTAGAATAACACCTTAAGACACAAATCAACCAAAACCCTAATGTCACCTAGATACTCCATTGTCACCTCAAGTATCCGTGGGCATGATTATACGATATGAATCACACAATCTCAGATTCATCCAACCAACACAAAGTACTTCAAAGAGTGCCCCAAAGTTTCTGCCGGAGAGTCAAGAACGTGTGCCAACCCCTATGCATAGGTTCATGGAACCCGCAAGTTGGTCACCAAAACATACATCAAGAGGCACATGATATCCCATTGTCACCACAGATAAACACGGCAAGATATACATCAAGTGTTCTCATAAAAGACTCAATCCGAAAAGATAACTTCAAAGGGGAAACTCAATTTATCACAAGAGAGTAGAGGGGGAAAACATCATAAGATCCAACTACAATAGCAAAGCTCGGGATACATCAAGATCGTGCCATAGAGGGAACACGAGAGAGAACACGAGAGAGAGAGAGAGAGAGAGAGAGAGAGAGAGAAAGAGAGAGAGAGAGAGATAGAGAGAGAGAGAGATCAAACACATAGCTGTACATACCCTCAGCCCCGAGGGTGAACTACTCCCTCCTCGTCATGGAGAGCGCCGGGATGATGAAGATGGCCACCGGTGATGGGTTCCCCCTCCTGCAGGGTGCCGGAACGGACTCCCGAGAGGTTTTTCGTGGCTACAGAGGCTTGCGGCGGCGGAACTCCAGATCTATCTTCTCCGTGGATGTTTTTAGGGTACATGGGACTATATAGGCGAAAGAAGTCGGTCGAGGGAGCCTCGAGGGGCCCACTAGACAGGGGGGCGCGCCCAGTAGGGGGGCCCTATCTCCTGGCCTCCTCAAGGATCTTCTGACGTGAACTCCAAGTATCCAGGATGATATTCTTCCCAAAAATAACGCTGCCGAAGGTTTCATTCCGTTTGGACTCTGTTTGATATTCCTTTTCCTCGAAATACTAAAACAGGCAATAAAACAACAATATGGGCTGGGCCTCCGGTTAATAGGTTAGTCCCAAAAGTAATATAAAAGTGTATAATAAAGCCCATAATAATTCAAAACACATAGTAATATAGCATGGAACAATAAAAAATTATAGATACGTTGGAGACGTATCACACGCAAGATCTATCCAGGAGAAGCATAGCAACGAGCGGGGAGAGTGTGTCCATGTACCCTCGTAGACCGAAAGCGGAAGCGTTAAGTAACGCGGTTGATGTAGTTGAATGTCTTCGTGATCCAACTGATCAAGTACCGAACGCATGACACCTCCGCGATTTGCAAACCTTCAGCTCGGTGACGTCCATCGAACTTCTAGATCCAGCTGAGGTCGAGGGAGAGTTTCGTCAGCACGACAGCGTGTTGATGGTGATGATGAAGTTAACGACACAGGGCTTCGCCTAAGCACTACGACAATATGACCGAGGTGGAAATATGTGGAGGGGGGCACCGCACACGGCTAAGAATCAACTTGTGTGTTATGGGGTGCCCCCCTGCCCCTGTATATAAAGGAGGGGAGGAGGAGGAGGCCGGCCCTAGGGCGCGCCCCATGGGGGAGTCCTACTAGGAATCCAAGTCCAATTCAGACCAGCCCATGGGGGGGGGCTCCCCTTGTGGCCCTTCTCTCCTTTCCACTAAGGCCCATGAAGGCCCAATACTTCCCCCAGCAAGTTCCCGTAACTCTCCGATACTCTGAAAAATACCCGAACCACTCAGAACCTTTCCGATGTCCGGATATAGCCTTTCAGTATATCGATCTTTATGTCTTGGACATTTCGAGACTCCTCATCATGTCCGTGATCTCATCGGCTACTCCGAACAAACTTCGGTCATCAAATCACATAACTCATAATACAAATGATCATCGAACGTTAAGCGTGCGGACCCTACGGGTTCGAGAACTATGTAGACATGACCGAGACACATCTCCGGTCAATAACCAATAGCGGAACCTGGATGCTCAGATTGGCTCCTACATATTCTACGAAGATCTTTATCGGTCAAACCGCACAACAATATACATTGTTCCCTTTGTCATTGGTATGTTACTTGCCCGAGATTCGATCGTCGGTATCATCATACCTAGTTCAATATCATTACCGACAAGTCTCTTTACTCGTTCCATAATGCATCATCCCGCAACTAACTCATTAGTCACATTGCTTGCAAGGCTTATAATGATGTGCATTACCGAGAGGGCCCAGAGATACCTCTTCGACAATCGGAGTGACAAATCCTAATCTCTATCTATGCCAACTCAACAAACACCATCGGAGACACTTGTAGAGCATATTTATAATCACCCAGTTATGATGTGACATTTGATAGCACACTAAGTGTTCCTCCGGTATTCGGGAGTTGCATAATCTCATATATAGTCATAGGAACATGTATAAGTCATGAAGAAAGCAATAACAACAAACTAAAAGATCATAGTGCTAAGCTAACGGATGGATCTTGTCCATCACATCATTCTCTAATGATGTGATCCCGTTCATCAAATGACAACACATGTCTATTGCTAGAAAACTTAACCTTCTTTGATTAATGAGCTGGTCAAGTAGAGGCATACTAGGGAGACTCTGTTTTGTCTATGTATTCACACATGTACTAAGTTTCTGGTTAATACAATTCTAGCATGAATAATAAACATTTATCACGATATAAGGAAATATAAATAACAACTTTATTATTGCCTCTAGGGCATATTTCCTTCACCAAGCATCCCAGAGCTTTCAAGTTTGAAAATTTCTGGACTAGACTACCGGGCTTCAAAAGAACTATTGCAGACTCTTGGGCGAAGCACACCAAGCACACCGAGCCATGCCAAATTCTTCTTTGAGAAAATTTGAGGCGCTGGCGGTTTGTAAATGCGTTCTTTGAAGTAACAACTTCTTCTCTAATGCCAAATTGCAAATCACCATGTCCCTTGAAGTAGTCATGCGGCTCGATATGGCAATGGACCAATGCCCTTTGTCCCTTGAGGAGAGAGACCTAAGAGCTAGGCTCAAGAAGCGGATCATTGGACTTGCAGTTTTAGAAGGAGTGCGAAAGAGACAATCCTTGAGAATTGCAAACCTTAAGGAGGGTGACGCCAACACTAAATTTTTTCACCTTAAGGTCAATGGAAGAAGATGGAAGAACTTTATTCACCATCTCCGTAACAGAGTGGGCTGGGTGTCCACCCATATGGAAAAGGAGAAGGTCGTCCATGAACGCTTGTCAGGGATGCTTCACAAAGGGCGTCGGCGTCAGAAAGACCTCAATTGGGAGTGCCTAGATTTCAACCACAGCGACCTTTCCAGCCTTGGTGACCCAATCTCTGAGAAAGAGGTCCTTGATGTGATAAAGGACTTGCCAAAAGACAAAACATTGGGCCCGGATGGTTATACAGGATCCTTCTTCAGTTCATGTTGTGACATCATCAAGCCTAACGTCATGGCTGTGATAAATAGTTTCTCCAATCTCCGAGGTGAACATTTCCATTGGGTGAACTCCGCGAACATTGCGCTACTGCCGAAGAAGGAGGGGGCTGAATGCATCACTAACTTCACGCCCATTAGTCTCATCCATGAAATTGCAAAGATTGTTGCAAAAAAATTGGCATCTAGACTTGCACCATTCATGCACACTCTTATTTCCCAGTTGTCGTGGAATTGTCACGACATATGTCCTAGCAGAAGGACTTAGTCGTGGAGCCATCGCAACTAGGTTAGCTTAAAGGCATTAAACGGGACAAAGGACATAGGGAGTTTATACTGGTTCGTCCCCTTGTGGTGAAGGTAAAGGCCTAATCCAGTTTGAGGTGGTATTGCTTGGGTTTCGATTACTAGGGAGCGAATACGCTTGACCTAGTTCTCGATCTCTTGTTTCTTGTCCTGAACCGCCTTGGTCGTCCTTTATATACAGGTTGGCCTTGATGACTCACGGAGTCCCGGCCAGCTCATACACAACGTGTCCGGCTCAGTGACTAACTACGCATGCCTTATAATACAAGTCATACTTATATGGCGGTTTACACCTGCGGGCCTTAAGTCGCAATTGGGTTTTGGGCCTTCAGTAAGCCTGCTTCATGAACCGCCATCTTCAACATCTTCATGGGCTTTGTCATAACAAACCACCAGCGGTATAACCCGGCCCTACCTGGGCGGGTCATACCCAATAGTTATATCCCCAACATTAGGCCCCAGGTTGATTTGAACTTGTTCATATCAATCTTCAACACTTAGAAAAAATCCTTCTTCATTTATTCTTGCGAGGCCTTGTAACCTGCCATGACGTCATCCTTTTAAGATCGTCGTAACCCACCGTGAAGTCATCTGTCATTAATATTACACAAGGCCCAAATCTTAATATATCTTCTCTTTTAATAAGCTCCCGAAAATCGAGGCGTCTGCGCTGTCGCATATCCATTTTTTGGCCTCCTCGGTTCCCGCGCATGCCACTTATCCTTTCAACGTTATAAATAGGGCCAGGGGTCCCTTTCACTTTCCCCCTTGCCTCCTCGTCTCTGTCTTCCACCTCACGTTACCTCAACGTCCAAGCTCCGCCGCCACCATCGACCTTTGCTATTGCCTAAACAACGGCCGCTGCATCAACCTGAATCGACCAGAGTTCGTCCGCGCACCTCCGCTGTTCAACAAATCTGGTGAGTTCTCCTCCTTATTTTTCCCATAGATCCCGTTAGGGTTTCCACGAGTTTGTCGGAGTTCATCTTCGCTCTTCACCATAACTTGTGATTTTTGATTCAAACTTGGTACCCCTCCTGCACGGCGGTAGTCGTGGTACTCATTTTTACTATTAAGGCATCTCCTTTGCATAAGAAAATAGAATCTGGATATATGAACTGCTCAAGTACTGCAATTTTAGGTCTAGATATTTTTCCATTATCTGAAGTGTCGCAGATCCAAAATCATAACATCAATCTGTGAAATCTGTTTTCCAACACTTAGCAACTTTGCCACTCTCAGATCTGTAAATCAATAATTGTGTGGGCGGCTTAACTCAGAAACCGTAACCCGCCAGGTGTCATTAGTCCCCTCTTAAGCCGCCAATAACTCGTCTTTATAACTTCAATGCCATCTTCCGGTTTACCACTTATGCATGCTTAATTATTATTTACCTTTTAAACCAAGAGCAGGCTTAACCATATAATCTTGAACCGGCATAGTCTTTCTTTCAGATCATCGAAAAAATGGCTAATACATACACCGCTTGCAACTGGGTCCAATCCCGGGTCACTGAAGAAGACCTGAACAATTTTGTCGCAACTGGCGCCCTAGCCAAGAAAGAGGTCATCCACTGGAGGGCCCCTGGTGAAGAAAATCCTCCTACACCCAAGGACGGAGAAGTGATTGTTTTCACTGATCATCTGATTCGGGGGTTCAGCCCACCCGGTTCAAGGTTTTTCCGTGATGTCCTTCATTTTTTCCAACTTCACCCTCAAGATATCGGACCCAACCCCGTGTCCAACATTTGAAATTTCCAAGTATTCTGTGAAGCTTACCTTCAAGAGGAGCCCACAGTTGCTTTATTCAGAGAATTCTACTACTTAAACCGTCAGACAGAGTTTACTAACGGGCCCAGCTTGTAACTCGGTGGGGTTTCAGTTCAGAAGAGGAAAGAAGTCCACTTTCCTTACGCCGAGCCGCCGAGTGACCCCAAAGATTGGAACCAAACTTGGTTCTATTGTCAAGATACTTATCCATCAGACGAGAATCCTCTGCCAGGTTACCACAACCACCGGCTTAGCAACACACATCCGCTTCCCCCACGGATCGACGCGAAGGAGCGGGCCAAATATGCACCAGTTTTTTCAAAGCTTAGAGCCTTCATTGCTAATGGCCTAACCGCCATTGACTTTGTTCGGTGTTGGGTGTCATGGAGCATATTGCCATTAAGCCGTCACCCCGGCTTAATGTGTGAATACACTGGCAATTTAAAAGATCCCCACCACCACTACGACATTCAACTGACTGACGAAGAAATTACTGAAGCCACAAAGAAATTGCTGAACGAACCTTTGAAGGAATGCAGTAAAACAGGGCTTAGTCCTTTCTGCACCTTCAACAAGCCGCCAGCCGTTAGTGTTGCACACCTTCCATTCAACAACATTTTCAGTGATTATGCCCACTTATGATCTTTTTTTATTTCAATAGGCCGATTCTCCATTTTGGAAGAAGAAACAACAAGATAAGCCGGCCAAACTGGCTCGTACCAAAACTAAGGCCACCAAGAGGCCTGCCAAGAAGAAGACCACCGAACCCGTTGGTTTAAACATTGATGATGACGATGATGATAATGAGTCAGAGGTAGAACTTGACTCTCTTGGCTCATTTTTTATACATCTCATTGACAATGATTGTTATCAGGACGACGCAGAAGCGAGCCGTGCAGATGACGCAGAGGTAATTGCTCTTTCCTCCGGCTCAAAACCTCTGCCAACACAGAAAACCCGACAAGCAAGCCGGAAAGTAAGCTTTTCTCACCCTCTAGCTCACTTGGATCCCAACTTTCTTTTGAAGAAACAACAACACGAAGCTCGCAGCACCACCCGACACAGTGGTGGTGTGATTACTTCTTCCCGCTTACCAAACACACCGGTTCGCAAACGCCGCCCATAGGTCTTACATATTTCTGATATACTTTATCCCAAGGTGGGTCATTTCCGACAACCTCTTAACCCGTCTGATTCAAACTATCAGGGGACTTCTCATTCCTCCTCTGGCGAGTCAACGGGAACTCAAATCCCAGCTTTCAAGACTGTACCTGGGTAAGAATATATCCAATTATTCAAACCTTATACCTAATTATTATACTGACCTCTTTATGCTTCTTATTTTCAGGGCCCAGGCCAAACCCAGCAAGAAGGCAAAGCTGAATGAGCCGCTCGACGACTCCAACCTGTATGAACCGGAAAATAACAGTCAAAACCTTCTAACCCAATTGCTGACGCCACCCTTGATGATCCACCACCACAAGACGATGAAGTCTCCATAGATCATATGGACGTTGAACCGGCTATCTCTAAGCCGCCAAGCCCAATTAAGCCTGCGGAGGAAAAAAGTAATGATGTTTTCATCACGGGGTTTGGATTCACAGCCCTGGGTCACCCTACTATTTTATCTAAGCACAGCGCCAAGGAAGTGATTTCTGCTGAAGATAAAGGCAAGTGGAAGGTAGACTTGGAGAGCTATGCTCAATTCAGCGCCCAAGGCATCCACTCTAGTTATTTGAACCGTCTATACACCAGCCGTGACTTTGAAGCTGGCTTGGTTAATTTGATGAAGGAACGCTATGAGGTAATTCAATCACCATTCTCTTTCATAATTACCTGTCTATCAGCCGCCAAGTCTATAGGATATGATAGAATTTTGAATATGCTGTAGACTTTCTAGTTGCCATAAAGAATCGCGCAACATCACTAGCAGCCCCCAAGGGCCGGCTTAAATCATCATGTTAAGTCGTGACTTCAAATAGTAGTAATGAACTTTGCATCCGTAGCCCCCAAGGGTCGGCTTGACTAGTACATTAAGCCGGGACTTTAAGTAACAAAAATCAACTTTGCCTCCGTAGCCCCCAAGGGCCGGCTTAGTCAGTGATGAATAAGTCGGGACTAATCATCCTGTTTGAAATCCACAGTCCAATCTGTAGTCTTTATAAACCGGATCACATCACTTGTCCGGGTCATTATATAAATTTGTTTTGGAACAGAGCAATAGGCATTAGCCCCCAAGTGCTAAGGATAATACTTGTATTATGCTTGGGACTTTCAAAATTTTGTCTTAAAAAGGAGCAATATGCATTAGCTCCCAAGTGCCAAGAGTAATACTTTTTGTGCTTGGGACTTCAAAGAGTAATCATGATCGTAATCTTGTCCATGTGTGCTCATGTCATAGGCTGAATTGACTGAGAAGGACTCACAACTTAATGATCTAAAGGCCAACATCAAAACTCAGCAATCCGAGACATCCAAAGCCAAGTCAGAACTGAAATCTTCTTTGGAGTGTATTGAGCAGCTTAAACAGAACTTCAATACTGACAAAGATGGCTGGGAAACTGAAAAGGCAGCTCTATTGAAGAGAGCGGAAGATGCTGAAGCCGCACTTAAACCGGTGACTGAGGAGTTATCCGGTTTAAAGCAACAGATCAATATCATGTCCTCGGCCATCTTCGGTAAGAACATGTCTCCCTTGCACCTTAATAATCATATTAGAAATGGCTGCTGGCTTACCCATAACTTTACTGATATAGGTTTTCGAAGCGCTAAGTTGGGGTCAGATGTGCGCGTCCGGCTTAAAGCTTTCTACACTCTTGTAGAGCAGTTATATACTGGCGCCCAACGAACCATTGCTGCTACACTGCACAAGAAATCTCCCTCGAAACTCATCAAAGACACACTGGAGCAGTTATTCGTGCTACCCCGAAGGATTGATGACTTAAAACGGAGAGCTGCTAGAGCCGGCGCCTTGACTGCCTTAAGTCGGGCAAATGCATGGCAAGCCGATCTTGATCCTGAAGATTTGGCCAATGGCTGCCCTAGCGTTAAAGAAGACGGAACTACCTTCAGTGCTGATGACTTTGTGGAAATAGCCAGAGCAATGTGTCCCTTAGCAAGTAAGCTGGCTGATGAAACCAATCTTGCCACATACCAGGCGACTTATGACGCTAAAAACAAGAAAATGATAGCACCGGTTCACCAGACGATGGACCTCATCCCGTCGATTCGTAAGCATACCTTCGCTCCTGACATTGATCCATCAAACCTTATTGATGATGAAGCTGTGTTTAGAGCGTTGACCGGTATCAACTGGACTACGCCTGACTTCCAGCTGATGGATAAGCAAGGAGCTGAAGATGAAGAAGAGGTGCAGGAAGACCCAGAGGCTTCAACCCGCCAACAGTCATGAGCCGGTTTATAAAACAGAATACTTTAATGTGTTGACATCTCCAAAACACTTATTCTCGTTGGGCCATCAGATGCCTTGTAATAGGCTAGTTAAACTCTTGATGTGCCATGCCATCGTGCATGTTTTGTTTTGCATGACACTTCTGATCTGCCAATTGAAGATCTGCCACTTATGCTCATGATTTCATCAACTATGTGCACCAGATTTATTATTTACCTGCACACAAACAAATCACAAGTACCCTGGCGGTTTACCCTAGGGTGGGTCATAATTCCTTATAAAAACCACTGGTGACTAAAAGCAGTCCATAACCAGGGCCTGTTCAATCATAACCTTATATAGTCATAACAAAATATCATACCTGTGATATTTGCTCACACTGCCGGCTTATCATACCTGTGCAGTAAGGGTTACAACCCAAAAGATTGAGCACACAATGCCATTTTCAATTGACATATACCGCTGGCTTACAACGTCGTACGCATCAAGGGGTAGTATCCCAAAACTTAGAGCACAACACTTCCAAGTATATAAGATCATCATACACTGGCGACTTATAGTCCAAAGCCAAGCCGGGTTAATAAACTCCGGATATATTCATATATGAACTATAAGGCATCATATCCCTCATTGGTTTTCAACCATGTATTAACATGTCACAAAATATTCAAATCAAATATAAATCAAAAGACAAAAACAAGGCTTTCACAGGCTGCCAAACCTTCAAATCAAGTGCTTTCAAAGGGCCGCACAGCTGCTGAGTTAAACCTTCACTCAACCTTATAAGCCGGGCCTCACATGACCAATCGTCGTTTTAACTTTGACAAGTTCAAGGTCTATATAAGATTGACTTGTCAAAAGTACGGCGAGTCATTCCAGTCAATCTGGGCGGAGTGGCAGACTTAAAAGGCAGGATAACCCGGGTTTTTAGGTCAATACACCTGGCTTCCAAGCCTATTACAAGGGTCATAAAAACTCTTGTCCGTTGAACAAAGAGCCCCCAAGTAATATTTCATTCCAGGCATACAAGCCGGATGAATAGGGTAATCTTAGCTATGCTCAATAAGCAGGAAGCCCCCAAGTATTTAGTAATCATGGCGTACAAGCCAGATCAAGAGGGTAATCATAGCTATGCTTGACGAGCAGGAAGCCCCCAAGTGATCATATGTAGTGACAATAAAGACTCATTATTTTTGAAAAATGAAACTACAAAGGCCCTGAATTATTAGGGATGCCGACTTTAATATATTCATCATAATATATACAATGTCAAGATATGTACATCACCAGAGTCGGTGGCTCAAGTATAGTAAGGCCGAAGATGAGCAATATTCCACGGCCGGCGGGTCTCCTCCTCCGACGTGCGTGAGTCCTTGTGGCCTCGAACATCGATAAGGTAGTATGACCCATTGTTCAGATTTTTGCTGACCACAAAAGGCCCTTCCCAAGGTGGGGATAGTTTATGCATATCAGTCTGATCCTGGATAAGCCGGAGCACCAAGTCGCCTTCTTGAAAGGTTATGGTTTTAACCCGGCGGATGTGATAACGGTGCAAATCTTGTTGGTAAATCGCAGAACGAGCCGCCGCAAGGTCACGCTCCTCATCCAACAGGTCAAGTGCATCCTGACGTGCTTTTTCATTATCAGCTTCAACATAAGCCGCCACACGGGCGAATCATGACGAATGTCACTAGGGAGGACCGCCTCTGCCCCGTAAACCATGAAGAAATGTGTGTAACCCGTAGATCGGTTGGGGGTAGTATTGATACTCCATAACACTGAGGGTAACTCCTCCATCCAACAACCCGACGTCCTTTGTATAGGGACCATAAGCCGAGGATTGATGCCTCGCAAAATATCTTGATTGGCTCGCTCAGCTTGACCATTGGACTGGGGGTGAGCTACTGAGGATACATCAAGTCGAATATGCTCTCGTTGACAAAATTCTTTCATAGCACCTTTGGACAGATTAGTGCCATTATTAGTTATAATGCTGTGGGGAAAGCCAAAACAGAAAATCACCTTTTTGACGAATTGAACCGCCGTCGCACTTACTGACCAGCTCCGCTTCAACCCACTTTGTAAATTTGTCAATCACCACCAAAAGGTGGGTCTTTTTATCCTTGGACCTTTTGAAAGGCCCAACCATATCAAGCCCCCAGACTGCAAACATCCAAGAAATTGGAATCATCCTCAATTCCTGAGCTGACACATGAGCTCGTCGTGAAAATTTCTGACAACCATCACATTTAATGACCAAATCTTCTGCATCAGCATGAGTTGTCAGCCAATAAAATCCGTGACGGAAAGCCTTGGCTACGAGAGACTTAGAGCCAGCATGATGACCTCAATCTCCTTCATGAATCTCTCGTAAAATCTCATAGCCCTTCTCAGGAGAACCGCAACGTTGAAATGCCCTTGTGACAATGCGAGGATGCAACTCTCCATTGACAATAGTCATTGACTTAGACCGCCGGGTTATTTGCCTGGCCAAAATTTCATCTTCAGGTAACTCGCCTGGGGTCATATAAGCCATATATGGAACTGTCTAATCAGGAATAACATGAAGAGCTGCCACCAATTGTGCCTCCGGGTCAGGAATAGCTAGATCTTCCTCTGTAGGTGAAAGTGCTAGTTATTGACTAGAGGGGGGTGAATAGGCGATTTTTATGAAAGTCGTCGAAACACAGGGGCTTTGAAGACAAACAGTAGAAATGAACCTATTGATATGCAGCGGAAGGTAGAATACACTAGACAAGCCATAGTCAAGTAAGCAATGAAGTGAAAGTACTAAGACTATCAGCAGCTAGGTAGTATGGATCAGGATGGAAGATAGTATGAAGCCAAACAACAAACAGTCTTCACACAGTGAAGCCAATCAGTTCATGCATGCAGGCAATGACCTCGCGAAGACAAACTGTAAGGTAAAGAGATGGGAAGGATAGAACTAGTTGCTTGGTGAGGACAAGGATTTGGTAGACCAGTTCCAGTTGCTGTGACAACTGTACGTCTGGTTAGGGAGGCTGAGATCTAACTCAGAAGACCGCATCTTCACCTTATTCCCTTGAGCTAAGAACACATGTCCTCGCCTAATCACTCTGGTACGTCTTCAAGGTAGACTTCCAAACCTTCACATACTTCGTTCACTGGCAATCCACAATGGCTCTTGGATGCTCAGTACGCGACGCCTAACCGGCTGGAGGATTCACAGTCCTCAAGTGTAACAAGTCTTCAGATCACGCGGATAGAAAGACTTCAGTGATGCCTAACACTCTTTGGCTCTGGGTGTTTTGGGCTTTGTACTCGAAAGGATCTCTCTCTCAAATGCTTCATAGGTGGGTTACTCTCAAACGACAAAAGCCGTGCACTAACTCTAAGAAACCACCAATTTATGGTGTAGGGGGTGGACTATTTATAGCCAGGAGGCAACCCGACCTGATTTGTCCAAAATGACCATGGTTCACTAAGGAACTGACATGTGTCCAACGGTCAGATTTCAAACACACGCGACAGCTTGACTTGGGCTACAAGTAAAGCCGACTCATCCAGCTCTGGATAAGATTTGCTCTCATTGTCTTCGCTCGAAGACATAGGATTTGGTTGAGCATCACATCAGTCACTCTGACTTTGTTCACTTGGACCCCACTTAACAGTACGGTGGTTCCTATGACTCAACAAAGAATAAAAGGAAACTACGAAACAACTCTGTCTTCGCACTCCATAGTCTTCATGTGAATGTCTTCTCATGTCATAATCTTCACTGTGAATATCTTCACAGACCACCATTGTCTTTAATGTCTTCACACATTTTTAGGGGTCATCTCTGGTAGGTAAACTGAATCAATATGGGACTGCTACTGTGTTATCCTCGCAATTCTCACAAACACATTAGTCCCTCAACCAAGTTTGTTGTCAATACTCCAAAACCAACCAAGGGTGGAACTAGATGCACTTACAATCTCCCCCTTTTTGGTGATTGATGACAAACCGGTTGAAGTTTTCAACGGGGATAAAAGTATGTGAAACTTTAAGGATTAAGACTTTGTCTTCATAAGTAGCAAAGCCTTCCCCTGAAGATGTGCATATAAGTAGTTTGCTTTTGAATGCAAATGCACATGGCAGGTTTTACTTCTGGAGATCCTCTTCAGCTTATGAAGACAATTCATCATGCATATAAGGAGATAACGAAGATAATGACATGCATAATGAAAAATGGACGTCTGCGGAATGGCTTCATGCGGAATTTATCATCGCATCACAAGGTAGCAGAAAAAGTAGCAGACGACCATTGAGTTTAAGTGTCAGGTTGGAAAAAGCGGTAGGCGTAAGCGAGGCGGTTAGCCTTCGCCTAGTGCCTAGGCAGTGCTTAAGCGCCCTAGGCGCAACCTAGGCGGTTATATAACTTTTACTATCAGGGTGTATATGTGGTTATTATATGTGTATTTTATTAATTTAGGGCATATAAGTATGTTAACTACGAGCTACTACGATTGGAATATGGCCCTTTTGGCATATCGATTGCAATATGGCATGATTTCTCGTTTAGGTAGAGAATTTCTTACTTGCTCTGCCTAGACTACAGCTTATGCCCTAAGCGAGGCGTTTGGCCATTGCCTAGTGCCTAGGCGTGCCTAAGCGCCTCCTAGGCACTGCCTTTTCCAACAGAGAGTGTTAAAACTCAAAGAGCCAAATGTTTCAAAAAATGAGAGTTGTAAGGACTTAGCAAGAATAAAGCAACCACCCATAAGGACCCGCTTGAAGACTATCCACTCATAAGCTTCTCCCCCTTTTGTCAGTAAGGACCAAAAAGGTTTGAAGACATAGAGTATCTATGCGTTCCCATCAGGAGTGGACGATGGAGCAGGGTCGACGTTGAAGTTCGGTGGTGCTGAAGGGCCTGGCGCTGTGTCGAGATGCAGTGCAGCCATTGAGGGAGTCCTGGATTAAGGGGTCCTCGGGCGTCTGGGCTATGTGACGTGGACCGGACAGATGGGCCATGAAGATACAAGATAGAAGACTTCCTCCCGTGTCCGGATGGGATTCTCCTTTGCGTGGATGGCAAGCTTGGCATTCAGATATGAAGATTCCTTCCTATGTAAACCGACTCTGTACAACCCTAGGCCCCTCCGGTGTCTATATAAACCGGAGGGTTTAGTCCGTAGAGGCAATCACAATCATACAGGCTAGACATCTAGGGTTTAGCCATTACGATCTCGTGGTAGATCAACTCTTGTAATCCTCATATTCATCAAGATCAATCAAGCAGGAAGTAGGGTATTACCTCCATCAAGAGGGCCTGAACCTGGGTAAACATCGTGTCCCCCGTCTCCTATTACCATCGACCTTAGATGCATAGTTTGGGACCCCCTACCCGAGATCCGCTGATTTTGACACCGACATTGCTGCTTTCATTGAGAGTTCCGTTGTGTCGTCATCAGAAGGTTTGATGGCTCCATCAGTCATCTACAACAATGCCGCCCTGGGGGACGTTTTTCTCCCTGGCCAGATGAGGGAGTCCTGGACTAGGGGGTGTCCGGATAGCCGAACTATCATCGCATGAAGATACAAGATTGAAGACTTCGTCCCGTGTCCGGATGAGACTTTCCTTGGCGTAGAAGGCAAGCTTGGCGATACGGATATGTAGATCTCCTATCATTGTAACCGACTCTGTGTAACCCTAACCCTATCCGGTGTCTATGTAAACCGGAGGGTTTTAGTCCGTAGGACAAACAACAATCATACCATAGGCTAGCTTCTAGGGTTTAGCCTCCTTGATCTCGTGGTAGATCTACTCTTGTACTACCCATATCATCAATATTAATCAAGCAGAGTAGGGTATTACCTCCATCGAGAGGGCCGAACCTGGGTAAAAACATCGTGTCCCTTGTCTCCTGTTACCATCCGCCTAGACGCACAGTTCGGGACCCCCTACCCGAGATCCGCCGGTTTTGACACCGACATTGGTGCTTTCATTGAGAGTTCCTCTGTGTCGTCACCTATAGGCCCGATGGCCCCTTCGATCATCAACAACAACACGGTCCAGGGTGAGACTTTTCTCCCCGGACAGATCTTCGTATTCGGCGGCTTTGCACCGCGGGCCAATTCACTTGGCCATCTGGAGCAGATCGAAAGCTACGCCCCTGGCCGTCAGGTCAGATTTGGAAGTTTAAACTACACGGCCAGCGTCCGCGGAGACTCGATCTTCGACGGATCCGAGCCGCAGCTAAGCGCGCCACACTATCTCGATGGGCATGATCTAACTCTGCCGAGCAAAGGTTGTCACGGAGGCCGCACTAGTGTCCGCTCCGACCATTGATTGAGCCGATTTCACGATCGAGGATGGTTGGTTGGACACCACCGGGGGCTGAAATCTCTACGGCGATTGAGCGAATTCCATCCTCGTCCTTTGCGAAGACCTTGACTGTGGTGCCGGACTCCTCTCCGGACTCAACCCTCCGCGCCCGCTAATCGAATCCGATTGGGCGCGGTCATGGAGTTCATCGCCGGACATCTTTTCAAAGACTTCGCCCTTCGGCGACATCTTGAAATCACTAAAGTATCTCTCTTTATCAGGAGAGCCCTGGCCGGACTACGGTCAGGAAGGTTGGGATGCGGACGACGAAGAAATTCAACGCCCACCCACCGCCCACTTTGTAGCCACTGTCGAAAGCTTACACGACGTGCTCGACTTCGACTCCGGAGACATCGACGGTATGGACGACGATGGAGGAGACAACCATGAACCAGCACCTATAGGACGCTGGACAACCACCTCATCTCATGATGTATACATGGTGGATACACCTAAAGGAAGTGACGACGAGGAACAACGGGACGCTACGAAGGGTAAATCCCTCGAAAAGCAGTCAAAATGGCAACGTAAACGCCGCACCAAGTCCCGCCTCGACAAAGACCCAGCCATAGAACAGGGCGAACCGGTGGACTATTTAACATGCTATCGAGCAACCGTCCGAACAAGACAACTTGGATAAACAACCCGTCCCGGCGAAGATAACAATGCGGGCGATCTCACGCCGGACGGTCGCTGGAGCAGAAGAACCTCCACAAAAGGCTCGTCGCCATCGCTGCGTAGCCTGAAAAAGGTAAGCGGAAGCTCAAAACAGCGGAAGATGCACTCGAGAATCAGATGGAGCAAAGCATTCAACACCGCAGACAAATACGGCGACGTCGAACAAAGAGCTACCCAAAGAGAAAACTATCGCCCGAATTTGATGAGGAGGCCGAGAGCCCCACAATCAAAAAGTAAGAAGGCCACCCGGTCGGATGGGCGACCCCACGGCAAAAAGAGAGCGGCAAATGGCGCCAAGACACAAGACGGTACGCGATCCGCATAAGGATTCACATCAAAAGGATGGCCCAGTTAGGTCCATCTATGGGCCGAGAAAGCAAGCTCTTCAAAGCAATGCAACACGCCAAATATCCGAACATCACGGCACACCCAAATATAGGGGTGCCGCACACCTCGTGTTTCATCGATGAGGTCTTTGGATCACGAATTCCCAGCGGGATTCAAACCCGTAAACATAGAGGCATACGACGGAACAACAGACCCTGGAGTCTGGATCGAGGATCATGGCTAGAGGAGATGATCTCCACGCCATCAAATACTTACCCCTCAAGCTCAAAGGGCCAGCCCGGCATTGGCTCAAAAGCCTCCCTGAAAATACCATTGGAAGTTGGGAAGTGCTCGAGGATGCTTTTCGGGCAAATTTTCAAGGGACTTATGTCCGCCCTCCGGATGCATTTATTTAAGTCATATAACTCAACAACCCGGAGAGTCAGCCATAGAATTCTGGAACAGGTTCCTCACCAAAAGAACCAAATAGTTGACTGTCCGGACGCCAAGCCTTAGCAGCTTTCAAACACAACGTCCGAGATTTAATGGCTCATGACACCTCGGCCAGGAGAAGCCGAGAACCATGGCTGCATTAACAAGCCTCATGACCCGCTTTTGCGCGGGAGAGGATAGTTGGCTGGCAAGATGCAATACCAACGACCCAAGTACATCCGAAGTAAGGGATGGAAATGGAAAACCACGACACAGCAAGGACCAGCGCCGGATTAAGAGGAACGGTCCAAAGAGCACGGCAGTCAACGCCGGATTCAAAAGCTCACGGCAGAACAATAAAAAACTGCCCCTTAAGGACAATAGCGATGAGCTATCCAACTTAAACAAAATCTTGGACAAGATATGCCAAAGTACCCCCGGGAAGCCTGCAAACCATACCCACAGAGATTGTTGGGTCTTCAAGCAGTCCGGCAGACTCAATGCCGAACACATGGGGCTCGACACACCAAGCGAGGAAGATGACGAACCCCACAAGCAGAGCACCGGAAAACAAAATAATTTCCCACAAGAGGTCAAAACAGTAAACTCACTTCACGTGATAAAAGAGAAAAACAGAGCGGCGCCTGAGGGAGTCCCGGACTAAGGGGTGTCCGGATAGCCGGACTATCGCCACGGCCGGACTCCAAGACTATGAAGATACAAGATTGAAGACTTTGTCCCGTGTCCGGATGGGACTTTCCTTGGCGTGGAAGGCAAGCTTGGCGATACGGATATGTAGATCTCCTACCATTGTAACCGACTCCGTGTAACCCTAACCTATCCGGTGTCTATATAAACCAGAGGGTTTTAGTCCATAGGACGAACAACAATCATACCATAGGCTAGCTTCTAGGGTTTAGCCTCATTGATCTCGTGGTAGATCTACTCTTGTACTACCCATATCATCAATATTAATCAAGCAGGAGTAGGGTATTACCTCCATCGAGAGGGCCCGAACCTGGGTAAAAACATCGTGCCCCTTGTCTCCTGTTACCATCCGCCTAGACGCACAGTTAGGGACCCCCTACCCGAGATCCGCAGGGTCTTAATCTGAAAAGAATCCTTGCAACGGGTCCCTACTGCACGTCTGCGCCTGTGTCTCCGTTGTGCCGTATCCTGGACGGGTGTAGCACGTTGTTCATCTGTAAAATAGAGGAACTTAGTTTGAAAGAAAAAGGATCGTGCGAAAGATGTACTTAATATTAAATAAACAGAGTACGGTTCGAAGAATTGAATAAAATTGAGCTTTATTGTCTCTTGTTATACATGCATGCGGCCCCTCAGTTCCTTAATATAACCGAGGAGGGGGCTGGTGCTTTGGCATTGGCCGCACCAGATTTTTTTGCGCGTACCTGGACACCAGGGGCTTAGGGCATTATTCTGCCCATTTTCATAAAGACCAGATACCTTAGGGAGTATTCGGCGTCTCGAGTTAGGCCTTATATGCATCAGCTCCGAATCATGTCTTTGGTCAAATGTTGGGTTGCCCGGCTCCTGTGTTTTGCTTCCGTACGTTCCCGCTTTCACAGCTAACGCGGCACTGTGGAGAACTATCTGCGATTGTGCCCGGTTCGCCGGGCAAGCACCTCGAGAGAAAGCCGAAACCGATTGTCATGATATAGCGAGAGACCGGTCAACCACTCGACGACTCACAGGAATGTTTAGGATTCCTCCACATTAACGAAGGACCAGTTTTCGGTCAGGCACATACACACCCTGAATTCGGGAGAGTGCGGTGCCCTCAGGGGCTATATAGTAGCCCCACCCTCGAACTCCTATGGCTAAGTGAAAGTGATAAAGCATTATAGTCCGGTTGTTCGGTTTGCTACGCTTATCACCTCCTTAACAGGACCAAGACGTTGGATTAAGTGTGAAAAAGCGCTTTTTTGCAAACACCCCGCACTATGTGCTGGGGGCTGAAGCCAAGGACTGCCATCTTTCGAGTTATATACACATATACATAAACGGCCGCAGACAGGAGTAGTTTACTACTTGAACGCACAAGTATAAAAAGCCCTTATATTACATTGAAACATTGTTTTCACAAATCATACATGTCATTTAAACATAATATCCTTCGAAAGCATCGCGTCTCTACTAAACGAGCGCCGGCACTTCTTCAAAGTAGTGCTCGGCAGGTACTCGGCTTCTGTCTGAATCTTGGGATGCAACGTCAGTGGCCTTCATCTCTGCCCAGTATGTCTTGACACGGGCAAGAGCCATTCGCGCTCCCTCAATACACGCCGATCGCTTCATTGCGTTGATACGCGGCACCGCACCAAGAAACTGCTGCACTAAACCAAAATAGCTCTTCGGCTGGGGTCCACCCGGCCACAAGTGAGTCAAGACATGCTTCATGGCAAATCCGGACAATCGATTCAGCTCGGCCCATGCGACCAATATAGCTCTTCCCTTTTGTGCCCCTTCTGGCCCCGGAAGTGCTCAACCGCGTCCGCAGCGCTCGCCGCCAAGTCCAGATAAGCATCCTCCGAACTCCACAACTTATCCAATCGAGCATACTTTGGTTCTCAGTATATTTCCTCCGCAGAAACGGTTTTCCAGCCACAATTGCCCCGGCCTGACTCAGCTCCTCCTTGGCAGCACTCAAAGCCGATTGGGCATTCTTGGATTCGGCGGCGGCTTTCTTTAGGCCCTCTTGTTCCGCTTGACGTTCTTTTTCCAGAACCTTGCAGCGATCGGTAGTATTCCTTAACTTTTTTGCCATATCGACCATCTCCTCTTTGCTTCGGCAGTGAGAAGCCCGTTCAGCTTCTAGCTCTTGATTCGCTTTAAAGCGGCCGTACATTAATTCTGGCTTGCTCTTTCGCTCGGGCGAGTTCTGCCCGCAGCTCTTCCATGGCAGCGGCACCATCTGCATTAAGCATATGAATAGTAAGACATGGGCGTCAAGCTCCCTTACCAGGTGTCCGCATAGAAGTCGCATACCTTGTGACTCGTCAAATCGTTTATTAACCAGCGCGATGTACGCATCCGCCTCGTCAAGTTGCCACTTTAGTTTGGCATATTCATCAGTCCGGCTGGCCTCCGGACGCCCCGAAACCTGTTTAGGAGCGGCGATATGTTAAAACTGAGAATTTGATCCTCAGCACGTTGTCAATTTTGACAACATACCGAGTCTCAGGAGCTACTATCCATACAGGGCGCATTCTATATGCATAACTGTCAGAAGGTACATCAATTTTACGTACCTCAAACCCCGTCAGTAGGATTCTAACGGCTTCATGCAATCCGCTCTCCACGGATGCAATTCTTTCAATCACCGTACCCATTAGAGCACGGTGATATTCTGAAATAGCCGCTTGCCCGAGCAGATCCTTCAGCTCCTCCGACCGCACACCACCTGGCGTCGGAACTTCCGGCCCCGCCGGACTTGGGGGAACCCTCCGCGACGACACCTCCGGGTCGCCCGCTTCACATGAGGGTGCGACTGGTGGAGGCGTTTTGCTCTCCATCATCTCCGGAAGAAGATCCCCTGAAGACGAGCTCTCCTGAGAAGGGCTGAGGTTCGAACTACAAGGTACAATTTTGGTTATCTTCATGAATAAATACAGGGATGTTACTTATTTACAAGACCCCTTCTTTTTACTTACGGCTCGCTGGAGGGCTGATCCCCTCGGGGAAATAATGCGGCTGGGTTACTTCCCAACGCTGGACTCTCTGCCGAAGATTCCCTTCCCCTCTTTGAGGGCTTGACCTCCGGATCTTCCGAAGCGGTCCTCTTCTCTCCTCGGAAGGTGCGACTCTTAATCCCTCCTTCCTTGATAGCCTCCTTCGCAGAGGCAATTGCTTCCCCGCTCCCCCCTTCGCCTTCTTCAAAAGGCGTGACATTCAACATCTTGGTCAGCATGGGATCCGGCGTGGTCACGGGGAGGGAAGCCGGACACCTTATTAACTTTGCCTTGGCTATCCACT
The DNA here is from genome assembly GCA_021605145.1 of Aegilops bicornis. Taxonomy (NCBI): domain Eukaryota; kingdom Viridiplantae; phylum Streptophyta; class Magnoliopsida; order Poales; family Poaceae; genus Aegilops; species Aegilops bicornis. The sequence goes on from CM038674.1 coordinate 491,364,186, forward strand.
CCTGTTCAAGAAACAGCTCCTTTAAAGGGCATATATATAAAATAAATGAATGAACAGTTTGTCCGGTTACCGGACTACTTACTTGAGTATCTGGGCGATTGCAGCTTAGTCCTGCGTCCTCGGTCAAGTCCGGACACTTCTCTTGTGATCCGAAGAACAGTTTATACATCTCCACGGGCGTCGTGGCCATAAAATTTTGGAGAGCTTGTGGTCCCTCCGGATTGAATTCCCACAGCGGAGGGGGGCGACGTTGTGTGGCTGAAGGCACCGGATCACCATAACCTGCGCCATCTGCGACCAGATTGATCCCTCTTTCTGGAGGTCTCGAATACGGCTCCGCAGCAAGGAACGCCCTTGGACGGCCCCAGTCGAGCCCCTTGTTGACCCATGATGCGGCCCGGCTGTGGTGGACCTGGCGGAAGGCAGGAGCGCCGCCCATTTGGTGCCCCCGGAGCGGTGATATAAAACCACTCCCGTTGTTACAAACCAAGCTCCTCTTGAAAAGAGCCCTCGGCCACGGAGCATCAGCACATTTGCTTATAACCGCCCCTCCGCATTCTGCTTGTTGTCCCTCGATCATCTTTGGCTCCACCTTGAAGGTCTTGAGCCACAATCCAAAGTGGCGGGTAATATGGAGGAAGGCCTCACATACGGCAATGAATGACGAGATATGGAGGATGGACTCTGGACTCAAGTCATGGAAATCAAGCCCATAATAAAACATGAGCCCCCGCATGAAGGGATCCGTCGGGAAGTCTAAACCCCGAAGGAAGTGGGACACGAACACCACGTTCTCGCCGGGCTCAGGAGTGGGAATGACCTGCCCTGGAGCAGGCAGCCTATGCGAGATCTCGCCGGTTAGATACCTGGCGTCGCGTAGCTTTAGCACATCTTCTTCTATGACGGAGGAAGACATCCATCGGCCGTGCTGGTCGGATCCGGACATCCTCGAAAGTCCGAAGAGCCTGAATCTGAAGCTTTGGGTGTTGGAACTCAAAGCGCGAGGCGAACTCGATGGAGGGTGTAAAAAGAAGAGGGCCTTGGTCTCATTATAAAGAGGTTGAATACCAAGAGCCCACCCGTGGTCGATTAGGACTCGCCTTTGATAGAGGAGGTGCCAACGCACGGTTGGGTTACACACGTCCGTATTGATGAGAATCCCGGAATAAGGGGGGCACGATCTATGCTTTGATAAGACGTGCCAAGGAAACCGCCTCGCTAAACACGCTGAGGTGGAACAATAAAAAATGATTCATATGAAGGCCTGACCGTGGTGTGATGTCACGCCGCGGAATACGTCAGCAGATCTGTGCAAAAATTATTCTCTCTACGGTGTTATGTGGAACTTGTTTTGCAGAGCCGGACACTATCCTTGTGTTCAAAACCTTCTATGAAGTATTCAGAGGAGGAACCCGCCTCGCAATGTCAAGACAATCAACGCGTCGGACTCATCGTCATTGAAGCCTGGTTCGTGGGCTACCGAGGAGTCCCGGACTAGGGTGTCCGGATAGCCGGACTATCGTCACGGCCGGACTCCAAGACTATGAAGATACAAGATTGAAGACTTCGTCCCGTGTCCGGATGGGACTTTCCTTGGCGTGGAAGGCAAGCTTGGCGATACGGATATGTAGATCTCCTACCATTGTAACCGACTGTGTAACCCTAACCTATCCGATGTCTATGTAAACCGGAGGGTTTTAGTCCGTAGGGACGAACAACAATCATACCATAGGCTAGCTTCTAGGGTTTAGCCTCCTTGATCTCGTGGTAGATCTACTCTTGTACTACCCATATCATCAATATTAATCAAGGTGAGTAGGGTATTACCTCCATCGAGAGGGCGAACACAGGTAAAAACACCGCGTCCCTTGTCTCCTGTTACCATCCGCCTAGACGCACAGTTCGGGACCCCCTACCCGAGATCCGCCGGTTTTGACACCGACAGCGCCCATTAAGATGCGCGCCGCACATACTACCCTAGCGGAGTACCAACACTGGTTGTCAAAACCAATCACCTTCGACCATCAGGACTACTCCAAAAGTATCCGGAACGCAGGATGGACTGCCTTGATATTGGATCCTATAATCAACGGATTCCAATTTACACAAGTCCTCATGGATGGCGGCGATGACATAAACACGATATATCGAGACACACTCCGCAGGATGGGGATAGAACCAACCAAAATTCGCCATAGCAACACCTCCTTCAAAGGGGTAATGCCAGGCCCATATGCCCATTGTGCGGGCTCCCTACTGCTAGAAGTTGTGTTCGGCTCATCCGACAACTTCCACGCGAAAAGTTAACCTTCCACATCGCCCCATTCGCCAGTCGCTATCAAGCACTACTGGGGCGTGAAGCTTTCGCCCGCTTTAACGCAATACTGCATTATGCATCTCTTACACTTAAAATGCCGGTCCACGCGGCATCATCTTATTAAAAGGAGTATTAAGTGTTACTCGAGCACGGAAGAACGTGAGACTGCCTTGACAGCCCCACACCTATCCGGCTCCGCTAATCAAAGCACCGAGTAGGTCATTCAAACCCGGACACGGCTAGACGAGTCCGGCGCCTACTAGCAGCATGCCCCATACAAGGGCTGCACGCATGTACAACAAGAGACAATAAAGCTCAAATTTATTCACGTTTGAATCGTACTCTGCTTTATTTAATATAAAGTACATTTTTGCACGATCTTTTTTCTTCTTTTCAACTAAGTTCCTCTCTTTACAGATGAACAACGTGCTACACCCGGCCCAGGATACGGCACAACGGAGACACGGGCGCAGACGCAGAGGGACCCGCTAAAGGATTCTTTTCAGATTAAGTCCCTGCGTAAACCTTTTTTACTGTCTCTTGTTGATACACATCCCCTGGTTTCTAACTATAACCGAGGAGGAGGCTGGTGTTTTGGCATCGGCCGCACCAGAATTTTTGCACGTACCTGGACACCAGGGGCTTAGGGCATTATTCTGCCTGTTTTTATGAAGACCGAATACCTTAGGGAGTGTTCGGCGTCTCGAGTTAGGCCTTATATGCATCAGCTCCGAATCATGTCTTTGGTCAAATGTTGGGTTTGCCCGGCTCCTGTGTTTTGCTGCCTTACGCCCGTTCTATCGGCTAACGCGGCACTGTGGAGAACTATCTGCGATTATGCCGGTTCGCCGGGCGAGCACCTCGAGAGAAAGCAAAACCGACTATCATGATATAGCGAGACTGGTCAACCACTCGATGACTCACCGGAATGTTTAGAATTCCTCCGCATTAACGAAGGACCGTTTTTCGGTCAGGCACATACGCACCCCGAATTCGGGAGAGTGCGGTGCCCCCAGGGGCTATATAGTAGCCCCACCCTCGAACTCCTATGGCTAAGTGAAAGTGATAAAGCATTATAGTCCGGTTGCCTAGTTTGCTACGCTACCACCTCCTTAATAGGACCAAGACGTTGGATTAAGTGTGAAAAAATGCCTTCTTTGCAAACACCCCGTACTACTATGTGCGTGAAATGAAGCCAAGGGCTGCCATCTTTCAAAGTTATATATACATATACATCAACGGCCGCACAGGGAGTAGTTTACTACTTGAATGCACAAGTATAAAAAGCCCTTATATTATATTGAAACATTGTTTTCACAAATCATACATGTTATTTAAACATAATATCCTTCGAGCACTGCGTCTCTATTAAACGAGCGCCCTGCAGGACTTCCTCAAAATCGTGCTCGCGGTACTCGGCTTCGTCTCAATCTTGGGATGCAACGTCGGTGGCCTTCATCTCCGCCCAAGATGTCTTGACACGGGCAAGAGCCATCCGCGCTCCCCAATACACGCCGACCGCTTCATTGTGTCGACACGGTACCGCACCAAGGAACCGCTGCACTAAGCCAAAATAACTCTTGGTGGGGTCCTTTGGCCACAAATGAGTCATGACATGCTTCATGGCAAGTCCGGATAATTGATTCAGCTCGGCCCATTCGGCCAATCGATCGGTCAACGGAAGAGGACGCTCCAGACTAAGGAATTGTGACCAATATAGCTCTTCCCTTCCGTGCCCCTTCTGGCCTCGGAAGTGCTCAATCGCGTCCGCAGCGCTCGCCGCTAAGTCCAGATAAGCATCCTCCGAACTCCACAACTTGTCCAACTGAGCATACTTCGGATCAGTATATTTCCTCCGTAGCGTAAACGGTTTTCCACCGCAATAGCCCGCCCGACTCAGCTCCTCCTTGGCAGCTCTCAAAGCGAACGAGCATCCTTGGATTCGGCGGTGGCCTTTTTCAGCCCTCTTGCTCCGCTTTGACGTTCTTTTTCAAGAACCTCGCAGCGGTCGGTAGTATTCTTTAACTTTACGGCCATATCGCCATTTCCTCTTTGCTTGCGTGAGCAGCCCGTTCGACTTTTAGCTCTTCGCCGCCCTTAAAGACCGACATTACTATTTCGGCTTGCTCTTTCGCTCGGCGAGTTCCGCCATGACTCCTCCACAAAGCGGCACCACCTGCATTAAGCATACAAGTAGTAAGGCTTGGGCGTCAAGCTCCCTTACCAGGTGTCCGCGTATAAGTCGCATACCTTGTGACTCGTCAAACCGTTTATTGACTAGCGCGATGTACGTATCCGCCTCGTCAAGTCGCCGCTTTAGTTCGGCATATTCATCAGTCCGGCTGGCCATCGGACGCCCCGCCACCTATTTAGGAGCGGCGATATGTTATAACTGAGATTTTGATCCTCGGCACGCTGTCAATTTTGACAACATACCGAGTCTCGTGGGCTACTATCTATACAGGCGCATTCTATATGCATAACTGTCACAAGGTACATCATTTTGCGTACCTCGAACCCCGTCACAAGAAGCCGACGACTTCATGCAATCCGCTCTCCGCGGATGCAATCCTTTCAATCACCGTACCCATTAGCGCACGGTGATCTTCTGAGATAGCCGCTCGCCCGAGCAGATCCTTCAGCTCCTCCGACCGCGCACCACTTGGCGCCGGACCTTCCGGCCCCGCCGGACTTGGGGAAACCATCCGCGACGATACCTCAGGGTCGTCCGCCTCGCATGAGGGTGCGATAGGTGGAGGCGTTTCGCTCTCCATCATCTCCGGAAGAAGATCCCCCGAAGACGAGCTCTGCTGAGAAGGGCTGAGATCCGAACTACAAGGTACAATTTCGGTTATCTTCAGAAATAAATACAGGGATGTTCCTTACTTACAAGACCCCTTCTTTTTTACTTACGGCTTGCTGGAGGGCTGATCCCCTTGGGAAAATAGTGCGGCTGGGAAACTTCCCAGCGCCGGACTCTCTGACGAAGATTTCTTTCCCCTCTTTGAGGCCTTGACCTCCGGATCTTCCGAAGCGGTCCTCTTCTCTCCTTGGAGGGTGGGACTTTTGATCCCTCCTTCCTCAGAAGCCTCCTTCGTGGAGGCAGTTGCTTCCCTGCTCCCCCCTTCGCCTTCTTTAAAAGGTGTGGCCTTCAACTTCTTGGTCAGCATGGGATCCGACGTGGTCTTTGGGAGGGGAGCCGGACACCTTATCAACTTTGCCTTCGCTATCCACTCCTGTTCAAGAAACAACTCCTTTAAGGGCAAGTTTACGATAAATGAACGGACAGCCTGTCCGGGTACAGGACTACTTACTTGAGTATCTGGGCGATTGCAGCTTAGTCCTGCGTCCTCAGTCAGGTCCGGACACTTCTCTTGTGATCCGAAGAACAATTTATACATCTCCACGGGCGTCGTACCCATAAAATGTTGGAGAGCTCGTGGTCCCTCCGGATTAAATTCCCATGCACGAGGGGGGCGACGCTTGAGGCGGAGGCGCCGAATCAACATAACCTGCGCTTAATTGTGACCAGATTGATCTCTCTTTCTTGGAGGTCTCGAATACGGCCCTGCAACAGAGGAACGCCCTTGGACGGCCCCAGCCGAGCCCCTTGTTGACCCATGACGCCCGGCCGCTGTGGTGGACTCCGAGGCGTATATGGAAGCGCCACCCATTTGGTGCCCACAGGAGCGGTGATATAAAACCACTCCCATTGCCCCAAACCAAGCTCCTCTAGAACAGAGCCCTCGAGCCACGGAGCCTCAGCACCATTGCGTAAGACCGCTTCTCCGCACTCAGCTTGTTGCCCCCGACCATCTTTGGCTCCACCTTGAAGGTCTTGAGCCACAATCCAAAGTGAGGGGTAATATGGAGGAAGGCCTCACATACGACAATGAACGATTTAGATATGGAGGATGGACTCGGATTCAAGTCATGGAAATCTAGCCCATAATAAAACATGAGCCCCCGCACAAAGGGATCCGTCGGGAAGCCTAAACCCCGAAGGAAGTGAGACACAAACACCACGCTCTCGCCGGGCTCGGGAGTGGGAACGACCTGCCCTGGAGCAGACAGCCTATGCAAAATCTCGCCGGTTAGATACCTGGCGCCTCGCAGCTTTAGCACATCTTCTTCTGTGACGCAGGAAGACATCCATCGGCCGAGCTGGTCGAAGCCGGACATCGTCGAAGGTCCGAAGCGCCTAAATCTGAAGCTTTGGGTGTTAGAACTCGAAGCGCGAGGCGAACTCGATGGAGGGTGGAAGAAAGAAGAGGGCCTTGGTCTCATTATAAAGAGGTTGAATACCGAGAGCCCTCCCCGTGGTCGATTAGGACTCGCCTTCGATAGAGGAGGCGTGCCAACGGGCATGGTTGGGTTACCCACGTCCGTATTAATGAGAATCCCGGAATAAGGGGCACGATCTATGCTTTGATAAGACGTGCCAAGGAAACCGCCTCGCCAAACGCGCTGAGGTGGAACAGTAAAAAAACGATTCATATAAAGGCTTGGCCGTGGTGTCATGTCACGCCGCGGAATACGTCAGCAAATCTGTGCAAAAATTATTCTCTCTACGGTGATATGTGGAACTTGTTTTGCAGAGCCGGACACTATCCTTGTGTTCAAAAAACCTTCTATGAAGTATTCGGAGGAGGAACCCGCCTTGCAATGTCGAAGACAATATGCGCTGGACTCGTCGTCATTGAAGCCTGGTTCAGGGGCTACTGAGGGAGTCCTGGACTAGGGGGTGTCCGGATAGCCGAACTATCATCGCGGCCGGACTCCAAGATTATGAAGATACAAGATTGAAGACTTCTTCCCGTGTCCGGATGGGACTTTCCTTGGCGTAGAAGGCAAGCTTGGCGATACGGATATGTAGATCTCCTATCATTGTAACCGACTCTGTGTAACCCTTACCCTATCCGGTGTCTATATAAACCGGAGGGTTTTAGTCCGTAGGACGAACAACAATCATACCATAGGCTAGCTTCTAGGGTTTAGCCTCTTTGATCACGTGGTAGATCTACTCTTGTAACACACATCATCAATATTAATCAAGCAGGACGTAGGGTTTTAACTCCATCGAGAGGGCCCGAACCTGGGTAAAAACATCGTGTCCCTTGTCTCCTGTTACCATCCGCCTAGACGCACAGTTCGGGACCCCCTACCCGAGATCCGCCGGTTTTGACACCGACACCAGATCTTCGTATTCGGCGGCTTCGCCCCGCGGGCCAAATCGCTTGGCCATCTAGAGCAGATCGACAACTATGCCCCAGGTCACCAGATTAGTTTTGGGAAGCTGGACTATGTCGCTGATATCCGAGAAGACTTGATCTTCCAAGGGTTCATGACCCCAACCTCCGCTCTGGCCTTAGAGCTGGAGCGCATCGCCAGGTCTGAAGACGGGATTCCTGAGCCCGCTGGACTATCTGCGGTCATTAAGCCCAGTACAGGAGAGCCGGAGGAAGTAGTGTCGCAGGCAACCATCATGAAGCCGGACTCTTCTCCAGACACTGGCTCCGAACCCTCGGAGTCAGCATCATGTGAGCTCGGCCAAGGAGTCCCCTTCCCGCCGTACTCCACGGACTCTCTTCTCCCTGGCCAAACCTCACCTTTAAGTGAGGCTCTGGACGATGCGATCCCTCGTCATTATAGAGGAGAAACGTCCGAACTACGCCCAGCCCGGACTAGGGGCTGAGACCGGGGAATTTTACGTCCCACCCACCACCCACTTCATAGCCACCGTCGAGGATTTAACTGACATGCTCGATTACGGCTCCGAAGACATCGACGGTATGGACGACGATGCTGGAGAAGAGCAGGTCCAAAACTCGTCGTTTACCGGATGTTGGATGGCCACCTCTTCGTATGACGTGTACATGGTGGATACACCCAAAGAGGGTAACGGCGATAATGAGAAGAATCCAGTCGAGGTTAAACCTCCTGAGATACAACCAAAGCGCTCACGTCAGCGGCGCCGCTCTAAATCACGCCGTGGAAAAGATAGCAGTACCGGCACGAGAGACAACAACACTCCAGACGACGCCGAAGACGAAGAAGAACCCGTCGAGCCAACCTCCGAACAGGACGATTGAGAGGATGGGCAAGTTAGCCCTGATGAACAGACCATAAACAAAGACTCGGAGGATAGCAATTATTTTCCACTCTCCGAGGATTAGGTGAGCCTTGGCAACGAATACTTTGTCGTGCCTGAGGAACCTCTCGAGCAGGAGCACTTTAAGTGCCGGCTAATAGCCACTGCAAGGAGCCTGAAAAAGAAGCAGCAGCAACTTAAAGCTGATTAAGATCTACTCAACGACAGGTGGACTAATGTCCTGGCAGCCGAGGAATACAGCCTCGAGCGCCCAACCAAAAGTTACCCGAAGCGTAAACTCCTACCTTAATTCGACAACAAGGCACTGGACCCCGTACCATCAGCGTGTAATGCGGTTGACCGACCACCACGTGGCCGGGATAAAACGGCAACTCAAGCCGAACACCAACCCATACCACCTCACTGTAAAGGTAGAGACACAACAGCTCGGGGATATACATATGATCTGCGGCAGGACCTGGAAAATAGAGCAGGTCAGACGAGATCGATCTACGGATCGCGGGGGCGTGCCCCGACGCACCACGACGGCTATCTAGCCAGATGTGACAAGCATAACCACGTCCGGGCCGAAAACCACAGACAGACTCCATCCGAGCTACGACGCGACTTGGCCTGATATAGAGGCACCACACACCCCCTCTGCTTCACTGATGAAGTAATGGAGCATGAATTCCCAGAAGGGTTTAAACCCGTGAATATCGAATCATATGATGGAACAACAGATCCCGTGGTATGGATTGACGACTTTCTTCTCCATATTCATATGGCCCGCGGTGATGATCTTCATGCCATCAAGTACCTCCCGCAAAAAACTCAAGGGACCAGCTCGGCACTGCTTAAACAGTCGGCCAGAAAACTCCATTGGCAGCTGGGAGGACTTGGAAGACGCCTTCGGCGACAACTTCCAAGGTACATACGTCCGACCTCTGGATGCCGATGACTTAAGTCACATAGTTCAATAGCCCGGAGAGTCAGCCAGGAAATTATGGATTAGGTTCCTAATTAAAAAGAACCAGATCGTTGACTGTCCGGATACCGAAGCCCTAGCGGCCTTTAAGCATAGCATCCGCGACGAATGGCTCGCCCGACACCTCGGCCATGAAAAGCCGAAGTCCATGGCAGCCCTCACGACACTTATCACCCGCTTTTGCGCGGGCGAAGAAAGTTGTCTAGCCCGTAGCAATAGTAATGCAAGTGAAGCTGGCACCTCTGAAGCCAGAAATAGCAACGGCAAGCCCCAACGCAACAAGCACAAGAGTCGAAGCAACAGTGACAATACCGATGACACGACGGTTAACGCCGGATTCAGTGGCTCCAAGTCTGGCGAGCGGAAGAAGCCATTTAAAAGAAATAATCCGGGCTCATCCAGCTTGGACCGCATACTTGATCGTCCATGTCAGATCCACGGCACCCCCGATAAACTAGCCAATCATACCAACAGAAGCTGTTGGGTCTTTAAACAAGCCGGTAAGTTAAATATCGAGAACAAGGAGAAGGGGTCGCAAAGTGAGGACGACGACGAGGAGCCCCGTCCGCCGAACACAGGGGGACAGAAGAATTCCCCCCTCCCCCCAGGTCAAAACGGTGAGCATGATATACGTTACCCATATCCCCAAGAGGGAGCGCAACGCCGCCAGGGGACGCTTCACGCGATAGAGCCAGCCGCCTAAAATTCAATCCATGGTCGTCCTGCCCGATCACCTTCGATCGCAGGGACCATCCGACCAGTATCCTTCATGGCGGTTCAGCCGCACTGGTCCTCGACCCAATCATTGATGGATTCCACCTCAAGCGAGTCCTCATGGACGGTGGCAACAACCTCAACCTGCTCTATCAGGATATAGTCCGCAAGATGGGCATCGATCTATCAAGGATCAAGCCCACAAAAACTACCTTTAAAGGAGTAATACCAGGTGTAGAGGCCCGCTGCACGGGCTCAATCACATTGGAAGTCATCTTTGGATCCCCGGACAACTTCCGAAGTGAAGACTTGATCTTCGATATCGTCCCCTTCCGCAGTGGCTATCACGCACTGCTCGGACGAACTTCATTTGCTCGATTCAATGCGGTGCCACACTATGCTTATCTCAAACTCAAGATGCCCGGACCACACGGTGTCATAACAGTCAATGGAAACACGGAACACTCCCTCCGTACCGAGGAGCACACCGCGGCCCTGGTAGCGGAAGTACAGAGCGGCCTTATCAAGCAGAATTTCAATTCAGCGGCTGATACGTCTCCAACGTACCTATAATTTTTGATTGCTCCATGCTACTTTATCTACAGTTTTGTACTATATTGGGCTTTATTTTCCACTTTTATATTACTTTTGGGACTAACCTATTAACCGGAGGCCCAACCCAGAATTGCTGTTTTTTTTGCCTATTTTTCAGTGTTCCGAAGAAGCGGAATATCAAACGGAGTCCAAATGGAATGAAACCTTCAGGAACGTGATCTTATCACCGAACGTGATCCAGGAGACTTGGACCCTACTAATGTGCCAGAGGCGGTCACGAGGGTGGAGGGCGCCGGGCGCCGCTTCTACCTCGTGGGCCCCGACGCTCCACCGATGTACTCCTTCCTCCTATATATACCTCACGCCCCCAACAGATCGGGAGGAGCCAAAACCTAATTCCATCGCCGTACCTTCCTGTATCCACGAGATCCCATCTTGGGGCCTGTTAGAGGCTCACGGAGGGGGCATCCACCACGGAGGGCTTCTACATCAACACCATAGCCCCTCCCATGAAGTGTGAGTAGTTTACTTCAGACCTTCGGGTCGATAGCTAGTAGCTAGATGGCTTCTTCTCTCTTTTTGGATCTCAATACAATGTTCTCCCCCTCTCTCGTGGAGATCTATTCGATGTAATCTTCTTTTTGCGGTGTGTTTGTTGAGACCGATGAATTGTGGGTTTATGATCCAGCTTATCTATGGACAATATTTGATTCTTCTCTGAATTCTTTTATGAATGATTGAGTTATCTTTGCAAGTCTCTTCGAATTACCCGTTTGGTTTGGCCAACTAGATTGGTAGTTCTTGCAATGGGAGAAGTGCTTAGCTTTGGGTTCAATCTTGCGGTGTCCTTACCCAGTGACAGAAAGGGTTGCAAGGCACGTATTGTATTGTTGCCATCGAGGATAACAAGATGGGGTATTTATCATATTGCATGAATTTATTCCTCTACATCATGTCATCTTGCTTAAGGCGTTACTGCTTTTTAACTTAATACTCTAGATGCATCTTTGGATAGCGGTCGATGAGTGGAGTAATAGTAGTAGATGCAGAATCGTTTCGGTCTACTTGTCTCGGACGTGATGCCTATATACATGATCATACCTAGATAACCTCATAACTATGCTCAATTCTGTCAATTGCTCAACAGTAATTTGTCTAGCGAAACCTATGGCCCCCGGGTATATTCTCATCATATCAATCTCCATCACTTTATTTACTTGCTTTGTTTTTACTTTGCTTTTACTTTTCACTTTGCATATTTATACCAAAAATACCAAAAATATTATCTCTATCAGATCTCACCCTCGTAAGTGACCGTGAAGGGATTGACAACCCCTAATCGCGTTGGTTGCGAGTAGCTATCGTTTTGTGCAGGTACGAGGGACTTGCGTGTGGCTTCCTACTGATTGATACCTTGGTTCTCAAAAACTGAGGGAAATACTTACGCTACTGTGCTGCATCATCCCCTCCTCTTTGGGGAAAACCAACGCAAGCTCAAGACGTAGCAAGAAGGATTTTTGGCACCGTTGCCGGGGAGGTCTACGCAAAAGTCAACATACCAAGTACCCATCACAATCCCTATCTCTCGCATTACATTATTTGCCATTTGCCTCTCATTTTCCTCTCCCCCACTTCACCCTTGCCGTTTTATTTGCCCTCTCTTTCCCAATCTCCTCCTCTCTTTCCGTTGCCTTTTCCTTTGCCTTTTGTTTGCCCGTGTTAGTTTGCTTGTTCGTCGTAATGGCTCAAGATGCTACCAAATTGTGTGACTTCACCAATACCAATAATAATGATTTCCTTAGCACTCTGATTGCTCCTCTTGCCAATACTGAATCTTGTGAAATCAATACTGCTTTGTTGAATCTTGTTATGAAAGATCAATTCGCCGGCCTTCCTAGTGAAGATGCCGCTACTCATCTGAATAGCTTCATTGATTTATGTGATATGCAAAAGAAAAAAGATGTCGTTAAATTGAAGCTATTTCCTTTTTCGCTTAGAGATCGTGCAAAAGCGTGGTTTTCATCTTTGCCTAAAAATAGTATTGATTCTTGGAACAAGTGCAAAGATGCTTTTATCTCTAAGTATTTTCGTCCCGCTAAGATTATCTCTCTTAGGAACAATATTATGAATTTTAAGCAACTTGATCATGTACATGTTGCACAAGCTTGGGAGAGAATGAAATTAATGATACGTAATTTTCCTACTCATGGTTTGAACTTATGGATGATTATACAATTTTTTTATGCTGGATTAAATTTTGCTTCTAGAAATCTTTTAGATTCGGCCGCGGGAGGCACTTTTATTGAAATCACTTTAGGATATGCTACTAAACTCCTAGATAATATTATAGTTAATTATTCTCAATGGCATACTGAAAGATCTACTAATAAAAAAGTGCATGCGATAGAAGAAATCAATGTTTTGAGTGGAAAGATAGATGAACTTATGAAATTATTTACTAAGAGTGTTTCTTCTGATCCTAATGATATGCCTTTGTCTACTTTGATTGAGAATAATAATGAATCTGTGGATGAGAATTTTGTTGGTAGGAATAATTTTGGTAACAACGCGTATAGAGGGAATTTTAATCCTAGGCCTTATCCTAGTAATCCTTCTAATAATTATGGAAATTCCTACAACAACTCTTATGGAAATTTTAATAAGATGTCTTCTGAATTTGAGAGTAGTGTTAAAGAGTTTATGAATTCACAGAAGAATTTTAATGCTTTGCTTGAAGAGAAATTGCTTAAAGTTGATGATTTGGCTAGGAACATTGATAGAATTTCTCTTGAGATTGATTCTTTAAAGCTTAGATCTATTCCTCCTATGCATGATATCAATGAGTCTCTCAAAGCTAGTATAATTTCCGTTGATGAGTGCAAAGAAAGAACCGCTAGGATGCGTGCTTCCAAAGATGCCTTTATTAAAGCGTGTTCTTCTAATTCCTATGAAAATCAAGATGAAGATCTGAAAGTTATAGATGTGTCCCCTATTAAATCTTTGATTTGCAATATGAATCTTGATGAAACTGATTATGATCTTCCTTTACCTAGAAGGCGTTCTAAGAATTCTGAGTTTTTAGATCTTGATGATGAAATTGATAAAAGTGGGATTGAAAGAAATAAAAATCGAGATATTGCTAAACCCAATATTTTGGATCTCAAGGAATTTAATTATGAAAATTGCTCTTTGATTGATTGTATTTCCTTGTTGCAATCCGTGCTAAATTCTCCTCATGCTTATAGTCAAAGTAAGGCTTTTACCGAACACATTATTGATGCCTTGATGCAATCTTATGAAGAAAAGCTTGAGTTGAAAGTTTCTATCCCTAGGAAACTCCATGATGAGTGGGAACCTACTATCAAAATTAAAATTAAAAATTATGAGTTTCATGCTTTGTGTGATTTGGGTGCTAGTGTCTACTATTCCCAAAACTTTATGTGATTTGCTAGATTCCGTGATTTTGATGATTGCTCTCTAAACTTGCATCTTACGGATTCCACTATTAAAAATCCTATGGGAAGAATTAATGATGTTCTTATTGTTGCAAATAGGAATTATGTGCCCGTAGATTTTATCGTTCTTGATATAGATTGCAATCCTTCATGTCCTATTATTATTGGTAGACCTTTCCTTAGAACGATTGGTGCGATTATTGATATGAAGGAAGGAAATATTACATTCCAATTCCCTTTAAAGAAGGGCATGGAACACTTTCCTAGAAAGAAAATAAAATTACCATATGAATCTATCATGAGAGCCACTTATGGATTGCCCACCAAAGATGGCAATACCTAGATCTATCCTTGCTTTTATGCCTAGCTAGGGGCGTTAAACGATAGCGCTTGTTGGGAAGCAACCCAATTTTATTTTTAGTTTTTTTTGTTTTTGCTTCTGTTTCGGAATAAATAATCCATATAGCCTCTGTTTAGATGTGGTTTTATCTTTTAATTAGTGTTTGTGCCAAGTTAAACCTATTAGATCTTCTTGGGAGATAGTTATTTGATCTTGCTGTAATTTCCAGAATCTTTGCGCTCAGTGCCCGAATTGTTAAAAATCACCAGAACGTGATAAAATAGTTATTCCAATTGCTGCTGATCAATAAACAAATTTTCCAGTTCGTCTAATTTTGGTAGAATTTTTTGGGTTCCAGAAGTTTGCGTTAGTTACATATTACTACAGACTGTTCTGTTTTTGACAGATTCTGTTTTTCGTGTGTTGTTTGCTTATTTTGATGATTCTATGGCTAGTAAAATAGTTTATAATCCATAGAGAAGTTGGAATACAGTAGATTTAACACCAATATAAATAAAGAATGAGTTCATTACAGTACCTTAAAGTAGTCTTTTGTTTTCTTTCTCTAACGGAGCTCACGAGATTTCTATTGAGTTTTGTGTTGTGAAGTTTTCAAGTTTTGGGTGAATTCTTTTGATGGATTATGGAACAAGGAGTGGCAAGAGCCTAAGCTTGGGGATTCCCATGGCACCCCCAAGATAATCCATGGACACCAAAAGTCAAAGCTTGGGATGCCCGGAAGGCATCCCTCTTTAAATCCACTTCCATCGGTAATTTACTTGGAGCTATATTTTTATTCACCAACATGATATGTGTTTTGCTTGGAGCGTCTTGTATTGTTTGTGTCTTTGCTTTTTAGTTTACCACAACCATCCTTGATGTACACACCTTTTGTGAGAGCCATACATGATTTGGAATTTGTTAGAATACTCTATGTGCTTCACTTATATCTTTTGAGCTTGATAATTTTGCTCGTAGTGCTTCACTTATATCTTTTTGAGCTTGATAGTTTTGCTCTAGTACTTCACTTAGATATTTTAGAGCACGTTGGTGGATTTTTTTAAAGCAACTTGATCTCTCATGCTTCACTTAGATCATTTTGATAGTCGTTAATAACATGGTAATTTGCTCAATGTTAATATACTTGGTGTTCGAGATATGTGAATTTTCTTTTGAGTGAATTGAATACTAAGATAAATTTAATGGTTAATAATTGTTTTGAGATATGGAGGTAATAATATCAAAGTCGTGCTAGTTGATAATTGTGAATTTCACAAATACTTGTGTTGAAGTTTGCAAGTCCCGTAGCATGCACGTATGGATAAAGTTGTGTAACAAATTTGAAGCATGAAGTGTACCTGGCTTGTGCATCCTTATGAGTGGCGGTCGGGACGAGCGATGGTCTTTTCCTACCAATCTATCCCCCTAGGAGCATTGTGCGTAGTACTTGATTTTTGATGGCTTCTAAATTTTTGCAATAAGTATATGAGTTCTTTTGACTAATGTTGAGCCCATGGATTATAGATACTTTTATCTTTCCGCACTTGCTAGCCTCTTCGGTACCGTGCATTGCCCTTTCTCACCTTGAGAGTTGGTGCAAACTTTGCCGGTGCATTCAAACCCCGTGATATGATACGCTCTTTCACACATAAACCTCCTTATATCTTCGTCAAAACAGCCACCATACCTACCTATCATGGCATTTCCATAGCCATTCCGAGATATATTTCCATGCAACTTCCATCATCATTATTATGACATACATTACTTTTGTCATGTTGCCATTGTATGATCATGTAGCTGACATCGTATTTGTGGCAAGGCCACCATGCATTATTTTCCATACATGTCACTCTTGATTCATTGCACCATCCCGGTACACCGCTGGAGGCATTCATATAGGGTCATATTTTGTTCTAAGTTTCGAGTTATAATTGTTGAGTTGTAATAGAAATAAAAGTGTGATGATCATCATTATTAGAGCATTTTCCCAAGTGAGGAAAGGATGATGGAGACTATGATTCCCCCATAAGTTGGGATGAGACTCCGGACGAAATAAAAAAAAAGAATAGGCCATAAAAAAAGAGAGAGAGAAAAGGCCCAAACAAAAAAAAATAACAAATAATGAGAGAAAAAGAGAGAAGGGACAATGCTACTGTCTTTTTACCACGCTTGTGCTTCAAAGTAGCTCCTTGTTCTTCATGTAGTGAGTCTCATATATTGTGCTTCAAAGTAGCACTAAGATCTTCATAATAGAGAGTCTCTCATTTTGTCACTTTCATATACTAGTGGGAATTTTCATTATAGAACTTGGCTTGTATATTCCAATGATGTGCTTCCTCAAAGTGCCCTAGGTCTTCGTGAGCAAGCAAGTTGGATGCACACCCACTTAGTTTCTTTTGTAGAGCTTTCATATACTTATAGCTCTAGTGCATCCGTTGCATGGCAATCCCTACTCCTCATGTTGACATCAATTGATGGGCATCTCCATAGCCCGTTAATTATCCTCGTCGATATGAGATTTTCTCCTTTTTTGTCTTCTCCACACAATCCGATCATCATATTTCTATTCCACCCATAGTGCTATACCCATGGCTCGCGCTCATGTATTGCGTAAAGGTTGAAAGAGTTTGAGATTATTTGAGTATGAAACAATTGCTTGGCTTGTCATCGGGGTATAGAAGTTGGGAACATCTTTGTGTGATTTAAAATGAAGCATAGCCTAACCATATGATTTTGTAGGGATGATCTTTCTTTGGCTATGTTATTTTGAGATGACATAATTACTTTGATTAGTATGCTTGAAGTATTATTATTTTTATGTCAATATGAACTTTTGTCTTAAATCTTTCGGATCTGAATATTCATATCACAAGTAAGAAGATTTATATTGAAATTATGCCAAAGTATCCTCCGCATCAAAAATTCTCTTTTTATCATTTACCTACTCGAGGACGAGCACGAATTAAGCTTAGGGATGCCTCGATACGTCTCCAACGTATCTATAATTTTTGATTGCTCCATGCTACTTTATCTACTATTTTGGACTATATTGGGCTTTATTTTCCACTTTTATATTACTTTTGGGACTAACCTATTAACCGGAGGCCCAGCCCAGAATTGCTGTTTTTTTGCCTATTTTAGTGTTTCGAAGAAACGGAATATCAAACGGAGTCCAAACGGAATGAAACCTTCGAACGTGATCTTCTCACGAACGTGATCCAGGAGACTTGGACCCTACTCCAAAAAGTGCCGAGGCGGTCACGAGGTGGAGGCGCTACCGGGCGCCCCCTACCTCATGGGCCCCCTGACGCTCCACCGACGTACTCCTTCCTCCTATATATACCTACGTACCCCAACAGATCAGGGGAGGAGCCAAAAACCTAATTCCACCGCCGTACCTTCCTGTATCCACGAGATCCCATCTTGGGGCCTGGTCCGGAGCTTCGCCGGAGGGGGCATCCACCACGGAGGCTTCTACATCAACACCATAGCCCCTCCGATGAAGTGTGAGTAGTTTACTTCAGACCTTCGGGTCCGTAGCTAGTAGCTAGATGGCTTCTTCTCTCTTTTTGGATCTCAATACAATGTTCTCCCCCTCTCGCGTGGAGATCTATTTGATGTAATCTTCCTTTTGCGGTGTGTTTGTTGAGACCGATGAATTGTGGGTTTATGATCCAACTTATCTATGGAAAATATTTGATTCTTATCTGAATTCTTTTATGAATGATTGAGTTATCTTTGCAAGTCTCTTCGAATTATCCGTTTGGTTTGGCTAACTAGATTGGTAGTTCTTGCAATGGGAGAAGTGCTTAGCTTTGGGTTCAATCTTGCGGTGTCCTTACCTAGTGACAGAAAGGGTTGCAAGGCACGTATTTTATTGTTTCTATCGAGGATAACAAGATGGGGTATTTATCATATTGCATGAATTTATTCCTCTACATCATGTCATCTTGCTTAAGGCGTTACTCTGTTTTTAACTTAATACTGTAGATGCATGCTGGATAGCGGTCGATGAGTGGAGTAATAGTAGTAGATGCAGAATCGTTTCGGTCTACTTGTCTCGGACGTGATGCCTATATACATGATCATACCTAGATAACCTCGTAACTATGCTCAATTCTGTCAATTGCTCAACAGTAATTTGTTCACCCACGATAAAATATCTATGCTCTTGAGAGAAGCCACTAGTGAAACCTATGGCCCCCGGGTCTATTCTCATCATATCAATCTCCATCACTTTATTTACTTACTTTGTTTTTTACTTTGGTTTTACTTTTCACTTTGCATCTTTATACCAAAAATACCAAAAACATTATCTCTATCAGATCTCACTCTCGTAAGTGACCGTGAAGGGATTGACAACCCCTAATCACGTTGGTTGCGAGTAGCTATCTTTTTGTGCAGGTACGAGGGACTTGCGTGTGGCCTCCTACTGGATTGATACCTTGGTTCTAAAAAACTGAGGGAAATACTTACGCTACTGTGCTGCATCATCCCCTCCTCTTCGGGGAAAACCAACGCAAGCTCAAGACATAGCAGCGGCCAAGCTCCCGGACATTGTTAAACGAGTACGGACTACTCCGCAGCTTGACAGTCCAGCTCGTCAGGATTTCGACTAGCAATTCGGCCTCCGTCTCAGTCCTGCCAAATGGTGACGTACGTACCACACGTACATAACTACGCAGTCAAAATACCATGGGTAAAGACGGAGGCGTAACTTAATTGTGGCCCATAATACGGCTCGACCTTTGATAATACACAAGTATAGGGGATCAATTGTAGCCTCTTTCTATAAGTAAGAGTGTTGAACCCAACGAGGAGCTAAAGGTAGAACAAATATTCCCTCAAGTTCTATCGACCACCGATACAACTCTACACACGCTTAACGTTCGCTTTACCTAAAACAAGTATGAAACTAGAAGTACTTTGTAGGTGATTTTGGATAGGTTTGCAAGAAAGTAAAGAACACGTAAATAAAAGCTAGGTCTGTTTAGATGAAGACACAACTAAGTTAGTTTTAGTAAAGAGCTTTTTGTCACGAGAAAGTTATTTTCCCTAGGCAATCGATAACTAGACCGGTAATCATTATTGCAATTTTATTTGAGGGAGAGGCATAAGCTAACGTACTTTCTCTACTTGGATCATATGCACTTATGATTGGAACTCCAGCAAGCATCCGCAACTACTAAAGATCATTAAGATAAAACCCAACCATAGCATTAAAGCATCAAGTCCTCTTTATCCCATACACAAACAACCTACTTTCTCGGGTCTGTGCTTCTGTCACTCACGCCACCCACCATAAGCAAATCATGAACATATTGCAAACCCTACAGCGGGAATCCCTCACGCTTGCGCGACACGGAGAGCACCATAGGACAACACCAATAATAAAACATGCAACTCAAACCAATCTTGATCATCAAATAACCCATAAGACAAAACGGAGCTACTCAAACATCATAATTTAGCCATACATCATTGGGAAATAATATATAGCGTTGAGCACCATGTTTAAGTAGAGATTACAACGGGTAAGAGAGAGGATACACCGCTGCATAGAGGGGGGAAGAGTTGGTGATGATGGTGGTGAAGTTGTGGGTGAAGATTGCGGTGATGATGATGGCCACAGCAGTGTTCCGGCGCCACCAGAAGAGAAGGGGAGAGGGGTCCTGAGGGAGTTCCGGACTAGGGGGTGTCCAGATAGCCGAACTATCATTATCGGCCGGACTCCAAGACTATGAAGATACAAGATTGAAGACTTCGTCCCGTGTCCGGATGGGACTTTCCTTGGCGTGGAAGGCAAGCTTGGCGATACGGATATGTAGATCTCCTACCATTGTAACCGACTCTGTGTAACCCTAACCCTATCCGATGTCTATATAAACCGGAGGGTAATCATACCATAGGCTAGCTTCTAGGGTTTAGCCTCTTTGATCACGTGGTAGATCTACTCTTGTAACACACATCATCAATATTAATCAAGAAGGACGTAGGGTTTTAACTCCATCAAGAGGGCCCGAACCTGGGTAAAACATCGTGTCCCTTGTCTCTTGTTACCATCCGCCTAGACGCGATTCGGGACCCCCTACCCGAGATCCGCCGGTTTTGACACCGACATTGGTGCTTTCATTGAGAGTTCCTACGTATGCGTCACCGATAGGGCTCGATGGCTCCTTTGATCATCAACAACGACGCGGTCCAGGTGAGACTTTTCTCCTGGACAGATCTTCGTGTTCGGCGGCTTTGCTGCTGCGGGCAATTAAGCAGCCATCCGAGCAGATCGAAAGCTACGCCCCTGGCCGTCGAGTCAGATTTGGAAGTTTAAACTATACGGCCGATATCCGCGGAGACTTGATCTTCGACGGATTCGAGCCGCAGCCGGCGATGCGCCTTTGTTCGATGGGCATGATCTAGCTCTGCAGCGAGCGATTGCCCTAGAGGCCGCACCTGCATCCGCTCCGACCCTTAATCCGGAGCCGGATTCCCTGATCAAGGACGAGTGGTTGGACACTGCCTCGGGGGCCTTAATCTCTACGGCGATCGAGCCGAACCCCATCCATCGCTGCGAAGACCTCGACCTGTGGTGCCGGACTCCTCTCCAAACTCCGAACCCCGCGCCCCGCCAATCGAATCCGATTGGGCGCCCGTCATTGAGTTCACATCGCGGACATCTTTCAAAGACTCGCCCTTTGGCGACATCCTGAATTCACTAAAGTCTCTCTCTTTATCCGGAGAGCCCTAGCCGGATTATGGTCAGGAAGGTTGGGAAACGGACGACGAAGAAATTCAACGCCCACCCACCACCCACTTGGTAGCCGCTGTCGGACATCTAACCGACATGCTAGACTACGACTCCGAAGACATCGACGGTATGGACGACGATGCCGGAGACGAACAATACCAGCGCCTACGAGGGCCTTTGGAAGGCCACCTCGTCATACGACATATATATGGTGAACATCCCAAAAGATGGGAACGACGATGGAACAACGGAGGATGACCCCTCCAAGAAGCAGCCCAAGCGCCGGCGTCAACAGCGCCGCTCTAAATCCCGCCACAGCAAGAATGAAGATTCCGGCACCGGAGATAACAATACACCGGACGGTCAAGACAATCCACTCCAGCAAGATCCGGTAGCGGGAAGATGGAGACGCCAACCGCACGCGAGAGCGGCAGAAGAAGAGGTAGAGGATTATATGCCTCCTCGGGACGAAGCAAGCCTCGACGATGATGAATTCGTCGTGCCTGAGAATCCCGTCGAACAAGAGCGTTTTATACGCATGCTTATGGCCACGGTGAACAGCCTCAAGAAAAAGCAGCAACAGCTTAGAGCTGATCAGGATCTGCTAGCCAACAGATGGACTGATGTCCTCGCGGCCGAAGAGCATGAGCTCGAACGCCCCTCCAAAAGCTACCCTAAACGCAAGCTGCTCCCCCGATTAGAGGAGGAGGCTTACGAACCCGCATCACCAGGAGACAATACGGCTGACCGACCACCCAGTGGTCGCGACAGAGAGGCCTCTAGGCCCTTCACTAGAACCGTACCCCGGCATCGCTCAAAAAGCACACGGCCAAAGGGGAACGCTCCGGACCTGCGAGATATATTGGAGGACAAGGCAAGAAAATCAAGATCGATCTATGGATCGGCGTGCGGCCCACGATGCGTGGCGACAACCGTCGCCGGACACGATAAGTCTGGTAAAATTTGAACAAAATGCAGACCAAGCTCTTTTGAGCTCCGTCGTGATATCGCCCAAAGACAGAGGCGCCAAGACACCCACTATGCTTCACAGGCGAAGTAATGGATCATCAAATCCCCGAAGGGTTTAAACCCGTCAATATTGAATCCTATGATGGCACAACAGACCCCACGGTTTGGATCGAAGACTATCTCCTTCACATCCACATGGCCCGCAGTGACGATCTTCACGCCATCAAGTACCTCCCCCTCAAGCTTAAAGGACCAGCCCGGCATTGGCTCAACAGCTTGCCAACAGAGTCAATTGGGAGCTGGGAGGACACGAAGCTGCATTCCTCGATAACTTCCAGTGGCACTTATGTGCGACCACCGACGGCGATGACCTAAGCCACATAATTCAGCAGCCAGACGAATCGGCGGACAAATTCTGGACACGGTTCTTAACCAAGAAAAACCAAATCGTCGATCGTCCGGGATGCGGAGGCCCTCGCGGTCTTCAAGCATAACATCCATGACGAGTGGCTTGCCCGGCACCTAGGACAGGAAAAGCGAAATCCATGGCAGCCCTCACATCACTCATGACCCGCTTCTGCGGGTGAGGACAGTAGCTAGCACGCAGCAACAACCTCGGCAAAAATTCTGGCAGTCCGGACTCCAAGGACCGAAATGGCAGGCAGCGTCATAACAAAACAAACGCGCAGATTAACGGCGACAATATGGAGGATACGGCGGTCAATGCCGGATTGAGGCTCTAAACCGGTCAGCGGAAAAAGCCATTCAAAAGAACTACTCGGTCCGTCCAATTTGGACCGAATACTCATTGCTTGTGCGGATACACGGCACCAAAAAGCCAGCTAACCACACCAACAGGGAATGTTGGGTATTCAAGCAGGCGAGCAAGTTAATTGCGAAAACAATGACAAGGGGATGCATAGCGATGGCGAGGACGAGACCCAACCGCCCGAACAATAGAGGATGAAGGGTTTCCCCACAGTGCGGACGGTGAACATGATATACGCAACGCACATACCCAAAAGGGAGCGGAAGCATGCACTCGAGGATGTCTCTGCGATGGAGCCAGTTGCCCTCAAGTTCAATCCATGGTCCTCCTGCCCGATCACTTTTGACCGAAGGACCACCCCACCAAAGATCCGCCACGGTGGATTCGCCAAGACCTTGGTCTTAGACCCAATCGTCGATGGATTTCACCTAACCGAGTCCTAATGGGCGGCGGCAGCCTGAACCTGCTTTACCGGGATATGGTCGCAAAATGGGCATAGACCCCTCAAGGATTAAACCTACCAAAACAACCTTTAAAGGCGTCATACCAGGTGTAGAAGCCAATTGTACAGGCTCAATTACACTGGAAGTGGTCTTCGGATCCCCGGATAACTTCCGAAGCGAGGAGTTAATCTTCGACATAGTCCCGTTCCGCAGCGGCTATCATGCCTTGCTCGGACATACCGCGTTTGCAAATTTCAACGCGGTGCCGCACTACGCATACCTATACGTCAAGATGCCAGGCCCTCGAGGAATCATCACGGTCAACGGAAACACTGAACATTCTCTCCGCATGGAGGAACATACAGCGGCTCTTGCGGCAGAAGTGCAATGCAGCCTCTTAAGGCAATTCTCGAGTCCGGCCGTTAAGCGACCGGACACAGCCAAGCGCGCCCGGAGTAACTTACAACAAGACCACAGCACGTTAGAAACGCCAGCGTGGCGATGCGGCCCCAACCCCAGCTCCTGCGAAACGTCAAAGCAGGTCCTTCGCGTACACCATTACGCTTTGAAGATACCATGGGCATGGGGAGAGGGGCACGACCACGATAAACCCAGACTGCGGCTCAACCACACCAGGGGCTCTCAAGTGCGTCGTTCCTTTTTCTTTTTCTTTTTTACCCTTTACTTTTTACCCACATGACTCCGTTTGTCAGAGGCCTGTCCGTGACGGACACTGCCGAACTCACGATGCAACAGCCGGGGAAGGATAAAGGCTACAACGAATATCTGGTGGTCTCCATTACGAGCATTTTTATACACCAATCTGCAGCCTACCCCTGGAGGGGGACATGCTTAACAGTCCCATACCTTGCTTATCGCACTATTTGTATCGTTCTGCATTCGTAGCAGCACTTATTGAATAAAACAATGCAACACCTTTTTGCTTATAATTGCATTTCTTTTTCATACATATGTTCATTCACGACATGTTGCATCCGTACACTTTGGTACGGCTAATATACACCGGGGGCTTATGTTCCCCGCATTATGGTATGATGAGTCCGAACACTTTCACAAGTGCGGCACCCCGAACTTATAGCACTATATGCATCGGCTCCGAATCATGTCTTGGGTCAATAGTTGGGTTTGCCGGCTCCCATGTTTTGGTACCTTACGTCCCGTTATATCGGCTAAGGTAGCACTGGGAGAACCACTGCGATTCCATGATTGAGCTGGGTTAACGCCTCGATGGAGAAAGCTAAAACTGACCGTCATGATGAGGCGAGAGACCGTCGCTGTTCGAGAGGTTTTTGCGAGTCCTTAAAGACTTATGCCGCTTAGAGCGAGGAGCCGGATACTGTCCGGCCAAGTCGTGGATAGCGTCCCAAATTGACCTTCCGAAGACTAGGTGCTTCTCCTAAATTTTAAATTATAGAATTCTATGGCTAAGTGAGAGTGTTCAAGCATTATAAGTCCGGTTGCCTTGTTCGCTGTGTTGAGCGCCTCCCTAGATGGACCCAAAAATAGGAACAAGAGCGCTCAAGTTTATCCCGAACACCCCAGCACTCGTGGCATGGGGGCTGAAGCCGACGACTTGCCATCTCTCAGATTTGATAAACAACCATACGAAGGTAATATTTTAAATTAACAAGTGTTGCTTAGCGCATATGAACTAAGTTTTCAGTACAGGATAACAAAATGCGAGTCTACTCAAATATTACATCTTTGGAGCACTCACCCGCAATAGTGCGGGCGCCCTTAAGCACACTCTTATAATACGTCTCGGGCGTGCGATGCTCCTTGCCCTCTGGTGGCGGGTCCGTCACGAGCTTCTGAGCATCCATCTTGCCCCAGTGCACCTTTGTGCGGGCAAGGGCCCGACGGGCACCCTCAATACAAGCGGAATGCTTGATAACTTCAACCCACGGGCATGCATCCATCAGCTGCCGCACCAGGCCGAAGTAGCTCCCAGGCATGGCCTCCTTAGGCCACAGCCGAACTATGAGGCCCTTCATGGCCTGTTCGGCCGCCTTGTGGAGCTCGACCAGCTGCTTCAGCTGGTCGCTAAGGGGCACCGGTGTTCGGCCTCAAGATATCGAGACCAGAAGACCTTCTCCGTCGAGCTCCCTCCTCGGCCCGGTAGAATGCGGCAGACATCAGACACGCTCTTGAGGAAGATCTGCGAACGCTCTGGAGAGCTCCGAATCGGGTAAGCAACAGGTAGTTAACTCTCACATGCTTACTTTGCATGAAAAATGCCTTACCGCTGCTATTTTCTTCACCGCCTCAATCTCTGGAGGGCCTTGTAAACCCGGCCTTAGCGGCTTTGGCACTCTCAAGAGCCGTTGCAAGCTCAGACTCTCGAGTCTTGAGTCACGCTCCAAGTTCTCATGTTTTTCACGAGATCACGGAGCTCTTGCTGTACCTCCGCCACCGCGCCTCTGCTTCTCTCGCTCGGTGCGCTGGGCCGCATTACGTTCGCCGCTGCCACCGCCTCCTTCAGTGGTCGCCACCTCGTTAGTGGCCCCTACAATACCCACGTTATCCTTGTCATTTTTCTTGCAACCAAATCCTTTTCTCAGAAGGTACAATTTTCATAAGGTATTACTCACCTTCTTTTTCCTCGAGCTGCTTCTTGGCATGGCCGAGCTCGTTCTCGGACCGCTCAAGGTTTTCCTTCAAAGTATTGACCTCCGCAGTCAGTGCGGCGGAGGTCAGAAGCACATCCTGCAATCCCATATTGACATATTTTTTATATGACTCCTGCGTTTATCTTTCTAAAGATCCTCAGTCCGGATTTTCTTTCCGAACACCGAACCGAGCATCAGGGGCTACTGTCTATGCGGTACCATTTTACATATATTGAAATTCTTACCTCAAAGCCTGTTAAAAGGCTGCTGCAGGCTTCGGTCAGCCCGCTCTTGGCTGAACCTTTCAATCACCGCACTCATAATAAAGGCGGTGTTCCTCTTCAATGGAGGCGCCGTTGAGCGCCTCAACCAATTATCCGGCACCTCCGGTTGGGCGGAGGCAGCCGGCGTCATGGTCTTGCCCTTCTTACGAAGGGTGCCGCCACGGACTCCGGAGCCACTGTGGCCTCCGGGCTGAGTCCGTGCAGTCCGGGAGGGTCTCTGTGACACCTCCGGGCCTCCTCCTCCTGGTGGGTCCTTTTCCGGGATCCCACCTCGGCGTCGTCCGGACACGGGGTGGAGGCAGTCGGAAGGAATCCATATCCGACGCACTCCAAGGACCCGCTCGGCAAACGGGAAGATCATCCTTGGGCGGACTGCGAGGTTGTATGCGGCATTAGAAAAGACATTATGTGGCGAAAAGAAAAACCTTGAAGTTATTCGGGAATCCGGATACTTACGATCTCGCCAGGCTTGGCCCTTGGAGGCCGATCCTCGTCCTCGTCCTTTGGCGTTGGCGGAGCAGTCCGGGAAGAGTTTTTCCCTTCTTGGACCCTTGGCCTCCCTTGTTGGGGAGGCCTTCCTTTCTTCCCTCCTTCACCGGGGAGAGGCTTTCTTCTTCTCCTCCTCGCCTTGGTGGGAGGAGTCGGCCTCGATTCATCATCCGATAGCACCTGAAAACGGGAACTCTTCCGAGTCCCGTGGCCGTCTTCTTGGCCTTCTTCTCCGGCACCACGTGGTGCCGGAGCCAGCAGCCCCGTTAGGCGGGCATCCGCTGGTCCTTCCGGCAATGGGGCCGGACAGATAAACTGCTCGCCTTCGCCAGCCAGTCCTGTCAAAGGTAAAGGGAGTTTAGATCCCGCATAGAGTCAAACTATGGAAAACAAGTGGTGAAATCACTTACCTCGTCAGCTGGACGCTGCGAGTGGAATCCGCGATCTTCGGTAGCGGATGCGGGAGCTTCGGCGCCCTTGAACAGCACCTTCCAGACATCTTACGTGCGTAGTGTCGAAAAGCCCGCCAGTGGTCCGGTGCTTCACGGATCAAACTCCCACATGTTGAAGCCCCGTCACTGCACGGAGAATACGGCGGATGAGCATGACTGGACTACGTTGACAAGCTTGAGCTTCTTGTCCACCAGCTTACGGATACAGGCTTGGAGTCCGGTCAGCTCCTCCGAATCCCCCAAATCCGCCACTCTCTCTCCGTGAGGTGAGCCGTGTAGGAATGCCAGATCTGAATTGGGGGCCGCCCAATCAGGGTCACGCGGCTCGGTGATGTAGAACCACCCTGATTGCCACCCCTTGATGGTTTCCACGAAAGTGCCCTCTAGCCACGTAACATGGGACATCCTGCCCACCATGGCGCCTCCACACTCCGATTGGCTGCCCTTCACAACCTTCGGCTTGACACTGAAGGTCTTGAGCCACAAGCCGAAGTGGGGCTGGATGCAGAGGAAGGCCTCGCACACGACGATAAACGCAGAGATGTTGAGGATAAAATTCGGGGCCAGATCATGGAAATCTAGGCCGTAGTAGAACATGAGCCCCCGGACAAAGGGATGAAGCGGGAAGCCCAGTCCGCGAAGGAAATGGGGAAGAAATACTACCCTCTCATGGGGCCTGGGTTTGGGGACGAGCTCTCCCTCGTCGGGGAGCCGATGCGCGATGTTCTTTGGACAAATATCCGGCCACGCAGCTTCGGATCTGCCCCTCCGTGACGGAGGAGGCCATCCACTTGCCTCCCGCTCCGGACATAGTTGGAGAAGGTTGAGGTGAGAAGTGCGGACTTGGGCGCTGGAGCTTGAGTTCGTGGAGATGGATAAGCCAAGGAGGACGAAGGCGCAGTAAAAGGGTTGGATCTTTATCCCTTATATGGGCGGACAAAAACATGTTTCCCGCTGGCCCTGGTAAAACTCGCTTATCCCCAAGCGCCACAATCAATGGCGCGGTTGGGTTACCCACATCCGTATTGATGGGAATCCCGGAATAAGGGGAACACGATCTACGCTCGACAAGACGTGCCAAGGAAACCGCTTTGCTAAACGCTACCGAGGTGGAACAATAAAAACAATTTGAGTAAAGGCTTGGTAGTGGTGCGACGTCACGCCACGTATCGTCGCCAGAGATTGATCTTGTGTAATATCATTCTCTCTAAGGTGGTATGTGGAATTTATTTTTGCAGAGCCGGACACTATCCTGGTGTTCACAATCTTCTATAAATTATTCAGAGGAAGAACCCGCCTTGCAATGCCGAAGACAACATGCGCGCCGGACTCATCGTCATTGAAGCCTGGTTCAGGGGCTCTTGAGGAGTTAGGACTAGGGGGTGTCCGGATAGTCGAACTATCATCATCGGCGGACTCCAAGACTATGAAGATACAAGATTGAAGACTTCGTCCGTGTCCGGATGGGACTTTCCTTGGCGTTGAAGGCAAGCTTGGCGATCTGGATATGTAGATCTTCTACCATTGTAACCGACTCTGTAACCCTAACCCTATCCGGTGTCTATATAAACCGGAGGGTTTTAGTCCGTAGGATCTAACAACAATCATACCATAGGCTAGCTTCTAGGGTTTAGCCTCTTTGATCTCGTGGTAGATCTACTCTTGTAACACACATCTCAATATTAATCAAGCAGGACGTAGGGTTTTACCTCCATCAAGAGGGCCCGGACCTGGGTAAAACATCGTGTCCCTTGTCTCCTGTTACCATCCGCCTAGACGCACAATTCGGGACCCCCTACCCGAGATCCGCCGGTTTTGACACCGACAGGTCCCCTTCGTATTCTTCTTCCTTGACCTCCTCCCTAGATGGGAGAAGGGTTCCCCTCTGGTCCTTGGCCTCCATGGTGTGGGAGGGGTGAGAGCCCCTCCGAGATTGGATCTGTCTCTCTGTCTCTCTCTGTTTCTGCGTTCCCATCCGCTGCCCTTTCACCGTTTCGTATATATATGGAGATCCGTAACTCCGATTGGACTGAAACCTTCGGCGTGATTTTTTTTACCAAAAAATAGCTTTCTTGCGGCTGAAGAAGGGCATCAACCGCCTTACGGGCGGACCACGAGGGTCAGGGGCGCGCCCAGGGGGGCAGGCGCGCCCCCCTGCCTCATGGCCACCTCGGGCACCGTTTCACGTTAATCTTTCTCCCAGATTTTCCAAATATTCCAAAAATAAGCTCTGTCCGTTTTTATACCGTTTGGACTCCGTTTGACATTGGGTTTCTGCAAAACATAAAACATGCAACAAACAGAAGGCCTTTGAGCCTTTGGATCAATATGTTAGTCCCAAAATAGTATAAAAAGTTGCCAAAAAGTATATGAAAGTTGTTTAATATTGGCATGGAACAATAAAAAATTATAGATATGACGAAGACGTATAAACCTTCCCTAGGCACACCAACTTTCCCTTTTTCTTTTTTTCCTTTTCAGGTTTCTTTTCCACAGGCCCCTCACGACGGCCCGATCATCGATCCTTTCGAAGGATGGATACACCAAGGCGGCAAGTAGCCTAGACGTGTGGGTGAATCTCTAGATGGTCTTCTTGATGATCACTCTACCTGTTTTCACGACCCGCATGCAGCTCCCCCTTGGTCTTGGCATGTTAAACAACCCTGTTGCTTATCGCACTATTTGTACAAATATGCTTTGACGTATTAATCAAATTATAATGGAAACAGTTTGCGGCCCAACTTATGTGGCACTGGCTTACTACTTCATTTTATTTTGCTATTCTTATCGATTTCACCCGTACACTTTGGTACGCTTTAATTCGCCAGGGGCTTTATTGCGCTCCATATTATGGCAACAAAGTCCGAACACTTTTTTGCAGTATAGTTCGGCTCCCCGAATTTAGCATCATATGCATCGGCTCCGAATCATGTCTTTGGTCAATAGTTGGGTTGCCCGGCTCCTGTGCTTGCTACCTTACGTTTCGTCCTATCGGCTAGGGTAGTAAAGGGAGAACTACTGCGATTGTGTTTCTGGTTTATCCGGGTAAACACCTCAGTAGAGAAAGCCGAAAACTGACTGTCATGATGTGGCGAGAGCTGGTCAGCTATTCGGAGGTTAAAATCTCTTGTGATTTTCCCCCGCATTATGCGACGGATCGGCCTCCACCTAATCAGGTGTCTACATCACCCTAGCCCGGATTAACAAATACTAACTAGGGGCTGCGCCTACATTTCTATTGTCAAATTCCTATGGCTAAGTGAGGGTGATAAAGCCACATAGTCTGATTGCCTGGTTCGCTGCGCTAAACACCTCCTTCAAGGACCAAACTCTTGGATCAAGAGTGTTTAGGTTTCAACATGAACACCCCCATACTACCTACATGGGGGCTGAAGCCGATGACCGGCCAACTCTCAGATTTAATAAAACGTCCGCACAGGAGGCAAACTTTTAAACAAACAACAAGCATTATATTACATATCAGGTTTGTTTCATAATACATGACGGGATAACATGAATGTCTTCATTCAAAGATAATGTCTTTTGCACACTGGCCCTCTACAATGCAGGATCCCTTCAGGACATCATCAAAATACCACTCGGGCATGCGGTGCTCCTTGCCCGCGGGCGGTCCCTCACTCGCGAGCTTGACGGCGTCCATCTTCGCCCACTGCACCTTGACATGGGCGAAGGCCATTCGCGCACCTTCGATGCAGACCGACCGCTTGATGGCATCAAGCAGAGGGCAGGCATCGACCAGCCGCTTCACGAGCCCAAAGTAGTTGCTGGGTATGGCTTCGGCAGGCCACAGACGGATTATCAAATACTTCATGGCCGATTCGGCAACCCTATGCAGTTCGGTCAACTGTTTCAGCTGATCGCTAAAGGGCACCGGATGCTCTGGCGCAAGGTATTGCGACCAGAATAGCTTCTCCGTTGAGCTCCCCTCTTCGGCTCGGAAGAACTCCGCAGCATCAGCAACACTGCATGGCAGATCCACAAACGCTCCTGGAGAACTCCAAATCCGGGTCAGTAAGAGGTACCTTTTCTTCACATATTTGCTCTGCATAATAAAGGCCTTACCCGCCGCAATTTTCCTGGCCTCCTGGATTTCCTGGAGGGCGCCCTGGGCTTCAACCCGGGCCTCTTGTGCACTTTGGCGGGCCTTAGCAAGTTCTGACTCTTGGTCCGCACTCTGGCGCTCCAAAGACTCGCATTTCTTCACGGCGTCTTGGAGCTCCTGCTGGACCTCCCCGACCCTTGCCTCATGTTTTTCACGGGTGGCTTGTTCCTTTGCCGCTCTCTTCTGGGCCTGGGCCAACGTGTTCTTGAGGGACTCCACCTTGGTCGCAGCTCCTACGAAATATCATGAAAACATGATCAACACAAACAATTCATATCTTTCTAGATCTGAATAGGCCATTGCATACCTTGCTTGTCCTCTAGTTGTTTTTTCACACGGCCGAGCTCTTCCTCGGCCCGCTCCAGACTCTGCTTAAGTTTGGAGACTTCGACAGAATGGGAGGTTGCAGCTAGCATCGATGCCTGCTTATTCACATAGACATGTATGGTTAGTCTCCTGCGAAAATTATTTGATCCTCTGTCCGGCTTTTCTTTTCAAACACCGGTCAGAGTCTCTGGGGCTACTGTCTATACTATGACATTCTTTTTCGATAATTACGCAGCATACCTCAAAGCCTGTTAGAAGGTTGGTGTAGGCTTCGGTCAGTCCGCTCTTAGCGGACTGAACCCTTTCAACCACCGTACCCATGAGGATATGGTGTTCCTCAACAATGGAAGCACTTTGCAGTGCTTCCAGTAGAGTATCCGGTGCCTGTGGATGGACAGAGGTCACCGGCTGAATAGGTGCACCTCCTTATTTCGAAGGAGGCTGCTTGCCTGATTCTGGAGCCATATGGGCCTCCGGAATAGTATTCGGCTGGGGGCCGAATTGGATATGGCCCCCATCGCCAGTCTCCGGGGGGATTTGCTCCCCATGTGTCCGGCGGCCGAGGTATCACCCTCTGGCGCCACCCTGACGGCCTCCTTATCTCTCCCTGGCCTAGGGAGGTCCTTCGGGACAACACCTCGGCGTCGTCCATGGTCCTGGGAGAGGAGGCCGCCGGAAGTGACCCGCTATCCATCACCTTTGGATCCAGCGAATTCCCCGAAGACGAGGATCACTGGGGCGGGCGTGGGTGGACTGCAGCGCATGATTCGAAATATTAAAACCAGAAAGTAAAGAAGTTGGATATACGTGTGTATAAGTGCCTTTGAGTACTTACGATTCAGCCAAGGGCTTCTCCCTGGGGCGCCACTCGGAGCTGCTATCAGTGTCCAACGCGGGTGTTGTCCGCGAGGGAGACCCTCCCCTTCTTGGACGCCTCTGCCTCCAGATGCATGGAGGCCCCCCTTTTCTTCCTTCCCCCCTTAGGGGGAGAGTTGCTTTCC
The DNA here is from genome assembly GCA_021605145.1 of Aegilops bicornis. Lineage (NCBI taxonomy): Eukaryota > Viridiplantae > Streptophyta > Magnoliopsida > Poales > Poaceae > Aegilops > Aegilops bicornis. The sequence continues at coordinate 491,396,881 of CM038674.1, forward strand.
TCCTCCTCCTCGTTGTTCTTGGTGGGGAGGAGTGGGTTTCGGCGTCTTCAGACGTCATGTCCGAAGTACCTTTATATCGGAGGCCACTTCTGGTCTCCTTGGCCTTCTTCTTGGCCTTCTTCTTCGGCACCTGGTAGGGCGCCGGAACCAGCATGTTCGTTAGAAGTGGGATAGCTGGGTTTTCGGGCAGCGGAGCCGGACACTGGATCCGCTCCGCCTTCTTTGTCCAGCCCTGAAAAGACAGATAGGGAAGCTTAGACATCTCCCTTGAATGTACAAGTGCAGGATACACCTTGAAATACAAAAAACTTACCGGACTGGCGGGATGGGTCAGGTTGTACCCACGGTCCTCGGTCGTCTTCGACCACGTCTCATTGGCCTTAAAAAGCACCTTTCAGATGCCTTCGTGTGTAGCGTCGAAGAACTGTTGCAAGTTCTGGTGCTTGGCCGGATCGAACACCCACAAATTGCAAGTCCGGCTTTGGCAAGGAAGGATCCGGTGAAAAAGCATCACCTGGATCACATTGACAAGCTTGATGTTCTTGTTCACCATGCTCTTGATGCGGATTTGCAGCGCTGACACCTCGCCCGACGATGCCCAGTCCATGCCCTTTTCTAGCCAGGAGGTAAGCCACATTGGGGCCCTGGACTTGAATTTGGGAGCCGCGGCCCAGGTGGTGTCGCGGGGCTCTGTGACGTAGAACCAGTGTTGTTGCCACCCTTTGACAGTCTCCACAAAGGTGCCTTTAGGCCACGCAACGTTGGACATCTTGCTCACCATAGCGCCTCCGCACTCTGCATGCTGACCACCCACCACCTTCGGCTTCACATTGAAGGTTTTCAGCCACAATCCAAAGTGAGGTGGGATGCGGAGGAAGGCCTCGCACACGACAATGAATGCCGAGATGTTGAGGAAGGAGTTTGGGGCCAGATCATGAAAATCTAGCCCATAGTAGAACATGAGTGCGTGGACGAAGGGGTGGAGAGGAAATCCCAACCCGCAGACGAATTGTGGGATGAATACCACCCTCTCATGGGGCTTCGGGGTGGGGACGATATGCCCCTTGGCCGGAAGCCGGTGGGCGATTTCCTGGGCCAAGTACCCCGCCTCCCGGAGCTTCGTGATGTCCTTCTCTGTGACGGAGGAGGCCATCCACTTGCCCTGCGCTCCAGATCCGGACATGGTCGGAGTGCTTTTTTGTGGCGGAAAGGATGGAAGCTTGGGCCCTGGAGCTAGAGAATGGGTGGGCAGAGAGAAAGAAGGCGTGGGTGAAAAGGTGAATCCTTATCTCTTTATAAAGGCAACGAATATCAAGCGCCTCCCCATTCACCTTAAAACTCGCCTATTCTCCAAGGGTCGTGCAGACGGCGCGGTTGGATTACCCACGCCCGTATTGATGAGAATCCCGCAATAAGGGACACGATCTCTGCTTCGACAAGACGTGCCAATGGAAATCACATCTCAAAACAAGGAGCGGGAGGCTAAAAACGGTTCAAAATAATGACCGGGCGGAGACGTGGCGTCTCACTACAGAAGATGTCAGTATATGGAACTTGTCAAATATTATACTCTTTGCGGAGCTTATTTTGCAGAGCCGGACAGGTTATCTGTGTTCGAAGACTACTTTGAAATATTCGGAGGAGGAACCCACCTTGCAATGCTGAAGACAATCTGCACGCCGGACACATCGCCATTGAAGCCTGGTTCAGGGGCTACTGAGGGAGTCCTGGATTAAGGGGTCCTCAGGCGTCCGGGCTATGTGACATGGGCCGGACTGATGGGCCATGAAGATACAAGATAGAAGACTTCCTCCCATGTCCGGATGGGACTCTCCTTTGCGTGGATGGCAAGCTTGGCATTCAGATATGAAGATTCCTTCCTCTGCAAACCGACTCTATACAACCCTAGGCCCCTCCGGTGTCTATATAAACCGGAGGGTTTAGTCCGTAGAGGCAATCACAATCATACAGGCTAGACATCTAGGGTTTAGCCATTACGATCTCGTGGTAGATCAACTCTTGTAATCCACATATTCATCAAGATCAATCAAGCAGGAAGTAGGGTATTACCTCCATCAAGAGGGCCCAAACCTGGTTAAACATCGTGTCCCCATCTCCTGTTACCATCGTCCTTAGACGCACAGTTCGGGACCCCCTACCCAAGATCCGCCGGTTTTGACACCGAAAGCCATGGTTGGTGAAGTGGCATCGTCTTCTTCATCGACGACTCTCGCAACAACAGTTGCAGCCGAAGATGAACGCTCAGAATCTTCAATTGAGGGAGTGCGGTGCCAGCTTGCATTTTTTGGAGGCCTGGAATCAAACTTGAAGTCCTTAGTGAAGCCATCTTCGTGAAGATCATCTTCAGGACAGAGCAGTGTGAGACTCTTCCAGGACCGCCGACAGGCTTCATGGGCAACAAACGAGTTCTTGGTGGCCAAATTTCGAATATGATTGACATCCACCAAGATACTCTGCATCTGACGCTTAAGCCAGTCATGATGCTTGTCCTGCTTCTGATGCAAGGGCACAAGTTCTCGATCATTGAGTACATGAGAACGCTTCTGAGGCCTTTGGGCAACCGTACTGACAATGGCTTCGGTGTTGGCATGATGTGGCACTCTCATATTGCCAGCCAGAGGATAAGTGGGAGTTGCAGCATTGGGGACAAGAATTCCCTCTATTGGTTGCGAGAAGCTTTGGTGTTCGACATTGTGAAGATGTAGAGGCTTCTTGGCAGGCTCGGGGTAGATGGCTTCAATGGACAGATCTACCTCAGGCAGAAAAACAAGATGGTTTCACGCTGAGGGCTGATAGTCAACAGAAGAATGGAGCTTGATCAGGTGCATCACCCATGGAGCATAAAACTTCAGGCCAAATAGATCAATCCCAGATGCAGCTAGTTGTCTGATGAAGCAATCCTGGGTATTGAAATCTGAGGCCATTGATGATATAAAAGACCAAAGTCTTCATGGCTCCTTCAAGTTTGGCTTCAGAAGAATATCCCTTGATTGGCCATGAGTACGTCTCGAATATGATAAATCGTGCATGGCAAGTACTCGAGGTCCTTGACGAAGAACTCCTTGGGGTATTCAACATCTTGAGGCAATGGCTTCATCATGCTAAGCATTTGACTCATATTGGGCTCGGGCCTCTGAAAGATACTCTGAAGTTCATTTCTGTGCAGCTGACAACCAGGTTCGTACAACTCACCTGGAATGGGCAGGGAAGTAAGCTCAATGATGTCTTGAGCTTTGGCTTCATGATGCACATCTCCTGATATCCACTCAAGGATCCATGATCCCTGTTGTAGCCCTGAATATGAAGTGTGGCATAGAACTGCAGTAGAAACTCTTCATTCTAGTGCTCTTTGTCTGTTACGAATGGCAGAAGACCAACCTCTCTAAAGCAGTCAAGATCTTCTTCAAGACAGGGCAACCCAGCAATAGCTTCACAATCAAGACGCATGTGTGGAAATATTCGCTCTTGATTGTATAGAATGTAGGAGTAATAGCTGCGCTGCTGATGGCTCCAAAATCGATCGGAAGAGATTTTTGGCTTCAAGTAGGGATTGTTGGCACTGTTAAAGAAGGTGTTGTGTGCTCTGAAGCTGTTCACGCTGAATGAGCTTGACATTGTTGCAGCACCTGGAAGCCTTGGCAGTCGTGCCTTGGGATTCTGAACTTGTGGCCTTTCCTCCACATGGTAGTCATACTGTGGTCCAAGAGTAGTGGGAGGAACCATAATAGGCCATTTTACAGTGACAGCCTGTCCATGATCAAATGCCTGTTCAATGGTGACAGGCCTTGGAGGTGGAACAGTGGCTTCAGCATTCACATTGGCTTCAGGCTCCACGTGAGCCTCAGGCACCACATTGTCTTCAACCATGACAGTGTCATTGGCTTCAGTAGCTTTGTTGGTGGCTGAGGGAGTCCTGGATTAAGGGGTCCTCGGGCGTCCGGGCTATGTGACGTGGAACGGACTGATGGGCCATGAAGATACAAGATAGAAGACTTCCTCCCGTGTCCGGATGGGACTCTCCTTTGCGTGGATGGCAAGCTTGGCATTCGGATATGATGATTCCTTCCTCTGTAAACCGACTCTGTACAACCCTAGGCCCCTTCGGTGTCTATTTAAACCGGAGGGTTTAGACCGTAGAGGCAATCACAATCATACAGGCTAGACATCTAGGGTTTAGCCATTACGATCTCGTGGTAGATCAACTATTGTAATCCTCATATTCATCAAGACCAATCAAGTAGGAAGTAGGGTATTAGCTCCATCAAGAGGGCCCGAACCTGGGTAAACATCGTGTCCCCCGTCTCTTGTTACCATCGACCTTAGACGCACAGTTCGGGACCCCCTACCCGAGATCCGCCAGTTTTGAAACAAGCCGGCAAGCTCAATGCCGAACACAAAGGGAAGGGGCTGCCCAGTGATAGTGAAGAAGATGAGGCTCGCCTACCGAGTACCAGGGGACAGAAGCAATTTACCCCCAAAGTAAAAATAGTAAACATGATATACGTGACGCATACCTCTGAAAGGGAGCGCAGGCACAAACTATGAGACGACCACGCCATAAAGCTGGACGCCCCAAAATTCAACCCATGGGCGACCTGCTCGATCACTTTTGATCCCAAGGACCACCCAACCAGTATCCCTCACGGAGGTTTGGCAGCTCTGGTCCTCGATGCAATTATCGGCGGATTTCATCTCACGCGAGTCCTCATGGACGGCGGCAGTAACCTCAATTTATTCTATCAATGCACTGTCCGCAAAACGGGCATTGACCCTTCAAGGATCAAGCCCACCACAACTACCTTCAAGGGAGTAATACCCGGCGTAGAAGCTCACGACACAGGCTCAATCTCACTGGAAATCGTCTTCGGTTCACCGGAAAACTTCCGACGCGAAGACTTGATCTTTGATATTGTCCCATTCCGAATTGGCTACCACGCACTGCTCGGGCGGACCACTTTTGCTCGTTTCAATGCGGTCCCAAACTACGCCTATCTAAAGCTTAAGATGCCCGGTCCGCACGGTACCATAACGGTCAACGGAAACATGGAATGCTCCCTCCACACTGAGGGTCATACCATGGTAGTCGCAGCCTAAGTACAAAGCGGCCTCCTCAAGCCGCATATCTCATCGGTCATTAAACCGCCGGCCTCTACTGCACTGGAACGGTCAATTTTAGAGCTGGATTAGCAGCTCCGCCTCTGTCGATTCGCCTCTTATACCCGCGGAGTTTGCACCGCGCATACATAATTATGCACTCAAAATACCTTGGTCATCAGCGGAGGCACATTACGGACAGGCCTACAAAGCGGTTCGTCCGGACTTTAACCTTTTCTCTTTTTCCTAACTACTTTCTTATCTTTTTTACCATAGGTGAATCAATACCTGTCTGTCCTATGGACTGCAAAGGACTCTTTATGAGCCCGTATTTCCTACAAATAACCGGGGATTGCTCCTTTAGGAAGCCTTTTCGCGGAAGCATATGCAGCGCAACCGTGCGACAGGAGGTCCAAAAGATTTTTTGTAGACCAAAGACTCTATTTGAAACCTGTACGGAGCCTTTTTTTCCTCAGCCCTCGACCCCTGGCACGAAAAATGGCCTGGGTGGTGGTGTCATAATTTGTAAGATTACGTTCGACGTATCAATCACATTTTAGTGAACGTAATCTGTCTTCAATATTTGCTTTTCCGCATACAAATGTACCTTGCTTCTTCGGTCGTTTCACGCAGACACCTCGGCACAAATTGCCAGGGGCTTGATACGGCAACATATGGGTTGCCGAAAAAAGCCCGAACAGCTCTATAGCATACTTCGGCATCACGAGTTTGGCATTATATGCATCAGCTCCGAATCATGTCTTTGGTCAATAGTTGGGTTGCCCGACTCCTGTGCTTGCTACCCTACGTTCCATCTTATCGGCTAGGGTAGTAAAGGGAGAACTACTGCGATTGTGTTTCCAGTTAACCTGGTCAAACACCTCAGTAGAGAAAGCCGAAAACTAACTGTCATGATGCGACGAGAGCTGGTCAACCACTCGCGACTTATCAGAATCTTTTGCGATTTCTTCCGTATTACACGAAGGACCATCTTTCTGGTCACCTATGTAATGCAACCGTATTCGGATAACTGCGTCCGTACCAGGGGCTACATCGTAGACCCACCGTAAAACTCCTATGGCTAAGTGAAGGTTTTAAAGCCCTATAGTCCGATTGCCTAGTTTGCCACACTGACTCCTCCGTTCCGGACCAAGACATTGGGTCAAGAGTGATCAGGTGCTATTCCAAACACCCTCATATTATATGCGAGGGGGCCGAAGCCGACGACTGGCAAACTTTCAGGTTATAAGAAACGGCCGCACATGAGGAAATAAATGGCAAAGGTATATAACACAACTTTGATGTATCATAATATTGTTTCCACAATTCTGGTACATTTATTCAAATATAATATCCTTCGAGCACTAACCCTCTATCAAGCGGGCGCCCTCTAGGATGTCCTCCATATATTGCTCCGGCGTGCGATGGTCCTTGCCTCCATGCGGAAACTTGGTTGCAACTTCGATGGCCTTCATCTTCGCCCAATACATCTTGACGCGTGCAAAGGCCATCCGGGCACCGTCTATGCACACCGACCGCTTGGCAACGTCAATACGCGGCACTGCATCGACAAGCCGCTGCACCAAACCGAAATAACTGCTCGGAACGGGTTCGGTTGGCCATAGCTGAACCACGACGTCCTTCATGGCAGCTCCAGACATCTTGGGTAGCCCGGCCCACTGGGCCATTGTTCGTTCAGCAGCACCGGACGCCTTGCCACGTTGGATTGCAACCAGAAAGGCCTCTCCGCAGGACGTCTTCCTGTGCTTGGAAGAACTGCGCCACGTCGGAAACACTCTTCGGCAGATCCAAGAACGCATCTGGAGAACTCCACATTTGGTTAAGCAGAGCATACTTCGGGTCGCCAAACTTAGTCTGTAAAAGAAAGGGCTTACTAGCCGCTATCTCCCCAGCCCGGCGGATCTCCTCCTGAGCCGCTCTAGATTGGGACGTGCTTCTTTTGCCTCTAGTAAGGCCTTGTCAAGTTTGGCTGCCTTGGTTTGGTTATCCTCCTTGAGAGATTTGCACCTGCTAGTGGCATCCTTCAGCTCTCGCTCCATGGTAGATATTCTATCCTGGCACTGGCGCTGAGCGGCCTGTTCGGCCTTTAAATCTGCAGCCGCCTTCTTGGCAGCCACGTCGCCCACTCGCTGCTCCTTGGCGGGCAAGTTCAGCCCGAAGGGTCTCAACCATGGCAGCACCATCTCTGATTATACATGTCATAGTATATGAATTTCAGCCCGTGCTCATTGAGGAGTCCTGGATTAAGGGGTCCTCGGGTGTCCGCCTAGTAGTTGTGGGCGGACCGATGGGCTAATGAAGATACAAAGACCAAGATCGCACCGGTGTCCGGATGGGACTCTCCTTGGCGTGGAAGGCAAGCTTGGTGACCAGATATGTAGATTCCTTTCTTTATAACGGACCTTATGTAACCCTTGATCCTCCCGGTGCCTATATAAACTGGAGGACTTAGTCTGGAAAGGAGAGACTCATTACCATAGTCAAACAGGCTGGACTTCTAGGGTTTTGTCATTACGATCTCGTGGTAGATCAACTCTTGTCATACTCATATTCATCAAGATCAATCAAGCAGGAAGTAGGGTGTTACCTCCGTAGAGAGGGCCCGAACCTGGGTAAACATCGTGTCCCCTGTCTCCTATTACCATCGACCTTAGACGCACAGTTCAGGACCCCCTACCCGAGATCCGCCGGTTTTGACACCGACATTGGTGCTTTCATTGAGAGTTCCATTGTGTCGTCGACGACAGGGTCGATGACTCGCCTCGTCCTTAAAGACGATATCATCGCCGGAGGAGAACTGGCCCCAGGCCAAACCCTCCGGCTGGGCGGCTTTACCGTGACCGCCCGTTCGGTCGTTAAGCCGACGATGACCTCTCGGGCCATCGAAAACCCCCTTCGTATTGACCCTAAACACTCCAAGCAGATGGATTCAGCGAAGTTTTTGTCTTTAAACGAGCTCCTTTTTCGCATCGCCGCCCTGGGAATCGCCACAGATTACGATCGGATCGGGCTTAAACCCGACCAAAGAGAAATCAAATCTCCACCGGTCACCCACCAGATAGCGGTAGTCGAGGAGCAGGATGGCAACTCTTTCCCTGCACTAAAGACGAACTATGTTTGGGTCTCCGATCCTGCAGAGCCGGATACCCACCAATGAAAGGATGTGATCCGCCTTCCGAACATAGAATCAGACGGCGGGCATAAGCAATCCGAAGACACCCCTGAGTCCGGACTGTTAAGTCTGGAAATTCTTCAAACTCCGGATCATCGGTCGGGTCAAGGTCTGGATTCAATTCCACCCACCCACCCAAATGCGAGCGCTCTTATGAGCATACAACAACAGTCTCAGGAAACGGTCCACCACTTCTGGGCTAGATTCCTCCTTGTCAAGGACAAGGTTAAACATTGCCGCGATAGGACGCAATATCTGCGTTCTGCAACAATTGCATAGACGAAGGAATCCTCAACGCCATTAATCGCCGCCGCATACTACACTTTGCTGACTTGGCAACTATCATACAGAAGTACAGCGCAATGGAAAGCGCACGGAGGAGCGAGCAGCTTGTCGGGAGCCATCGCCCCCAACTCAACCACTGGTCCAGGCGAAAAGGGCGCATCCTCATGACGCGCCCAGCCCAATAGCCAAGAAATACAAACCCATTATGCGGCGCGAAACAGTTCTGGAGGGATGGCTCGATGGCCCATGCAAAATACACACAACACCGGATACCATACCAACTCACAGCCTTAGAGCATGTTGGATACTCCGGCAAGTGGCCAAAAGGGGAGAGGACATCCTTACCAAAAACACCCCAGAGCAACACCCTCCAGAAGAAGACGACCCCAGAGTACTGACAGTCTTTGAGACATTCGCTTCAAACAATAAGCGCAAAAGGGCACTTCGCGGCCTTGTCGAAGTCTGCCAAATCGCCACAGTATACCCTTGGAACGACACGCCTATAACCTTTCATGCCAGGGACGAACCAAAATACAGGACAATCCGAGCACCAACCGCTCTAGTCCTCAGTCCCATCGTGGATGGCTTTCGACTAACCAAGGTCCTCATGGACGGTGGTAGCGGACTAAACCTCATCTATGAGGATACACTCCACAAAATGGGAATAGACAGGAGCCGCATTAAGCAAAGTAGTACGACCTTCCGAGGAATTATTCCCAGTCGAGAGGCGCGGTGTACGGGAAAAATCACACTTGACGTGGTATTCGGCACGCCGAAGAATTATTAGTCGGAAGAGATCACCTTCCAAGTGGCCCCCTTAAACAGCGGATACCACGCCCTGTTGGGGCGGGATGCTTTTACACGCTTCCAAGCCATACCTCATTACGGATATATGAAGCTCAAAATGCCCAAACCAAACGACATAATCACTCTTGTAAGTGATCCGGACATAGCACTCCGCGCCGAAAACAAAACTGCATCCCTGGCCCTTGAGGCATTATCTGAAGCCCTCGCGGCCGAAGAATTAACCACACTGCGCTCCACGGTGGATAGGGACGATGTGATCTTAGACAAACGACCCAAATCCACCTCCTTCAAACCGGCAGAAGAAATAGTCAAATTCCAGGTCCACCCAACGGACTCCAAGAAGACAACATCTATTGGAGCACAACTTGATCCAACGGTCGACGCCGCACTAAGGGATTTCCTTCGCGAAAACTGGGATATATTCGCCTGGCATCCTTCTGATATGCTGGGAATCCCACGTGAGCTGGCCAAACATAGCCTTAACATCCTAAAGGGATACAAACCAGTCAAACAAGCACTGTGGCACTTTTTCGAGCCCAAACGCCAAGCTATGGGGGAGGAGCTGGCCAAGCTAATTAAGGCCGGATTCATCAGAGAAATAAATCTTCCTGACTGGCTGGCAAACCTGGTGATGGTACCAAATAAGGACAAATCTTGGCGGTTATGCATCGATTTCAAAGACCTCAATAAGGCTTGCCCTAAGGATCCCTTCCCCCTCCCCCGCATTGATCAAATCATTGATGCCATCGCAGGACACGACTCACTGTGCTTCCTTGATGCATATTCCGGATACCATCAAATCAAAAAAGGAGTCCGATCAAGCTGCAACAACATTCAATACCCCATATGGGCCATTCTGCTTCAACACCATGCCCTTCGGGCTCAAGAACGCTGGCGCCACATATCAACGCATGATTCAAACATGTCTAGAGAAACAGATCAGCAAGACAGTTAAAGCTTATGTGGACGACGTTGTCATCAAGACTAGGCACGTCGAAACACTAATAGACGATTTACGTCTCACATTTGATAACCTCCGCACGTATGACAACATTAAGCTCAATCCGGAAAAGTGCGTTTTCGGTGTCCCGCCGGAAAACTGCTGGGCTTCATCGTTTCCAACAGATGAATTGAAGCAAATCCAGCCAAAATCCGAGCTCTGTCACAATTGGGTATGCCGACAGACCTTAAACAAGTCTAAAAGCTCGTAGGTTGCATGGCAGCTCTAAGCCGCTTTATCTCCAGATTGGGAGAAAAGGCACTGCCGCTCTATCGCCTTTTACGTCGAACCGATCACTTCGAGTGGACGGACGCGGCAACAGCCGGACTGGAGGAAATAAAAACCCTTCTTGCGAGCAACCCAATCCTGGCCACACCAAACGTCGGCGAACCGATGTTATTATCCATATCGGCAACACACCAGGTGGTGAGCGCCGTGCTCGTCATTGAACGAGAACAGGACGGACACAAATTTCGCTTCAAAAGCCAAGATACTACGTATTCATCGCCCTTACACCATGCAAATCCCGGTACCCCCATTATCAAAAGATAGCATACGCGGTCTTCATGGCATCCCGAAAGCTCCATCACTATTTCCAGGAGTGTTCGATCACGGTGGCCTCCGAAGTACCAGTCAATGACATTATAAACAACCACGATGCCATGGGCCGGATTGCCAAATGGGCCATTGAGCTCCTTCCCTTTGATATTAAATACAAACCACGTCGAGCTATTAAATCCCAAGTACTGGCTGACTTCGTCGCCGAATGGACAGAGGCCGAACTCCCTAAAGAGTACGACACATATTCCAATTGGGCTATGTACTTCGATGGATCCAAAATGCTGGCAGGGCTAGGGGCGGGCGTTGTTTTAATGTCACCTATTGGAGATGTCGTTCACTACGTACTCCAAATACTATACACAGACTCCAACAATGCAGCCGAATACAAGGCCTTATTGCATGGGCTCTGGATGGCTGTCTCCATGGGCATACACCGCCTAGAAGTGCGTGGGGACTCAAACCTTGCAATATCTCAAATAAATGGAGACTTCGACGCCAAAGATCCGAAGATGGCTGCTTATCGTAATGCCGTCATAAAAATATCGGCCCGGTTCGAGGGGCTCGAGTTCCATCATGTGGCTCGAGAAAGTAATCCAGCAACGGACGTTCTTGCTCGCATCGGCACTAAGCGCGACCCCATCCCACCTAATATCTTCCTGGAAAGGCTTTTTTTGCCATCCGTGGTGTGGCAGGGGAAAACGGCAACACTAGTCCGGATCCGCACATGACCCTAGATTCCGAAAACATCGACATCATCGGAGGCTCAGCCACCGAAATAACACTGTCGGCGCATCTCATCATGGCAGTCATTGCCCCATGGTCCGAACCATTCCTGGCCTACCTTAACAGGAAGGAGCTTCCTAAGGACCAGAATGAGGCCGGCCGCATTGTCCGGCGTTCGAAGGCCTACAAGGTTCACGACGGAGAGCTCTATAAGAAAAGCGCCACCGGAGTCCTTCAACGATGTATCTCCGAGGAGGAGGGGCGGCAGCTCCTGGCTGAGATTCATTCCGGTCTCGGCGGGCACCATGCCACAACTCGGGCCCTTGTTAGCAAGGCCTTCCGTACAAGGTTCTATTAGCCGACGGCCCGAGCGGATGCAGAGGACCTTGTCCAATGTTGTGTAGGATGCCAACTCTTCGCCAACCAAAGCCATATGCCCCCCACCGCCCTAAAACAAACCCCATCACTTGGCCTTTTGCGGTCTGGGGACTCGATATGGTTGGACCCCTTAAAGGAGGAAGCCATAAGAAAAAATATCTGCTGGTCATGGTGGATAAATTCACCAAGTGGATAGAGGCCAAACTAGTTAAAACAGCCGAGTCCGGACCAGTAATAGACTTTATATTCGGCGTCGTACACCGCTATGGTGTCCCGCACAACATCATAACTGACAACGGCTCCAATTTCACAGCCGACGAGTGAAAACCTGGTGTGCTAATCTGGGCATCAAGCTCGATTACGCCGCTGTCTCTCATCCACAAACAAACGACCAAGTCAAACGAGCCAACGGTCTTATCATGAGCGGCATTTAATCCAGACTAGTGCGGTCTTTGAAGGAATCAGACAAGCACTGGGTTGAGGAGCTCGACTCCGTATTATGGGGGTTGCGGACCACGCCCAATCGCACTACCGGAAACACCCCCTTTTTCATGGTGTACGGCGCAGAGGCAGTATTACCCTGCGACATTATTCATGACTCACCTCGAGTGCGCATGTACGGAGAGAGAGAGGCCGAGCTTGATAGGCAGGACATCCTAGATGCCCTGGAGGAGGAGCGCAACGTTGCAAAAGCCCGTTCTGCATTTTATCAACAGCAGGCTTGTAGGTACCAAAGCAGAGAAGTGCGGGCCAAAACTTACAACGTCGGCAAACTCGTTCTACGCCCGTCGGAGAAGAAGGAGAAACTCAAGCCCAAGTGGGAGGGTCCCTTCATCATCGACGAAGTTTTCACCGGAGGAGCGTACCGCTTACGTGATGCGTCAGACAATCGACTAGAGCCGAATCCCTGGAACGCGTCCAGACTCCGAAGATTCTATGCCTAGCGCCGAACTCTTTGTTCGTCTCCTTCTTCTTGTTGTCTTCATTATTTTTTCTCTCTTTTCTTTTTTTCTCTTTAGCCTATAGGCTTTCGTGCGGTTAGACCGTACACGCCCGACACATACATCTTGCAGTATGTACGTCTATTATACCTTGGGGCTTCCTCGACAGAAGCTTGCTATTGTTATTTTCCGGGCATCAAGCTCTTCACATATGCGTTTTCTCCCATATGTACCTTTTCTTCGCCACTATATGCATCGATATGACTTAAGTTTTGGCCAAGCTGGGTTGCCTGGCTCCTGTGCTTATGCCCTACGTTCCCATTAGTTCGGCTAGGGAATAAAGGGAGCACCTCCGCGATTGTTACTGCCGGGTCATCCGGATGTGTACCTCAGACTGGGTGAAGCCGAAAGCTAGTGTTCTTAAGGGAATATTCAGTCGGTGAACTAAAGATGTTTTTGCACTCGCTCCATTATGAACCCCCAGAAGTTATACATACTGTGAGTTTTTCCATCACAGTCCAGACATGCACGTAGATGCATGCATACCCAGGGAAAGGAACCCTTAACAGAACTATTCTCTCTGGAAGATGTTTCTTAAAATCTTAATTGTAATATAACATAACTACCCGGATACTTTTCTGTTCAAGCAACTATGACCCCTACGCCTGGTTTCCATGCATACCCGGTCTACTGGGCCGTTCTGGTATTCGGAAACACTCCGCACGTTCGAGTCGAGATGTTGAAGCGAAAAGGTCCGCCATGACAAGCGTTTTATAATTCAGCTAGAGTTACTGAAGCAAAGGAAAGTACATAGTCACTTGGACTCAAAAACTTCCTCCTCTATGCCATCCAGCAGGCTATGTAACTTAAAATCCTGCTGGGAATACTTGGCGGCTACTTCTACTTGGCCATATACTAAACTAATGGGAATTTCCTCCCCATTTGACCCTAGCGGTCCGACCCGGGCCATGTGATTCGGATCCAGCTTGGTATATCGTGTTTTTACCATGGCCCAGGTCTCTCGCGCACCCTCTCGGCAGGCCGATATCTTCCATAGTCGGATACGCCACCGCGCTCCCATGAACAACTCTACAAGCTTCTCCATACTCCCTGGAGGGGAGTCGGATGGCCATAAGGCCTTGGCTACACTCCACATTGCCTGCCGAGCTTGCTCGTGCAACTGCGACAGCCCTTGCAGAAGGTCACTTGATGATCCGGACACCTCCTGTTGGTGATATTACTGCTGGGCATAAACCAGCCAGGAGAGGCCGGGTTAACTTCATCAGTAGTCAAGTATGCTTGAAGCCCGTGAGGATATTCATAAAGGCCCAAGGCCCAAAACCGGTTTAAGGGTTGTAGCCGTAAACCGGCATTAGTAGGTAACTTGTGTTGTAAGTTAGAAATAGAAATACTAGAGACTGAACCGGACACGTCTATGAGCCGGTCTCGGGACTCCGCAAACCGCCGGGCGTCACCCATGTATATAAGGGGACGACCCGGCAGCGATTCAGGACAACAGACAACAACTCGAGACTTAGGCGAAGCTTGTTTGCTCCCTAGTCATTGAAACCCCCATCAATTCCATCACAACTAGACGTAGGCTTTTACCTTCATCGAAGGGGCCAAACTAGTATAAACTCTCTTGCGTCGTTGTGTCCGCTTTAACCCCTTTAAGCTAACCCGTAGCGATGGCTCCACGACTAAGTCCTTTCATGAGGACATCTGCCGTGACAAAACCATGACAGTTGGCGCCCACCGTGGGGCTATCGCATGATGGTTTCAAGTTCTTGGAGGGCAACTTCGAGGACTCAAGGGTTACGCTGTGGGCTGGATGACCAAGAGTCGTCGCGGCAAGCTCTACATTGACGATTCAGGCTGGGGCCCTGAGGCCGGCTCGATTGAGTACGGGTACCGGGTCCCCTTTGGTGGCATACACGTCTTCATTGGCAAGATCAGTGAACCGGGCCCTGAGCCGGACATCTGCACCGACCTCGTCGAAACGGCTCAGCGTGCGAGATCTGCCCAGGGTAAACTAGCCATGAAGCGTGCCTTCATGGGAGTCATCCATGGAGGAGAATATGATGGTGGATCGGGATCTGTTAGCGAGACCGTCGTTTATTCCGGCGACGAGTCCTCGACCGGAGAAATCGAGTCATTGTATCAGTTACAAGTCGGCTGGATTGAGGGTTGTTCCGATGGTGACAGTATTCCGGACCCCTCTAATCTACCCAACCGGGTCGGGATATTCATGGCCGGTACACAGGCGGCGATCCACTCTTCGACTGCAGCGGCAATGTTCTCCGGATCAGCAGCGGTGGCGGCGGCCGGGGCAGGAGGCTCTGTGCGCCCGCCGGCTCAAGTTTTATCGGATATGTTTGATGCGTTGGCTGTGCTCATGGCAGAGGCTAACCCAGCGGATCAGGACGCCCACAACGCGGAGATTGCAAAAGTGAGGGAACAGATCATTCAGGCTAAGGCCGACCTAGCAGCTGAGAACAACAGGATGGCCGCGGAGCGGGCCGCTTTGGATGCTCAGGCCTATAAGCTTATGCTGGAACAGAACGCGTCGCATGAAATCCAGAAAAGGAAGCATCGATCTCGCCTGCCGACGGTCTTCGATGGCAGAAACCTCTTTAACAACTCAGGAGCAGGGACTAGTAACCCGCCGTGGTTAAACCGGCGGAGGCACTGGACGGCCAGCGCCGGTTCGACCTCGCCTGATGGAGCCGCCTCGACAAAATAACATCATGCCTCAGCCTGTCCAGACACCTCCAGGTCATTATTCCAAACCGATGGACAATCTTATTGCCGCCGCTTCACGGCTGGGGGCCATCCCAATTGAAGGTGGTTCTACGCAAGCGGTGGAGACACACCGGGTTAAGAAACTACTTCGAATGGCTTTGGTTCAGCATGAAGCATATTCATATAGCCGTGACCGAATTCATTCCACCCCCCGTCCAAGCCGGAGTTACAGCAGGCGGATGGATGAACCGGCCGTATCCAGTAATGCGCGGAATCGTGAAGCGCCCCGTGGCCATAGCCCGACAGGTGATGCTCAGAAAGTGTTGGACCGGGCCCGGGCACGTAGGGACGCTGAGTTAGCAGCACAACGTGAGGATCGTCAACTTACGCCGGTTTGTCCAACCACCACAATTGATCCAGGGGTTACTTCCAGTTCTTTGGGAGTGCCTTGTCTTGTCCCCGCTTTACGCAATGTGCGCCTGCCCAAGGATTTCAAGGGCCCGCGCAAAGTACCAAGTTACACGGCCGATTTATCTCCGGAAGCATGGGTAGAGAGCTATGAGATGGCCATGGAGATGCTTGATGTAGATGAAGTGGCGTGTGCAAAGTATTTTACCATGATGCTTGAAGGGACAGCCCGTATTTGGTTAAAGAGCTTACCAGCCAATTCTATCAGTTCATGGGCCCAGTTGCGAGCCTGGTTTATCCAGAATTTCAAGGATACATGTAAACAACCCATGTCGATAGTGGACTTAGCGGCCCATGTCCAGGAGGAAGGAGAGTCAACAACCCGCTGGGTACGCCGAGTCTCGGAAATTTTGCACTCCTCGCATCAGATTAACGCCGACTCATGGTTATAACTTTGGAAAGAAACTGCCGGTTTAAACCTCTGAAGTTGAAATTGGGAAGGATGAAGCGCCATTGCAATGATATGGGAATACTCATGACTGCGTTAGTGAAGTATGCTGATTCTGATGGTACCAAGGATCCCGAGTTTGATGATGACAAGACAGGGAAGGGAAAGAAGAACGGCAACTCCAAGGGGCAGCAAAGACAACACGGCAGGTCATGGTAACGGAGGCAAGCGTAAGGCGGATGGTAACATGGACTTTGTGGCTAATACCAACGCACAGGACAGGGATCAGCGACGGAAGGGTAAACCGCCGAATCATGGTGGAGCTCCAAGTCCCAATCCGGACCGCCTGCCTTATCTATTAAACCAGCCCTGTCCGAAGCACGGGAAGAAGGAGGCGCCAGCTACCCACCTTTCGAAGGATTGTTATATTATGCAGGAGTTCAAAAATTCTAATGCTTTCCGGTATGATCACGGATCAGGTGGTGGCTCAGGATCCGGATTCCATGGGCCGGGTCATGGTGGAGGAAACGCCGGTTCAGGCTTCAATGGAGATTAGGTGGACATAGCAATCAAAACAATCAGAATAGCCAGGGTGGTTACAACCAGCAACAGCAGCAGTCGGGTTATCAGAGCCATCCAAAATAGTTGAATAGTGGGCAATATCATGTATTCACCACTAGCTTGGATAAGTGGGACCAGAAGCTTAGCGAGCAGTGAATTCTGTTGAACCGGTCGTGCCTCGTTATTTATGCTGGTCCGAACAGCCAATCATATGGAGCAGAGAGGATCACCCGCCCCGGGTTGTCAATCCGGGTCAGCTAGCGTTGGTGGTGGCACCTCAGGTGGGAGGTTATAAGTTCACCAAGGTGCTCATGGATGGAGGAAGCAGCATTAATATCTTGTACTATGAGACCTTTCGTCGTATGGGACTAACAGACAAGAATCTTAAACCGTCCAATACGGTGTTCCATGAAGTGGCAAGTCAGCATATCTTGTTGGCAAGATAGCTCTGGAGGTAGCCTTTGGAGATGATCATGATTTCAGGTCAAAACATTGGTTTTTGAGGTGGTTAAGATCCAGAGCCCGTACCACGCTTTGTTTGGCCGGCCGGCTTATGCCAAGTTTATGGCGCGGCCCTGTTATATCTATCTGCAGCTCAAGATGTCGGGTAACAAGGGGACCATAACCGTTCATGGAAGTCGCAAGATTGCCTTGGAGTGTGAAGAAGGTGATGCGGCCTATGCAGAGTCGGTTTGTGCCACGGAAGAGTTGAAGTATTACAAGGATAATGTTGACCCTACCTGACATGACTCCGCTGAAAAAGCCAACCACGTAACATGATCCGCTCTAAAGTTCAAATCGGCAATTGAGACCAAGCTTGTTGACTTCGTACTGGCGATTCGTCCAAGCAGTTTAGTATCGCACTACCAACTTGGATCTGAAATAGGAAAGCGGCGCCATCGAAGTTCATCCGTGAGAACCGGGACATTTTGCATGGAAGCCTTCTGACATGCCAGGTGTACCGAGGGAGCTCGCTGAGCACACTCTTAATGTTGATCCTAAGTACAAACCGGTGAAGCAGTTTCTCCGCCGGTTCAACGAAGAAAGGCGCAAAGCTATTGGAGAGGAAGTGGTCAGGCTCTTAGCGGCTGGCTTTATTGTTGAAGTGTTCCATTCTGAATGGCTGGCTAATCCGGTGCTGGTCCTTAAGAAGAACGACACCGGGCGCATGTGTGTGGATTACACAGATCTTAACAAGGCTTGTCCAGCAGATCCTTTTGCCTTCCCCCGGATTGATCAGATTATTGATGCTACGGCGGATTGTGAGCGTTTGAGTTTTCTGGATGCATATTCTGGTTATCATCAGATCAAGATGGCAGTTAAGGACCAGGAGAAGACGGCGTTCATAACTCCTTTTGGAGCTTCTGCTATGTATCTATGCCCTTTGGGCTCAAGAGTGCCCACCAACTTATCAACAGCAGGTACAGAATCGCCTTCATAAGCGTAACGGCCGTAATGTGCATGCTTATGTGGATGATATTGTGGTTAAGTCAAGAGAGAAGGAGACTACGGTTGATGATTTGAAGGAAACCTTTGATAACCTACGGACATACAAGATGATGCTCAATCCGGCCAAGTGTGTTTTAGGTGTACCGGCAGGCAAGTTATTGGGTTTTCTGGTGTCCAACAGGGGAATTGAGGCTAATCCGGAGAAGATCACAGCTATCACCTCTCTGGCTAAACCAAAATCTATGAATGATGTCCAACGTTTGGCAGGCCAGATTGCCGCATTGAGCCGGTTTATCAGTCGCCTTGGTGAGAAGGCAATACCTTTGTATCAGATGCTAAAAAAAGCCGATCCTTTTGTCTGGAGTCCGGCCGCTGATAAAGCGTTGGAGGACCTAAAGCGGCAGCTAGCTAACCCGCCTGTTCTTGCTGCTCTGATTGACAAAGAACCATTGCTACCATATGTGGCAGCTAATGCTCGTGCAGTCAGCATAGCTATTGTGGTAGAGCGCAAGGAGGCAGGCAAGGAATATCCGGTTCAGCGTCCGGTTTACTATATCAACGAGGTGCTTATTGAGTCCAAGCAAAGATACCCGCATTGGCAGAAGCTGGTGTATGGAGTTTTCATGGCAAGCCAGAAGCTTAAGCAATACTTCCAGGACATCCCATCACAGTGGTCAGCTCTGCTCCTTTGGGAGATATAATTCAAAACAGGGAGGCAACTGGCCGGATTGCCAAGTGGGCTATAGAGCTTGGGCCGCACAGTTTGAAATATGTGCCTCGGACGGCGATCAAGTCTCAAGCACTTGTGGATTTCATCAATGATTGGACGGAACTGCAAGCGCCTGAAGAGAAGCCGGATCACACCTACTGGACTATTCATTTCGATGGGTCTAGGCAATTGGAGGGATCGGGGGCTGGAGTCGTATTAACTTCTCCACGAGGTGATAAGTTCTGTTACGTTCTCCGCTTAATGTTCCCTTGTACTAACAATGCAGCTGAGTATGAAGCTTTACTCCATGGTCTTCGGATGGCTAAGGAGATGAATCTCAGCCGAGTTAAGTGCTTCGGTGACTCGGACCTGGTAGCCCAGCAAGTGTCTGGTACTTGGGATTCTAAGGACCCGCTTATGGCAGCATACCGTCGTGAGGTGGATATCATTGCAGGCCACTTCAAGGGATATCAGGTGGATCATGTGGACAGACGGAAGAACGAAGCGGCGGACGCTTTAAGCCGGCTAGGCTCCCAGCGTAAACCGGTCCCGCCTAATGTTTTCTTGGATGTCCTGCGCAACCCGTCGGTCAAGCTCCCTGGCGAAGAGGATTTGGCTATTCCTGATCCGGAGGCTCATTTGGTGGCGGCTCTGCATGTTATTCCAGATTGGACGGTTCCTTATCTTGCGTACATGAACCGGGGCGAGTTACCAGAGGATGAGATGCTGGCCAGACAGATAATCCGGCGATCCAAGTCCATGACTATTGTCAATGGCGAGTTGCATCATTGTAGTGTATCAGGGGCGTTTCAACGTTGTGTGTCGCGAGAGAAAGGTTGTGAGATCTTGCGCGAAATCCACGAAGGAGATTGTGGTCACCACGCCGGTTCAAAATCTCTGGTGGATAAGGCGTTTCGTCACGGTTTCTATTGGTTGACTGCTCATGCTGATGCGGAGGACCTGGTTAGGCAGTGTGACGGATGTCAGAAATTCTCAAGACGCGCTCATGTGACGGCTCAAGAATTGAGGATGATTCTAATTACTTGGCCGTTTGTGACTTGGGGGCTGGATATGGTCGGGCCTTTCAACCGGTGCAAGGACAAGAAGACCCACCTTTTGGTGGCGGTTGACAAATTTACAAAGTGGGTAGAGGCGGAGCCCTTCAGCAAGTGTGATGCAGCCATGGTGGTTCGATTCATTAAGAAGGTGATTTTCCGGTTCGGCTTTCCACACAGTATCATTACTGATAATGGTACCAATCTTTCTAAGGGTGCTATGACGGAGTTTTGTGAGCGTGAGCACATCCGGCTTGACGTTTCATCAGTGGCTCACCCACAGTCCAATGGCCAAGCAGAGAGAGCTAACCAGGAGATCTTACGAGGCATCAAGCCCCGGCTTATGGTTCCGTTGCAGCGGACGCCGGGTTGTTGGGTCGAGGAGTTACCATCTGTGTTGTGGAGCATCAACACTACACCCAACAGATCGACAGGATATACGCCGTTCTTCATGGTCTACGGAGCGGAGGCGGTTCTCCCCAGTGATATCCGTCATGACTCACCTCGTGTAGCAGCTTATGTTGAAGCGGACAACGAGGTAGCTCGGCAAGACGCTTTAGACCTCTTGGATGAGGAGCGAGACATTGCAGCTGCCCGCTCGGGCGATTTACCGGCAGGATCTTCGTCGCTATCACAGCCGCCGAAGTTAGAACCGTAACCTTTCAAGAAGGAGATTTGGTGCTCGACTCATCCAAGACCGTGATCGATATGCACAAGCTATCCCCACATTGGGAAGGACCTTTCGTGGTCAGCAAGAATCTGCACTGTGGGTTGTACTATCTCGATTGATATTCGAGAGCATAAAGACTCACGTACATCAGAGGAGGAGACCAACAGGCCGTGGAACATAGCTCATCTTCGGCCCTACTATACTTAAGCCATAGGCTTAACTTATGTACATATTATGACAATGTATATATTATGATCAATACAATAAACCGGAGCCTTAGCTAAAGCGGGGTCTCTGTTATTTTTACATCATGAGTGGTTACACAAAGTTTTTATCTTAAAGTGGTCTCCGGTTTACCCCTTGAGTTAGCTTTTTAACAAAGCTTTATATTATGTCACTTGGGGGCTTGGTCGTGTCTGAACCAATGCAACACCTTTTGACAGGCGAAAGCCACGAGATCACTTGGGGACTTGGTCACGTCTCAACTACCACGCCTCTTGGTCGGCCTAAGGCCACGGGATCACTTGGGGGCTTGGTCGAACCCGAACCATCGCTACACCTCTTGATCGGCATAATGCCACTGCATCATTTGGGGTCTGGCTGACATGACCATAGCTACGCCTATTGGGAGCTTGGTCGTGTCCGACCATGGTAATGCCAATTGATCGGTTAAAGTAGCCTCTTTTCGCAAAAGATTTTGTCTTTGCTTTTGCTTGCAATTTGTTTGTCATTTTCTCTTGTTGTGTTCTTAAACCGACAATTGTTAAACCGATTCGACTGTCCATTGACATGACACGGTTGTTTTTATCCGGAGACACTTTTGCCCGGTTTGATTTTTAATAAACATCCTATTATGGAGTAACACCGGTGTTCATCTTAACCCGAAATGGTTTACCTGGTAGACCGACCTTATATATGCAGGAGCTGTTTTCTCCTTCAGCAGAGCGGGTTTTTTTACAACTCCGCTTCAAGATTGGCACGGCCAACTTCATGCCCTATGATGGCAGGTATCATATATTCCCATATTTTATCATATGTGTTATCTAAAGTATTATCTTTAGTTTCATATACATGGATATGATGACCCGTCTGGTGGTACAACCACAATGGCGGTTTAAGATTTTTTGGCTGCAGATAACAGTTTAAAGTTGATGATTCAATGAAAACATAAGTTGCAATAAATATGCACGAAGGCATATCAACATAAAGTGTGGCAGCTAGTCTATTACAAGGCAACACAGTGCCCAGATAAGATAATTGTTTTTTGGCATAACAGCATGCAGCAGGGATGTAAACCGACCTCCGGTTTATGCTTGATCGCCAGCTTGGCCTGATGGTTGCGGGTCATCCTGCTACCGCTTCAACTTCAGATTCCCTACCCAGTGGCTGGAAATCAACAGTTGTCCAGTCGATTCCCATTAATGCTTGAAATACGGCTTCATCATTGATCAGCAAGGACGGTTCGATATCAGGAGCGTAAGTATGCTTACGGATTGGCGGTATAAGGTTCTCCGCTTCAGGAATCGGTGCAGACACTCGCTTATTTTCTCCATCATATCGGGCCCGATAGTGAGACAGATTTGCCTCTTCAACCAGCTGACAGGCCAAAGGCGCACCTCCCGGTTTATGGCTCTAAGATCTTCTTCGTTGAATTCCGTCCCGTCTTCCTTCAAGCTTGGGAAACCTTGGGCCGCTTCAACAGGATCAAAATCAGGCACCCACGCTTTGGCCCGGATTAAGGCATTTATCACGCCGGTTCTAGCAGCAGATTTCTTTAATTCTTCAAACCGGGCAGGAAGCATTGACAACCTTTTTAGGGTATCCTGGATCAAGGTCGGGGCCGGGTTGTTGTGAGAAGCGGTGCTGATGATCCGCTATGCACCGGTATAGAGTTGCTCTATCAATGTATAAGAAGCTTTCAACTTTTTCCGCATCGTCGATCCCAAGTGGCCAATACGTGTCCCTGTATCATTCAAAGGATTATTAAACTGGCAATTTTATGAGAAGGCTTTATTAAGGCAGAAGTCAAAAAGGGCTTACCAAAGACAGCAGCGGTCATGGCATGTACTTGCCGCTTTACACTGGCCAGTTCATCTACCACCGGTTTAAGGGCAGCTTCAGCATGTTCTGCCCGTTGAGTTAAAGCGGCCTTTTCAGTGGCCCAATCCGCCCGCTCCTTGTTGAATCCCTCCTTAAGCTTTTCCATGACGCTTAATGCGCTGGTTAATTCGTCCTTTGCTTTGGAGGTTTCAGCTTGCTGGGATTTCAGGTTCTCTTGAAGATCAGCAATTTGACTATTTTTCTTGTTCACATCAGCCTACATACAGATAATCATTTAAGGATTAAGATGCAGAGTTGAAGTACCAACCCCACAACAAGTTATGCCCTTGGTACTTGGGGACTAATGCATATTTTCTTTTCATCCTACAATTTATATATAAAGTCCCAAGCTCAATACAAGTATTCAACTTGGCACTTGGGGGCTAATGCCTATTTGCTCTATCATTAAGTAATGCTGGAATTCTTATATTATTCAAGTCCCGGTTTAACTACATTAAGTTGAACTGGCCCTTTGCGGCTATCAGAGTTGACAGTTTGCAATATACAAGCAAAGAGTTATGGAGTTTACCTCATATTTGTCCTTCATCATGTTCACCAAACCGGCTTCATAGTCACGGCTGGTATATAACCGGTTCAAGTAGCCGGAATGACGCTCTTGTGGATTCAAAGCGGCGTAAGTTGCCAAATCGACATTCCACTTGCCTTTACCAAAGGCAGTAAATTCATCCTTGGCAGTATGCTTGGACAAGGCGACAAGATTACCTGGCTCGGAATAGCCAAAGCCAGTAATCACAACATCATCATCCTTGGCTTCGCCGGTTCGCACTGGGGTCACCGGTTTATCCGTCTGCTTTGGTGGACTCGATGTCTTGTCAGTTTGAGCAGGACTTGTGGGTTGACTTGGAGGACCGGTGGCATCAACATACGCATCTTCAACAGCAACATCATGACCTTCCAATGGTGGATCAGTCAGTATATCATCCTGGATGTGTTCCTCAGGGTTTGGTGTTTGGGCCGGTTCAGGAGCCTTGTCTTCTGCCGCTTTATCTAGGCGAGCTTTCTTGCTTGGCCTGGGCTTGGCTCTGAAAGGACAAAGATGGATCAGTCCAATGAACATTGAATGTGCTATACAAAACAGCATTATCAGGAATATGGCTCACCCAAGCACTGTCATGAGCGGTGGGAGTTGGGTGCATGTTGACTCGCCACAGGAAGAATGAGATGTCACCTGATAATCGGAGTCAGATGGATTAAGAGGTTGACAAAAGCAGCCCGCTTTAGGATAACCATTGACGAAACAGTTAGAGACCTCTGAACGGCGTTTCCGAACCGGACTGTTCGGTAAACCGGTGGATGTGACTACCGTCATTTGTCTTGGGGTTGCGCGACGAGCTTCATGCTGTTGTGTCTTCATAAGAAAGTTTCGATCCAAGTAAGCAAGATGATGAGGAAATTTAACTTTCCGGTTTGCCCGACGGATTTGTACTGAAGGTAAAGGGTTTGAATCGGAAGAAAGAGCGATTACCTCTACAACAACAGCATGACTAGCTTCAGCATCATCCTGGCAATAATCATTATCAATAAGGTGTGTCAAAAATAGAGCAAGTGAGTCAAGTTCTACCACAAGGTCCGGATTACCCACATCATCGTCAGCTGGTGGATCAGAGGAGGCAGTGGTTTTCTTTCTATAAGCTGGTTTCTTCACAACTTTTGTCTTGGGCCGGGTTATTGCCACCGGTTTCTCTTGTGGAGTCTTCCTGCTCCAAAATGGATCATCACCCTGTTGGAAAGATGTTAACATCAACAAAGAGTACTTGAATATAATCAAATTGTATAAAGGAGTAAGATATGAGTCTTACGGCTGGCGGTTTGTTAATGGCAGAAAAGGGAGCCAGGCCGGTTTGTGCGCAAGCAGCTTCCGGTTCGTTCAACATCCTCTTAACAGCTTTAGTAACTTCACCGTCTGTCAGTTGGATCTTGATATGCCGGAGAGGGTCTTTTACATCTTCTGTGTATTTGCACATCAAACCGAGCGCAGTGCTCGAGGCGTGATACTCCAATATATCTAGCATCGAGCAAGATCAACTCCTGTCAACCCGTTGGCCATGAAGGCCTGGAGCTTGGATAGTTGGGGGCATATTTGCTTCTTTCCCTAGCAGTCAGTCTGTGAGGGAGAGGGTGTGTATTGCTTAGCCGTTCCGGACGGTTACCCGGTAAAGGATTTTCTCCTTCAGGAGAGGTATCTTTGCAATAAAACCATGTTGAGTTCCACTCTTTGGGATGGCTATGCAGTTTGGCGTGAGGGTAAGTGACCTCTTTCCGCTTTTGAATCGCCACACCACCCAACTCGGTGTTGGGACCGTCAGAAAATTTAGTGCGGCGGTTTAGATGGAAACAATCTCTGAACAGTTCAACCGAGGGCTCCTCTTGAAAGAACACCTCGTAGAGCACTTGAAAATGACAGATATTGGTTATGGAGTTGGGGCCAATGTCTTGTGGACGCCTTGATTGGAAGTTGGCCAAGACATCTCGATAAAATTTTGAACGGCGATTTGAAACCCGGGCTAGGTGGTCGACAAAAGCGACAACTTCTCTATCCTTGGGTTCGGAGAACTCTTCGGACCGAGGACCCTCCGATGAATGACATCTTTCCGGCATAAAGCGCCCGGTGTAACAAGTTCTCCAGTTGGGTTTCAGTCACTCGAGAAGGGACCCAGTTACACTCATATACTTGCTTGTCCATGATGCAATCTGCAAGGCAGTAATACCAGTTCAAGAACATGTTGGAAGGATATAGATTGATACGTTCATTGTTAAACCAGAAGATTTTGTTTACAAACCGGAGTTCTGCAAGGTGGCAATACATAAACCAGAAAAACCTTGGCGGTTCAACAAGGGGACTAATGGTATATGCCGAGTTGTCAATTTCTCTAAAGTTAAAACCGCCTGGTCTGAAACATGGATGAGTCAAGTGTGGATGCGCGAAAACAGGTTTCACGAATACTTGTTACAGCTTGGGATCTGGAGTATATTCAAAAAAGAAATAAATATTCAAGGTATAGAATGGAGCGGTACTGAATCAACAAGCAAAGACGCAGGGAGATCTAAGACCTTGGGATGCGCAGGTAACAGCGAATGCTACTCCCTCCGTTCCAAATTACTCGTCTCTGAAATGGATGTATCTAGAACTAAAATACATCTAGATACATCCATACGTGTGACAAGTAATTCGGAACGGAGGGAGTAAAAAATACTGCTACACAGAACAAGGATCCACAGATTTAACTGACAGTTATCATATGAGCAAGAAATAAGCGATGAACACCGAAGAACATGGAAACCCTAAGAACAGATCTACGGTGAAAGGATAGAAGATTTACCGGAGCGGAGGAAGAAGCGGAAGGTCGCCGCGATGCTCTGGTGCGTTCAGGGTGATGCAGCGGCCAAGGCTGGTGTAGAGGTTGACGGCGATGGTGGAGCTCAAGTCAAGGGCAGCGAGGAAGACGCGAAGCAGGCACGAAGGGGAAAAAGGAAATGACCCTTCGGTCTATTTATAAAGGCAAAGGACATGTGTCAGCGCGAGAATCAAGGAGCCGTGAGTTTGGAAACGGAGCCGTCGCCTCGGTCGCGGGTCTATTAAACAAAAGAGGTATTGTGGATAGTTTTTATGACAACTAATGTCATGCTGGTTCACCACAATCTGGGAAGATGACGTCACGACAGTTCAACCAAGAAGATGACTGAAGACGAAGTTTTTTCTAAGGATTGACATGAACCTGTTCAAATCAATCTGGGGCCTAATGTTGGGGATATTACTACTGGGCATAAACCGGCCAGGAGAGGCCGGGTTAACTTCATCAGTAGTCAAGTATGCTTGAAGCCCGTGAGGATATTCAATAAAGGCCCAAGGCCCAAAACCAGTTTAAGGGTTGTAGCCGTAAACCGGCATTAGTAGGTAACTTGTGTTGTAAGTTAGAAATACTAGAGACCGAACTGTACACGTCTATGAGCCGGTCTTGGGACTCTGCAAACCGACGGCGTCACCCATGTATATAAGGGGCGACACAGCGTGATTCAGACAACAGACAACAACTCGAGACTTAGGCGAAGCTTGTTTGCTCCCTAGTCATCGAAACCCCCATCAATTCCATCACAACTAGACGTAGGCTTTTACCTTCATCGAAGGGGCCGAACTAGTATAAACTCTTTTGCGTCCTTGTGTCCGCTTTAACCCCTTTAAGCTAACCCGTAGTGATGGCTCCACGACTAAGTCCTTTCATGAGGACATCTGCCGTGACAAAACCACGACACCTCCTCTTCGGGACTGCCCATTAGCATACCGACAATCATAGCTATATTAGCTACCTTTACCTCCAACCTGTTATAAGGTCAATCCGGCCACGTACTGAATATGCCGCCTCGCAACTTTTTGTTCTCCTCACGGAGTCAGCTAGCTGGGCTCGTACATCTTTCAGTTCTTCGCCCAGTTTGGTGTTTGAATCTTGGAATTTGTTCTTCTCCTCCCTGACCTTGGTCAGGATGCACTCGCCTGCAGCATGATGTCTCTTCGCCTCTCTTTCGCTCGTCTGCGCGGCCTTCAATTCCTCTTCCAGTTGATTCATTGACCCTGTTAGAAGACAAGCAACAGTTTTAATATAGCTGGCGAATCATTTTTTGCTTCTCGATGGAGGGAAATATTACCAGAGAACGCCTTCTTGGACTTCTCCAGTTCGGCGGTCACTGCGTTCAACTGCGTCCGGCACTTTTCTAGCTCTTGAGCTAGCACGTCGTTTTTCACCGACAGAGCCTGGTCATGCAACGGTCCTCAAATAAGTTGTCCCAACTAATTTAAGTCTCGGGGGCTACTGGCATATGGTTATCATACTGAGACACAGTAAACTTAGCCGCACATCTTTTAAATGCTGCTTTGTGGCTCTGCTAAGCCCATCTCGAGCAGCTCGGATGTATGCATCAGCCGAGCTGAAGGCATCAAATGCCTCTTCTAAAAAGCGGGGGTCTCGTAAAATGGCCCTCCGGCGCTGATGATTCATGGCGCTTGATACGTCTCCGACGTATTGATAACCCACAAGCGTAGGGGATCACAACAGCTTTCGAGGGTAGAGTATTCAACCCAAATTTATTGATTCGACACAAGGAGAGCCAAAGAATATTCTCAAGTATTAGCAACTGAGTTGTCATTTCACCACACCTGGAAACATAATATCTGCAGCAAAGTGTTTAGTAGAAAAGTAGTATGATAGTAGTGGTAACGGTAACAAAAGTAACAGAAGCAAAAGTAATATTTTTGGTATTTTGTAGTGATTGTAACAATAGCAACGGGAAAGTTAATAAGCGTAAACCAAAGATATGGAAAGCTCGTAGGCATTGGATCGGTGATGGATAATTATGCCGGATGCGGTTCATCATGTAACGATCATAACATAGTGTGACACAGAACTAGCTCCAATTCATCAATGTAATGTAGGCATGTATTCGAATATAGTCATACATGCTTATGGAAAAGAACTTGCATGACATCTTTTGTCCTACCCTCCCGTGGCAGCGGGTCCTATGAAACTAAGGGATATTAAGGCCTCCTTTTAATAGAGAACCGGAACAAAGCATTAGCACATAGTGAATACATGAACTCCTCAAACTATGGTCATCACCGAAGTATCCCGATTATTGTCACTTGGGGTTGTCGGATCATAACACATAATAGGTGACTATAGACTTGCAAGATAGGATCAAGAACACACATATATTCATGAAAAAATAATAGGTTCAGATCTGAAATCATGGAACTCGGGCCCTAGTGACAAGCATTAAGCATAGCAAAGTCATAGCAACATCAATCTCAGAACATAATGGATACTAGGGATCAAACCTTAACAAAACCAACTCGATTACATGATAGATCTCATCCAACCCATCACCGTCCAGCAAGCCTACGATGGAATTACTCACGCACGGCGGTGAGCATCATGAAATTGGTGATGGAGGATGGTTGATGATTACGACGGTGATGAATTCCCCTCTCCGGAGCCCCGAACGGACTCCAGATCAGCCCTCCCAAGAGGTTTTATGGCTTGGCGGCGGCTCCGTATCATAAAACGCAATGATTTCTTCTCTCTGATTTTTTTTCTCCTCGAAAGCCAATATATAGAGTTGGAGCTGGCGTCGGAGGGTCTCCAGGGGGCCCACGAGGTAGGGGGCGCGCCTAGGAGGGGGGGCCACCCTCGTGGACAGGGTGTGGGCCCCCTGGTCTTCATCTTTGGCGAGGATTTTTTATTATTTTTTCTAAGATGTTCCGTGGAGTTTCAGGTCATTCCGAGAACTTTTGTTTTCTGCACATAAAACAACATCATGGCAATTCTGCCGAAAACAGCGTCCGGTCAAGGTTAGTCCCATTCAAATCATACAAGTTAGAGTCCAAAACAAGGGCAAAAGTGTTTGGAAAAGTAGATACTGGCAGAGACGTATCAACTCCCCAAGCTTAAACCCTTCCTTGTCCTCAAGCAATTCAGTTGACAAACTGAAAGAGAAAAAGAAAAACTTTTACAAACTATGTTTGCTCTTGTTGTTGTAAATATGTCAAGCCAGCATTCAGGTTTTCAGCAAAGATTATAACTAACCACATTTGCAATAATTCTCAGGTCTAAGGTTTACTCATATCAATGGCATAATCAACTAGCGAGTCATAATAATAAATCTCAGATGACAACACTTTCTCGAAACAATCACAATATGATATAAGAGGATGGTATCTCGCTAGCCCTTTCTGAGACCACAAAACATAAATGCAGAGCACCTTTAAAGATCAAGGACTGACTAGACATTGTAATTCATGGCAAAAGAGATCCAGTCATAGTCATACCCAATGTAAATTAACAGTAATGAATGCAATTGATAGCTGCGCTCTCCAGCTAGTGCTTTTAATAAGAGGGTGATTACTCAACATAAAAGTAAATAGATAGGCCCTTCGCAGAGGGAAGCAGGGATTTGTAGATGTGCTAGAGCTCGATTTTGAAATAGAGATAAATAATATTTTGAGAGGTATACTTTCATTGTCAACATAACAACTAAGAGATGGCGATATCTTCCATGTTACACACATTATAGGCGGTTCCCAAACAGAATGGTAAAGTTTATACTCCCCCTCCACCAACAAGCATAAATCAACAGCTTGCTCGAAACAACAAGTGCCTCCAACATACATCAGGTCCCAGGGGGAGTTTTGTTTGCAATTAATTTTGATTTAGTTTGCATAAAGCATGGTACTGGGCACCCCGGTGACCAGCCATGTTCTCGTGAGTGAGGAGCGGAGTCCACTCCTCTTGAGAATAACCCGCCTAAAATGGAAGATAAGGGCAGCCCTAGTTGATACATGAGCTATTCGAGCATACAAAACAGAATGTTTATTTGAAGGTTTAGAGTTTGGCACATACAAATTTACTTGGAGCAGCGGTAGATACCGTATATAGGAAGGTATAGTGGACTCATATGGAATAACTTTGGGGTTTAAGGGATTGGATGCACAAGCAGTATTCCCGCTTAGTACTAGTGAAGGCTAGCGAAAGACTGGGAAGCGACCAACTAGAGAGCGACAACAGTCATGAACATGCACTAAAATTAATAAACATTGGATGCAAGCATGAGTAGGATATAATCCACCATGAACATAAATACGTGAAGGCTATGTTGATTTGTTTCAACTACATGTGTGAACATGTGCCAAGTCAAGTCACTTAAATCATTCAACGGAGGATACCACCTCATCATACCACATCACAACCAGTTTAATAGCATGTTGGCACACAAGGCAAACCATTGTAACTCATAGCTAATCAAGCATGGCATAAGCAACTATGATCTCTAATTGTCATTGCAAACATGTTTATTCATAATAAAATTTGAATCAAGAACGATGAACTCATCATATTTACAAAAACAAGAGAGGTCGAGTTCATACCAGCTTTTCCCATCTCAGTCGGTCCGTCATATATCGTCATAATTGCCTTTCACTTGCACGACCGAACGATGTGAATAATAATAAGAGTGCACGTGCATTGGACTAAGCTGGAATCTGCGAGCATTCAATAAACAGGAGAAGACAAGGCAATATGGGCTCTTTGGTTAAATCAAAAATAAAGCATATAAGAGCCACTTCAACAATTTAATCATGGTCTTCTCCTATAGACCCCCAAAGAAAAGAAAAGAAATAAAACTATTTACATGGGAAAGCTCCCAACAAGCAAAAGAAGAACGGGAAATATTTTTGGGTTTTCTTTTTAATTATTACTACTATAGCAAGAAACTAAACTAACTAGAAGTTACTACTAATTTTTTTGTTTTTCTTAAAGTTTATTAAACACACAAGAAGAAAGCAGGAAAAAGAAAATAAACTAGCATGGATATTACAGTGAAAGAGTATGTGCACCGACATCTAATAATGAGTGTGTGTGAACATAAATGTAATAACGGTGGGAAATACGTACTCCCCCAAGCTTAGGCTTTTGGCCTAAGTTGGTTCATTGCCAAGGATAGCCTGGCGGATACCCGTAGGTGTAGCTGGGGCCGTACTGTGATGAAGAGGACTCTGACTGCCACTGGCTGGCAGCCACCTCCAGATCCCAAGAATAAACAGACTGGCGTGGAGGCTCATATTGTGGTTCCGGCTCCGGGGCTAGTGCAGGATTCTGATAGGCTTGAACGGCCGCCCACGGAACAAGGTAAGGACCTGCAGACAAGTTAAACAAAGAAGGAGCAGGCAAAGTAATAGTCTCAGGGTGATGTTTATCAAAGTACAATTTATATTTGAGCTCCCCTTCACGACTCTTAACAATAAAATCATGTGCTTGCATACTCTTATAATCTAGACAAGCATTAGGCAGCAATTTTTCTTCTTTCTCAAAATGCCTAATAGGTATGCCAAAATATTCAGCTAGGCGTGAAGCATAAATGCCTCCAAAGATGGGGCCCTTAGTACGGTTCAGACTTAATCGTCTAGCAACAATTCCACCCATACTAACAGAATTATTGCGGTATAAACCATGGAGCAAAACGATAGTATCAGGAACACTAAGGTTTCCACAGTTTCCACGACCAATCAAGCAACGACTAGCAAATAAGGCAAAGTAGCGTAAAACAGGAAAATGTATGCTAGTAATTCTTGCATCAGAAACCTTCCTGGTTTCTCCCACGATGATAGTGTTAATAAAAGCTTCTACTTCATTACGGTGTGGTTCATCCAAGGTACCCTCAAAGGGTATGCAAACCTCGCAAAATTCAGCTAATGGCATCTTCTTAACAACGTCATATAAATGAAACTCTACTGATGGAGGTGATTCCTTAGGAAAATAGTAGAAGTTTTGCACAAAAGTATTAGTGAGTAAAAGATACTAATGACGTTGGTCGCGGAGGAAGTCGGTGAGGCCGACATTCCCAATTAGTGAATAGAAATCTTCATAAATCCCGGCTCTCATCAAGAAGTCATCGGAATGCCATTCACACGGCCGGACCTCCGCGGTGCGAGGCAAATTATATTTGGGCTTATGTGCTTCCTCCTTTTGTTTTTCCTTCGAGCTTCGGCTTGACGAGCCCCTCAAAAGTCTCTTCATTATTTTCTGAAATAATCTGAAATTTTTAGTAACTTCAAACAAAAGTGAACTAACTTCAATAAAATTGATGGCAACTACTCCTACAAGTGCCTAGAGCCTATATCAAGCATTAGAACTACTTGGAACCATATAAATTTGACATGCAAGCTCAAGAACATGGTCACCTATGCAGCACAAATTTGCAATGAATAAAGCACTAGAACAAAAACTAATTGGACCAATGGAGGAGTCACATACCAAGGAACAATCTCCCCAAGCAGTTTTTGTCGTGGTATTCTCACGGGGGTGTTGCAAGACGACATATGCCACACGGGCTTAGTGTGAGGGTAAGACAGCTGCCGATAGGACCGGGAGCGGGTATGCGAGTAGCACGCGGTGGTTTACCTAGCTTCGGAGCTCTCCGGAGAGATAATACTCCTACTGCTGCATGTCTGAGTGTATCTGGTATATCACAGTACAGAGTGCTCCTGGAGGCGTATGCAGGTCGATGCCATAGGCATCGTATATGCAGGTATGTTCTAGTGGCCGGCCATGCTCATGGCCATGAGCATATGGTGCTCATGCGTGAGTGTGTGAGAGAATGGATGGATGGATGGATAGCTATATATAGTGTGGAGCTAGCTTGCTATCTAAGCTATGTGGTGGTATGGGAAAGGCATGGTGGAGTGTCATCCTTGTCCCCTGGGTCACTTCATAAATAGTGCTGGGGGACAAGTGACACTATACATGATGGCTGAGATGACACGTGAATAGTGCTGGTACGATCGTCTCGCCGGTGTCTCGTCGATGTCGGGTTGGGCTGCGATCGGCAGCCGGCTAGTTAAGCCTTGATCGGCAGCCCGGCTAGTTAAGCGCGATCGGCCGGCCCGGTTGGCATGATCGGACGGGGAGCCGACAGGAGCGGCCGGCAGTCGGACTGAGGGGCTTTGCTAGCCCCGATGTCTTGAATAATTGTCTTGTCGTCTTTGGGGTATCCATGTCCAATTACTCCGACAGTAGCCCCCAAGCCTCCGGGCAACTTGGCAAAGTTGGGCGGAGGTTTTTTGGCGATTGTTCATGGAAATGATCATGAAAAAAGACAAAGTTAGTCCATGCAGGTATATCAAATGTTTGCTTTTAGCATTGCAAGTTTTATGCGGAGGGTGCCGACTCGGTTTCGTCCGAGCCCACTTCAATCATTTCATGTTCCCTCCACTCTTTGGCTTGTGCTCTAAGCTTGCCGTCTGACAGCTCTGCGGTCTGTGGCTGAGAGTGGGCATGGAGTGGAAGCGTATACTCGAGACTGGGAGGCGAATTTAACCGAGTAGATACTCATAAAGGAAACGGTCGGGTCGCCCGAAGCATTTTTCTTTCCGGACGTTTTTCACGTGGGTGGCCTCCAGTGTTCACTCTTGCCAGTCGGACAGCCGCTCTGCGGTCTCTGACTGAGAGAGGGCCTTTGGTACCGCGCACGCTACTAAGCCATCTGCGGGAACTAACGTCTCAGGCCAAGCGGCCAGCCCCCGGGCCAACTCTGGCTGGCGTCGGGGTGAATAGTAGTGCAACTGTAATAAAATGAGAAGATAGCCCCCGAGCATCGCTCGAGGTTATCCGTGCTTTCGCGGTGCAAAAAATATGCGGGTGAGGAGCTCACATTGATTTTCATCTAGTCACGATCGTCGAAGACAGCCGGCGCGACTCGGCGTCATGGAGCGCCGGCCAAGACCATTGCAGTAGCCCTTGAGCCCCGGGTGCTCGAAGGGGGTCCCGCCGGTCGAGCTCGACCGCCAAGCGGCGAGGCGTCTTGCAATGCACTTTTTCTTCTTTTTCTCTTACGCCTTTGGCCGGTCGGACAAGACTCTTCTCTTGTTGCGCAATCTTTGCGGCGCGGCCAAATAAGACCATTGGAGTGTAGCGCCCGAGATTCGGGCCGATCATTGAGCGGTCGGGCGGATCTTCCGCAATGACTTTGTCTTCTTTCCTGGGCGCTGGCTAACGCACTACTGGTGTAGCCCCCGAGATTCGGGCCGACTGCTAAGCAGTCGGGCCGGATCTCCCGGCAACTACTTTGTCTTCTCTCTCACGGGGGCGCGTCAGCGCACCGCTGGGTGTAGCCCCCGAGATTCGGGCCGACTACTGAGCAGTCCGACCGGATCTCCCGGCGACTACTTTGTCTTTTTCTCTTTTGCCGGCTGTCGACAGCCGGACGCTTCTTGTGCACGAGCAGTCAGGTGCGCATCTGGCCTGACTTTTCTCCACCCGGCAACAAAAAAAAAGAAAATTTCACAACCGGCTATGGGCCCTCGGCCACTTCTTCATCCGACTCCACGCGAGCAGCCGGACTCCACCTCTTTTTTTTTGTAAGCCGGCATCTGACTTTTCTTTTCTTCCGTCCCCTTTTCTTTTTCTCTTCTCCAGCTGGCCACGAGCAGCCGAACAACGGGAGCCGGCAGCAGGCCGGGCCGGACAACGGGCGAGCAGGGAGCCGGCAGCCGGCCAGGTGGCGGGCGAAGCCGGCGGGCCGGCAGGACGACCCGGATGTGGAGCAGGCGGCGGCGGGCGACTTCGGCGGTGGAGCAGCCGGCCACGGACGGGGTCGGCCCGGCAGCGCGAACGGAGGTCGGGCGCAGCTGCCATCGCGAGCCGCAAGACGGGCCGCGCCGGAAGGTCGTGGGAGCAGCGATGGGGTGCGGTCAGGCGGCACGCGGGAGGCGGCGATGTGGGCCGGAGCTGCAACGAGGTCGGGTTGCGGGCGTCGGAGGCCGGCAGGCCGGATGGCGGAAGTCGGCGCGGGCGAAACCGGCCGGTCGGGTGGCGGAAGCCGGTGCGCAGGATGGGTACGATGGTGCAGGCGGAGCCCGGCAGCGGGGAAGCAGCTGGCGCCGAGCGGTGCAGTGGGCCGGAGGGCCGGACCTGGCGCAGCGACGCGGGAGAGGGCGCCAGGAGGCGGCGCAGGCGGACCCGCCTACGCAGATGAAGCCGGGCGGGGTGTGGTGTAGGCGGAGCCGGCAGTATGACCCGGCCACGGGCGGAGGCAGAGACGGACGGGGTCGCGATGACAGCGCAGGAGTCGCGCTGGAGGCGGCAAATTTGACGCGGGTTCGCAGACGCTGCTGGAGTCCGCCGGGACGGCGAAGCAGCAGAGGACCCGCCCGCGGTCACCGGGTGGAAGACTGGCTCGGGACCCAGCGCGTCTTTGGGCCGGTGCAGAGAGCAGACGCGGGCGAGGCGTGGAGACGGAGGCCGAGGCCGGGTACCAGCGTCTGGTGGAGCCGGCCTGCCAGCTGGTGGAGCAGCGGGCTGCGCCGATCTGGCGCTGTGGAGGAGCCGGCCGCTGGGCGGGAGCTGGCCGTGGAGGCGCGAAGGCCGGCCGGGCACTGGCGCGTGGCGAGCCGCTGGTCCAGCAAGTCAACGACGACGGCCAGTGGCCGGATGCGTAGGTAGCTGGTAGCACTTGCAACATGCGCGAGCAAAGAGCGACTAGGAGCAGCACAGCGTGGATGCTAGAGATAAACCACGTCATTGCCAGGGAAGTATACGGGTAGTATCTGGCTTGCATCTGGACTATGCATGGTGTATGGGGTAATCTGGGTAGTATTTTGCCAGTGTGGCCAATGGTTTGACTGTTTGACTTAGCAGTTAGCTAGCTTGTACAGGCGATAAATGGAGGAGCGGCGCCGTGTGCGGCGAAGCAAGGCGCAACACGGAGGGAAGCAAACACAAGCGGCGTGGATGGCAACGGTCGATCGAACGAGGTTCGGCATGGCGCGCTGGACGGATAGCCGGGCGCCGCAGAACGGTGGTGACGAAGAGGCCGACGGCGAGGACGCGCCACCCCTCGCGGCCGCTCCGGGGGCGGGTCGATGTCGAGCCCCCGAGCGCTACCGGAGAGACGGCGCGACGCCGCGGCGGAGGCGATGAAGAAAAAAGGGTCCCGCCCGGACAGCGAAACCAGCAGCAGCGTGGTAGCATAGTAGTAGTACCACACCACGGTGGGCGCCAAATGTCGTGGTATTCTCACGGGGGGTGTTGCAAGACGACATATGCCACAAGGGCTTAGTATGAGGGTAAGACTGCTGCTGATAGGACCGGGAGCGGGTATGCGAGTAGCACGTGGTGGTTTACCCAGCTTCGGAGCTCTCCGGAGAGATAATACTCCTACTGCTGCATGTCTGAGTGTATCTGGTATATCTGGTACAGAGTGCTCCTAGAGCTGTGTTTGAGGTCAGTGCCATAGGCATCATATATGCATGTATGTTCTAGTGGCCGGCCATGCTCATGGCCGTGAGCATATGGTGCTCATGCGTGAGTGTGTAAGAGAATGGATGGATGGATGGATGGATAGCTATATATAGTGTGGAGCTAGGTTGCTATCTAAGCTATGTGGTGGTATGGGCAAGGCATGGTGGAGGGTCATCCTTGTCCCCTGGGTCACTTCATAAATAGTGCCAGGGGACAAGTGACACTATACATGATGGCTGAGATGACACGTGAAT
The DNA here is from genome assembly GCA_021605145.1 of Aegilops bicornis. Classification (NCBI taxonomy): domain Eukaryota; kingdom Viridiplantae; phylum Streptophyta; class Magnoliopsida; order Poales; family Poaceae; genus Aegilops; species Aegilops bicornis. The sequence continues at coordinate 491,434,082 of CM038674.1, forward strand.
AGTGCTCGACACGATCGTCTCGTCGGTGTCTCGTCGGTGTCGGGCTGGGCTGCGATCGGCCGGCTAGTTAAGCGGCACCGACCGGGTTGGCCTTGATCGGACGGGGAGCCGGGAGCGGGCCGGCGGATCGGACGGGAGCCGGGCAGGAGCGGCTGGCAGTCGGACTGAGGGGCTTTGCTAGCCCCGATGTCTTGAATAATTGTCTTGTCGTCTTCGGGGTATCCGTGTCCAATTACTCCGACAATTTTGTGAGAGGTGCTTTGAGCAAAGAGATCAAAAATCACAGCAACAGGGGCTGGAACTCGTGTTTGAGCTGGTTATTCGTGTTTGTGGGAGGAAGAAGAAGAGGATGGGTGCAAGAATAAGTGGAGGAGGACCACCATGGGCCCACGAGGCAGGGGGCGCGCCCAGGGGGGTAGGGCGCGCCCTCCACCCACGTGGCCAGGTGGCAGCTCCCCTTGTGGTAATTTTTGCACCATAAATCCTCAAATATTCTCGAAAAAATCACATTAAATTGGCATGGCATTCTGAGGACTTTTATTTTCGGGATATTTTTATATTGCACGGATAAATCAGGAAACAAACAGAAAAATATTATTTTTACTTTATTTCAACTAAATAACAGAAAGTATAAAGAGGGTACAGAAGGTTGTGGTTCTAGTTTCATCCGTCTCATGATCATCAAAAGGAATCCACTAACAAGGTTGATCAGGTCTTGTTAACAAACTCATTCCGATTAACATGGAACCGAAGAAATTTCGAATAACACTATGTTACCTCAACGGGGATATGCACATCCCCTATAGTAAGAATATAATATTTCTTCTTGACAGTAGGAAGAGGGAATTCAAAACCTCCAAATATAATCGATGGAACTTTTCCAATAGAGTTGATACTATAAACTTGAGGTTGTTTCCTCAGAAAGTGTACCGTATGCTCATTACCATTAACATGAAAAGTGACATTGCCTTTGTTGCAATCAATAACAGCCCCTGCAGTATTTAGAAAAGGTCTTTCAAGAATAATAGACATACTATCGTCCTCGGGGATATCAAGAATAACAAAGTCCGTTAAAATAGTAACGTTTGCAACCACAACAGGCACATCCTCACAAATACCGACAGGTATAGCAGTTGATTTATCAGCCATTTGCAAAGATATTTCAGTAGGTGTCAACTTATTCAAATCAAGTATACGATATAAAGAGAGAGGCATAACACTAACACCGTCTCCAAGATCACATAAAGCAGTTTTAACATAATTTCTTTTAGTGGAGCATGATATAGTGGGTACTCCTGGATCTCCAAGTTTCTTTGGTATTCCACCCTTAAAAGTATAATTACCAAGCATGGTGGAAATTTTAGCTTCCGTTATCTTTCTTTTATTGGTAATGATATCCTTCATATACTTAGCATAAGGATTTGTTTTGAGCACATCAGTTAATCGCATACGCAAGAAGATAGGTCTGATCATTTCAGCAAAGCGCTCAAAATCCTCATCATCCTTTTTCTTGGATGGTTTGGGAGGAAAAGGCATGGGTTTCTGAACCCATGGTTCTCTTTCTTTACCATGTTTCCTAGCAACAAAGTCTCTCTTATCATAATGTTGATTCTTTGATTGTGGGTTATCAAGATCAACAGCAGGTTCAACTTCTACATCATTATCATTACTAGGTTGAGCATCTTCATGAACATCATCATTAACATTTTCACTATGTTCATGTTCATTACCAGATTGTTTTTCAGCATCAGACATAGATATATCATTTGGATTATCAGGTGGTTCAGCAATAGGTTCACTAGAAGTTTGCAAAGTCCTATCATTTTTCTTTTTCTTCCTTCTAGAAGAACTAGGCACATCAATATTATTTCTCTGAGAATCTTGCTCAATTCTCTTAGGGTGGCCTTCAGGATACAAAGGTTCCTGAGTCATTCTACCAGTTCTAGTAACCACTCTAACAGCATAATCTTTTTTCTTATTATTCATTTCATTGAGCAAATCATTTTGAGCCTTAAGTACTTGTTCTATTTGAGTGGTGACTATAGAAGCATGTTTGCTAATGAGTTTAAGTTCACATCTAACATTAGCCATATAATCACCCACGTGTTTAATCATATCAGAATCATATTTCAACTGTCTACCAAAATAAGCATTAAAATTTTCTTGTTTGACAATAAAATTGTCAAACTCATCCAAGCATTGCCTAGCAGACTTATAGTGAGGAATATCACCTTCATCAAATCTATAGAGAGAATTTACCTTTACTACCTATGTCGGGTTATCGGGATCAGGAGGTTCTGCAATAGGTAATGGATCAAGATCATATGTTTCTTCAACAGGCGGTGAATTAAGACCATGTATTTCTTCAATAGGAGGTAAATTCTTAACATCTTCAGCTTTAATACCGTTTTCTTTCATAGATTTATTTGCCTCTTGCATATCTTCAGGACTGAGAAATAGAACACCTCTCTTCTTCGGAGTTGGTTTAGGAATAGGCTCAGTAATTGGCTCTCGAGCTCGCTCAGGAGCTGGCTTAGGAGGTGACCAATTATTTTCATTTGTCAACATATTATTCAATAGAATTTCAGCTTCATCCGGTGTTCTTTCCCCGAAAAGAGAGCCAGCACAACTATCCAGGTAATCTCTGGAAGCATCGGTTAATCCATTATAAAAGATATCAAGTATTTCATTTTTCTTAAGAGCATGATCAGGCAAAGCATTAAGTAACTTGAGAAGCCTCCCCCAAGCTTTTGGGAGACTCTCTTCTTCAATTTGCACAAAGTTGTAAATTTCCTTTAAAGCAACTTGTTTCTTATGAGCAGGGAAATATTTAGCATAGAAGTAATAAATCATATCCTGGGGACTACACACACAACCAGGATCAAGAGAATTAAACCATATCTTAGCATCACCCGTTAATGAGAAAGGAAATATTTTAAGGATGTAAAAGTAGCGAGATCTCTCATCATTAGTGAACAGGGTGGCTATATCATTTAATTTAGGAAGATGTGCCACAACAGTTTCAGATTCATAACCATGAAAAGGATCAGATTCAACCAAAGTAATTATATCAGGATCAACAGAGAATTCATAATCCTTATCGGGAACACAAATAGGTGAAGTAGCAAAAGCAGGGTCAGGTTTCATTCTATCTCTAAGAGATTCTTTGCTCCATTGAACTAACAGCCTCTTAAGTTCATATCTATCCTGGCAGGAAAAAATAGCTCCAGAAGATTCCATATCAAAAAGATAACCCTCAGGAATAGCAGGCATATCTTCATCATCACTTCCATCAACATACTCAGTTTCAGTAGTTTCTCTCTCTCTAGACCTAGAAATTTGTTCATCAAGAAATTCACCAAGGGGCACAGTAGTATCAAGCATAGAAGTAGTTTCATCATCAATAACATGCGACATATCAGAACGAATAGCAGAAGCAGGTTTAGGTGTCGCAAGCTTACTCATAACAGAAGGTGAATCAAGTGCAGAGCTAGATGGCAGTTCCTTACCTCCCCTCGTAGTTGAGGTATAAATTTTTGTCTTAGTGTCTTTCAAGTTCTTCATAGTGTCCAGCAGATATAAATCCCAAGTAACTAAGAGAATAGAGCTATGCTCCCCGGCAACGGTGCCCGAAATTGGTCTTGATAACCCACAAGTGTAGGGGATTGCAACAGCTTTCGAGGGTAGAGTATTCAACCCAAATTTATTGATTCAACACATGGGGAGCCAAAGAATATTCTCAAGTATTAGCAACTGAGTTGTCAATTCAGCCACACCTGGAAACTTAATATTTGCAGCAAAGTGTTTAGTAGCAAAGTAGTATGATAGTAGTGGTAACGGTAACAAAAGTAACAGAAGAAAAGTAATATTTTTGGTATTTTGTAGTGATTGTAACAATAGCAATGGGAAAGTAAATAAGCGTAAACCAGTATATGGAAAGCTCATAGGCATTCGATCGGTGATGGATAATTATGCCGGATGCGGTTCATCATGTAACAGTCATAACATAGGGTGACACAGAACTAGCTCCAATTCATCAATGTTATGTAGGCATGTATTCTGAATATAGTCATACGTGCTTATGGAAAAGAACTTGCTTGACATCTTTTGTCCTACCCTCCCGTGGCAGCAGGGTCCTAATGGAAACTAAGGGATATTAAGGCCTCCTTTTAATAGAGAAGTATCCCGATTATTGTCATTTCGGGGTTGTCGGATCATAACACATAATAGGTGACTATAGACTTGCAAGATAGGATCAAGAACACACATATATTCATGAAAACATAATAGGTTCAGATCTGAAATCATGGCACTCGGGCCCTAGTGACAAGCATTAAGCATAGCAAAGTCATAGCAACATCAATCTCGAACATAGTGGATACTAGGGATCAAACCCTAACAAAACTAACTCGATTACATGATAGATCTCATCCAACCCATCACCGTCCAGCAAGCCTACGATGGAATTACTCACGCACGGTGGTGAGCATCATGAAATTGGTGATGGAGGATGGTTGATGATGACGACGGCGAAGAATCCCCCTCTCTGGAACCCCGAACGGACTCCAGATCAGCCCTCTCGAGAGGTTTTAGGGCTTGGCGGCGGCTCCATATCGTAAAACGCGATGATTTCTTCTCTCTGATTTTTTCTCCCCGAAAGCTAATATATAGAGTTCGAGTTGGCGTCAGAGGGTCTCCAGGGGGCCCACGAGGTAGGGGCGCGCCAGGGGGCATCCCCACCTCGTGGACAGGTGTGGGCCCCTGGTCTTCATCTTTGGCGAGGATTTTTTATTATTTTTTCTAAGATGTTCCGTGGACTTTCTGGTCATTCCGAGAACTTTTGTTTTCTGCACATAAAACAACATCATGGCAATTCTGCTGAAAATAGCGTCAGTCCGGGTTAGTTCCATTCAAATCATACAAGTTAGAGTCCAAAACAATGGTAAAAGTGTTTGGAAAAGTAGATACGACGGAGACGTATCACGTATCTATAAGTCTTGATTGTTCCATGCTATTATATTATCTATTTTGGATGTTTTTGGGCTTTATTAAACACTTTTATATTATTTTTGGGACTAACCTATTGACCCATAGCCCGATGCGATTCTGTTTTTCCCTTGTTTGATGTTTGAAGAAAAGGAATATCAAACGAAGTCGAAACGGAATGAAACCTTCTGGAGAAGTTATTTTTGGAAGGAAAGCTACCCGATAGACTTGGAGTGCACACCAGGAAAGAAACGAGGGAGCCACGAGGTAGGGGGGCGCGCCCACCCCCCTAGGACGCGCCCTCCACCCTCGTGGGCCCCTCATGGCTCCCCTGACGTACTTCTTCCGCCTATATATATATCCATATACCCTAAAAACTTCGGGGAACAGAATAGATCGGGAGTTCCGCGCCGCAAGCCTCTGTAGCCATCAAAAACCAATCGGGACACTGTTCCGGCACCCTGCCGGAGGGGGGAACCCTCACCGGTGGCCATCTTCATCATCCCGGCGGTCTCCATGACGAGGAGGGAGTAGTTCACCCTCGGGGCTGAGTGTATGTACCAGTAGCTATGTGTTTTTTTGGACAGAAAGACTGTAAGGGAACCCCCTACACTATAATTGGTGCAACAAACCCAAATTGCAAGTACCATGCCTTGAACCTTGGTGGGTGGGAAGGCATCAACCCCTTCCCACCACTAGGCTATGCCTTAGTCTGCCAGTAGCTATGTGTTTGATCTCTCTCTCTCTCTCTCTCTCTCGTGTTCTTGATTTGGCACGATCTTGATGTATCGCGAGCTTTGCTATTATAGTTGGACCTTATGTTGCTTCTTCCCCTCTAGTCTCTTGTAATGGATTGAGTTTTCCCTTTGAAGTAATCTTATCGGATTGAGTCTTTAATGATTTGAGAACACTTGATGTATGTCTTGCCGTGCGTATCTGTGGTGACAATGGGATATCACGTGATTCACTTGATGTATGTTTCGGTGATCAACTTGCGGGTTCCGCCCATGAACCTATGCATAGGGGTTGGCACACATTTTCGTCTTGATTCTTCGGTAGAAACTTTGGGGTACTCTTTGAGGTTCTATGTGTTGGTTGAATAGATGAATTTGAGATTGTGTGATGCATATCGTATAATCATACCCACAGATACTTGAGGTGACATTGGAATATCTAGGTGACATTAGGGTTTTGGTTGATTTTTGTCTTAAGGTGTTATTCTAGTATGAACTCTAGGGCTGTTTGTGACACTTATAGGAATAGCCTTTGGAGTGGTTTCGTACCCTACCATAATCTCTTTGTTTGTTCTCCGCTATTAGTGACTTTGGAGTGACTCTTTGTTGCATGTTGAGAGATAGTTATATGATCCAATTATGTTATTATTGTTGACACACCTTGCACTAGTGAAAATATGAACCCTAGGCCTTGTTTCCTAGCATTGCAATACCGTTTACGCGCACTTTTACCACTTGTTACCTTGCTGTTTTTATATTTTCAGATTACAAAAACCTTTATCTACCATGCATATTGCACTTGTATCACCATCTCTTCGCCGAACTAGTGCACCCATACAATTTACCATTGTATTGGGTGTGTTGGGGACACAAGAGATTCTTTGTTATTTAGTTGCAGGGGTTGCTTGAGAGAGACCATCTTCATCTCGCCTCCCACGGATTGATAAACCTTAGGTCATCCACTTGAGGGAAATTTGCTACTGTCCTACATACCTCTGCACTTGGAGGCCCAACAACGTCTACAAGAAGAAGGTTGCGTAGTAGACATCAAGCACGTTTCTGGCGTCGTTGACGGGGAGGTGAGTGATTGAAGGTATATCTTTAGATCTTGCAATCGAATCTTTTTGTTTCTTGTTTTAGCACTAGTTTAGTTTATAAAATAAAACTATAAAAAATGGAATGAGTTTGTCTCATACGCTTCATCTTTTTAATATCTTTCGTGAGTATGATGGAAAGAAAAATTGTGCCAAAGTACTAGAAGAAGAATTACATAGAATGCTTGGCATGAAATATGTGAATGATGAGCATGATTGCAATGTTGTTAGTATGAATTCTTTGAATACCCATGATGCTAATGATATGCAAAGCCACAAGCTTGGGGAAGCTATGTTTGATGAAGATGATATTTTTTGTCCCCCAAGCTTTGATGAGCAAATTTATTATGTTGAAAGCATGCCTCCTGTCTATGATGATTATTGTGATGACACATATGCTACAAAGAATAATGATAACCATGAAACTTGTCATCTTGATCTTAATTTTCAGTCACATGATAGTTATTTTGTTGATTTTGCTCCCACTACTATTGATGAGAATAAATTTGCTTACGTGGAGAGTAGGAAATTTTTTGTGCTTGTAGATCATGAAAAGAATGTTTTAGGTGCTGGTTATATTGTTAAATTCATTCATGATGCTACTGAAAATTATTATGAGGGAGGAATATATGCTTGTAGGAATTGCAATAATATCAAGTTTCCTCTCTATGTGCTTAAAGTTTTGAAGTTATGCTTGTTTTACCTTCCTATGCAAGTTGATTCTTGTTCCCATAAGTTGTTTGCTCATACAATACCAATGCATAGGAAGAGGGTTAGACTTAAATTTTCTAGTCATATTCTTCATGATGCTATCTTTATGTTTCAATTCCTATCTTTTATGTGAGCATCATTGAAATCATCATGCCTAGCTAGGGCGTTAAACGATAGCGCTTGCTGGGAGGCAACCCAATTTTATTTTTGTTTCTTGCTTTTTGGTTCTGTTTAGAAATAAATAATCCATCTAGCTTCTGTTTAGATATTTTTTTTATGTTTTAATTAGTGTTTGTGCCAAGTAGAACCTTTGGGAAGACTTGGTGAAGTCTTTATGATCATGCTGTAAAAAACAGAAACTTTAGCGCTCACGAGATTAGCTAAAACTTTTTACTGGAGAGTTCTATTTAGTTTATTCTTTTTGAAGATGATTATTAGACAAATTCCTCAGGTCCACCAATTTATTTTAGAATTTTTGGAGTTCCATAAGTATACGCTTGATACAGATTACTACAGACTGTTCTGTTTTTAACAGATTCTGTTTTCTATGTGTTGTTTGCTTATTTTGATGAATCTATGGCTAGTAAAATAGTTTATAAACCATGGAGAAGTTGGAATAAAGTAGGTTTAACACCAATATATATAAAGAATGAGTTAATTACAGTACCTTGAAGTGGTGTTTTGTTTTCTGTCGCAAACGGAGCTCACGAGTTTTTTGTTAAGTTTTGTGTTGTGAAGTTTTCAAGTTTTGGGTAAATATTCGATGGACTATTAGAATAAGGAGTGGCAAGAGCCTAAGCTTGGGGATGCCCAAGGCACCCCAAGGTAATATTCAAGGATAACCAAGAGCCTAAGCTTGGGGATGCCCCGGGTGGCATCCCTCTTTAAATCTTCGTTCATCGGTAACTTTACTTGGAGCTATATTTTTATTCACCACATGATATGTGTTTTGCTTGGAGCGTCATGTTATTTTCTTTTATTTTGCTTGCTGTTTGAATAAAGTATCAAGATCTGAAATTATTAAATGGGAGAGTCTTCACATACTTGCATAATTATTCGACTACTCATCGATCTTCACTTATATCTTTCGGAGTAGTTTGTCGTTTGCTCTAGTGCTTCACTTATATCTTTTAGAGCACGACGGTAGTTTTATTATGATGAAATAGATGAACTATCATGCTTCACTTATATTTTTTTGTGAGTCCTTAGAACAGCATGGTAATTTGCTTTGGTTATGAATTTAGTCCTAATATGATGGGCATCCAAGAGGGATATAATAAAAACTATCATACTATGAGAAGTTTGATTCCTTATGATTGTTTTGAGATGTGAAGATGGTGATATTAGAGTCGTGCTAGTTGATTAGTTGTGAATTTGAGAGATACTTGTGTTAAAGTTTGTGATTCCCGTAGCATGCATTATGGTGAACCGTTATGTGATGAAGTCGGAGCATGATTTATTTATTGATTGTCTTCCTTATGAGTGGCGGTCGGGGACGAGCGATGGAATTTTCCTACCAATCTAGCCCCCTAGGAGCATGCGCACAATACTTTGCTTTGATAACTTGTAGATTTTTGCAATAAGTATATGAGTTCTTTATGACTAATGTTGAGTCCATGGATTATACAGACCCTTCCTCCTTCCACCGTTGCTAGCCTCTCTAATACCGCGCACTTTTTCGCCGGTATCATACACCCACCATATACCTTCCTCAGAACAGCCACCATACCTACCTATCATGGCATTTCCATAGCCATTTCGAGATATATTGCCATGCAACTTTCCACCGTTCCGTTTATTATGACATGCTCCATCATTGTCATATTGCTTTGCATGATCATGTAGTTGACATCGTATTTGTGGCAAAGCCACCGTTCATAATTATTTCATACATGTCACTCTTGATTCATTGCATATCCCGCACATCACCGGAGGCATTCATATAGATTCATATTTTGTTCTAAGTATCGAGTTGTAATTGTTGAGTTGTAAGAAAATAAAAGTGTGATGATCATCATTTTTAGAGCATTGTCCCAGTGAGGAAAGGATGATGGAGACTGTGATTCCCCCACAAGTCGGGATGAGCCTCCGGACGAAAAATAAAAAAAGAGAGAAAAAACGAGGCCAAAAAAAGAGAGAGAGAGAAGGCCCAAAAAAATGATGAGAGAAAAAGAGAGAAGGGACAATGTTACTATCCTTTTACCACACTTGTGCTTCAAAGTAGCACCCTGATCTTCATAATAGAGAGTCTCCTATGATATCACTTTCAAATACTAGTCGGAATTTTTCATTATAGAACTTGGCTTGTATATTCCAATGACGGGCTTCCTCAAACTGCCCTAGGTCTTCATGAGCAAGCGAGTTGGATGCACACCCACTTAGTTTCTTTTGTTGAGCTTTCATATACTTATAGCTCTAGTGCATCCGTTGCATGGCAATCCCTACTCACTCACATTGATATCTATTGATGGGCATCTCCATAGCCCGTTGATACGCCTAGTTGATGTGAGACTATCTTCTCCCTTTTTTGTCTGCTTCACAACCACCATTCTATTCCACCTATAGTGCTATGTCCATGGCTCACGCTCATGTATTGAGTGAAGATTGAAAAAGTTTGAGAATATCAAAAGTATGAAACAATTGCTTGGCTTGTCATCGGGGTTGTGCATGATTTAAATATTGTATGTGATGAAGATAGAACGTAGCCAGACTATATGATTTTGTAGGGATAGCTTGCTTTGGCCATGTTATTTTGAGAGGACATAATTGCTTAGTTAGTATGTTTGAAGTATTGTTATTTTTATGTCAATAAGAACTTTTATCTTGAATCTTCCGGATCTGAATATTCATACCACAAATAAGAAGAATTACATTGAAATTATGCCAAGTAGCATTCCACATCAAAAATTCTGTTTTTATCATTTACCTACTCGAGGACGAGCAGGAATTGAGCTTGGGGATGCTGATACGTCTCCGACGTATTTATAATTTTTGATTGTTCCATGCTATTATATTATCTGTTTTGGATGTTTTTGGGCTTTATTAAACACTTTTATATTATTTTTGGGACTAACCTATTGACCTGAGCCCAAAGGCTGCCTCGCTTTTTTTCCCTTGTTTTAGTGTTTTGAAGAAAAGGAATATCAAACGGAGTCGAAACGGAATGAAAGCTTCTGGAGAAGTTATTTTTGGAAGGAAAGCTACCAGATAGACTTGGAGTGTACGTCAGGAAAGAAACAAGGGAGCCACGAGGTAGGGGGGCGCGCCCACCCCCTAGGGCGCGCCCTCCACCCTCGAGGGCCCCTCGTGGCTCCCTTGACGAACTTCTTCCGCCAAAATATATCCAAATACCCTAAAAACTTGAGAGCAGAATAGATCGGGAGTTCCGGCCGCGCAAGCCTCTGTAGCCACCAAAACCAATCGGGACCCTGTTAAAGCACTCACGGAGGGGGAAACCCTCACCGGTGGCCATATTCATCATCCCGGCGCTCTCCATGATGAGGAGGGAGTAGTTCACCCTCGGGGCTGAGGGTATGTACCAGTAGCTACGTGTTTGATCTCCCTCTCTCGTGTTCTTGATTTGGCACAATCTTGATGTATCGCGAGCTTTGCTATCATAGTTTGATCTCATGTTGCTTCTCCCGCTCTACTCTCTTGTAATGGATTGAGTTTTCCCTTTGAAGTAATCTTATCGGATTGTGTCTTTAATGATTTGAGAACACTTGATGTATGTCTTGCCGTGCGTATCTGTGGTGACAATGGGATATCACGTGATTCACTTGATGTATGTTTTGGTGATCAACTTGCGGGTTCCGCCCATGAACCTATGCATAGGGGTTGGCACACGTTTTCGTCTTGATTCTCCGGTAGAAACTTTGGGGCACTCTTTGAGGTTCTATGTGTTGGTTGAATAGACGAATCTGAGATTGTGTGATGCATATCGTATGATCATACCCACGGATACTTGAGGTGACATTAGGGTTTTGGTTGATTTGTGTCTTAAGGTGTTATTCTAGTACGAACTCTAGGGCTCTTTGTGACACTTATAGGAATAGCCCAATGGATTGATTGGAAAGAATAACTTTGAGGTGGTTTCGTACCCTACCATAATCTCTTCGTTTGTTCTCCGCTATTAGTGACTTTGGAGTGACTCTTTGTTGCATGTTGAGGGATAGTTATATGATCCAATTATGTAATTATTGTTGAGAGAACTTGCACTAGTGAAAGTATGAACTCTAGGCCTTGTTTCCTAGCATTGCAATACCGTTTACGCTCACTTTTACCACTTGTTACCTTGCTGCTTTTATATTTTCAGATTACAAAAACCTTTATCTACCATCCATATTGCACTTGTATCACCATCTCTTCGCCGAACTAGTGCACCCATACAATTTACCATTGTATTGGGTGTGTTGGGGACACAAGAGACTCTTTGTTATTTGGTTGCAGGGTTGCTTGAGAGAGACCATCTTCATCCTACGCCTCCCACGGATTGATAAACCTTAGGTCATCCACTTGAGGGAAATTTGCTACTTTCCAACAAACCTCTGCACTTGGAGGCCCAACAACGTCTATAAGAAGAAGTTGCGTAGTAGACATCAGCGTTGTCCACTTCCAAGTTGGTAACAGACATATTTTCCGAGCCCGGCCGAAGGACAGTTCGGCGTCACTCCCATATCGGCCTCCGTCCCCTCGGCTGAGACTGGATCCTGGCTGTTGGGAGTATTACTGACCGGACCCGCGGACGTAGTCCGGCGGACTCTTTTCCTGATACAGGACAAACATGAAAGTCACGGTTGAACGCGACTATTAAAACGTATTTGTAAAACCCATACCTCTTTGGCGAGGCCCCGACCGTGTTTTCATTTGCCTTCCTCTTCGGAGGCTTACCCGGTGCGGGAGCCGCTCTCTTCGGAGTCGCTCCTGGAGTAGCACGGTATGTACAACGCCTCCCCTAGGAAGCATGAGACAGTGCGGTGGGTGAGGCGGAACGAGGGAACCCTTTCAGGGGAGATGTCTCCTGATACTTGCGTGCGAAGCGGTGAGAAGACCAGGATAATCGACGATGATGGGCACTTCGGTGCCGTCATAGCTCGCCTGATAAAACACACCCTTCTCGAGCACCGCAGATATATCCGGATCCTCTTCGAATCCGGGATCAAGGTCCCGATTGTGGCCCTCGGGCTGCGGGCGGGGCTGTAAAGCCCCTTGAAAGTCTTTCGCCAGTGCTGTTATGAATGGATGGGTTAATATTTCAGTAAACGAAGCTCAGGGAATGGAGTCAGTGGAGCAGAAAAAGTTGGGAGCTTACCCAGCTAGGAGGATTGTACATGGAATATCCTTCTACGTGCGTGATCTTGAGAACTCCTCTTCCTCGCCCTTGAACAGTTCGGCTAATATTTTGGCTAGGGCGGCAGGGGTGTCCGGACCTTCCCTGCCGCACCGGGAGGCGTCATCTTCCCCATTGTAATTCCACATGGCAAGTCCTCTATATTGAAGTGGCTGAACTCCCCGTACTATGGAGGTCGCCATCACTTTGACTATCGTGTACCCGGACTGAGCAAGCATCCTGATCTTGCTCAAAAGTTGACGGACTTCCGCACTATCTTCCTCCTCGAGGCTCCGAGGGTGCCAGCTTTGGTGTTTCTTCAAAGGAACACTCGCAAACTCGGGGAGACCTCTCCGGACTGGATCTGTAAGTACGACATCATAAATGTAGAACCATTCAGAGGTCCACTCTTCCGAAGCTTTCTTCGGTGTGCCGGATAGGTATCCGGTCACAGCAATACGCCATATTTCGGCTCCGCCCACTTCAAAAATTGATCCCTCGTGGTTGCATGGGACAAGACAAAATAACATTATCCATAGATCAAAGTGTGCCTCACAACCCAGGAATAGTTCGCATAAGGCGACGTAACCTGCAATATGCAGGATGGAGGGTGGAGTAAAATTGTGCAGCTGAAGGTCGTAATACTCCAGAAGCCCTCGGAGGAATGGGTGAATTGGAAATCCCACGCCCCTCAGCAGATAGGGGACGAAGCACACTCGTTCTCCCGCAGACGGATTGGGGAAATCCTCCGCCTGGGTTTTACCATTGAAAGAGTCCAATCCTGCTCGAACAGGGACCAGATCTGTAGGAGGGAGAAATCCCTGCATTTGCTCTTCTCCAGTTGGCTGTGGGATACATAACACCTCTCCCACTCGCCTCTCTCTAGGTTGGAATGGGGAGAGGAGCTGGGAATGTTGGCCATGTTGGAGTGGTCTCTCCTGGCGGTCTCTGAGGATTTTCTCCGCGTGGTGCCGAATGGATCTAAGATCCAATCTCTTGAAATAGACGCTCTTTCTTACATGGCTAGGGTGTTATTTGCAAAAAATACCCTGACCGTCCGCATTCGCCCGACACATGGAAGTTGAAGTCATGGATGCACAGAAGCCGAGGGGTGCAACATTGAGTTATAAGCCGAATACATTACTTGGAAGCCGTTGGAGGAGGAACCCGCCTTGCAATGCCGAAGACAATCTGCGCGCCGAACATCTTGTCATTCAAAGCCTGGTTCGGGGGCTACTGAGGAGTCCTGGATTAAGGGGTCCTCGGGCATCCAGTCTAGTAGTGGTGGGACGGACTGATGGGCTGTGAAGATACAAAGACCGAAGACTGCACCCGTGTCCGGATGGGACTCTCCTTGGCGTGGAAGGCAAGCTTGGTGACCGGATATGTAGATTCCTTTCTTTATAACCGACCTTATGTAACCCTAGATCCTCCCGATGCCTATATAAACCGGAGGACTTAGTCCGGAAAGGAGAGACTCATTACCATATTCAAACAGGCTAGACTTCTAGGGTTTAGGCATTACGATCTCGTGGTAGATCAACTCTTGTAATACTCATATTCATCAAGATCAATCAAGCAGGAAGTAGGGTATTTCCTCCACAGAGCGGGCCCGAACCTGGGTAAACATCGTGTCCCCTGTCTCCTGTTACCATCGACCTTAGACGCACAGTTCGGGACCCCCTACCCGAGATCCGCCGGTTTTTACACCCACACTCATACTATTATACATGCATAAACAAGCTGCCCCACCACATACCTTGTGTCTCGTCGAGCCACCAGTTAATAAGAGTGATGTCCTCATCCGCTAACTCAAGTTTCTGCTTTAGATCTGCAGTTTCCGTTGCTTGGGCGGTCGCCATGGACGTAACAGCCTGTGTTCAAATTAATTAGTTACTTCCTGAGCATAACTTTTTGATCCTCTGATCGCCTCTCTGTGGGAGCCGACCAGAGCCTCAGGGGCTACTATCTGTACACGGGTGCATTGTGCATGTAAAAATAGTTAAGCTATTACAGTGCAAACCTCGAAGCCTCTCAATAGGCCCATGAAAGCTTCATTCAATCCGCTTCTCGCGGATAGAACCCTTTCAACTACCGTACCCATTAAGGTATGATGTTCCTCTGAGATGGACACACTTTGTAATGTGCTCATCAGAGTATCCGGCACCTCCGGATTCCTGGAGGCTGCTGCGGGAGTATGCATTCCCTTCAAAGGGGTACATCGGCTTGACCGTAGAGTCGTTTTCGACTATAAGCCGGATAGTTCGGGGCCTTCATTGCTGGCCCCCGTAGGGGCTGCGCCCCCTGGACCTTTGACGATTGAAGTACCACCCTCGGGCGTTGTTTTCATTGTCCCCCACGCCACTGAATGGTCAGGGGAGATTCTCTGAGATGACACCTCGAAGTCGTATGCCCTAAGAGGCGAGGAAGCATGAGAAGGCGTCTCGCTTTTCATCATCCCTGGAGTTAAGTCCCCTGATGAGGAGGACTGTTGGGGCGGACTATGGGCCGAACTGCAAGTATATGGTTTAAATGTTAACCTTGCAACCCGAAAAATAATAGGATATGTTTAGAGCATCCTTTTTCACTTACGATTCTGCAAGGGGCTTGTCCCTGGAGAGGTGCCTTGCGACGACATCGGCTTCGGAACCGGAACCATATGATAGGGCTACCTTCCCTCTCTTGGGTGCTTCCACCTCCAAGTCTTCAGATGCAGTCCTTTTCCTCCCATAAGGGGAAGGCATATCACCTTCTCCCTCCCATTCGTCTGTCGAAGAGGGAGCTTCAGTCTCCCCAGACATAGTGCCCGACATACATGTAGAGTGGAAGCCGCTTTCGGCCTCTTCGCTCTTCTTCTTGACCTCTTGCGCTGGCACTTGATACGGTGCCGGGACCAACATCCTCATCAACACAGGATCGACCGAGTCTTCGGAAAGTGGAGCTGAACACCTAATTCGTTCCGCCTTCTTTATCCAGCCCTGTTCAAAGATAGAGCTCTCAGCACATCGCTATGGGATAATCAACCGAGTTGCGGTCAGAAATTGGGTGCTTACCGGGGTATCCGGATGGTTGCAGTCGAGACCGATGTCCTCTGATGTGTCCGGCCACTGCTTTCGAGTCTTGAAGAATAGTTTCCACATCCCTTCGTGCGTTGTGCCGAAGAATTGCTGAAGTGTCTGCGGTCCTTCCGGATTAAACTCCCACATACGGAGAGGTCGTCGCTGGCACGGGAGGATCTGACGGACTAGCATCACTTGGATCACGTTAATAAGGCCAACGTCCCTTTTGAGGATACTCCGGATATGACTTTGCAGAGTCTGAACTTCATCAGTTGATCCCCAGTCTAGCTCCTTATTTATCCACGATGCGAGCCGCAATGGAGGGCCAGATCAGAACACAGATTCGACTGCCCATTTGGTGCCGCGGGGTTCGGCGATATAGAACCACTCCTGTTGCCATGAGTTGGAGGTTTCCGTGAAGGTGCCTTTTGGCTAGGTAGTGTTGGCAAGCTTGCTCACCATAGCACCGCCTCACTCTGCTTGCTCCCCATTAACTAGCTTTGGCTTCACATTGAAAGTCTTGAGCCATAGGCTGAAGTGTGGGGGAATGCGGAGAAAGGCTTCGCACACAACGATGAATGCCGAGATGTGGAGGAAAGAGTCCGGAACTAGATCGTGAAAATCTAGCCCATAATAGAACATGAGGCCACGAACGAAGGGGTGAAGAGCGAACCCTAGCCCGCGGAGGAAGTGGGAGATGAATACAACCCTGTCGCCGGATTTTGGTGTAGGGATGACCTCCCCTTTAGTAGGGAGCCTGTGGGGGATTTCCGCAGTCAGGTACCTTGCCTTCCGAAGCTTAGTGATATCCTCCCCGGTGACCTAGGAGGCTGCCCACCTACCTTGGGAGATGGATCCGGACATAACTAGAGGGCCTGGTAACAATGGAAGAAATCGAATCCTGGGCGCTGGAGCCTGGGGTGGGGAAGGTTGAGGAAGAGATAGGCGTGGGGGGAGAAAGACGGGTCTGTACCCCTTTATAAAGGCAAAGAATACCGAATGCCCCCACACGGGCCTTAAAGCTCGCCTATTCCCAAGGGATGGCCAACAACATGGTTGGATTACCCACGCCCATATTGATGAGGATCCCGTGGTAAGGGGACACGATCTCTGCTTCGACAAGACGTGCCAATGGAAACAGCATCTCGAAACACGGAGCGGAAGGCTAAAAACGGTTCGAAATAATAACCGGGCGGAGACATGGCGTCCCACTACAGAAGTTGTCAGCAGATGGGACTTGTTAAATATTATACTCTTTACGGAGCTTATTTTGCAGTGCCGGACACGTTATCTGTGTTCAAAGGCTACTTTGAAATATTCGGAGGAGGAACCTGCCTTGCAATACCGAAGACAATCTGCGCGCCGGACACATCGTCATTGAAGCATGGTTCAGGGCTACTAAGGGAGTCCTGCATTAAGGGGTCCTCGGGCATCCGGGCTATGTGACGTGGACCAGACTGATGGGCCATGAAGATACAAGATAGAAGACTTCATCCCGGTCCGGATGGAACTCTCCTTTGTGTGGATGGCAAGCTTGGCGTTCGGATATGAAGATTCCTTCCTCTGTAAACCAACTCTTTACAACCCTAGGCCCCTCCGGTGTCTATATAAACCGGAGGGTTTAGTCCGTAGAGGCAATCACAATCATACATGCTAGACATCTAGGGTTTAGCCATTACGATCTCGTGGTAGATCAACTATTGTAATCCTCGTATTCATCAAGATCAATCAAGCAGGAAGTAGGGTATTACCTCCATCAAGAGGGCCCGAACCTAGGTAAACATCGTGACCCCCGTCTCCTGTTACCATCGACCTTAGACGCACAGTTCGGGACCCCTTACCCGAGATCTGCCGTTTTTGACACCGACAGTGGCAGCCTCAGTGGTTTCAACCTCCGTTTGTTCAACAACAGGAGGGTCTGGCACTATAACATTCTCCTCAATAATGACTTGATCAGGAGCAGGTGGTGTGGCAACTCTTTCTTCTTCATCATTGTCATCGGCTGATGCAGCCAGAATGTCTTCAGCAACTTTCGCTTCAAACTCAGAGACATTCGCAGTAGGGGTGGCTTCAGGAAACACTTGATGTGCTACTGAGATTTGGTGCACTTCCCCTTCTGGAATGCTCGACATGGTGATCTGTGGCCTGGGGCCTTTGCGAATCCTGCAAAATGCGGGCGACGCCTTTGGAGAGGGAGTGGTCTGCACCATGTTGTTGTCGTCGTCAAGCACCAGAGTGGTGACTTGAGGTGGTGTTGTTCTGGGTGTCTCATCACGTATGGGGGTGTCTTGCTATGGGCGCTTGGCCCATGAGTCATCCTGAGCTATTGGTGTCAGTGGACGACCAATGCTGATTAGTTCACTGCTCATTGGAGCAGGCGATGATACGTACTGGGGCTCGAGTTGAGGAAGGACTACATCATCTTCAACATTGTCTTCACGACCAATGTCTTCAGCTGTGATGGGGTCAACAGCTGGAACTTCTTCATGTTTAGGAGCCTTTGTGGAAGCAGGCTCATGAATGACAAGACAATGCTCTTGGTTGGTTGAGGCTGGTAGAGCAACTGAAATGGGTTCAACAGTGAGGGGCTCAAAGGCGGCATCGTGCTCTTTCTTTGAAGACTTTGTCTTCAGTTTCTTCTTGGATGGGGCATTATCAGACACATCCTTATGCTTGCGCTTCCTGGCTTCGGCTTTAGCTGCCCTTGTCTTCTTTAGCTCTGAAGCTGCTGAGGTGACCTTAGGTTTCGAGCCTATCATGCTGGCAGGGAAGACAATGCGAGGTTCTTCCTGCCTTGGTGCTTTAGTTTGGGCCATAGCAGACTTCTTCTTTTGCTTGGCAGCCATCTTGGGGGTCGATGCCAGGACACCCAAGAGCCTTTCACTTTTCAGCTTCATTATGTGCTTGAACACATTTATGCGCGAAGTACTTCATGCGCTCCTGTGAGCCTTTGGCTTACTCACGCTTCTTGTGAAATTCCTCCTTGAGGTCATGCAACATCTTCTTGAAGATTTGCACATGAGCCACACTGAGCTTGGCCAGGTGCTTCTTGAAATGCGCTTTCTCATAGTCAATCTTGTTCTTGAGCTCGACAATCTTCTGAGCCAAGGCCAACTCATTAGAAATGGCTCCACGAAATGTGACACTTATGTCCACAGGCAGCTGAAGATCATCAATACTGATGCTCTGGTTGTTGAACCACTCATCAATGAAGTTGTTCAGTATATTAACATCAAAGAGGGGCAGATCATTGAAGATCTCCACCTCTTGCTTGCTCTTGATCAGCGTATCAAGGGCATCATCACCAAGATCTTCATCACTGGATAGATCAATGGTGTCATCCTCGTTGCGCAGAACGACATCATGAGTCAGTTCATGCCCAGAATTCTTCTTGGGCTTGTTGGTCTTCTTGGAGACACGCGACAAATCTTCATACTGCACACTGGGTTCACGAGGTGCAGTCTTCAATGGCTTCACAGACAAAGCGGTTGGCATAGCAGAGGGCTTTAAAGCCTTTGTCTTCTTCTTCTTCTTCTTCTGCTGCTGCTTTGGTGCTGCTGGCGCTTCTTTAGAGTCAGCGTCATCAGCGGATTGATCCACAGTAACCCGCTGAGTAGCAATGTGGGAGAGGAGCCCATCGAAGTTATTGAAGGGCCCGATGACATTTGGATTGGCATCGCGAGTGCCATCCTGTCTAGGAGTAGATGGACCAGGGTTGAAATTGAGTCCTAGGTCCCTCTTGTTCTTTACAGCCGACTCCTTGGCAAACTGATAGTTGCGCTTGAAAAGACTGTCTTCACGACACCACAACATGTATGATGGTCGGCATTCTCTGGCTTCGGTCCTTGGACCATGCATGGGTAGAAGCCTTGAGCAATGGCTTCAGACTTCGACTTTGGCTGCCGATTCCTGTACAGAATATCTCCCCATGGGCGCTTGATAGCATTCTTCTCTACATATTCAGGGGTTACGAAGTTATACTTGAACCACTGTTCAACCCAATATCTTCAGATCCATTGGATTCGGGTCCTGCGCTGGCCGTAACTTTCCTTAGGATCTGACTTGTGCAATTCATACAGATCCGGAGGCAGATCTAGAGTTGTGTTGCCTGCCACCTTTCCTGGCAGATTTTTCCGTGGCCATTATATTCAGACTGAATGGCTTCAGAACAGTGAATGGCTTCCTTCTACTGGTCAGACAAGAGCTGGCTTCAGGGGAGTGTATATGATGCTCTAAGAACTCTGCAAATGAATGCAGACTATGAGAACCAAGGGATTCTCCTACGAACATGTACCTGTGACAACATTAGAGATGCGAGGGAAGGGGAAGAGGTCATATGCATTCTCAGAAGATTTTGAAGAAAAATCAGTTTGAAGACATTGACCTCATAGAGCGAAGACATTCACTTATTTGAAGAGAGTTGGTTCCAGATTTGTACGAATCCAAGAATAAGTACAAGTGAGGAATCTAACTAGTTGTGAAGCATAAGTGAATATTCTTAGCATGATATGAGATGCAGATAAGGACAGATCCATACATGGAGGTGTAGAAACCACTTTTGGTTGAAGTGGATGGATTTGACAGATCAAAAAGGTAGTAAAAAGTGAGATTAATTTACTGCTGACGAACTGCTAGACGAGGCAGAGTTAGAAGTCGAGCAGTTCAATCTCCCGTGCCCTAACTTGGCAGCGGAAGACACCTACGGCGGCAGCGGAGAAGACAAGGTTCGGGGCCGGCGTGAGGACGGCGTCGAAGAAGTCGCGGCAGCTAAGCTCTTTGTCTCCGGCGTTGTTGCGAGCTAGCGGAGGCGCTAGGGTTTGAGCGAGGTGGCGAGGTGGAAGAAGAGATTTTGACCGCGTGGTGTGCGTATTTATAAGGAAAGGGGCAGCACAACGTAATTACGCAGGTGCCCCTGGCGGTTCACATCTGAAGGACACATGGCTTGCATGCAACTTATTGAAAGTTGTTCCACGTTCCCACGCACGCCTGGATTGTCGGGTGGTTGTTCCGGGTATTCAGGCAAAAAGGATATGGCATTAAAAACAGATTTAAAGGTTTGTCTCTTTGTCTTCAGTTGACAAGGACTCGGAGAAGACAATCGACAGGTTTCAACAGAGTGCATATGACTTGGATAGATAGAATTGGATGTAGAAGCACAGAGGGGGGTTAGGGTCCGATCACATTCACTTAGGTCAAAAAATTCAAGAATGAAGACATAGCTATAAGTGAATGTTGTAGAGGACAGAACACACATATATAATTATATATCAGACCAACTCAACATTGCAAAGATAAACCATGAAGTCAATTAATGAAGAAGACAAACCATATGCGAAGACTATGCAATTGTGATGCCAAATGAAACACTCCAATAAGAATTTGGTGGTGGCGTTACCCACCATATAGGAAGTGTTAGACCCAGACAGGGTGCACAGTTATCATGGCGCCCCAAAGTCAAATTCCGCGTTAATGTATTAACACTTAGAGTGTATGTCTTCATTGATTGAAGATATACGTTACTTTGTGTGTTGCACATCTAAGTCATCAGCATGCATAAGCGTTAGGATGTGTGTCCAATTACAGGACATTTGAGGATTCTAAGATATTTAGCTCACACCGCAACTTGCAAAACCTTTTCTCATCCAAGGGCTTTGTGAAGATATCTGCCAATTGCTCTTCAGTGTTGACGTGAATGATATCAATATCTTCCTTCATGACATGATCTCTGAGAAAGTGATGATGAATCTGAATGTGCTTTGTCTTCGAGTGTTCAACTGGGTTGTTGGCAATCTTGATGGTGCTTTCATTATCGCAGTAGAGTGGCACAAGCTTTAGGTGGATGCCATAATCCTTGAGAGTTTGCTTCATCCATAGAAGCTGAGCGCACCAAGATCCAACAACAATCTATTCGGATTCAGCAGTGGAGAGGGATAGACAGTTCTACTTCTTTGAAGTCCAACATACAAGAGATCGTCCAACAAAGTGACATGTGCCTGATGTGGACTTGCGATCAACCTTGTCACCAGCATAATCAGCATCTGAGAATCCAACTAGATCAAACTCTGAGCCCTTTGGATACCATAATCCTAGTTGTTGGGGTGTAAGCCAAATATCAAAGAATTAAACTTCACGCCTAAGTGATGTGATTCCTTTGGTGCCGCTTGGAATCGGGCACACATGCAAACGCTAAGCATTATATCTAGCCTAGATGCACATAAATAGAGTAAAGAACCAATCATGGAGTGGTATACCTTTTGATCGAACTCTTTACCATTGTCGTCGGGACTCAGTTGACCTTTGGTTAGCATTGGTGTCATGTATCCTTTGCAATCTTGCATTCCAAACTTCTTCAGGCAATCTTTGAGATATTTCTCTTGAGATATGAAGATGGCGTTGCTCTGCTGACGATTTGAAGACCGATAAAGAATTTCAGCTCACCCATCATGGACATCTGATATTGCTCTTGCATCATATGTCCAAACTCATCACTGTATTTCTTGTCAGTGCAGCTGAAGATAATGTCATCCACATAGATTTGGCACACAAACAGTTCTCCATCATATGTCATCATGAAGAGTGTGGGATCTAGGAAACCAGGTTTGAAGCCTTTGCTCTTCAAGAAGTCTTTGAGTGTGTCATACCATGCACATGGGGCTTGTTTGAGACCATACAGTGCCTTGTTGAGCTTGTATACCAAGTCAGGATGCTTTGGGTCTTCAAAACCAGGTGGTTGTGCAACATACACTTCTTCTTTAATCTTGCCATTGAGAAAGGCACTTTTCACATCCATTTGATACAGAAGGATGTTGTGATGGTTGGCATAGGCTAGCAGTATGCGAATGGCTTCAAGCCTAGCCACCTGAGCAAATGTTTCATCGAAGTCAATCCTTTCTACTTGAGTGTAACCTTGAGCAACATGGCGAGCCTTGTTTCTGACGACTTGGCCATGCTCATCTTGTTTTTTTGCGATATATCCATTTGGTGCCTATGATGTTGTGCTTGCGAGGATCAGGACGTTTAACTAGTTCCCAAACATTACTTAGTTCAAACCGTTGAAGATCTTCTTGCATAGCTTGAATCCATTCAGGTTCCATGAAGTCTTCAACAGCTTTCTTGGGTTCAGATATAGCGACAAATGCAAAGTGCCCGCAGAAATTTGCTAGCTGTGTTGCTCTTGAACGAGTGAGTGGACTAGGTGCATTGATGCTATCGATTATCTTCTCAGTCTGTACTTCATTTGCAACATGAGGATGAACTGGACGAAGATTATGTTCTTGCTGATCATTGTCTTCAGCTCACCATTGACTTCAGGCTGAGCAGTGTCTTCGGGTTGACTTGGTGCAGAAATGATGATTTCTTCTTCAGCCTATGCCTCTGAAGGTATGATTTCTCTAGTACCCATTAGCTTGATAGATTCACTTGGTGAGGCTTCATCTAGCACATTTGGCAGGTGCTCTCTTTGCGAGTCGTTAGTCTCATCGAACTGCTCATCCACAGTTTCAATCACTTTATAGTGAAAGAGGTTGAAGACTCTGTAGGAGTGTGAATCCTTTCCGTAGCCAAGCATAAAACCTTCATGTGCTTTCGGTGCAAATTTTGAAGTGTGATGTGGATCCTTGATCCAACACCTAGCACCGAATACTCTGAAGTAGGTGATGTTTGGCTTCTTACCAGTTAGTAGCTCATATGATGTCTTCTTTAGAAGCTTGTGAAGATAACCACGGTTTATGACGTGACATGCAGTGTCAATGGCTTTAGGCTAGAATTTTCTTGGAGTCTTGTAGTCATCAAGCATTGTCCGTGCCATCTCAATGAGGGTTCTGTTCTTGCGCTCCACGATGCCATTCTGCTGAGGTGTGTATGGAGCTGAGAACTCATTAGTGATGCCCAACGTATCAAGATAGGTGTCGAGGCTGGTGTTCTTGAATTCTGTGTCGTTGTCACTTCTAATGTGCTTGATCTTGATGCCATAGTTCGTCATGGCACGGTTGGCGAATCGTGTGAAGACATCCTGCACCTCATTATTGGAGAGGATTATGTGCACCCATGTATATCTAGAGTAATCATCAACAATGACAAAGCCATAGAGGCAAGCAGTGGTAGTAAGTGTAGAGTAGTGAGTAGGGCCGAATAAGTCCATGTGAAGCAGCTCGAAGGGACATGATGTCATCATGATTGTCTTCGAGGGATGCTTGGCCCTTGTCTCTGTGTGAAAAGGCAGTGCCTAGGAGGCGCTTAGGCACGCCTAGGCGCTATGCAATGGCCAAACGCCTCGCCTAGGGCATAAATGGAGGTCTAGGCAGGGCAAGCAAAGAATTGCCTACCCAAGCAAGAAATCATGCCACATACTGCACTGATATGCCAAACGGGTTATATTCCAGTGGCATTAGACGGTAATTAATTTATTTATATGCCCTAAACTAATATCAACACTCATATAATACACTACGAGTAAAAACTATTTTACCGCCTAGGCCGCGCCTAGGGCGCTTAGGCACCGCCTAGGCACTAGGCGAAGGCCAACCGCCTCGCTTACGCCTACCGCCTTTTCCAACCTTGGCCCTTGTCATCTTTCCATCTTCGCAGACACCACATAGATGATCCTTCTTGAACTTGACGCCCTCGATGCCTACGACATGCTTCTTATTCACGAGAGTGTACAAGTTCCTCATGCCAGCATGCCCTAACCTCCGATGCCAGAGCCAGCACTCTGAAGCTTTTGCTAGAAGACATACGGCCAACTGTGGTCTTGCTGAGAAATCTACCATGTACAGATTGTCTTTTCGATACCCTTCAAAGACTAGAGATTTGTTAGATTCCATAAGCACAAGGCAACGATATTTTCCCAATATCACAATCATGTTCAAATCACAAAGTATTGAGATAGACATTAAGTTGAAACCAAGGGATTCAACAAGCATCACTTTATCCATCTGTTGTTCCTTTGAGATTGCAACTCTACCTAGACCCAATACCTTGCTTTTACCAGTGTCAGCAAATGCGATGTGACTCTTGTCAGATGGTCGTAGGGTTGAATCCATGAGAAGACTTCGATCACCAGTCATGTGGTTAGTGCATCAACTATCCATAATCCACTCAGAAGCCTTTGGTGTCGTACCCTACAATACAGTTTGGGGGATAGGCTTCACCAAGGGAAATGTGAAGAATAAAAATTTGACGGACAAGCATATTATCAAAGTTCAGATCCTAGTTAGGGTAGATAGGATGTTTGTAAAGAAATCATGGGATGAAATACATAGTAAGACCACTTGGACATTTTATCTTGCGTCACACAAGATGTTTTAGGTCCCCAGCATAAGCATCAGACGCCTTTGATTTTCGGTTGGAGACCTTTCCCTGCAAAAGAGAGTCAATTTTTCTTAACCGCCCACATCTTCAGGGGTGGCTTAGAAGCAATGAGTCTAAGTGCAGCATCTGAGAACTTCAGCTTTGGAGCCCAAGCAAATAGCCTTGCAGGAGGTGAATAATACCCATAAGAATAAGCAGAATAGTTCTTGGTCTTATGAACATAGCGGTTTGATGAAACACACTCATATTTATAAGTCTGAGTATGGTTTCCCTGCAAAACATTGGCGTTAGGGTGACTCTGGTGAGTCCTCTGTCTGTATGAAGCCTTCGGACAATATGAAGCCTTTGGTCTGGGGTTTGTCTTCTTCCCAGGCAGTGTCATGATGAAATTCACACGAAGATTCTCAAGACAACTTTTGGGCACCCAGATCTTCTTCAAAGGTGGTCCATTCCTGCAGTTGAAAAGACTTCACCATTCTGATTCTTAAACAATTTATAGTTTGCATCAAAGGATTCATCAATGATAATCGGGTTAGCACAAGTGAAGCCAGATAAGGTAGATGGATCAATTGAAGGTCCCTTCGCAGCAATGCATGTGGTTTTTAGGTACTGCTCAGGCTTCGAGTAAGAACCATCAATATTCATTTTCCTCTCGAACCCAGCACCCTCTTTTCTAGGGTTTCGGTTCAGAATCTGTTTCTTGAGGACATCACATAGTGTCTGATGCCCTTTGAGACTTTTGTACATTCCCATCTCTAGCAATGTCTTCAACCTGGCATTCTCATCAGCAATAGTAGTGGTATCCTCAGTAGAGGGGTTAGTTACCACATCAGCAGTTGAAGATATTGCAACAGTAGTGGCGGTAGAACATTCAACAACAGAGACAACATTATCATGCTCAAGACATTTTAGACATGGTGGTTCAAATCCTTCCTGGGCGAAACTGATCTGTTGAGAACAGAGTGACTCGTTCTGCTTTTGAAGATCTTCATGAGCCGATCTCAAGTTCTCAAGCTCTTGCATCCTTTGAAGATAATCATAGGAGAGCTTTTCATGAGTAGTTGAGAGCGTTTCATGATGACTTTCAAGTTCCACGTACTTAACATGAAGATTTTTAATATCTTCAATTAAGGACTGAGTTCGGGTCATTTCCACGTCCAACAGGTCATCGCTTTTGTCTAGCAACTTCTGAATATGTTCCGTAGCATTTTGTTGTTCAATTTCAATTTTAGCAAGTGTTTTGTAGCTAGGTTTGGATTCACATTCAGAGTCATCTTCACTTGATGTTTGAAAGTAAGCATTGCATGAGTTTACCTTGGCACCACGTGCCATGAAGCATTAGGTGAAAGCAGAGTCATCTTCATCATTAGCATCAGCGTTGGTGACGGGGCCATTGTCTTTAGTGTTGAAGATGGACTTGGCGACATACACTGAAGCTAGAGCCAGGCTTGCCACGCCTGAATCGGATTCCTCTTGAGAATCCACCTCTGCCTCCTCAGAAGTAGACTCTTCCTCTCACTACAAAAAAAGACACATCCGTGACATTTTGGGCCGAACGAATTTTTTCTGTCATACATATGACACTTCTATGGTGATAATTGTGACAAAACCTAGTATCATCATAGATGTTGTGGGCTCCTACTTATATGACAAAAATCATGACAGAAAATGGGCTTTTCGTCCTGGGCGGGCCGGAGATGCAGCTGCATGACATTCTTTGGGCCGTCCATGACGGAAAAAACCGTGGTAGAAGCAAGGGGGAGGAAAATTTCGGGAGTTCGGTTACGGTGGGAAGTCGGGGCCGGCGATGCCCGTTTCTCTCGTACTGCGTCTGCAGCGTGTGTGTGAGGCATTGGCTCTAATCGAACCCGAAGCGAGGCGTTGGGCTCTAATCGAACCCGAGTGATTGCTGCGCAGGCTATGCATTCTTGAGCCCGAGCGATCGATCGATGGCTGTTAACGAACCCGATCGGCGATTCTTCGCCATCGCTGCTAATGAAGCCGATCGATTGGATGAACAGTGGCGTTGCGAAGTGGATGAACAGTGAGCGGTGGCGTTGCCTCTGGATGAACAGGACCCCGTGGTGTGGAGTGCTAGCTGAATGTTAGACGGTGGAGGGGTACCTGTGGAGGGGTGGTTGAACAGGACCCCCGTGGTGTGGAGGGCTGGATGAACAGTAGAAGATTGAGGGTTGCCCGTGGAGGGGTGGTTGAACAGTAGCCGGTGGAGTAGCGCGCGGTGGAGGTTGGATGAACAGGAGCCCGTGGAGGCTGGAGGAGGTCGACGGTGGAGATGAACAATATCCCGTGGAGTCTAGTTTTGCGGTACGCCACACCCCTCCCGATGAACAGGACCCCCGTTTGGACCGTAGGATGTCTGTTTCGTCCGTTTTGCAGTACGCCACTCCCCTCCCAATCAACAGGACCCTCGTTTCGACCGTAGGAGGTCCGTTTAAATGCTTTTGGCGGCACGCCACACCCCTCGATCAACATGACCCCGTTTCGACCGTAGGAGGTCCGTTTAAATCCGTTTGTGGTACGCGAGACCCCTCGATGAACAGGATCCCGTTTCGAACGTGGCCGGTTGAACACAAGGTCGTTTCCTCCGTTCTGCGGTACGCCAGGCCTAGTTTCCATCGCCTGTTCCGTCCAAGCCCTCCAGATGAACACGACCACGCATTCCGTTCCGACCCAGCCGGTTGGCTCCCACGCATTCTGTTGCCTCCCGATGAACACGACGCATTCCGTTGCCTCCCCATGAACACGACGCATTCCGTTGCCTCCCCATGAACACGACGACGATGCTGTTTCTCCGTTCCGACCCAGCCATGTCAACGAGCCCTCGCCGTACGTATGCGCGAGTAGGCGTTCGAGACCCCGCCCGTATGTACACATACGTGGCCGTATTTTCTTTCTTGCACCCTGGCCACTGTACGTACGTGTACATGCTACGTGCGCGCCTCTACTACGACACATGCGCGCCTCTACATCCACGATATATATATGCGTACAAGTTCGCGACCAGAATGACAACGCCACGACGCTTCGACCAGGTGGGTCCCGACCGTCGTGCACTTCCTTGCGTGCGAAGATGTAGCTGGTGGGTCCTAGCAGTCAGGGGGGCGAATCGTTTTGTTTTTTTTTGCCCGGACGCACTTCCTTGCGTGCGAAGGTGTAGCTGGTGGGTCCTAGCAGTCAGGGGGAAACGTTTTTTTCGCCAAATACGGTGGCCCGTACGGTGGGTCCCCGCTGTCAGGTGGAGGAATAATTATTTTGTGCGTAATAAGGAGGCACTTCCTTGCTGCGGTCGTGGACCCAGCTGTCAGCATCTCCACGCACAGTACTCTTCTGATGGAAGTCGGTCGTTGACCACATTGACAACACCGCGCCGAGAGCACCACGGCGGTGGACGATGACGAGGCCTAGGAAGGGGACGACACGGAGGCATGGAAGACTCGCATGATAGTTTCCCACGCTGGAGAGGAATCTGTTGTCTGAGGTTTTCTTGGTTCGTCGGCCGTCGCGGAGAATAACAACAGTGTGGGTGAGTAGAGGGATGGCTAGGCCAGCGATGGGAGTCTGGTGGGGCGGTGAGGCTCTTGTGGCGGCAACAGCCGTCTTGTGGGGAGGAGGAAGCGAGCAGTCCATGGCGCTTGTTTGAGCGGCTGGAGCAGGAAGAGCAGAGATTGAAGAAGCACGACGGCCGTTGGATGGACATCCAACAATCAGTGCTTGTGCATCAACCTTTTTTTAGGAAAGCCTCGAATCTGTGAAAAACAACATACAACCCATCTGCCATTATTTCTAATAATTTACAGCCCATTTGCTAATTCTTAAGGGTTTTTTTGGAGCCCATATTCTTTTTGTTAGCATTACAGCCCATATTGTGGCCACGGTTAAAAAATTATACGAAATTTTGCATATTTCAAAAGCGGTCCGAACTGTTTTTAATCCCGAAATTTCGACTCACATTCAAACTGATTTTAAAAATAAATGTATATCAATATAAAATCCAACAAATTCTCCATGCATAATAATTAATGTAATTTAAAATCTTGTAATGAAAAAAAAGATATTTGAAACTAATTGCCGGTTTGATGTGTTTTAAAAATGTACAACCCATTTCTCATTACTGATGGGCCATTTTCTCGGCCAGCCGAATGAAAGCTCTCCTCGTCTTGAAAGATTTGCAGCCCAACAGGCCTGACAAAGCGACTTACTTGGCAAATCACAAAAAAAACTAGGCTGTGGCCATGGACCCAGCTGTCAGCCTCTCCACATACAGTACTCTTCCGATGGAAGTCATTCCTTGACCAAGTTGACCATGCCGCGTGGAGAGCACCACGGCGGTGGACGATGTCAAGGCCTAGGAAGGGGATGATGCGGAGCCGGGGAAGACGCGGCAGTGGAAGCCCGCGTGGAGAGGAGTCTGAGGGTTCACTGGTTAATGCGGTGTGAGGCTGCCGTCGTCGCAGGGCTGGCGATGGTGGGAATAGTAGGGGCGGTGAGGCCTTGGCAAGCGGCCTGACCGACCCGCGGAGGCGGGAGCATGCGGCCTGACGGTGCTTTGCTTCGGTGGTGGAGCAAGAAGACCAGAGGTTGAAGAAGCACTACGGCCATTGGATGGACATCGTACGGTCACTGGAGCTAGAATCATTCATATTGACTAAGTTGACAAAGCCCTCCGTCCCCGTCAACTTAGTTGGCCCACAAGTCATCCTCCCACTATGGTGGGTCCCAGCTAGCAGGGGGTATTCATTTTTTTGTGCGTAATAAGGAGGCACTTCCTTGCGTGCGAAGATATAGCTGGTGGGTCCGACATGTCAGTGGGGGGAACATTTTTTTCGCGAAATACAGAGGCCCTTCCGGTGGGTCCCAACTGTCAGGTGGAGGAATCATTATTTTGCGCGTACAGTCCACGGCCGATGGAGGTCGTTCGTTGACCACGTTGACCAGGACGCCCGAGAGCACCATGGCAGTGGACGACCATGAGGCCTAGGAAGGGAACGACAAGGAGCAGGGGAAGACTCGGCAATGGTTGCCCACGCGGTGGGGAGTACGACGGTTTACTGGTCCGGCTGCCGTCTCCGGAAAATAACAGGAGGTGTGGGTGAGTAGAGGAATGGCCTGGCCAGCAATGAAGTAGGGTGGGGCGGTGCGGCTGCGCGGCAAAGACACCGGCCACAGGGAGGCGGAGCGAGCAGTCCCACCGGAGCTGGTTTGGTAATTTGGAGCAAGAAGATCAGATATTGAAGAAGCAGCACGGCCGTTGGATTAAAATCCGACGGTCACTGCTGCTAGAATCGTTTGTGGACTAAGTTGACAAAGCAAAAGTACACGTCAACCTAGTAGACCCACAAGTCAGCCTCCAAATCTGTCCCAAACAGCATACAGCCCGAAATTTCTAGCCAGATTCAAATTAATTTTAAATATAAATATACCTTAATTTAAATTCAATGAAATTTTACCCGCACAAAAACAATGAAATTTAAAATATCAAAATCCGAAAGAAAACAATATTTTGGAACTAATTGCCTGTTTGCTGTATTTTTTCATTTTACAGTCCATTTATTATTACTTATAGCCCATTTCTTATTACTTATAGCCCATTTTCTAGGCAAAATGCATCCCTCCTCGTCTTGAAAGATTTCCGGCCCAGCAGGGCGTAGAAAAGCAAGTAGGCCTACATTGGTTATTCTGCAAAAAACAAAATAGCTGGCTAGCCATTTTCAGAAAGTAAAAAAACAAACTGGGCTGGTCATGTGCTAAACATATGAAATAAAAGCCTGAGCTAGACGGGCCACGGGTCCGCACAACCCAGTTGATACCCTTCTCCGTCCCGAAAAACAAAGTACTGCAGCGGCTCTTTGGGTCCCTCTTGTCATCCTCACCATGTACAGTCATCTCCTTATTCCTCTCGGTTGTTGACCATGTTGACAACACCGAGGGCGAGCCTTGCCAAGCGAGCGTAACCAAGGCGGAGGGCGATGGTGAGGCCTCGGACGAATACGAGCAGGAGCCGGGAAGATCACTGACCACCGTGGGAGGCGGGAGCAGGCGGTGCCGCCGGAGCTGGTTTGGCTTTGGCGGCTCAAGGAAGAAGAGACTGAAGGAACGCGACAGACGTTGAATGTCAATCCAACGGTCAAGGTTGGCACAATCGTTTGTTGACTAAGCGGACACCAAGTAGCATGCTTTTTTATATATAGGAAGAAAACTGTGAGGAAAATGCGTTTGTCTGCCGTCCTCCTCACAGGGAACGTTCGCCACATAAGTGACTAGCACCCTTGGTTTTCAACCGAGAGGTCTTGGGTTCGAGTCGAGTGAACTCTCAATTTTTCCTCCTTCCTTCCTTGCAAAAAAAGGAAAGAAAATCAAAGACTTGGGAAGGCGTATAGAACAAGCTAGTGTACCCGGTAAAGAGGCGTTGCCGAGTTTTAGAAAAAAGAAAGACGTGCTCCTGTAGCTGGTTCGAACCCAAACCTAGACTATGACTATATATGGTGCTATGCTACTCTGCAAGTAATGAAACTGACATATCCAACGTTCGCTTCTCCTCTTCTCTACTTACTCTGCCTAGCATCAGAAGCTCTGGCCGTAGCAACCATGTCCGCTGGCTGCTCGTCCACCTGCTCTTCAGCGGGCAACAACCAGATATATGCCAAGGCGCCACCCGTACCATCGCATGTGGGTCTCATCACACCCCCGCCGGCACGCGCACTGCAGCCGATTGCTCATCGCAACCCGCTGCCGTTGGTGTGGTGCCACTGCTGCAAATCACGCAGAGTCATCCGTCGTGTCTCAACCACAATCCGAAACCCTGGCCGAGTCCTCTACAAATGCCCGAATCATGGGGTAATAATATGTTTAAGTGTTGTTCTGCTGCTTTCAGTTGCTGATTTTTTTTAATAGTTTGGTTGATGATCTTCCAATTTGATTCGTGCAGAAAAGGGAAGATTCGTGTGATTTGTATTTCTGGGAAGTTGCTGATGTGGGGGAATGCAACTACGCTGATTATTTGGTTAGCCGAGGAATCTCAATACCAGCAGGTTGGGGTGTTGGACAAGTAACTGAAGGAATGGCAGAAAAGGAAGATGCAGAGCAGAAGGTTAAAGATGCAGTTCCTCTTATCATGGCCAAGCAACAGCTGTTGAACGACCTTGACAACAATGAGGAGATGAAAGAGCTTGTGAAGATAATTGGCAAAATCGATGTGCTCTGTAGGATGATTGTCTCTTTATTTGCAGTGTATGTAGCACTCGTGATGTATTAAAGGGCTACGACATGAGCACTTTCTTTGAAACTAGTAATGAATGAAACCTGTGTAGCAGGCTGCGCGTAGTGTTGTGAACATCTAATGATTTCTATTAACAGAAATCAGGGGGTATCCCCTTTTGCTCATATAAATAAATAAATAGCAGAGACCCTATCGGGTCAGCTTTGTTCTCATTCGAAGACGTCGAGCAAATTGCAGTCCAACAGCAAACTATGTCATCAAATTCAAGTTTCACAGCCAAATATGAGTACAACCAAACAACAATGTCATCATGTTTTAGTTGTCATACAATCACCAAACACAAATCAGCATACATAACAAGTGATGTTCTCACAACAAAATACTAAACAACATGTTCATCAGGTTTCAGTTGTCATATCAAACACAATTTCACATAGTAGATAAAAAACGTCTTCTGACAGGCAAATACGACAAAAGAAATGTAATCATCATCTCCAGCAACAGCGTCAACATCTTCGCCATGTGTATCAGTCTGAATCGTAGTTACCCATGGTGTCATCTTCTTCTTCGTCCTCAACGTCCTCGAACGTTGGCTTCTTCTTGATCAACTCTTGTATGCCCACAACACGACAGGCAATCTTTTCGCCGGCGTCATTGATGTGTTGGTTCTCAAAGATATTAGGAACATCTGTGTTATCTTGTACATCAGGAGCAGTGTAAGCATCATCTTGTTGTGCAAATTCATTAAACGAATTCCTCTGCTCAAACCTTTGCAATACTCTCAAGTCATCGCTACGTGCAAATGTGTCTTCCAAGAAAAATATCTGTGTTGCTTGATTTTCCAAAATAAAAGGCTCATTGGTCTGGTACGCCGCCTTGAATTGATGGATTTGAAATAATCACCAACTCTGGGTTTTGCGATCCTGGAAAACAGGTTATACCAACGACAAAGACAATGTAACCACACATCGATGATCCTCAAATCGGAGATATCTGCAATCGAACAATATACATTATGTTAGCATACATTTCAGTTGTCTCTTTGTCATACGTATCCGTGCTCATGATGGCACTGTTTTATGTCTTCCAGTCTTCGTCTCGTGCAAGGGTGTTGTAGCACACATCTCCAACAATGCAAGATTCATAATGTCTTACCCGAGTATCAGGACCCATTGCTAGTGAGTAAAGGGCATCATCAACTGCCTGCCCATCCTCCCACATCTTCTTATCCTATGGTTAGAAAATAGACAAGATAATCATCATATGTACTCAATATATTAAAAAAACTGACAGTGCACTTCAAAAGCTTACATGGTTCTTGAACCATTTCGCAAATCCTGCCATAACCAGTTTGTCAATGTTTCTTGGATTTTGCGGCTGTAACTCCTCTTTGTAGATGCTGCACAACATAGTGATCGCGTCAAACATCTAAATATATAAGAATGTGCTGCAAGTTTAGTAGATTATGATGTATAAGCTGCAGTACTGCACTTACTTGATATAAGGTAGTATCTCAGGACAGTTATTCAACACATACCAAACCATTTTGTCCAAATCTTTAGGTTTGTCCTCTTATCGACTCTTCCCTGTAACTCGAACAGAATAATCGAAAACATTGAGCCCGGGA
This sequence comes from Aegilops bicornis, assembly GCA_021605145.1. NCBI lineage: Eukaryota > Viridiplantae > Streptophyta > Magnoliopsida > Poales > Poaceae > Aegilops > Aegilops bicornis. Next base: position 491,468,168 of record CM038674.1, read on the forward strand.
TTGTCTTCACCCACCTCTTTGCTAAGCTGATCAGTTGTTTCAATGTATTTTGAGCAAAATGTCAACGCTTCTGTAGCAATGTAGGCCTCTTCAATGGAACCCTCGGGTCAGCTCTATTCCTAACATAGCCCTTGAAAGTGCCTAGCCGCCTTTCAATAGGGTACATCCAGCCATACTGTACTGGACCTCTAAGTAGTGCCTCATCAGGTAGCCGAACAGCCAAATGCACCATCACATCAAAGAAGGCTGCATGATATATCTTCTCAAGGTCGCATAGGATAGTTGGTATCTTGTCTCTAAGACGCTCCAAAGGATCTATCCTGATATTCCCTCTTCAGAGTTCCACGAAGAATTGTCCCAACTGCAACTGCTCAGTATAAGTCGAGCGGCCCAATCCTCTAAGGATAACAGGTAAAACCCTTTGAAGTAGGACGTGGCGGTCATGAGTTTTCAACCCTTGTACCTTGTTTCCATCTGACCGACTCTCCTTTCGGGGTTGGAAGCAAATCCATGTGGGAATCTCACACGTGTAGGACCTCGCAGAATTCTTTTCTTTTTACCTTGTCCAAGACGCATACAATTTGGTGCCATATGCCGTGGTTTACCTTCATCTTGCACCTGAAAATCCTTTCTGATATCCATGTGTGTCAAATCAATCCTAGATTTTAAGGTATCTTTCGTCTTGCCTTCAATATTAAGAAGTGTGCCGATAATGCTGTCACATATATTTTTCTCGATGTGCATCACATCAAGATTATGCCGCAGATCCAAATCTTTCCAATACTCCAAGTCCCACAAAGTGGACCTGCGGGTAAACAATAATCTCTCTTCTACCCTGCCACGCTTCCTTTTCCCGCTACCATTACCAGGATGGTTTCCTGGTGTAATATGTCCGACCTTCTCTAATTCCACTTGCAACTCATCGGCGGTGAGCCTCTTTGGTGCATCACGGTTTTCATGCTTTGCATTGAACACATGTCTTCGGTATTTTCTAGGATGCGGCTTGTCCTTGGCAAGGAAACGGCGGTGTCCAATGTAACAGATCTTGCTAAGTATTGCGTATGACAGCGGATTCCTGTCACAGCAAACACATGCATTGTAACCATGTGTCGTTCGCCCTGACATAGTGCCCAAAGTCGGATAATCATGGATGCACCAAATTATAACAGCACGCAGAAAGAAATCAGCTGGTTGGCTGCTATACAGGTCTCGAGTGAGAACACCCTTCCATAGCTGTTGAAGTTCCTCCATAAGAGGCTCCATGAACAAATCAAAATCCTTTCCAGGACTTTTTGGACCTGGGATGAGCAATGCCATCATGTAGTTTGATTCTTTGGTGCAGACATTTGGAGGCATGTTATAAGGGATAACAAGCACTGGCCACATGCTATATGTGGCGCTCTGGTGGCCAAATGGGTTAAATCCATCTGAAGCTAAGCCAAGTCTAATTTTTCTCGAATTGACAAACTCTTTGTGTTTATCATTGAAGCTTTTCCACTCACTACCATGAGATGGATGGCTCATTACATTCTGATCTCTGTACTCCTGGTTCCTTGAATGCCACAATACATCCTCTCTTGTTTCAGCATCATGAAACAACCTCTGCAATCTTGGTGTAATTGGAAAATGTCTCAGAACATTATGAGGAATCCTCTTCACAACATCGCCATCTTTCCATCTTGATGATGTGCATTTCGGGCATTCACTTAGGTTGGCATAATCCTTCCAGAACAGAACACAATTATTCTTACAAACATGGATCATATCATATCCAATTCCAACTGCACGAAGGAAATTCTTCATTTCTTTGTAGGTGTGTGGCAGCTCAGACGATCTGGGAAAGATTTGCGGAAAGCAGCCAACATCGCATCGAATGATTTGTTGGTCATCCGCTCAGATGTCTTCACGAAGAAAGGTGACCATAGCTGAGAATACTGACAGCTTATTGCCTGGGGTGACAGCAATGTTGCATTGTTCCAACATGCGGGCCCACCATTTTTCTTCTGCAGGTGAAAGTTCGCGGAATGCACGAGCATTTTGTAGCATTGTTTCAATGTTGGTCAAACTCTCTGGCTCCGCCACCACCACCTCCTCCTCCTCTTCCACCTGAGCATCAGGCAGATCAAGATGGTGATCTGCTGCTTCCACGTAGTCAATAACATTGACGTTCACAGCTTCACCATGATGAACCCACCTAGTATATGTGACCGACATCCCATACAAGTGTAGATGATTTTGCAAAGTTGACTGGGATCTTGTAACTGAATTCATATAACTGCTACACGGGCAGAGCACATCTGATTTCAGACCACCATACTCAGCTCTGATAAAGTTCATGAAGTTTTCAACCCCCTCGACATATGCAGCGGAGAATCTTCAAGAAGAAGTTATCCAAGTCTTGTCCATCTGTTAGACATACAAATTAGTTCTTCTACTAGATATTACAGGAAAAACATATATGTTTTTTTATGAAGTCCAGAAAAAAATACCTAGGTCGATGTCTAAAGCTATGGCAAGATATCTGGACTAGCAGATCTAAGTAACGAAATATATGTAAAGCTAATTCAGCAAACATATCTCGAGTGCCAAATTATGGCAGGCTGTTTCAAAGATCAATGAGGCCGAGCACAGCCATCAAACTATCGAAGGCCATCGCAGCAACAAAGATCGAGTATAAAGCGGTGTAGAGCTATTTCACCTAACAGATTAGCTACTAGACCATGGCAATCTACGTCACAATAAATATATGGCAGGATATTTTAGCAACTAATCGGCCTTGGCATGCCATCTCAGCTAAGCGATTGAGTGCGAGCAGGGCAAGGAAGCATCTTAAGCAGAGCATATTGACAGTAAACTACTTCGGCAAATAGTGAGATTAATAGCGTCTATCAGCTAACATTCAGCGCTACACCGACATGAACGGGGCCTCAGTCTAGAATGCGCGTACCATGGGAGAAGCTGACCGCTGTGCGTCTCCACACGAACATTGCCAGAGGTGGCGGCGCGGCTAGAGGACTGACGACCACGAGAGCATATCTTGTGGGAAGCGAGAGGATCGCCGAATCGCGGCACCGACGTATCGGCAAGGCGGGGAGGGCGGCTTTGGCGGAGCGAATGGAGTGGAGGGGGGCAGGGGGAGGGGATTTGGGGAATATTATTGGCTAGTTTGCCGAAGGGCGGTTGAATCGGATTTGGGGGGAATTTTTGGGTGTGGGGGGGGGGGGGGAGGATTTTCGCGTGGTGGGCGAGAGGAGTTTGGCGCACGGTCGATTTCTCCAAGTGCAGTCCCACGTGTCAGTGAAGAGGCAAGCCGAAGCGCGTTCCGTTCGCGTGAGCCGTGTGCAAGACCGAGCGTGTGTGGGGTGCAATGCGACCGCATGACAGAGTGCTGTGAGTGTACCGCCTTTTTTCCTTTTAAACTAGGTGCTTCGTCCCCTAAAAAAAACTTGTTGCTTCGCGCGATCCACCGATACTACTACTAGTAATCCGGTAATCCCGACTAAAACGGCGGCCGGGTCTTTTCCAGCGATATCTTTGGGAGGTTGGCTTAGTTGGGTTTTTAGGACGAGTAATGCTACACCTCGTAATCCCGATTACGTAATTAACGTAATGTGAAACGTGTGAGCTGTTGATTGTAGATTGGGGGCAGGGAGGGGCCCACCACCATGAAAATCAGGGGAGGAGAGAGAGAGGCAATTTAGGTTAACCCTTTCATAGGTTCCCGTAGATGTAGAAATATGTGAAATGCGTGAATGTGTAGTTGACGTACTATTGGAGTGCCTAAGATAATTTGTGTATGTATAGACCCTATGTGTTTATTTTACTTCGCATGTTAGATTTATCTCGGTTCAATAAAAAGCAGAGTTGGTGATGATGGTGTGTCTGTCTTCCTGCAATATAGGCCGTCCGATCTATATCTAATGGATAGGAAGGAAACTATGACAATTTACCCGCACTCCTCTCCACATTTGCAGATAAGGCTTTCCCTCGTTCATCCTTTTCTCCAACAAGATCCACGATCTTCCGTACAGGCATACGAGCATCTTGCTAGTACTCCTACAATATGTATATTATTGTGAAAGTTCATATACACCGGCCGAGATTAATGCAAACACGGCAGATTTTCATTACATTTCGAACTTTTATAGGACAGAAAAATAAAAGAAACCTGACCCTAAACCTGTTCTACGGCGGCGACCGACGTCCTCCATCTGTGATCTCTATGTACGGGGGAGGGGTTCAAGACCCGTGAAGTGAAGGTGCAGTCTCCGGCGAGGAAGAGTATAACACGGGATACAGACCGGCCAGTTGGCACACCATGCCCTGCCGCCTCCCATGCCCTACTCATCCTCGGAGGAGTCCCCGACCTCGGCGGTGCGGGCGTTGGACGGCGGCAAGTAGACAGCGTGGTCGACGGTGCTCCCGTCATCGGCCGCTAGCGTGGCCACCGCTTGTGCGGTCACGTCCGCGTCCGGCTACGCCGCTATTGCATCGCGAGAGGCGACTTGAGCGAGGGCGGCGACCTCGAGCTTCATCCCCGAAGACAAGCTCTCCCGCAGAGCGTTCGCACTTGTGGTCATGGCAGATGTGGTGCCAGGTAGGAGGACGATGCGCTATGGTGTGGAGGTAAGCTGGGCGTTGCCGCTTTAAGTCGCCGGAGTTGGTTCCTCGGGCACCGAGCCTCTTAACGACGACATACGAATGGACGGCATGAATGCGGACACCTGGCGCCGGCTGGGAACGCACCGCGCAATGGCGCGAGGGACGAGGGTTTTGGTGTGCCAGGGTAGTCAGCTGCGGTCGTGGCAACGTTGGAGATGCCCTTTGCTCACATGCGATCCCCGCATGTCATTGAAAAAGCAAGACGACCCGGCATGGTCTCGAGTCCGAGAGGATGCACGGTTGGCGCTACACCACTCCAGCAGACGTCGCGGCGCCCGTGCATCCTCGACGAGCTGGGTGTTGGGGTGTGTTTGAATTGTGGCCAAAGTGCACCTTACCAAAATTTTGGTCATGACCCAAAGATTGGTCTTTGTTTGGATGGTTGCCATTTTTTTGGCATGCCAATGAACTCTAGCCAACTCTAGTTAATTTTTCTTGCCAATGTCGGCCAAATCATGAGCGGAAGCAACAAGGTTGTGGATTCCCATCAACACCAACGACAAAGTTGAGTATAGGAAATCGTAACCCTAACGTATCACTTACTCGTAAATGCGAGAAGTGCGCAACATGAAAAGTTGCAGCCCGAAACGGTTGACACATGGAATATGCTGGCAATGTAACACATAGAGAGTAATGAAGGATTAGGCTATACTACATGCATATATGGCTGGTGGAAAGCTCTATGGTTACAGTTTTTGCGAAAAGCCAATTTTTCCCTACTTCAAAGGAATAAGTTTATTTAGCTATCATGGTGGTTGTTGAACATTGAGAATGGTTGACAGCATCCTCAATCCCAATTAAAAGTACTCATTAAACCCAAACAAATTATATTAAGTAACGTGATGAGATCAACAGGATATCCAGGTACTAGATACTCAAAATTGTCCATGACCGGGGACACGGCTAATCATGATTAGTTTATACACTCTGCAGAGGTTTGCGCACTTTTCCCCACAAGACTCGATCGCCTCCGTTTGGTTCTCGCACTACATGGTGTTTGAGAGGCGGATGACCGAGACACTGATCTTTCGAAGCACTAGCACCTTACATGTGGGTAGACCGTACCAACCTACATCCCCTACATCAGCTAGCCTACCCGTAAGAGTTCGCACAACTTAGTCAACTATGCGAGCCCATAATGGCTTGTGGCTGCACACGGAAGTTTCTAGTTTGAATAATCTCATGATCCCTTTGGGCCTAGGTGGCGGTCAGAAGAAATACGAGCAAATCCTGTCTATCCAGGTGCCTTGAGGCAAGTCTGGAATAGCCAGTGCCTCAATCCACCCAGATGTGTGTTTAAGTTGCCACCTTAGATAAACCATTAATTAACAATCTCACATCTGTCATGGATATTCACTCAAACCCAATCCACGTCTCTGAGCATAGCATGGCGTAGTAAGCAAACGTGAAGTAACTCCCAAGGGTTTGATAATAAAACAGGTAATAGGTACTACCTCAAACTACTTCCCATCCCACAATTTAATTAGATCCTAATCATGCAAGTGTTTGAGGAATAGATCTAATGCATAAAAGCTGGGTATCGAAGAGTATGATCAAAGTGTTACTTGCACGCAAAGTTGATGAAGATGATTCGCACTCAAAACTCTTGATAGTTCTACTCGTCACACTCCGGTCAATCTATCGTAATCAAGCAATAGTAACCACACATAAGCAATCACTCAAAAGATCAGAAAGAACGAAGAAAATGATTTGGAAAACTTCAAAACCAAATCAAATAACTCTTGCAACATAAAACAATTTCTAACAGTACCAAAACCATGTGTATTTCGCCTTATCAGAAAGTTTAGGTCAAGAGCTTCGATTAGCAAAAAGAATCAACTAAATCGGAGTTATGAAACTCAAGTTATGATCAAACGAAGTTTGAATACAAATCTGTTTGAAATCAAATTTTAAAACTTTCAAAAACATGTTTGAGTTTTATTCTTTGGATATAGGAGATCATAACGAAGAAGTGGGCGTTGGTTTCGTTGGATTCCAACTTACGAGTAAAAAGTTATGAACGTTTGAAGATTAGGGACTACGGATAGGTCCTTGACGGGAATTAAAAATAAAAAGAAAAATCTATCGAGTTTAACGCCGCTAAACAAAAACCGGAAAGAAAAACCGGCGAAAACCGATCTAGGGTTTGGAAAGGAAACCAAACGAAAAACCGATCTAGAAAGCGGGCGGAAACCGATCTAGAAAGCGTGACGCGCTGGAGGCTAGTACCTCAAGAGGCGAGGGGATCCGGTGGCGGGCGAGGCGGCGGGCGGCGCTGGTGAGGGGTGGCGTCAGAGGGCGGCTGGCGGGTGGCACTTCTTCTTCTTCTTCTCTGTGGAGGAGAGGAGAGGAGAGTTGATTTGATGTGTTGGAGGGGAGGGTGCTTGGGTATTTATATTGGGGAGGGAGGGTTTTGCTTGGGGTAGGGGACAAGAAATAGATTAGGATTAGGAATCCTAGGAATAAAAGCGGAATAACAAAAGCGGGTCAAATTCTACTAGGAATCGTAAAAGAATAGGAAACTTGGGGCTCCTGGCTTCCCTAGGTACGTGCGTGCGTGCGTTGGCCTTGTGGCCTTGGCCGGCCGGTGGCTAGTGTGGCGGCTTGGGCCTTTGGCCCAAGGCGCTGCGCTCTTTTTTTTTTTAATTTTTTTTTCCAGACGAAAGAAAAATGATAAAACCAAATAAATAAATATATTATATAGGCATATAATATTTCAAAATTTTCAGAAAAAGATTTCCTATATGATGAACATTATTCTAGATTCAAATAAAATCCACACAAATTCAAATAAAGCAAAGAGTGCTATTGCTCTAATAAAATCCAACAAAAATTATTTTGAAAATACCAAAATGACTTCAAATTAATTTCTCTCCAATTTTCTGAGGTAGGGAATCATGTTATATATTTTATTTTTGGAGGAAAATAATTTGAATAAAACTCAAATAACTCCAATTGAAAATAATTCAAAGGACTTTGAATTTATTTCTTTGAAACTCCCAACTCATATTTCATATGTTTTGAAGAAGTCATTTTATCTTCGCTCGTGAAAATCATCGAGTTGCATAAAGTTTCAGAATTGGAAATATTTTCCAAATGAAATTCAAATATTTTCAACACCACTTGTCATTTAAATAAATGGAAGCAGTCATGTCATCTTCTCTCCAGGGTTTTGTGGTGAAAAGAATTTGAATTCGAAGATCATAAAAGCAAAAGCGAAAGTTTGGGAAAGTCCTTTTATTCCCTCTCATCTAACTTTCAAAAAGTTTGAATTCACTCACTTTCACCAATCAATCAAGCAATCAATCAAATCTATCTATTTGTTTATAACATTCCAAAATTTAGAATTTTGGGATGTTACAAACTACCACCCTTAAAATGAATCTCGTCCTCGAGATTCGGAGAGGCTAACAAGAAATAGGTTAGGGTTTGGGGTCTTCTCAAAGTCCATCGATCATCTCCGGGGTCTCGGGTGCTACCACCCTTAAAAGCATGGTTACGGTTCCATCAAAACTCATATACTCCATCCTTATTGTTGACAGTGTCGGTCTTCTCAGATTGTAAGGAAAATTCCTTCTCTGGGCTCTTCCGATAGTGGCATAACCTTTTCCTCAATTCCTTTGTCCTTTCATCTTGGTAAGGTTATCCCGAAACTGGGTCTTCATAGCTGACGGGTCTGACGCCAATTCTAAACAACTATCGATATCTCATGGTGGTCAACAATTTATGGTTTCTCCTGCAGAAAACGGGTCTGGGTTGAACCTCACCGTATATCCTACGGTTGGCAACAACTGGCTTGTACAAGGGAAAATACTTATACCATTCTAAGGTTTAAACAGGGTTTTGATTGTCGTCTCTCTACTATAGGTAAGTCACTCAGATTTACCATTCCATATAGCAAAGCGAATAATAAGAGTAAGTCGGTATGGTGATCAATCCATCCCGCAACCAAATCATTTCCTTGTACATGGTTTTAGTGAATCTCGCATTCTAACACTCGGTCATCCTCACAAGCATTGCAGAATTTCTCTTGTCGACGAACCAAGTTCGGAAAATCCATTGATTCTGCAGGCCAAACAAACATCTATCGTTCCTTAACAACTCTCAGGTTTTGCGTAAACTCCTATAGAATCGTCGGTTGATAAAATCATAACTTCTTCCAGGGTTTTTCCTTCAGCAAGAGTGTGCTTGCTTCTTAGCAGGTCCTGGGGCCTGTGGGTTATGGCCCATCTCATCACTTGCAAATCTTGAACTCGTCATCCGGGCAACTGATCATTATCCCAACATCCAACTTCCTGGCATACTTAAAATCCATCCAAATGTACTGTCTCTTTTCCTTATATTTGCACCAAACGGGGACATGATTACTCAGACTCTTCATGGAATTTCCATTGATCCATATTTCCAACATCATACCCCTTTATATCCAATAGTAATTCATCTCTTCATCCTCGTGGGATGTCCCACATACCGAGATAAAAACTTATACTTATGAAGTCCGTACTCCACTTCGTGGAACATCATTATCCCTTCCAGGGTCAAGCGTCCTTACATGGGAATATTGGCCATCTCTGCATGGCACTTCTTCAACTGGGAAACGTGAAACACATCATGAACTCTTGACAGTCCTTCGGGTGACTCCAACTTGTTGGTAACTTCTCCCATACGTTCCAATTCGGTATGGTCCTACAAATCTCGGGGCTAACTTTCCCTTAACTCCAAATCGTTTAATCGCTTTCGCAGAGGTGGCGCACAAAGATATGCTCGCTCTCGATTTTATAGACTATCTCCTTGCGGTTTTGAGTGCAGATAACTCTTACTGCTGGACTGATCTACCTTGATCTATCTCAAGCAACTTAACATTCTCTTCTCACTCCTTGATCACATTTGGTCCAAACAACCGACGGTCTCCAACTTCATACCACATCAACGGTGTCTGCTCCTTCTCCCATACAAAGCTTCAAAAGGGCCATCTTCAAACTGACTTGGTAACCTTTGTTGTATGAGAACTCAGCGTAAGGTAGATTATCATCACTACTAGATCCAAAATTTAGCGCACACGCTCTCAACATGTCCTCCAAAATATGATTGACTCTCTTAGTTTGTCCATCATCTTCATGGATGAAAGGCTGTATCTTGAACTCTAGCCTAGTACCCAAAGTCTGGTGCAGCTGATTCCAAAACTTTGAGGTAAACTGTGTTCCTCTATGATGGTCCTCGGAACTCCATGCAGACATACGATCCTTGTCAAATATATCTTGGCCAACTTCGCACTTGTATAGGTGGTTTTTCACTGGGATAAAGCGAGCCACTTTGGTCAAGCGAATCAACTACTACCCGGATAGAATCATATCCCAATCGGGTTCTGGGAAATCCGGAAATGAAATCCATGCCAAGCTTATCCTACTTCCATTCGGGTATCGGCATAGGCTGCAATAATCCTGCTGACTTCTGATGCTCTGCTTTTACTTTCTCTGACATACATCACTTACGACTACATACTCCGCAATATCCTTCTTCATACCAGTCCACCAGAAACACTCCTTCAAATCCAAATACATCTTGGTGTTTCCAGGGCGAATCAAGTATGGTGAGTCATGAGCCTCCTAAAGCATTAACTACGATCTACGCATTATTGGGTATATGTACACTGTCCTCAAACCATAAGGTGTCATGCTCATCCTTACGAAAACCTTTGGCTTTTCCTTTGCTCATCCTATCTTTTACCTCAGCAATCTCTTTGTCATCCTCCTGAGCTTCACGGATCTTTCCCAACAATGTAGACTGAACTTCCATTGATGCAACAAAACCTTTTGGGAATAATCTCCAATCAAAGTTCCCTGAAAATCCTCGGCTAACTCCTTTGATAATCCTCCGATTACGAGGGTATTCGTCCTTGTGTTCCTTATGGGTGTGTCCTATTTCTCCACAAATCTTGCATGCGCATGGTTTCTTCATATCACTTCCATCAGGCTTCAATTTCTAGGACACAAGACGAGACTTTGGCAAAGTCAACTTAAAATCTTTCCAAGTGGTTACTCCTTGCAATCCATTGATGGTTTGGTACATCCTCCACCAAGTAGCAGCACCTCTTTCAAAGCACTGAAGAGCATCTGGTTCATATACTTTCCGGCTATAGGGTTATTCCCCATGTGATCCTCCATGTTCTGAATCCATCGGTCCGTCTTCAATTGACTCATCGGTCCAGAGAATACAAGCTCATCTCCATTCTTCCTCTAACGGGTCCATGGGTTTGGGGTGGGATAAGAGAGATCGAGAGGGATGCACTCAATACAAACAAAAGTTTTTGAAAAGGCAGATTTTATTGTGGTCATCGGAAAACATCAAACAAAATGACAGCTCACAATAAATGCATCTAACGTAGGTATATAACAGGGGTTTGGTCTTCTAAAGGTCAATAGATCTCAAAGTCATCACACTCTTCAAGTCTTGTTCATGTCTCCGGTGGCTCCTGCTGATCATGCTTGTCCTTCTCAAGTTCTTTTGCGAGATCATCTCTGTTGACGCGAAGTCTCTTGCGACGTCCTTCAATATTTCGAGTTACGTTCCAAGCTGCCGGTTTCAACATCCTTGACATGATCCATGATCCTACTGTCCTTCAGTTACTGTCAAATCTCCGTTATCTCGATGTTTTGCTCCTTCATCTTGTCTACTTTCAGCTTCTGGATCCTGAGTTCTTCATGAAATACTTCCTTGTCAAAATTTAGCTTCTTGTGGGTCCATCTTAACTTTTTGATGTAACACTCCAGATCCAATACACCTTGATCTCGGGTATTGATAACTTCCATAGTCTGCCAAGTTCCATAAGCGTAACCTTCCTAGGTCATACAAATCCGGAATTTATTTGGAGCCTTCAAATCTCCTAGTCTTGAGTCTTCACCGTTGTAGTTTCCGTTTACGGTAAAATCATCTTCATTCCAAATGGTCTTAGTTGTCCGATATCTTGTCTCCTTGGAGTGGTCTCACCAGTCAAATCTTCGAGTGGTCAAAAGGGAAAAGGGTATGGTCTCACTAAAAAGGAATATTTGAATAAGCTCAGAAGAGAAGAGAGGTAAAAGATCTTTTTGAAAAAGAAAGTTGTAGAGAAAAATCTTTCCTATGGGCTTGCCATTTTCTAGGGTCACGCCCTACGGTCAACATGTGCTCGATACCATCTTGTAGCGACCCGACCGAATGGATCAAGTCTACGTGCTTCGTGTCATCCTCGGATCGGTATCTTTGACACACACGTACTCGAAGGATTTATAACAGAGGTAAATCACATGTATAAAGTAACGTAAATACTATTACCTCGATCCAAAATATAGCGGAAGCTTAACAAGGTTGTGGATTCCCATCAACACCAACGGCAAAGTTGAGTATAGGAAATCATAACCCTAACGTTATCACTTACTCGTCGTTCGAGAAGTGCGCAACATGAAAAGTTGCAGACTGAAAACGGGTCAAAGACATGGAATATCTGGCAATGTAACACATAGAGAGTAATGAAGGATTAGGCTATACTACATGCATATATGGCTGGTGGAAAGCTCTATGGTTACAGTTTTTGTAAAAGCCAATTTTTCCATACTTCAAAGGAATAAGTTTATTTAGCTATCATGGTGGTTGTTGAACATTGAGAATGGTTGACAGCATCCTCAATCCCAATTAAAAGTACTCATTAAACCCAAACAAATTATATTAAGTAACGTGATGAGATCAACAGGATATCCAGGTACTAGATACTCAAAATTGTCCATGACCGGGGACACGGCTAATCATGATTAGTTTATACACTCTGGCAGAGGTTTAGCACTTTTCCCCACAAGACTCGATCGCCTCCGCTTTGGTTCTACTTGACTACATGGTGTTTGAGAGACGGATGACCGAGACACAGATCTTCGAAGCACTAGCCCTTACATGTGGGTAGACCGTACCAACCTACATCCCCTACATCAGCTAGCCTACCCGTAAGAGTTTGCACAACTTAGTCAACTATGCCAGAGCCCATAATGGCTTGTGGCTGCACCACGGAAGTTTCTAGTTTGAATAATCTCATGATCCCTTTGGGCCTGGGTGGCGGTCCAAAGAAATACAGGCAAATCCTGTCTACCCCGGTGCCTTGACAGGCAAGTCCTGGAATAGCCAGGTGCCTCAATCCACCCAGATGTGTGTTTAAGTTGCCACCTTAGATAAACCATTAATTAACAATCTCACATCTGTCATGGATATTCACTCAAACCCAATCCACGTCTACGAGCATAGCATGGCGTAGTAAGCAAACGTAGAAGTAACTCCCAAGGGTTTGATAATAAAACAGGTAATAGGTACTACCTCGAACTACTTCCCATCCCACAATTTAATTAGATCCTAATCATGCAAGTGTTTGAGGAATAGATCTAATGCATAAAAACTGGGTATGAGAAGAGTATGATCAAAGTGTTACTTGCACCGCAAAGTTGATGAAGATGATTCGCACTCAAAACTCTTGATAGTTCTACTCGTCACACTCCGGTCAATCTATCGTAATCAAGCAATAGTAACCACACATAAGCAATCACTCAAAAGATCAGAAAGAACGAAGAAAACGATTTGGAAAACTTCAAAACCAAATCAAATAACTCTTGCAACATAAAACAATTTCTAACAGTACCAAAACCATGTGTATTTGGCCTTATCAGAAAGTTTAGGTCAAGAGCTTCGATTAGCAAAAAGAATCAACTAAATCGGAGTTATGAAACTCAAGTTATGATCAAACGAAGTTTGAATACAAATCTGTTTGAAATCAAATTTTAAAACTTTCAAAAACATGTTTGAGTTGTATTACTGGATATAGGAGATCATAACGAAGAAGTGGGCGTTGGTTTCGTTGGATTCCAACTTACGAGTAAAAAGTTATGAACGTTTGAAGATTAGGGACTACGGATAGGTCCTTGACGGGAATTAAAAATAAAAGAAAATCTATTGAGCTTAACGCCGCTAAACAAAACCGGAAAGAAAAACCGGCGAGAAAACCGATCTAGGGTTTCGGAAAGAAAACCGAAACGAAAAACCGATCTAGAAAACCGATCTATAAAACGTGACGCGGCGCGGGGCTAGTACCTCGAAGAGGCGAGGGGATCCGGCGGCGGCGGCGTAGGGCGGCGGCGGCGCTGGTGAGGGGTGGCGTCGTAGGGCGGCGGCGGCTATGTGGGCGGCGGCGGTGGGCGGTGGCACTGCTGGCTGCTTTCTTTGTGGAGGAGAGGAGAGGAGAGTTGATTTGATGTGTTGGAGGGAGGGGTGCTTGGGTATTTATATTGGGGAGGGAGGGGTTTTGCTTGGGGTAGGGGACAAGAAATAGATTAGGATTAGGAATCCTAGGAATAAAAATGGAATAACAAAAGCGGGTCAAATTCTACTAGGAATCCTAAAAGAATAGGAAACTTGGGGCTCTGGCTCCCCTAGAATGCGTCACGTGCGTCGTTGGCCTTGTGGCCTTGGCCGGCCGGCGGCTAGTGTGGCGGCGTTGGCCATTTGCCCAAAGCGCGGTGCTCTTTTTTTTTTTAAATTTTTTTTCCATTTAAAGAAAAATGATAAAACCAAATAAATAAATATATTATATAGGCATATAATATATCAAAATTTTCAGAAAAAGATTTCCTATATGATGAACATTATTCTAGCTTCAAATAAAATCCACACAAATTCAAATAAAGCAAAGAGTGCTATTGCTCTAATAAAATCCAACAAAATTATTTTGAAAATACCAAAATGACTTCAAATTAATTTCTCTCCAATTTTCTGAGGTAGGGAATCATGTTACCCTATTTTCATATATTTTATTTTTGGAGGAAAATAATTTGAATAAAACTCAAATAACTCCAATTGAAAATAATTCAAAGGACTTTGAATTTATTTCTTTGAAACTCCCAACTCATATTTCATATGTTTTGAAGAAGTCATTTTATCTTCGCTCGTGAAAATCATCGAGTTGCATAAAGTTTCAGAATTGGAAATATTTTCCAAATGAAATTCAAATATTTTCAACACCTTGTCATTTAAATAAATGGAAGAAGTCATGTCATCTTCTCTCCGAGGTTTTGTGATGAAAAGAATTTGAATTCCCGAAGATCATAAAAGCAAAATGAAAGTTTGGGAAAGTCCTTTTATTCCCTCTCATCTAACTTTCAAAAAGTTTCGAATTCACTCACTTTCAGTCAATCAATCAAGCAATCAATCAAATCTATCTATTTGTTTATAACATTCCAAAATTTAGAATTTTGGGATGTTACATGAACTCTAGCCAACTCTAGTTCATTTTTCTTGCCAACGTCGGCCAAATCATGGGCAACCAATACCTCAACCAAAATTTTGGCTACCCAATGCTTTGATGGGGCAACCTTGGGCACAAACCAAACATAGCGTTGGTCGTGCTACAGCACTAACGTCACCCTCGGCACACTGAAACCGACTGTGTCTAGCGACGATATGAGCGTGTCGCTCACCGCGGTCACCGTGTCCAGAGGCGGTGCTGGAGCTGCGACCCGTTGTTGGCCCCAACGACCCACATGAACGGTTGTCAGTGGCGAGGTGGTCGTGGGCCAGCTCCTCCATTGGACTAGTATGCGCTACGTCGTCCCGACGGGTGTGCCCCACATGTGGGTTTCCCTATTTTCCCGGCCATATTCGAGCGTCAGTGCTCCGCGTTGCGCATTAGGCCTTTCACTATGTAGGCCAAGCGAGACAACTTATTGTTTATTTGAGCCGTTCAAGTATAATCATGTGGCGTTTGCTTATTTCTCATTCCTCTACAACCCTCTTCTCCATCAATCATGTCGCCCTCCAGTCGAGTCCATCCTCCCGCATGCCTCATTTGAACATTCCGCCGAGTATCATTTGCATGTACCCACCCTAGTCCTCTTTCAATAGATCTCCGGACCCCAAGATGAAATCGAGAGGGAACGAGTGGGGGCACATGATACCTAAGGCGGATTCAAAATACGAACCGTGATCATAGCATCCGCAAATCATATATAAAGGGTATTCAATGTTCGTTTCGTTTTTGAACGTACAATATACTCCCTCCTATCCTTTCTAGTTTACATATAAGTTTTATGTGTAGTCAAAGTATCTCTACTTTGATAAATAAGGTATCAACATTCAAGAACGCCCAATCAATATTGTTAGATTCATACGTACTCCTAGATTTGTACTCGAGATGGTTTCCAATTTGACTATTGACAAGATTAATAGTACATGAGATGTATAATGTGAAAATTATATCATTGGAAACTCCTTTCACATACTAATTTGACCTTATGCTTTGTGTAAGTTGCATGTCATATATTATTACTCTAACATTTGGTCAAAGTTAGCCTCGAAAAAGCATGATAGACCACCTGTATGCTTTGTGTAAGTTGCATGTCATATATTATTACTCTAACATTTGTGTAAGTTGCATGCCATATATTATTACTCTAACATTTGGTCAAAGTAGTATAGTGGAAGTGGATCCTCCGACGTAGGTATCCTGCCTTACCCTCCTTTCGGTCACTTCTTGGCGGACCCCATGCTTGCTAGGCCCGCATGTCGGTTACTCAATGGGTTCGACCCACGTCGAGGATCCTCGTCCGTAGTATACTCCCTCTGTTTTTATTTACTCCGCATAAAACGGAGGGAGTGGTGGTATAATAAATGACGCGGGCGGGGGAGAGGGAGGGACGTCCGATTGCTCTCAACTACGGTCCCACAAGCGAGCGAAAACGCAAGACGAAGCGCGTTCCATTCGGTGAGCGATGTGGAGGGTCCAGTGTACCAGGCTGCAACGCGAACGTGACAAGAGCGATGTACAGTCAAAACCAATTGACCGGCCGTCACCGGAACCACTATTCACACCAGAACCTTCGCTGCTCGGCATGCGCCAGCCACTGCCCTAAAACCACACCAAATCTCCAGCCCATTCCCCCACCTTTCAATCCCCTAGCCCGCATCAAGCGTCCCCTAGTTTGCCGGACAGCCATGGTGCGCTGCAAGATCACTTACTACAAGATGTTGACGCCGGAACGCCGCGCAGAAATCGCGGCGGCGGCCGGCGCCAAAGACCTCCGTTCCCAAGCTCGCTTTGCGGCGGGCCAATCCCCGAGTTCTCTGGAGCCAAGCTACGAGGAGGAGGAAGCCGATCCAATGTTCACGGCGGAGGTCGCAGCGCAGAAGGCCCCCGATGGGTATGAGACGATGGATGTCGACTTCGTGCCGGCGTCCGAGTCCCCCATGGTGCAGGCGGACCAGCGGTTCAACATGGAGATACTAAAGGAGGACCAGGAGGCAGAGGCTCAACTCGACGCGGAGCGCACACATGCCGCTGCCATCGAGGCTCTCCTGCAGGCGGAACCGGATGTCGTGGATGTGAACCGGGCAGCGGATGCTCAACTTTAGGCGGAGCGCGCGGATGCCGCTGCAATCGAGGCCCTCCTGTAGGCGGAACCGGACGTCCTGGACATGAACCGGGCGGCAGAGGCTCGACTCGATGCAGAGCGCGCGGATGCCGCTCTCATCGACGCCCTCCTGCAGGCGGAACCGGACGTCCTGGACTTGAACCAGGCGGCGGAGGCTCGACTCGAAGCGGAGCGCGCGGATGCCGCTGCCATCGAGGCCCTCCTGTAGGCGGAACCGGACGTCCTCAACTTGAACCGGGCTATGCTCTCATCCGTGCAGAGCGCCCGCACGCTCTGCTTGAACGAGTAGCTGGAGGCCGAGGACAACCATGGTGCAGAGACACACGTCGGCAGCGACGGCTGGTTCGATCGGGCAGCCAAAGACGACGAGGCCGTCTGTTTCCGCGAGCAGTGATAGTTTTTCTTTATGTTGTTGTTTTTATTGATCTTTTGCTATGTAAAAACATATATTTGTTATGCAAGTCGCCTGACTTGGGTCA
Source organism: Aegilops bicornis (assembly GCA_021605145.1). NCBI lineage: Eukaryota > Viridiplantae > Streptophyta > Magnoliopsida > Poales > Poaceae > Aegilops > Aegilops bicornis. Next base: position 491,485,743 of record CM038674.1, read on the forward strand.
GTCTACCATTTCAGGCGGTTGGATGAATATGCTACGTCTCCTAACCCTTCTTTCCTTCTTCCTCACCTCTTCTTCTTCCCCAACAGACCACCGCACGGGCCTTACGGATACTCCCCAACATGCGGTTGGATAAACATACTCTATGAACGAAAATTATGTGTCAGCGATAGGATGGCTGAGTTTGGTTTGTTCACATGCGACAGCGTGTCGATGAGGTTCGTTCCTTTGGTTGGGTTTGCGGCGTGCAGGAGCGACTGTGTGAGGGTGCGGTGCGACCGCGCGTGCAGGAGCGACCGTGTGAGGGTGCGGTGCGACCGCGACAGCCGTGCGCAAGTGTACCTCCTTCTCATTTTGAAAACTCTAGGCAAGCTTGGCAAAAATGTGTGGCGAAGTTTGGCAATGCAAGGCCTAGACCCAAACAGGATAAGTAATGCGTGCATTACTAGGAGTACTAGTGTTAAAAAAGAAAGGCGGGTTTTCCTTCGCGGGATTTAATCGATACAAATCCTCGTTTCACGTGTCAATTAATGCGTATTTTTTTTCTCCAAAGACCAAAGAGCTAACCATCTCACTCCTCATCGGTTGATTAATGCAGCGCCATGCAAACCAACCTTCTCACTTCCGCATGCATGCAGGGGATATTAATGTCCTTGGTTGCTAACCCCATCAATTTTGCCTCGATTAGTGTTAGTGGCCCTTTGCAAATTGTAATTTTGATATACTGGCCTTGTGTACAAAAAAATGGAGGTAGTAACTATATTTGACTTCCTTCCCCATTGCGGTGACGTCGACGCTATCTTTTTTTTGGTGGGTTAGCGAAGTGCGTTCGACGGAGAACACCATTGAGGGAGACCACGATAAGTCGTTCGAAAGTGCCGCCTGCAAGCCGAGACAACCGCCTTATTTGCATCCAGGAAGTCCTTTACTAGTACTACTAGGAGTACTAGTGCAGTGAGATGGTTTCTCGAAGACGATGGAGAAGCAGAGTCAGCGAAGAGTGAAATGATGGTTGCTTCGTCCGTGCTTTTGTGATTTGACGACTCACTTCTTTGTGATTTGTGATAGAAGGGACAGGGGAGTAGACTCTGTGCTCTATACTGTACTACATGCGTCCAAGCATGGGAGAAAGAGGAGAGACGTTGCATTTTTCTATTCCTTCAATCAATCAACCAGGGAGCTTCGGTTCCATCTTTTTGGCTTTGGCAAGACCGTCCACAATGGTTCTCATGATGCCAAAAGCTATTTTCACATTTGGCTACACATTGTGGATGCCCTTAACCGTACCACTTGGTTCTGCTCCTGTGTGCTATCTATACAAATCTCAATTATATTGATCTAAAAAATTATAGAATCAAGATTAGTAAAAAGGAGGTGATTTTGCCTTGGCGGATGGCGGGGAGGTTTCTTATTTGAGCAATGCTACATCCACGTAATGGTTTACGTAAAGTTACGAACTGATGTGATGTGGGACTATTTGATTGTATTAAAGGAGAGGATTAGGCCCACCCCACCTGAAAATCAGGGGGGCATATATAGATTAGATGGAAAGTATACGTAGCAGCTACGTAGTCCTTTGTAAGTCTAGGATTAGGCTTCTTATTTTCGGAGGACGTTGTCCTGGCGGTTTGCTAACATGTGGTCCCACGTGTCAGTGCTTTACCAAGCCGATCCGCGTCCCACATGAGGCAGAACAACGGCAGAAGCAACACGTGGTTAAGTTGAAGAAGATGAGGAGAAGCGGATTCAGAACGCAGTGAAATGATGGTTGCTTCGTCCCTCCAACTTAACTGCGGGAAAGGTGCAGCTTTGTGATTTGACGCCTCATTGCTCACTACTACGCCGGCGCCATGACTGGGGTGCTTCACCCCGGCTGCTCTGCACGGAATCCGGTATGGCACATGGACCCGGTAGCTTGATGTCCCACATGTCGGCGAAAGGGACTAGAAGATTTATGAAAGCGAGTGCTCCACTCTTACAACGGAGGAGTAGACGACACGACGGCCCGGTTGAATCATCACTTGTCTTGTGTAGTACTATAGTTTTCTTGTTTACATACGATCCATCGGTACAAACCCGATTAAACATGAAAGGGCGGGATTTTTCCCGCGCGGTAGATGATACTGGCCATAAATTTCAAAGGCAATTTTAATGTATGGAAACTGAATAATTATAAGTAACAATATGATATCTAGTAAAACTAAAAACACATATGATTTATTGTGTTAAAGTGTAGTAGTAGTGCTGTATTGCATAGTTGTTAGATGTAACATGCGAGAATGTGTAGAGATGTAGTTTTGGAGGGTCTCTGAGAGAGAAAGCAGTATCTGGTCACCGAACTTGAGAATAAGCTGATTACGGTCACTATATACATTTTGCGGTGATTATACGGTCACTTGCTCACGATTCAGCATCGGATTGCACTCATTGACCGGCCAAATAGTCTGCGTGGCGCCATGTTGACTAGTTAAATTGACCATGTTCCTTGTGGGTCCCACAGCCGATTCGCATAGGCAAAAGGTCGGATAAACACAAATTTACGCTTGGTAGCGACAAGGCTCCAACCCGTGCGGGAATCACTGGTTGTGTATGTGTCTGCTGTGGTCGATGTGTGCGCATGCACGTGTAGGTTGAGCACTTGGCGTGAGAGTGTGTGTTAAATGCGTGTGGTGTCTTGGTGTGTGCATGCATGCGTGCGTGTGTGCGTGTGAGTGTTGCGTGCGTGCATGGCTGCGTGTGTACGTGTGAGTGTTGCGTGCGTGCGTGGGTGCATGTGTTTGTGTGAGTGTTGCGTGGATGCAGTTCGTGTGCATGCGTGCGTGTGTGTATAATCACCACAACAACTCATGTGTGTTAAAACAGACGACTTAGCATACCAATACAAGGCCACCTTGTCCGCTGTGCCCGCGGTCATGACTTCGAACCACCGTCGAAATATTTTTTTGTCGTTTGTTTTCATTCTTACTAGCAAGATGCCCGTGCGTTGCACGTAACATCAAGATGCATTTGTATGATTTGTTTATCTTGTGAGAGAAAAGGATGAACGAGGGAAGGCCTTATTTGCAAATGTGGAGAGGTGTGTGGGTACCTTTTTGCAAAATTGCCATAGTTTCTTTCCTATCCGTCAGATATAAATCGGACGACCTATATTGCAGGATGGCAGGCACACCATCATCACCAACTCTGTTTTCTATAGGAGTGTATTTTATGTATTTTATAAGAGTGTAGATGTAGAGTAGATACAAGTCAACAGGTGGGCACGATGGTAGTGAGATAATGTGATGCAACACTAGAGGTGCCACCTGGAGCGTTTAACTAGTCAACTAGTCATGTCATGAGCAAATACAGAGTTGTACTGTGAGCCCGTGACTGTATAATAACCACTAAACGTAAATGGTGACCGTAATGAGTGGATTCTGAAGTCCAATGTATGTATCGTGCTTTTCGCTTCAAATACAATGATCGTCATTGCATATATCGCGAGAGAAAGATGAAACATGCGTGAATTTTCTAGGGGCTTACTTTTAGAGGACACGGAGATAGTTTTGTGTGCATACGTGAAAGGCGTCTAGGGGTATGAGATGGAGAGAGAGATGCTCTTCGTTTCTCTTTATTATGACTAACTTTGTATATAGTATAAAAATATACATATTCACAGTGGAATAAATATCATTGTGGGCACCATGCAATGCAAATTAGCGTCAGTACTCCTCCATATAACTTTGTAATGTTGTATATATGTAGAAACTCTAAAATAATTTTTTGGCCACACTTTATTCAAAAGGAATGTTGTATCACGAAATAAACGTGAAGAGATGGCTTTTTTAGATCAATGGGGTACGCGATGTAACATGTGTGAATGTGTAGTTGATGTATTTGGCGGGGCCTAGAGAGGTATGTGTGTGTATTACGTATTCGAGAGAGGCATGGATAGAGGGGCCGACAGGGGGGGGGAGAGATAGCACGAGAAATGAGAGGGGTCTAGAGAGAGACGAATATGACGTCACGACAAGAGATTCCATTCCCTTGAGTGTGTATATGCAAGGGGGGAGGGAATAGAGGCACAAGGAGAAATTTTCTGTGTGTGTGGTGTTTGTGTTGGTATGTGTGGGTGTGAGAAGATAATGAGACGTGGGGGCAGAGGGTGTGTCACCGCTTGAGGTCCGGTGGGTCGAGGTGAGGCCCTTCGTTCGGTTCCGTCCTGCGCCATATTGGTCGGCCCGTGACGCATTTAGGAAGACCCATGGATGACTAGTCGTAAAAGACAAAGATAGCAGAATTGTGAAGGACTCTGTGTCCATTGACAAAGCCGGCTAGGATTTGTAACCCTAGATTCTCAGACTAAGGTAACCCCTTTATCTCTGATATTACTATTCATCCATCCTAACTTTAAGGGGCATCCTACAGAATGCTCTGCTTCGATTAGGAAGAGAGGTGTGAGACAATGCGTGAGAGACAGGCGTAAAGATAATGTGCGTACATGAGACACGTAGGCAGGTCCATGTATATAGAAAGGGTCGATGATGATTGTGCGTGTGTATGTTTGCGAGAGGAAGAGTGCTTGTGATAAAGGTTAGTGAAAACAGTTGTAAATGGTTACGAGAGGGAGGGAGGGTTATATCTAGAGCATGTGTGCGAGAAAGACACCTCGGGAGAGAGTGTGTGAGCATGTGTGAGAGACCACCGATGGAGAGTGAAACTACACGTAAAAGACTGCTCTACACACTGAATAAAGATATAAATTGTATCCAAATATTAGGATGGGATCATGATATTTGCAGTTCGCGTAAGGAGCGGTCATTGATCCATCAGACATCTAGATTCTATCGAATTTGAGCATGTCTATGTTATTATTTGACACAATTGATCCACATAGTTAGTATTTTGAACTCCAGACAATGCATCTCTTTAGCAATCGAATATAAACGTGAGTATAGTTCATGTTGTGTGTGTAAAGCACATTATACATACGGAAGTTACACAATGGACATTATAAATAGCTACCTATGAACTAGCATCCATTTGAATTCAACTTAAGGTGGTTTAAAAAAATCGAATTCAACATGAAGTCCATTCAATTATTTGAATTTGATATCATGGCATTTGTAAACCATACCTAAATTATGGGGGCACCAATCTTTGCTCTGATTTTGTACATAATAGCATATGTAGTCGTGTACAAAATAGATTCAAATTTAGCTCCTCCATTCCAAAATAATCATAGTTATAGGATTTTCAAGTGTCAAAATTTCAAAAAGAAGCGGATAATTTAATGAGGCTTTCAAACATAGAAGGTCAAATATAACGTTGTCTATTTAGGTCAATCCTCATAGTTCAAGAGTACTCTAAACGTGAATGCTTGTGTTTCAAAATTTTGAACGAAGCGCCAAAAGAGCCTCTACTCGCCCAAAACCGCGTGAGACCAATGTTTGGTAGTACAAGGAAATTACTTTTCTAATAACTTCGACCCGTGAAACCTACCGGCCCGACGTCCAAAGGTCTAAACCGGGGTAGGTTTGTAGCTTCATCTAGACGCCACGCAACCGCATCCGAAAAACATTCATACACAATTGCCGCCTGAGCACACATGCGCACAGCCGAAATCCATCCCGCCCACTATTTGGGACACCTGGGATTACCATCCTACCCCGACCCATGAGATCCGAAATTTAAGAGGGGGCAAAGTTTGTACTTTCCCCAAATTTCAAACAAGCGTGTCCCATCTTACATTAAAAAGCCAAAAACAAGCGCGTCCCTGCATCAAACATGGTTCCCCCCCCACCCGTCTGATTCCCCATTCGTACTCCGTGGGTGCCAAAACTACCTCTCCACCAGCCGCAAAACCCCGGCGTCCTCCGTCCGCCACCCCATCCCACCCATCAACCGCCGCCCTCCTCCATCTTGCCGGAGCCGATACCCCGACGTCGTCGTCCACCGCAACCTCAACCTCAACGCCCTCCACGGCTGGTAGTTGAAGCCGAGGCCGAGCCGTCCGTACCCGAGCCAGTTCAACCACGCCGTCCTGCGCCTCACCACTGCCGCTCCAACTTCACCACCCTCCACCGCACCGGAGCTGTTCCTGCTATGCCGTCCTTCGCCGCCTCGGATCTGCTTCCCCTCCGCCGACATATGGCCACGGCAACACAGTCAAAAATTTGGGCATGGGTTCGTCCAAGCCTGCACCCTCCAGAACATCGGTTTCCCCGGTAAAAAGAAGAAGATCGGCGCGACATGTGGAGGTGACCACACCGGCAACCGAAAAAGGTACTCCTCTTCCCTTATTCGTGCAAATATTACGTCTCGCTTGCACGGTATTCATCCTGAAGACACTAGTTGACCGCTTCTTCTTGATACTAGATGTTCCTAGCAACTCGCGATGCACAAGGTTTCTCATCATATACTATTTCACCTTAGCTAGAGGTCCGTCGCCCGAATTTCAATTTACGCCAGTTGATTCCCAATTAACGGAAGCATTCCCGGTGTAACAGGCGCTTAGTACGCCTATTACGCCGGGAAGCAACATTGGTGTTTGTCTTAGGGGCGTGTGCGGCCTAGAGCTACTGGCGCCCGATCTAGAGGTTGGCCGGGATTAAATGGATGGCCTGGGGGCGCTGCCAAGCATGGTGGTGGTGTGAGGTCAATCGGAGGGTGGGGCGGCGGAGGCAGGGGTCTGGGCCGGTGGTCGCTGGCGGTTCGAGAAAGATCGTCAACAGTGACTGGCGGGAGGTAGACAAAGGCCATCTGCCCATTCCTTATAGATCGGACGTTCATTAAAAAATCGACTGACCTATTTATTTTCAGTCGACTGTTATCTTAGATATGACCACATGTGGTAGTGTCTTTGGAGGAGTACCTGCATTTCCTGTGCTCATATATTACAAAATCATACGGAGTAGAATCTAATTTTGTTTGCCATGCAATGTTGTAGAGTTACCATATGTCTCCTGTCATTTATTTTCAGCCACCTGCTATCTGCTACTTTTACAGTGCACTAGTTCTTCACACACTTCGCCCTTACTCTCACTATTGTGTTTTTATGCAAGGGTATTTCAGACTTTGCTGCCATGAGAGAAGCCAAAAAGAAAAGAGAGAAGTCGCTCCAGCTTCGTATGCGGGTAGGGAAGACACGTTACAACGCTATAAAGGGTGCAGTGTCAGCAGATGGAGACGATGGCAATAGCTCGAGTTGATGACCTCACTCGCAATGAACCACCATCACAGATGCTTGCTTTAACTCCGCGGTGTCATATGTGGTTGCATGTCCCATATGGTGTCTAGCTTGTATTCGAAAGGCCGAAGTTGGTAAGATAAGGAAAGCTATTTTTTTACAAGAACCACCATCCCGTGAGCACCAGAAAACAAATAGCTAGTCAGGGCACTGGCCGAGCCAGTGACAAGCCCAGCAAAGATAGGCATCACCTGGAAGCCAACTAAAAAGCTGCGATGGTGGTGAAGCAGCCCGCCTCCCACCAGGCTCTCAAGTCCTAGATGATCATGCTCGCCGCTCCAGCCGGATGTCTAGCTTGTATTGCTTCCAATTTGGTTAAATTGCATCTACTTAGCTTACACATTATACCTTTGAATATGACTTGCCTTTCTGTTTTTCGTACATACTAGTACATCTGTGTATTAACCATGTTCTTACATCAAACTAATGTTCTTGTGTATCCCTCATCAATCACTTATGACGAGGCAAGCAGGCAAGGGGACTACTCCTCATTTAAAGAATGCAGCATCAGCCTCTCGACATGATTCTCAAGAAACTGAAATGCTAGATGAAGATAGTGAACGTAGCTCTGTAGTTGATTATAGCATTTCCCCTATAGCATCGCAGGTGCTTGCTCTAACTTGGCAGCGTGATATGTGGTTGCATGTTGCATATGGTGTCTAGATTGTAATTCTTCCAATCTGGTTAAACTGCATGTGCTAGTCTGCTTAGCTTATACATTATACTTGTTAATGTGACATGCCTTACTGTATTTAGTACATAGTACATCTGTCTATTAAGCATGTCCTTACATAAAACTATTGTTTTTTTGTATCCCGCATCAATCAACATGACGAGACACCTTTAGTATATGCTAGTTGCATCTTTCATATGATTTATAGCATGCGCTGCTTCTAATTTGTTGAAATTCCATTTATGATGGGACACTTTTAACTTGGCAGAGTCATATTGGTTGCATCTTTCATGTGGTGTCTAGCTTGCATTGCTTCTTATTTGCTGGAATGGTTTCGCTTAGTTTACACAAGCAGGTTGTGAACATGCCATGCCCTCCTGTTTTTCATACATATTCCATCCTGGTATCATGTGTTTGCCTTACGTCAAAGTAGTGATTGTCAAGATCATGCATGAATGAGTTACGAAGAGAGAATTTTATTGCTTTTTCTTGTCGGTTTTACTTGACAATTCAAAAATCAATAAAAGCGGAAGGAAGTTAGCAAGGCAGCGGATAAAGGTGCTCCTTCGAATGGAGGGCCTCTACGCTTTCTTCTCCTCCACACCCCCGAGATGATTTCCAAGACAACACATGCATAGACACTCAACAAAGCTATGTTTATGATGATCACGTCTCCCCTAGTGCAGCATCACTGGTGCTCCCTCTAACTTGTCACTGTTATATGTGGTTGCATGTTATGTGTGATGTCTAGCTTGTATTGCTTCTAATTTTGTTGAATTCCATCTCGCTTACTTTACACATTATACTTGAATAAGACACGTGTTCTGTTTCTAGAACATACAATATCTATCTATCACACCATGTTCTTACATCAAATTACTACTGTTGTGTAACCTGCAACAATCACTTATCATAAGACATGTTTGACTTCAGAGTGTGATATAGGTTACATCTCACATTCTTTTCTAGCTTGTACTACTAATTTGTTGAAATGGCACTTATGACGAGATAGTTTTAACTTGGTACAGTGATATTCGTTGCATCTTTCATATGGTGTCTAGCTTTCATTGCTTCTAATTTGTTGAAATGCCTTCTTCTTAGTTTACACATCATAAGCTGTGAATATGCAATGGCACTAATGACGAGAGACCTCTAACATGGTAGTGTGATGTTGTTTGCATCTTGCATATGACATTTATTTAAACGCCATTTATGATGAGACACTGTTAACTTGGCAGAGCGATATTTGTAGCATCTTTCATATGGTGTCTACCTTCCATTGCATTGCTTCTAATTTGGTGAAATGTCTTCTTCTTAGTTTACACATCATAGTTCTGGTTATATCTTCCATCCTGTTTTTCATACATATTACATCCTCCTATCATGTGGTTGTCTAACATCAAAGTTTAGTTAAATGCATCACACATCAATTTGTTCTGAAGAACTAAATTGTTATTCGTTTTTCTTGTTGGCTTGACTTAACATGGCACAGAGAAAGAGGAAGAAACACAGAATGGCAGGGAATGAGAAGCAGATGAATCCTGCAGATTCTGCTGGTACTGATGGTGCAATAGAAGGTCAAAGTCCAGCGGAAAATTCTACAAACACGGCATCCCATGCTACACGAGTTGCAAAAAAGCCAAACAGAAACAAATAGCTGCCACCAAACAAGCAGAGACAACCCTAGTTCTTGCAACACCTACCACAAGATTACCAACAGACGACTTACTCGTGTGTCAATCGAGCTAGCAAAGACGTTCCCAAGCTCCCTTGCCACGACACTACTTCCCAAGCACTCTTGACACAAGACAAGTTGGCAATATCGAGATGAACCTTGTGAGCTTCAATAGCAAGAAGGTAGTTCTTTGGAGTCAAGTTCTGATTGCATGCTTCTTTATATGTAGTCTCACAGTTTGATGTACACTAACACTTCCTATGTTCGTTGTTGGATTAGCACCTAGGCGCAAGAGGAAAAAAACATCAGGGATAATTCTTGATAGGTTAACTAAATCTAGAGGAGGAAGAATGGAGATCCATTTTGAGGCAGGTTTAAAAAGGCCACGTGATGCTACAGAGTCAGCCAAGTTAGTATCAGAGGAAGCGGTTGCCGTTAGGTGTCATGTACGTATCCTCCCAACATGGATTCAGTATAGGAATGACAAAGACGAAACCCAGTTCAACACCTTCCTCGACCATTTATCTGTAAGTATGGTTATGTATGGAAACTAGTAATATCATCTTGCTCTGTCCCATACTTTTTAGGTTGCTGATAATGAGACTCCCATAATTTTCAACAGATGAGGGTCAAGTTGGATAGCCAAGATGATGCAACCAGACAAGCTTGCACCCATGTTTTCAAGTCTGCTCTGCGACAGTATTGGTATAACTTGAAGAAAACTCACTTTGAAGGCAAGGCTAACAGTGAACTTTCCCAAACATCTCAAGTGGAAAATATATTAGATGAAGACTGGAGGGGCCTTCTTAAACACTGGTATGATTCGAAGTATCAGGTACATTATATATATGTGATCAGATCACATGTTGAAGTTCTATTTATGCATGTGCCACACAAATCTATCTTCTCGTAGGTGAACTGTTCAAAGAACAAGGCCAACTGCATTTAAAGTGAAATTCAACAGAACTGACGAGGATCTCGTAGCTATAGTGCACACTGCGAGGCTCTTGTAGTTAGCTGTTGTTTCACTCTTTTCACTATACCATATTATCAGATCTATATTGACTTGTTCGAAATGCAGAGTAAAGCCCGTAAGGACCAAAAAGTACCTGAACCAAATGCTGTGGAAATCTTCAAGGACTGTCACACCACCAAGAAGAAGGTCATGACTACACCAGTCAAAGCCGCTGTTGTAAGTCCTTAATCCTCATGCCTTTTAACTACTACTTACTCTGACTTGTGCCTTGAACTACATGGTTTGCAGCCATTGTCTATTACTCTTTTCAATTTTATACACAATTGTCTTAGCGTATCATTGCACCTTACAAGGTTTAAAAGAGAGAAGTGATGTTCCTTTGATCTTGACCCGTAATCTAGTTCCGTGCTGGACTTGCCCACACAATGTTACAATTGCCTATTTATGCATTCTCGGTTGTTTTGTGATATGAATGATGTCATACTATGCTTACCGTATTATAAACTTCGTCTCTTTATCCTTAGCCCTCAATACAATGTGAAGAAATAGACAATACATTAGCGATGGTACATGGTCATATGTTTGGAACCTAGTTTTATTATGTACTTTGCAATAAAATACAACTGTTATTTTACATGGGTTCACGAATAAGTTACGTATATAGACCAAAGCTATTTTGTTTGGTTTTGCTGCCTCCTTAATATCTTCTGTTCTGGTACTACTAATGTAAAACCTCAACTTTTCAGCGAGCTATGGAAAAAATGGTGGAACCGCCACCTTCTTAAGGTGGCGAGACCACCTGTCCACTAACAGTGCCAAAAGCAAGTTCCTGCGTAATACTGCGTTGGTTGTTAAGTCAATATCGTCCAAACTGCCTCATGATCAAGATATGCAAGCTTAAAGCAATGTTGTATCTGCGCTCCAGACACAAGTCCATTCCCTAACGGAGACCCTTTGTGAAACAAGGAGAAACATTGCTCAATGTCGTCAAGATATGCATGGTTTTGAAACTAGACTATCAGACATTTTCTATGTTGTTCAGGAGCCTAGGGGAAATGAAGGCGAGGGTTATGGTGCTCCATCAGACAATACATCATGAAAACGTAACACTCAGGTCAAATGAACTGAGCTTACGAACCGGTGGTGCATTTATCGCTAGACATAAGTTTTATGCCAACCTTCCTTTTGTTATATAGTTGTAATTTGTTTTGGTGCGATACAAAATTTATTCTTAACGTGCAGCCGCCGGCAGAAGAAAACAACAAGCCATTTTTGTATAGTGTAGGGTGTTCCCCATATTTGCACTGGTGGCGATATTTGATGCCGAGTGGATGTAATCTGTGCAATCACCTTAATAGCCTAGTGTTAGTTTCGGCCTTATTTATTTCCTAGTCTTCTTTTTCCCTGGTTTGCTAGTGGCCGCAACTACCATGGGCCATATACGGGCCGTAGGATCCATGGGTCTCCTACGGGTCATCGATAAATGGGCCTGTAATCGGTGGGCCTCGGGCCGTCGGATAAATGGGTCTACATGGGCCGTAATCGGGCGTAATTGGTATCAGCCCAGCACGGTAACATGCCGTAGGACAGCAAAGGCTTAATTCTGTCACAGGCATAACGGGTCTTTAATGGGCGAGAATATAGGACGGGCTGGAAACGGCGCAACGGGTTAACAGGCCAGAAACGGGCCGACTCTTGCCATGGGCCGAATTTGGCCCATTAGGATAACATGCCGATGCTGCTGACTCTTTCCATGGGCGAATTTGGCCCATTAGGGGAACAGCCAAGAACAGTCGACTCTTGCCATGGGCCGAATTTGGCCCATTAGGGTAACAGGCCAGTAACGGGCCAGAAGTAATCGAGGGCCGAAAAGGAGCCCAAGAACGTATGGGCCGTCAATAGGCCGAAGCTAACACGGGCTGGAAATGTCCCATCTAAATCACAGGCCGTTAACGGGTATAAAGAAAATTACTGTTCATTATGGGCTCGAGTCACCATGTGCCTATAAAGGGCCGAAAGATACGAAGGCCTCATATGGGCCGAAAGACGTCGTGGGCCATACATGGGGCCGAAAGTGAAATGGGCTGGTGTTATATTCGACGGCCCACATGACATTGTTGGGCCGATTTCCTTTAGGGCCTAACGGGCCGTGAGTTAATGGGCCGTAAAATGGGCTATTTATGAAGAGACCGTTAGCAGGCTTTTCATGGGCCAGCCTGTTAACTTTTGACCAAGTCAAACGGGCCAGCTTTGTAAGCTAAATGGGCCAGTGGTGGGCCGTGGTACGTGTCGACATATCATAGGTGTCGGGGAGGCTGATCTGACCCACGAACACCTATGGGACCGGCGGACCGAGCCCCTTTTGGTTCGGCGGGGGGCGGAGGTCGCACGAAGAGCAGATCGAGGCGAAGCACACGAGCGGTTTACCCGCCGGAGCTCTCCGGAGAGATAACACTCCTACTGCTGCATGTCTGAATGTATTGAGTTCTTGCTCGGGAGCGCTTGAGTGTTACAGTACACACAAGCTGCTAACGAGACCGAGCGTGAGTGTTCTCTGGCTTCGAACCATTCGAACCCCTCCCCTACGTTGCGCATGGACCTCCTTTTATATGCTAAAGGGGTCTCCGACAGGTGGCAACGTAGACAAGGGTAAAAATGGAAAAGGAGTGGTTGGTACAACTACTTGTACAGTGTATCATACCTAACCCTGACAGCAGGGGACAAAGGCATTAAATGCCCGTCTACGTCGCCCTAATAGTGCAGAAAGGGACCGTCGGGCGCCACCGCTTGCCACGATGGCAATCTTGTCGGCGCCGCTTACCGCGCTCCGGCGCCGCGGACCTCTTGCCATCTTGGCGCTTGGAAAGGTCCCAGGCGACACGTTAGTGGATGTCTTTGGGCCTTGGTCTGAGTGGTGGTGTGCGCGGCAAGCGCCTTTGTCATGTTGTTGTCTTGTCGCGTCCGGAAGCTTGTCGCTCACGGGCCTTCCGGCAAGCTCCTCTTGCCGGGCCTTGTCTCCTAGGTGCCTTGGGTGGCCTTCCCAAAGAAGCTCCTCTTGCCGGGGCCTTGTCTCCTTAAGCTTGAATACTTTGTTCTTGAATGGCTCCAAAGGAACCACGGAGGACCTTGGCGGTCACCCGGTAAGCCTTGCCGCGGAGGGCTGCAACTGCCGTGCACAAGTTCGGGATACTAGGGTACCCCTACTCTAGTACACCGACAGGAGCCCCGGCCTGGGCCACACTGCAGAAGGCTGTTGGGCGGGCCCAAAACAGGCGAGCACGCTTGTGGCCACAGGGTTACGCCGTAACTCACCCCGGACCCACCACGCCCTCCACGAATGGCACGCGTCGAATGCGGCGTCGTGGGAGAGATCGTGGGTGAGATCATGGGTGGTGACGACCCTCCAGCGACTCCGGGAAGAAATCCCAAAGCAGCTGGCCGACGAGTCGCGCCAGATCTGCGCGGGAGCTCTTCAAAAGGTGCTGATGAAGGTGGCCTTCCGCAACCCAGGCCTCAACCTCAGCAACGTCCTCAAGTCCTTGCCGCCGGATGCTGATGTGGAGGCGCTCAAGACTCTTGTCGCACCCATCGTGGACAGGGTGAGCGGGATCAAGAGGGTTGAGGCGATCGCAGAGATTAGGCCGCCCGCTTTCTCTTTTCTTGCATTGCTGGTCATGTTATGAGAACAGTGTATTAGAGCTGCGACAAGCTATCTTGTAATATAACTCTATTTCGGATAGTGATTGCTATGTTATTTCCTTTACTTGATTCCTTCCTTTGTATGTTTTTGCCCTACGCTTTTAGGGAACTTGTCGGTAGCAGCACCTTAGGCCATGAGCGTCTGCGGGACTTCAGACTCTTTGGCGGTGCCGCTACCGACAAGAAACCTTGTCGCAACTAGTCGCAGCTCACTTAAGTTGTTGAGCGGACTCGAAACAAAGTAAGGGCGCAACTAGCTACGAGTTGGTTCCTCCGCGCATAGGTTTTCCATACAAAGCACGGTCGTTCAAGGAGAATAACTTAAAAATTTTAAAACTGATTGCTCAAACTTTAGCAACTTAGCTTTTCTGTCGTTTGCTTCCCGGTAAGGCGAAACCTCCTCGAGTGACGCTTGGTTCACACCGTTATCTTCTCCTGTCTCTGCTCCATAGACTAGAGCGAAAGGTGTCTGGCCAGTGGCTCGATTCGGCGTCGTCCTGATCGACCAAAGAACCACCGGCAGCTCCTCAATCCAGTTTCTTCCGCACTTGTGCAGCACAGCCGAAAGTCCTGGTCTTGAGCCCGCAGCACTTCAGCATTGCCCTCTCCGCTTGACCGTTACTTCTCGGATGAGCAACGAAGCGAAAGCGGAACCTTGGCGCCAAGATCTTGGGCGTCTTGCATGAAGGTGCGGCTCGTGAATTGCGTGCCGTTGTTGGTGATGATCCTGTTAGGGATTCCAAACGGCAAACAATCGACTGAAGAACTTGACTGCTTGTTGTCTTTGTCACCTTCCTCATCGCTTCCACTTCCGCCACTTTGTGAACTTGTCGATTGCAACGCATAAGTACTCAAAGCCCCGACAACTCGGGGAAAGGGGCCGAGGATGTCGAGCCCCGGACCGAAAATGGCGGGATAAAGGGATCGTCTGGAGAGCTTGAGTGGCTAATGTATCTGCTTGGAATGGAACCGCACGCTTCACACTTGGTTACTTGTGCGATTGCATCACGGAGGCTGTCGGCCAAAAGAAACCTTGCCGTAACGCTTTGTCGGCAAGTGCTCTGGCGCCAATGTGGTGACCACATATGCCTCCATGTATCTTCGCCAACAGCTTTTGTCCGTCTTCGGTGAATACACTTCAATTTCACACCGTTGAGTCTTTTTACATACGGTGTCTTTGTCCGACAAACTGGTACATACTTGATCGCCGGGCTACTCTTTCCGCTTCTTCTTGCTCTTCGGAAGTTCTCTGTCTCAAGGAAATGGACAATCTACTTTGTGCCCATCTGGAGCTGCGGCTCGACAACAAGGACTAAAGGCACATCTGTTGCTTGGGAACATCCGCTTCTACGGCGAGAACTCGCGGCTCACCGGAGCTTGACGTTCCCGGCAAGCTTGCCGGAGCAAAACTTGTCGGGGCGCTCGCTTCAACGAAACAAACCCTAGGGCTCGTCGGAGCGCATCGCTTCCTCGGCCTCGCTGGTGTTGATCTTGGGGACCTTCTTGGCGGCGGCTTGAAGCTACGCCAGAAAATAGTCACCAGAAATCAACTTCCTCTTCTTGCTCTGTCTAGTTGATGGCGTTACGGATGGTTGAGTCAGCTTGAGCACAAAATCCCTGGTTCCATTGTGCAACTTAAGTGTAGCGACTTGACAAACCATCGGCAATGTCGTTTTGAGCTCTTGGAACATGTTCCATTTGCATGCCGTCAAAGTGCTCTTCTAGCTTTCTCACTTCATCAACATAAGCTTCCATCAACGGACTCTGATAACTCTTGTTCACTTGGCGGATGACAAGCTGTGAGTCACCCCTGACAATGAGCTTCTTGATCCCAAGGTCTGCTGCGATCCTGAGACCGGCAAGAAAACCTTCATACTCTGCAGTATTGTTCGTTGCTTGCTCCTTGGGAAAGTGCATCTGGACTACGTACTTGAGGTGCTCTCCGGTGGGTGCAACAAGTAGCACGCCTGCACCGGTGCCTTGTAGCGAGAAGGCACCATCAAAGTACATCAGCCACTCTTTGCTTGCTTCCTTGACAGGGATGCTCGTCCTCGAATTTCTTCATCTTGTGTTGGCGTCCATTCTTGTCGCGCTTGAGAGGTCTGTCTCCTTGCCGCTGTTTGGCCTTGGCTGGCGCCCTCCCGGCCGGGCGTTTTTGCTAGCTCCTCCGGCACCTTCTGGGCCTTCTCCTTGTCGCGTCGCTCGTATTCAGCCTTCGCTGCTCGACAAGCTGCTCGACCTTTTGCATTGTGGAGGTCATGGCCCTTGGTGCGGTGGATCTTGCGATCTTGTTTATTGGAGCAAATCCTGCTTGTCGGCCGCCACAACCCCTGGCAGTTGGTGCCGGTAACAACCTCCTTGCCGGAGCTACCAGCTTTGGCTTTCTTGGCGCTACCTCCGTTGCCGGACTGCTCAACAACTAGCACATCTTTGCCTTTCTTCTTCCTGTTGTTCCGCTGCCGGTTTTTCCTTGCCGGGGCGGTCTCTTCACTATCAGATCCTCCTGCTTCAGTATTCTCTCCGGGGAGTCTCCTCCCTTCCTCAAAGACGTGCACACTTGTCGGCCAGGGCATATATCTCACCGACGTCTACGATCTTGCACATCGCCATCTCCTCCGCATACTGCGATTCGCATGTTACGATGGAACAGCGTTGATTACCTTGGCGGTGTACGCTGGGATGTTTTTTGCACACGCTGAACCTCTGAATATACTTGCGAGGGCTCTCCTTCCTTCCGGGCGGCAGATGAAGATCGCTCTCTTGGCCATGAGGCTTGTGGCCGCTGTAAAAGGCACCGACAAACCGATGGCATAGATCTGCCCAAGAGGATATGGAGTTGTCCGGCAAGTGCATGAGCGAGGATCGACATTGGGCTTGAGCACCGGCGGGAACTAGTTGGCCAGGATCTTGTCGTCTCGCCCCGGAAGCTTGCACCGCGATGGTGTAGATCTTTGAGGAACTCCGACGGATGCGTCTTGCCGTCGTACTTCTCTCGCACGTCGGCTTGAAATTCTTCTTGCTGGGCCACTAGACTTGCCGCAGCTCACGAGTGAACGCAGGGCAACCTATCACAGCGTCGGCAAGTCGCTGGTTCCCCTCGGCGCATGCATGTCGACAGAGGGCCCGGTAGCGCTGGTCGGATTGACGCCGCTTCTCTTCGGCGCTTCGATGCGAGTTCGGCGTCTTCTTCTGTCGTTCGTGAAGAACTTGGCGCCGATCGCGACGAGCTCGTGGATCTGATGACGCGTGGAGTCGCTGTCGAGGTGGATCCGGCGAGTCGGGCGATCTTGGCCTTCGGGTGGAGAGTGCATGGTGGTTGCACCCCCACGGTTTCGCCGCCACCGGCTCGTGCTTGGCAGTCCCGCCGCAGCCGATGCACACTCGGCTGCCGCGGAGCGTCGCCGCAGCAAAGCCGATGAGTCTTCGAATGGTGGCCCTCCATTCATCAACCTTGTCAGCTGTTGGAGGGTAATCCAGGAAGGTTGAGCTCTCGCCAAAGCTTCGCTGGAGTGGTGGGCGGCGATGGCGAGCGGCGAGGAGTGGGATATGCTCGGACTTCTAACTATGTTAGAAGGAGCAGCATCCCGTCCAGGCGACCGTGCCTCGCTCGTGCCAGCATGTTGGCGTGCATGCTGGTCTTGAGCGTCCCGAGATCCTCTAGCTCGATCTTGGTCCAACGAGCGTATGGCGTTGTGAATACCATGACGCTGTCGGTCCCGCGCCTCCTGTGATGGGCGCGGTGCATGTACGGACGCCGAGGTCTGCGCAGCCTTGTCCTTGGACTTGGCGGCAAGGTGGACTCCCTCGTCGACGTCCATTCTTCCGCCTGCGTCTCCCCCCCCCCACCCGTTTGCTCCGGTGGTGGTGGTGGGTTCGACGCGGACGGAACATCTGCCACCGAAGCCTTCTTCTTCGGTGGCATGTCGATGAAGATGATGAAGATCTAGCTCGTGTGGACGCTGGATCAGATTCACCCAATCTCGACGCCCCTACCTGGCGCGCCAAAGATGTCGGGGAGGCTGATCTGACCCACGAACACCTATGGGACCGGCGGACCGAGCCCCTTTTGGTTCGGCGGGGGGCGGAGGTCGCACGAAGAAGCGGTCGAGGCGAAGCACACAGCGGTTTACCCGGCGGAGCTCTGGAGAGATAACACTCCTACTGCTGCATGTCTGAATGTATTGAGTTCTTGCTCGGGAGCGCTTGAGTGTTATAGTACACACAAGCTGCTAACGAGACCGAGCGTGAGTGTTCTCTGGCTTCGAACCTTTCGAACCCCTCCCCTACGTTGCGCATGGGCCTCCTTTTATATGCTAAAGGGGTCTCCGACAGGTGGCAACGTAGACGAGGGTAAAAATGGAAAAGGAGTGGTTGGTACAGCTACTTGTACAGTGTATCATACCTAACCCTGACGGCAGGGGACAAAGGCATTAAAGGCCCGTCACGCCGCCCTAACAAAGGCGAAAGGGACCGCTGGGCGCCACCGCTTGCCACGATGGCAATCTTGTCGGCGCCGCTTGCCACAGCGCTCCGGCTGGCCAGACGACCTCTTGCCACGCTGGGTGTTCGGAAAGGTCCTGTGGTGACACGTTAGTGGATGTCTGGAGAGCGGTACAGAGTGGTGGTGTGCGCGGCAAGCGCCTTTGTCATGTTGTTGTCTTGTCGTCCCCGAAGCTCGTCGCTCATCGGGCCTTCCCGCAAGCTCCTCTTGCCGGGCCTTGTCTCCTAGGTGCCTTGGGTGGCCTTCCCGGCAAGCTCCTCTTGCCGGGGCCTTGTCTCCTTGGCTTGAATACTTTGTTCTTGAATGGCTTCAAAGGAACCACGGAGGACCTTAGCGGTCACCCGGTAAGCCTTGCCGCGGAGGGCTGCAACTGCCCGTGCACAAGTTCGGGATACTAGGGTACCCCTACTCTAGTACACCGATAATAGGGGCCTATCTGACCCACTGACGAGCTGACACGTGTTTCGTCCGGCCAATAAGAATTTTACACGTGGAAATTTCCCATTGGTCGGGGCTGTTAACGGGTTATCGGATCCAAAACCTGACCCGGTAGCTTAACGGCGTTCCATTACGGTGGATGCCACGTGTCGGTCACCCTTGACGAAAGCACTTCTGTGGCGCACGATTTATCGTCATGGAAGTGGACACTTCCGTGATGATAATTTTGGTAATGTCATGGAACACTTCTACGACAGCACAGGTATGACTATCTTGATTCTGTCATAAAATCGTCATGGATGTACATGCATGACAAAAAACGTGACCTACTGTGACAAACACGTATCATCACGGAAGTGTATTTTTTTGTAGTGTCTGAATCCATCTCCTTGCCAACAAACGCATGAGCCTTGCTAGATGAGCTCTTCTTGTGTGATGAAGACTTCGACGAAGACTTGGAAGAAGACTTTCAGGGTTTCTTCTTCTTCTTGTCATCAGAATCATATCCCTTGGTCTCATTGTCCTACTGTGGACACTCAGAGATGTAGTGACCAGGTTTCTTGCACTTGTGGCATGTTCTCTTCTTGTGATCACGAGTGGAAGCTTCATCATTTCTTGAGCTGGATCTTGAAGACTTTCTGAAGCCTTTCTTCTTTGTGAACTTCTGGAACTTCTTCACAAGCATAGCAAGCTCCTTTCCAATGTCTTTAGGATCCTCAGAACTGCAGTCAGATTCTTCTTCAGATGAGGAAAACAATGTTTGCCTTCAAAGCGCGAGTTCGGCCATAGTTGGGACCGTAGATATCTCTTTTCCCAGATAACTGGAACTCATGTGTGTTGAGCCTCTCAAGTATGTCAGACGGATCGAGAGTCTTGAAATCAGGGTGTTCTTGAATCATCAGTGCCAGGGTGTCGAATGAGCTGTCAAGTGATCTCAGAAGCTTCTTGACGATTTCGTGCTTGGTGATATCAGTGGCGCCGAGTGCGCGAAGCTCATTTGTAATATCAGTGAGGCGAGCAAACGTGAGCTGGACATTCTCATTATCGTTTTCCTTGAAGCGGTTGAAGAGGTTGCGAAGAACATCAATTCTTGAGTCTCTCTGGGTTGAGATGCCTTCGTTGACCTTGGGGAGCCAGTCCCAGACTAGCTTCGCAGTTTCCAGAGCACTCACACGGCCATACTGTCCTTTGGTCAGATGACCACAGATGATGTTCTTGGTAGTCAAGTCTAGTTGAATGAACCTCTTGACATCAGCAGCAGTGACACCTTCACCGACCTAGGGAACGCCGTTCTTGACGACATACCAGAGGTCGATGATAACCCACAAGTATAGGGGATCAATTGTAGCCTCTTTCGATAAGTAAAGGTAGAACAAATATTCCCTCAAGTTCTATCGACCACCGATACAACTCTACGCATGCTTAGCGTTCGCTTTACCTAGAACAAGTATGAAACTAGAAGTACTTTGTAGGTGTTTTTGGATAGGTTTGCAAGAAAATAAAGAGCACATAAATAAAAACTAGGGGCTGTTTAGATGAAGAAACAATAAAGTAAATATAGCGAGTGTGGAAAAGTGGTGGTAGGGGTTGCGAAATTGTCCCTAAGCAATTGACTACTTTACTAGACCGATAGCAAGTATTATGTGGGAGAGGCCACTTCTAGCATGTTATCCCTAACTTGGAATCCTATGCACTTATGATTGGAACTATTAGAAAGCATCCGCAACTACTAACGTTCATTAAGGTAAAACCAACCATAGCATTAAGATATATTGGTCCCCCTTCAATCTCGTATGTATCAATTTCTATGCTAGGTTGAAGCTTCTGTCACTCTTGACCTCCAATACGTAGTCCTATCAACATACAACTAACCCTATGGTGTGATCCACGCGCGCGCTCATATGATGGGCACCAAAGGACAGCAACATAACCACAAGCAAATTAAATCAATCATAGCAATTCATCAACCACCGATAGGACAATGAAAATCTACTCAGACATCATAGGATGGCAACACATCATTGGATAATAATATGAAGTATAAAGCACCATGTTCAAATAGAGGGTGCAACGGGTTGCGGGAGAGTGGACCGCTATAGATAGAGGGGGAAGGTGATGGAGATGTTGGTGAAGACGGCGGAGGTGTTGGTGAAGATTGCGGTGATGATGATGGTGGCCATGGCAGCGTTCCGGCGCCACCGGAAGAGAAGGGGAGAGGGGGCCCCTTCTTCTTCTTCTTCCTTGACCTCCTCCCTAGATGGGAGAAGGGTTTCCCCTCTGGTCCTTGGCCTCCATGGCATGGGAGGAGCGAGAGCCCCTCTGAGATTGGATCTGTCTCTCTGTCTCTCTATGTTTCTGCGTTCTCCCTGGCTGCCCTTTCACCGTTTCGTATATATATGGAGATCCGTAACTCCGATTGGACTGAAATCTTCAAAAATGATTATTTCCTAAAAATTAGCTTTCTTGCGGCCGAAGAAGGGCATCAACCACCTTACGGGGGGCCCACGAGGGTCACGGGCGCGCCCAGGGGGGTGGGGCGTGATACGTCTCCAACGTATCTATAATTTTTGATTGTTCCATGCTATTATATTACCTCTTTTGGATGTTTATGGGCTTTATTTTACACATTTATATCATTTTTCGGACTAACCTACTAACCGGAGGCCCAGCCCATATTGCTGTTTTTTGCCTATTTCAGTATTTCGAAGAAAAGGAATATCAAACGGAGTCCAAACGGAATGAAACCTTCGGGAGCATGATTTTTGGAACAAACGTGATCCAGAGGACTTGGAGTGCAAGTCAAGAAGCAGCCGAGGCCTCCACGAGATAGGAGGGCGCCCCCCTATAGGGCGCCCCCCTGTCTCGTGGGCCCCTCGGGCGGCCACCGACATATTTCTTCCTCCTATATATACCTACGTACCCCGAAAACATCCGGGGCACCACGAAACACAATTTCCACCGCCGTAACCTTCTCAGATCCGTGAGATCCCATCTTGGAGCCTTCACGCACTCTCTGGGAGGAAATCAACCATGGAGGGCCTCTACATCAACATCCTTGCCCCTCCGATGAGTTGTGAGTAGTTTACCACAGACCTCTGGGTCCATAGTTATTAGCTAGATGGCTTCTTCTCTCTTTTTGGATCTTAATACAATGTCCCCCCCTCTCTTGTGGAGATCTATTCGATGTAAACTCTTTTTGCGGTGTGTTTGTCGAGATCCGATGAATTGTGGGTTTATGATCAAGTTTATCTATGATTAATATTTGAATCTTCTCTGAATTCTTTTATGTATGACTGAGTTATCTTTGCAAGTCTCTTCGAATTATCAGTTTAGTTTGGCCTACTAGATTGGTCTTTCTTGCCATGGGAGAAGTGCTTAGCTTTGGATTCAATCTTGCGGTGTCCTTACCCAGTGACAGAAAGGGTTGCAAGGCATGTATGTATTGTTGCCATCAAGGATAAAAAGATGGGGTTTATATCATATTGCATGAGTTTATCCCTCTACATCATGTCATCTTGCTTAATGTGTTACTCTGTTCTTATGAACTTAATACTCTAGATGCATCTTTGGATAGCGGTCGATGTGTGGAGTAATAGTAGTAGATGCAGGCAGGAGTCGGTCTACTTGTTATGGACGTGATGCCTATATACATGATCATGCCTAGATAATCTCACAACTATGCGCTTTTCTATCAATTCCTCGACAGTAATTTGTTCACCCACCGTAATACTTATGCTATCTTGAGAGAAGCCACTAGTGAAACCTATGGCCCCCGGGTCTATCTCTTATCATATTTGCTCCCAATCTACTTTTATTTGCATCTTTACTTTTCACATCTATATTATAAAATACCAAAAATATATCTATCTTATCATACTTTCTTTATTAGATCTCACTTTTGCAAATGGCCGTGAAGGGATTGACAACCCCTTTATTGCGTTTGTTGCGAGTTCTCAGTTTGTTTGTGTAGGTGCATGGGACTTTTGAGGAGCCTCCTACTGGATTGATACCTTGGTTCTCAAAACTGAGGGAAATACTTACGCTACACTTGCTGCATCACCCTCTCCTCTTCGAGGAAAACCAACGCAAGCTCAAGACGTAGCAAGAAGGATTTGTGGCGCTGTTGCCGGGGAGGCCTTCGCTCAAGTCAAGACATACCAAGTACCCATCACAAACCCATCTCCCTCGCATTTACATTATTTGCCATTTGCCTCTCGTTTTCCTCTCCCCCACTTCACCCTTGCCGTTTTATTCGCCCTCTCTTTCCCAATCTCCTCCTTTTTTTGCTTACCATTTTTCTGTTTGCTTGTGTGTTGGATTACTTGTTGCCATGGCGCAAGATAATACCAAATTGTGTGACTTCTCGAATACCAATAATAATGATTTCCTTAGTACTCCGATTGCTCCTCTTAATAATGATGAGTCTTGTGAAATCAATACCGCATTGCTGAATCTTGTTATGAAAGATCAATTCACGCCTTCCTAGTGAAGATGCCGCTACTCATCTAAACAATTTTGTTGATTTGTGTGATATGCAAAAGAAGAAAGATACGGATAACAATATTGTCAAATTGAAGTTATTTCCGTTTTCACTTAGAGATCATGCTAAAGTTTGGTTTTCGTCATTGCCTAAGAATAGTATTGATTCTTGGAACAAGTGCAAAGATGCTTTTATCTCTAAGTATTTTCCTCCCGCTAAGATCATCACTCTTAGGAACGATATTATGAATTTTAAACAACTTTATCATGAGCATGTTGCCCAATCTTGGGAAATAATGAAATTGATGCTTCGTAATTGCCCTACTCATGGTTTGAATTTATGGATGATCATACAAAATTTTTATGCCGGTTTGAACTTTGCTTCTAGAAATCTCTTAGATTCGGCCGTGGGCGGCACGTTTATGGAAATCACTTTAGGAGATGCTACAAAACTTCTTGATAATATTATGGCTAATTATTCTCAATGGCACACCGAAAGATCTACTAGTAAAAAAGTGCATGTTATAGAAGAAATCAATATTTTGAGTGGAAAGATGGATGAACTTATGAAGATGTTTGCTACTAAAAATACTCCTCTTGATCCCAATGATATGCCTTTGTCTTCCTTGATTGAGAATAATAATGAATCTATGGATGTGAATTTTGTTGGTAGGAAGAGTTTCGGAAACAATGCTTATAGAGGAAATTTTAATGCTAGACCGTTCCCTAGTAATCCCTCTAATAATTATGGAAATTCCTACAATAATTCTTATGGTAATTTTAATAAGATGCCCTCTGATTTTGAGAATAGTGTGAAAGAATTTATGATTTCTCAAAAGAATTTTAATGCTTTGCTTGAAGAAAAATTGCTCAAAGTTGATGATTTGACTAGGAACCTTGATAGACTTTCGCTTGATGTTGATTCTCTTAAAATTAGATCTTCTCCTAAGCATGATATCAATGAGTCTCTCAAAGTAATGAGAATTTCCATTGACGAGTGCAAGGAAAGAACCGCCAGATTGCGTGCTAAAAAAGAAAGCTTTATAAAGGCGTGTTCTTCTAGTTTCTGTGAAAATAATGATGAGGATCTTAAAGTTATTGATGCATCTCCGATTAGATCTATGTTTTGCAATATGAATGTTGATGATTATTGGACTGATGATGAATCAACTTTGCCTAGAAGGTGTCCCAAGAATTCGGAATCTTTAGATCTTAATGTCAAATTTGGTAAAAGTGAGATTGGAGAATCCTCAACTTCTAATAATGTTGAACCTACTATCTCGGATTTCAAGGAACTTGATTATGATAATTTCTCTATAAAAGGTTGTATTTCCTTGTTGCAATCCGTTGTTAATCCTCCTCATGCTTATAGTCAAAACAAAGCTTTTACCAAACATATTGTTGATACCTTGATGAAATCTTATGATGAAAAACTTAATTTGGAAGTTTCTATACCTAGAGAACTTAATGATGAGTGAACCTACTATAAAGATTAGAATTAAAGATTATGAGTGTTTTGCTTTGTGTGATTTGGGTGCTAGTGTTTCCACAATTCCGAAAACTTTATGTGATATTCTAGGTTTCCACGATCTTGATGATTGTTCTTTAAATTTGCACCGTGCGGATTCCACCATTAAAAAGCATATGGGAAGGACCAATGATGTTCTTATTGTTGCAAATAGAAATTTGGTGCCCGTAGATTTTATCGTTCTTGATATAGATTGCAATCTTTCTTGCCCTATTATTCTTGGTAGACCTTTCCTTAGAACGATTGGTGCGATTATTGATATGAAGGAAGGGAATATTAGATTCCAATTTCCCTTAAAGAAAGGCATGGAGGACTTTCCAAAAATTAAAGTTAAATTACCTTATGAATCTATCATGCGTGCTACTTATGAGTTTAGTTCCAAAGATGGCACTCGTTAGATCTATCCTCACTTTTATGCCTAGCTAGGGGCGTTAAACGATAGCGCTAGTTGGGAGGCAACCCAATTTTATTTATGTTTTTTGTTTTTGTTTCTGTTTAGGAATAAATAATCCATATACCTTCTGTTTATATGTGGTTTTATGTTTTAATTAGTGTTTGTGCCAAGTTAAACCTATAGGATCTTCTTGGATGATAGTTATTTCATCTTGCTGTAATTTCCAGAAACTTTCGGTTCACGAAAACAATTATTAAAAATCACCAGAACGTGATAAAATATTGATTCCAATTGATGATTATCAATAAAAAAATTGCCTAGGTCTTCCTAGGTTTGCTGAATTTTTTGAGTTCCAGAAGTTTGCGTTAGTTACAGATTACTACAGACTGTTCTGTTTTTGACAGATTCTGTTTTTCGTGTGTTGTTTGCTTATTTTGATGAATCTATGGCCAATAAAATAGTTTATAATCCATAGAGAAGTTGGAATAAAGTAGGTTTAAAACCAAATTAAATAAAGAATTAGTTCAGTACCTTATGTGGTGGTTTTGTTTTCTTTCACTAACGGAGCTTATAAGATTTCCTGTTGAGTTTTGTGTTATGAAGTTTTCAAGTTTTGGGTAAAGCTCTTATGGAATATGGAATAAAGGGTGGCAAGAGCCTAAGCTTGGGGATGCCCAAGGCACCCCAAGATATTCAAGAATATCCAAAAGCCTAAGCTTGGGGATGCCCCGAGAAGGCATCCCCTCTTTCGTCTTCGTTCATTGGTAACTTTACTTGGAACTATATTTTTATTCACCACATGATAAGTGTTTTGCTTGGAGCGTCGTGTATTATATTAGTCTTTGCTTTTTAGTTTACCACAATCATCCTTGATGTACACACCTTTTGGGATAAGCCTATTTGCTTAGAATTTGCTAGAATACTCTATGTGCTTCACTTATATCTTTTGAGCTTGATAGTTTTTGCTCTAGTGCTTCACTTATATCTTTTAGAGCACGGTGGTGTCTTAATTTTGAAGAAATTGCTAGTCTCTCATGCTTCACTTATATTATTTTGAGAGTCTTTTAGAACAGCATGGTATTTTCTATGGTCATAAAATTGGTCCTAGAATGGTAGGCATCCAAGTTGGGTATAATAAAACTATCATAGGAAGTGAATTGGATGCTATGATCAACTTGATACTTGATAATTGTTTTGAGATATGGAGGTAGTGATATTAAAGTCATGCTAGTTGGGTGGTTATGAATTTAAAGAATGCTTGTGTTAAAGTTAGCAAGTCCCGTAGCATGCACGTATGGTTAAAGTTGTGTAACAAATTTGAAACATGAAGTGTACCGGCTGGTGCATCCTTATGAGTGGCGCTCGGGGACGAGCGATGGTCTTTTCCTACCAATCTATCCCCCTAGGAGCATGCGCGTAGTACTTGATTTTTGATGACTTCTAAATTTTTCAATAAGTATACGAGTTCTTTTGACTAATGTTGAGTCCATGGATTATACGCACTTTTACCTTTCCGCCTTTGCTAGCCTCTTCGGTACCGTGCATTGCCCTTTCTCACCTTGGGAGTTGGTGCAAACTTCGCCGTGCATCCAAACCCCGTGATACGATACGCTCTATCACACATAAACCTCCTATATCTTCCTCAAAACAGCCACCATACCTACCTATTATGGCATTCCCATATCCATTCCGAGATATATTGCCATGCAACTTTCCACCGTTCCGTTCATCATCATCATGACATACTTTACTTTTGTCATATTGCCATTGCATGATCATGTAGTTGACATCGTATTTGTGGCAAAGCCAACATGCATTATTTTTCATACATGTCACTCTTGATTCATTGCACCATCCCGGTACACCGCCGGAGGCATTCATATAGAGTCATATCTTGTTCTAGTTTCGAGTTGTAACTGTTGAGTTGTAAGAAACTAAAAGTGTGATGATCATCATTTTTAGAGCATTGTCCCAAGTGAGGAAAGGATGATGGAGACTATGATTCCCCTACAAGTCGGGATGATACTCCGGACGAAAAAAAGAAAAAAAGAAAAAAAAAAGAAAAAAAGAGGCCATAAAAAAAGAGAAAAGGCCCAAAAAAATGATGAGAGAAAAAGAGAGAAGGGACAATGCTACTATCCTCTTACCCCACTTGTGCTTCAAAGTAGCACCTTGTTCTTCATGTAGTGAGTCTCATATATTGTGCTTCAAAGTAGCACCATGTTTTTCATATAGTGAGTCTCATAAGTTGTATTTTTCATACTAGTGGGAATTTTTCATTATAGAACTTGGCTTGTATATTCCTACGATGGGCTTCCTCAAATGCCCTAGGTCTTCGTGAGCAAGCAAGTTGGATGCACACCCACTAGTTTTCTTTTGTTGAGCATTCATTTATAGCTCTAGTGCATTCGTTGCATGGCAATCCCTACTCCTCATGTTGACATCAATTGATGGGCATCTCCAGAGCCGTTGATTATCCTCGTCAACGTGAGACTTTCTCCTTTTTTGTCTTCTCCACACAATCCCCATCATCATATTCTATTCCACCCATAGTGCTATATCCATGGCTCACGCTCATGTATTGCGTGAAGGTTGAAAAAGTTTGAGATTATTCAAGTATGAAACAATTGCTTGGCTTGTCATCCATTGAGTATAGAAGTTGGGAACATCTTTGTGTGTGAAAATGAAGCATAGCCTAACTATATGATTTTGTAGGGATGAACTTTCTTTTGCCACGCTATTTTGAGAAGACATGATTACTTTGATTAGTATGCTTGAAGTATTACTATTTCTTTTATCAATATGAACTTTTATTTTGTATTCATTTGGATCTGAACATTCATGCCACAACAAAGAAAATTGCATTACGAATTATGCTAGGTAGCATTCCACAACAAAAATTCTCTTTTATCATTTACCTACTCGAGGCCGAGCAGGAATTAAGGTTGGGATGCTTGATACGTCTCCAACGTATCTATAATTTTTGATTGTTCGGTGCTATTAAGTTACCTCTTTTGGATGTTTATGGGCTTTATTTTACACATTTATATCATTTTTCGGACTAACCTACTAACTGGAGGCCCAGCCCATATTGCTGTTTTTTTTTGCCTATTTCAGTATTTCGAAAAAAAGGAATACCAAACGGAGTCCAAACGGAATGAAACCTTCGGGAGCATGATTTTTGGAACAAACGTGATCCAGAGGACTTGGAGTGCAAGTCAAGAAGCAGCCGAGGCCTCCACGAGATAGGAGGGCGCCCCCTGTATGCGTGCCCCTGTCTCGTGGGCCCCTCGAGCGGCCACTGACGTACTTCTTCCTCCTATATATACCTACGTACCCCAAAAACATCCGGGGGTACCACAAAACACAATTTCCACCGCTGTAACCTTCTGTATCCGCGAGATCCCATCTTGGAGCCTTCGCCGACACTCTACCGGAGGGGGAATCAACCATGGAGGGCCTCTACATCAACATCCTTGCCCCTCCGATGAGTTGTGAGTAGTTTACCATAGACCTACGGGTCCATTATTATCTAGATGGATTCTTCTCTCTTTTTGGATCTCAATACAATGTTCTCCCCCTCTCCTGTGGAGATCTATTCGATGTAAACTCTTTTTGCGGTGTGTTTGTCGAGATCCGATGAATTGTGGGTTTATGATCAAGTTTATCTATGATTAATATTTGAATCTTCTCTAAATTCTTTTATTTATGATTGAGTTATCTTTGCAAGTCTCTTCGAATTATCAGTTTAGTTTGGCCTACTAGATTGGTCTTTCTTGCCATGGGAGAAGTGCTTAGCTTTGGGTTCAATCTTGCGGTGTCCTTACCCAGTGAGAGAAAGGGTTGCAAGGCACGTATTGTATTGTTGCCATCGAGGATAAAATGATGGGGTTTATATCACATTGCATGAGTTTATCCCTCTACATCATGTCATCTTGCTTAATGCATTACTCTGTTCTTATGAACTTAATACTCTAGATGCATGCTGGATAGCGGTCGATGTGTGGAGTAATAGTAGTAGATGCAGGTGAGTCGATCTACTTGTTATGGACGTGATGCCTATATACATGATCATGCCTAGATAATCTCATAACTATGCGCTTTTCTATCAATTGCTTGACAATAATTTGTTCACCCACCGTAATACTTATGCTATCTTGAGAGAAGCCACTAGTGAAACCTATGGCCCCCGGGTCTATGTCTTATCATATTTGCTCCCAATCTACTTTTATTTGCATCTTTACTTTTCGCATCTATATTATAAAATACCAAAAATATATCTATCTTATCATACTATCTTTATTAGATCTCACTTTCGCAAGTGGCCGTGAAGGGATTGACAACCCCTTTATTGCGTTGGTTGCGAGTTCTCGCTTTGTTCGTAGGTGCGTGGGACTTTTGAGGAGCCTTCTACTGGATTGATACCTTGGTTCTCAAAACTGAGGGAAATACTTACGCTACACTTGCTGCATCACCCTCTCCTCTTCGAGGAAAACCAACGCAAGCTCAAGACGTAGCAGGGCGCGCCCCCTGCCTCGTGCCTCCCTCAGGCACCGTCTCACGTGGATTTTCCTTCCCATATTCTCCGAATATTCCAAAAATAATCTCCGTCCGTTTTTATCCCGTTTGGACTCCGTTTGATATGGATATTCTGCGAAACAAAAACATGCAACAAACAGAACTCGCATCGGGCACTTTGGATCAATATGTTAGTCCCAAAAATAGTATAAAAGTTGCCAAAAAGTATATGAAAGTTGTATAATATTGGCATGGAACAATAAAAATTATAGATCTGACGGAGACGTATCAACATCCCCAAGCTTAATTCCTGCTCGTCCTCGAGTAGGTAAATGATAAAAAAGATAATTTTTGATGTGGAATGCTACTTAGCAAAATCTTGATCATGTATCTAATCATGGCATGAATATTAAGACACGAGTGATTCAAAGCAATAGTCTATCATTTGACATGAAAACAGTAATACTTCAAGCCTACTAATAAAGCAATCATGTCTTTTCAAAATAACATGGCCAAAGAAAGTTATCCCTACAAAATCATATAGTCTGGCTATGCTCCATCTTCACCACACAAAATATTCAAATCATCCACAACCCCGATGACAAGCCGAGCAATTGGTTCATACTTTTTAACGCGCTTCAGCTTTTTCAACCCTCACGCAACACATGAGCGTGAGCCATGGACATAGCGCTATAGGTGGAATAGAATATGATGGTGGAGGTTGTGTGGAGAAGACAAAAAGGAGAAAGTCTCACATCAACGCGGCTAATCAACGGGCTATGGAGATGCCCATCAATTGATGTCAATGTGAGGAGTAGGGATTGCCATGCAACAGATGCACTAGAGCTATAAGTATATGAAAGCTCAAACTGAAACTAAGTGGGTGTGCATCCAACTTGCTTGCTCATGAAGACCTAGGGCATTTGAGGAAGCCCATCGTTGGAATATACAAGCCAAGTTCTATAATGAAAATTCCCACTAGTATATGAAAGTGATAACTCAAGAGACTCCCTATATGAAGAACATGGTGGTACTCTGAAGCACAAGTGTGGTAAAAGGATAGTAACATTGCCCCTTCTCTCTTTTTCTCTCATTTTTTCTTTTTTTGGGCCTTCTCTTTTTTTTGGCCTTTCTCTCTTTTTTTTCGAAAAAGTGTCTCATCCCGACTTGTGGGGGAATCATAGTCTCCATCATCCTTTCCTCACTGGGGCAATGCTCTAATAATGATGATCATCACACTTCTATTTACTTACAACTCAATATTACAACTCGATATCTAGAACAAATATATGACTCTATATGAATGCCTCCGTGATGTTGGATGTGCAATGATCTAAGCGTAGCAATGACATAAAAAATGGACAAGCCATGAAAAAATCATGCTAGCTATCTTACGATCATGCAAAGCAATATGAAAATAAATGCTCAAGTCATGTATATGATGATGATGGAAGTTGCATGGCAATATATCTCGGAATGGCTATGGAAATGCCATGATAGGTAGGTATGGTGGCTGTTTTGAGGAAGATATAATGAGGCTTATGTGTGATAGAGCTTATCATATCACGGGGTTTGGATGCACCGGCGAAGTTTGCACCAACTCTCGAGGTGAGAAAGGGCAATGCACGGCAATCAAGAGGCTAGCAATGATGGAAGGGTGTTAGCGCGTATAATCCATGGACTCACATTAGTCATTAAGAACTCATATACTTATTGCAAAAGTTTATTAGCCCTCGAAGCAAAGTACTACTACGCATGCCCCTAGGGGGATAGATTGGTAGGAAAAGACCATCGCTCGTCCCCGACCGCCACTCATAAGGAAGACAATCAATAAATAAATCATGCTCCGACTTCGTTACATAACGGTTCACCATACGTGCATGCTACGGGAATCACAAACCTCAACACAAGTATTTCTACTAATCCACAACTACCCACTAGCATGACTCTAATATCACCATATTTATATCGCAAAACTATTGCAAGGAATCAAACATATCATATTCAGTGATCTACAAGTTTTATGTAGGATTTTATGACTAACCATGTGAATGACCAGTTCCTGTCATCTCTCTAAATAGATATAAGTGAAGCAAGAGAGTTTAATCCTTTCTATAAAAGATATTCCCACGCTCTACCAAATATAAGTGAAGCAAAAGTGCATTCTACAAATGGCGCGCCCCCCTGCCTCATGCCTCCCCCGGGCACCGTCTCGTGTGGATTTTCCTTCCCGTATTCTCCGAATATTCCAAAAATACTCTCCGTCCGTTTTTATCCCGTTTGGACACCGTTTGATATGGGTATTCTGCGAAACAAAAACATGCAACAAACAGGAACTGGCACTGGCACTGGATCAATATATTAGTCCCAAAAATAGTATAAAAAGTGGCCAAAAAGTATATGAAAGTTGTATAATATTGGCATGGAACAATAAAAAGTTATAGATACGATGGAGACGTATCAGTCGACATCAATGGCTTCAAGATGCTTAGGCATCTTATTCTTCTAGTAGGGGTAATCAGTGCCATTGAAGACAGGGCACGCAGCGGAGACCTTGATTATCCCTGCAGTCGACATAGCTAAAACTCCAGGTGGTTAAACCGAATCACACAGAACAAGGGAGCACCTTGCTCTGATACCAATGAAAGTGCTAGTTATCGACTAGAGGGGGGTGAATAGGCGATTTTTATGGAAGTCTTCAAAACACGGGGGCTTTGACGACAAATAGTAGAAATGAACCTATTGATATGCAGTGGAAGGTAGACTACACTAGACAAGCCATAGTCAAGTAAGCAATGAAGTGAAAGTACGAAGACTATCAGTAGCTAGGTAGTATGGATCAGGATGGAAGATAGTATGACGCCAAACAGGAAACAGTCTTCACACAGTGAAGCCAATCAGTTCATGCAAGCAGGCAATGACCTCGTGAAGACAAACTGTAAAGTAAAGAGATGGGAAGGATAGAACCAGTTGCTTGGTGAGGACAAGGATTTGGTAGACCAGTTCCAGTTGATGTGACAACTGTACGTCTGGTTAGGGAGGCTGAGATCTAACTCAGAAGACCGTGTCTTCATCTTATTCCCCTTGAGATAAGAACACACAGTCCGCGCCCAATCACTCTCGTAAGTCTTAAAGGTAGACTTCCAAACCTTCACAGACTTCGTTCACTGGCAATCCACAATGGCTCTTGGATGCTCAGAACGCGACGCCTAACCGGCTGGAGGATTCACAGTCCTCAAGTGTAACAAGTCTTCAGATCACACGGACAGAAAGACTTCAGTGATGCCTAACACTCTTTGGCTCTGGGTGTTTTGGGCTTTGTCCTCGCAAGGATCTCTCTCTCAAATGCTTCGGAGGTGGGTTGCTCTCAAACGACAAAAGCCGTGCACTAATCTGAGCAGCCACCAATTTATAGTGCAGGGGGTGGGCTATTTATAGCTAGGAGGCAACCCGACCTGATTTGTCCAAAATGACCCTGGCTCACTAAGGAACTGGCACCTGTCCAATGGTCAGATTTCAAACACAAGCGGCAGCTTGACTTGGGCTACAAGTAAAGCTGACTCATCCAGCTCTGGATAAGATTTGCTCTCATTGTCTTTGCTCGAAGACATAGGATTTGGTTGAGCATCACATCACCACTCCGACTTTGTTCACTTGGACCCCACTTAACAAAGACGGTGGTTCCTATGGTGAACAAAGAAGAAAAGGAAACTCTGAAACAACTCTGTCTTCGCACTCCATAGTCTTCATGTGAATGTCTTCTCATGTCATAATCTTTACTGTGAATATCTTCACAGACCACCATTGTCTTCAATGTGTTCACACATTTTTAGGGGTCATCTCTCGTAGGTAAACCGAATCAATATGGGACTACTACATGTGTTTGCAATTCTCACAAACACATTAGTCCCTCAACCAAGTTTGTCGTCAATACTCCAAAACCAACTAAGGGTGGCATTAGATGCACTTACAGTAGGCAATTTGACCGAAGGGTTATGCAGAATATCAAGAAAAGTGTTAGGTGGCACCGGCTTACGCTGGGACCCTAACCGGCTCAAAGCATCAGCCGCCTCATTTTTCCTGCGATCAACATGTTCAACTTGATAACCTTTGAAGTGACCAATGATAGCGTCGACCTCTCAGTGATAAGCCGCAATGAGTGGATCCTTGGAATCCCAAGTGCCAGAAACTTGTTGAGCTACCAGATCTGATTCGCCAAAACACCTCACCCGGCTTAAGTTCATCTCCTTAGCCATCCGAAGACCATAGATAAAGGCCTCATACTCAGCTGCATTGTTAGTACAAGGGAACATCAACCGGAGAACGTAAGAACATTTATCGCCTCGTGGGGAAGTCAAAACAACTCCAGCCCCCGAGCCCTCCAACTGCCTGGATCCATCAAAGTGAATAGTCCAATATGTGTTATCCGGCTTCTCCTCAGGCATCTGCAGCTCTGTCCAATCATTTATGAAATCCACAAGTGCTTGAGACTTGATGGTTGTTCGAGGCAAGCTCAATGGCCCACTTGGCTACCCGACCTGTGGCTTCTCTGTTTTGAATAATGTCCCCTAAAGGAGCAGAACTAACCACAGTGATGGGATGACCTAGAAAATATTGCTTGAGCTTTCGACTAGCCATGAACACCCCATATACAAGCTTCTGCCAATGCGGATACCTCTGCTTGGACTCAATAAGCACCTCACTGATGTAGTAAATCGGCCGCTGAACTGGATGCTCCTTACCAGATTCCTTCCTTTCCACCACAATGGCTACACTAACAGCTCGACTATTGGCAGCCACATATAACAACAAAGGCTCCTTATCAATGGGAGCAGCAAGAACCGGCGGCTCAGCCAATTGTTTCTTCAAGGCCTCAAATGCACGATCAAGAAAGATCACCTGCATAAAGTGATCTGTCTTCTTCATCATCTAGTACAGAGGGATAGCCTTCTCACCCAACCGGCTTATGAACTGGCTTAAGGCCGCAATACGACCTGCCAAAATCTGAACATCATTGATACAAGCCAGTTTAGCCAGAGAGGTGATAACCTTTATTTTCTCCAGGTTAGCTTCAATTCACCGTTCCGAAACTAGAAAACCCAAGAGCTTGCCCGCTGGCACACCAAAAACACATTAGCCGGGTTAAGCATCATCTTGTAGACCCGGAGATTGTCAAAGGTCTCCTTCAAATAATCTATCAGGGTCTCTTTCTTCCTAGACTTAACCACAATATCATCCACATAAGCATGAACATTGCGCCCAATTTGATCATGAAGGCAATTTTTTACACACCGCTGGTAAGTCACCTGGGCACTCTTGAGCCCAAAAGGCATAGACACATAACAGAAGGCTCCAAAGGGAGTAATAAAGGCTGTCTTCTCCTGGTCCTTAATTGCCATCTTGAACTGATGATAACCAGAATAAGCATCCAAAAAGCTCAAACGCTCACAACCCGCCGTAGCATCAATAATCTGATCAATACGGGGGAGAGCACAGGGATCAGCTGGACAAGCCTTGTTTAAGTCCATATAATCCACACACATGCGCCAGGTGCCGTTTTTCTTAAGTACCAGCACCGGGTTAGACAATCACTCAGGATGGACAACTTCAACGATAAACCCAGCCGCCAAGAGTCGGGCTACTTCTTCACGGTTTAAACTTTGGATCAATGTTGAGAGTGTGCTCAGCGAGTTCCCTCGGTACACCTGGCATGTCTGAAGGCTTCCATGCAAAGATGTCCCGGTTCTCATGGATGAACTCGATGAGCGCGCTTTCCTATTTCGGATCCAGGTTAGCACTGATGCTGAACTTCTTGGATGAGTCGCCAGGAACGAAGTCAACCAGCTTAGTGTCATCTGCCGATTTAAACTTCAACAAGGGTTCATGCTCGTGGTTGGCTTCTTCAAAGATGTCATATCCACGGGTCAACATTATCTTTGTAAAATTTCAATTCCTTTGTTGCACAGACAGATTCAGCGTAAGCATCATCGCCTTCTTCACACTCCAAGGCTACCTTGCGACTTCCATGCACTGTGATGGTGCCCTTGTGACCCGGCATCTTAAGCTGTAAGTAAACATAACAAGGCCTTGCCATGAATTTAGCGTAAGCCGGTTGCCCAAACAGAGCATGATAAGGGCTCTTGATTTTAACCACTTCGAAGGTCAACGTCTCAGATCTGGAATCATACTCATCTCCAAAGGCAACCTCCAAAGATATTTTTCCCACTAGATATGCCGACTTACCAGGCACCACACCGTGAAAAAACAGTGTTCGACGGCTTAAGATTTTTATCAGTTAACCCCATGCGATGGAAGGTGTCATAATAAAGGATATTGATGCTACTGCCTCCATCCATGAGTACTTTAGTGAACTTGAATCCTCCAACCTGAGGTGCCACCACCAAAGCCAAGTGGCCTGGGTTATCAACACGGGGTGGGTGATCTTCACGGCTCCAAAGAATAGGGTGTTCAGACCATCGAAGTAACGGGGAATTGCCGGCTCAACCACGTTTACTGCCCTCTTATGGAGTTTTTGATCTCGCTTAGACAAACTCTTGGTGAAGACATGATACTGTCCACTATTCATCTGCTTCGGATTGCTCTGATAACCAGACTGTTGCTGATTCCCTTGACCAGACTGTTGGTTAAAACCACCCTGATTGCCTTGGCCCTGAAAACCGGAACTAGAACCGCCACCACCGTAACCCGGACCGTGAGAGCCGGGTACTGAGTCGCCATCCGGCCCATGATTGTTCTGAAAGAATTTGGAATTTCTGTACTCTCACATAATGAAGCAATCCTTCCAGAGGTGAGCGGTCGGCTTTTCCCGTGTACCATGCTTCGGGCAGGGCTGATTCATCATCTCCTCAAGATTGAAAATTTGCCGTCCAAACCGAGGGGTTGGCTTTCCCTTATGACGCTGATCATTATTCTACGTATTGGTGTTAGCCACAAAATCCAAACTACTATCAGCCTTGCGCTTACCATTGCCCCCCCCCCCTATTTCACTAGGTTATTCTGCTGCCCTTTGGTGTTGCCACTCTTCTTTCCCTTACCTGTCTTTTCCTCATCAGACTCGGGGTCCTTGGTACTATCAGAGTCCGCATACTTGACCAGAGCCGCCATTAACTCTCCCATGTCACTGCAGTGGCGTTTGTGTAGCCCCAGCTTCTGCTTAAGAGGCATAAAACAGCAGTTTTTCTCCAACATTAGAACTGCTGAACCGGCATTGATACGATCTGATGAGTGCAGGATGGCTGAGACCCGGCGCACCCAATGGGTTGTTGATTCGCCCTCTTCTTGGACACAGGTGTCCAAATCCACAATTGACATAGGCTGCTTGCACGTGTCTTTAAAATTCTCGATGAACCGGGCTTTTAACTCGGCCCATGATCCAATGGAGTTGGCAGGCAGCCCTTTCAACCAAGTACAGGCTGTCCCATCTAACATCATAGTGAAATACTTAGCACATGCAGCATCTCCAACATCCAGCAGCTCCATTGACATCTCATAGCTTTCAACCCAAGGTTCTAGAGGTCACGCCTGCCTCCACCGAAGTTGTCGGATAAGCCGGAGAATATTGATGACCTACTTGCTGAGCTGCCAGCTCGGCCTCCCGGCCCCACCTGGGCAGGTCATACCCAATAGTTATATCCCCAACACCAGTCTCAGAGTGCTTTCAGAAAGACCAGAAGTATAAATCATAGCTTTTTGTATGTTCGCAACCTGGATCAGAAACTGCACCACACAAAAAAGCCTACACTCCTCTTCAAGCTTGACATAAATAAGGCTTTTGACTCAGTGCGTTGGGACTATCTGCTGGACCTTCTGCTCAGGCGCAGGTTCCCAGCTAAATTCAGAGATATGATAGCCGCCCTTCTTCGCACGTCATCCTCATGAGTCATGCTCAATGGTACATTGGGTGATCCTATAAATCATGGTTGTGGTCACAGGCAGGGGGACCAAATCTCGCCTCTTATATTCGTGTTGGCAATTTACCCGCTACAGGACCTGCTCGATCGTGCCACACGCTAGGGCAAGTTACATCGGATTGGCGGACGAGCCGCGCGCATACGTACCTCATTGTACGCTGATGATGACGCGATCTTTGTGGCGCCGTTCAAGGAGGACATCCAGCACTTTCACATCCATCCTTGCCAATTTTGGGGAGCTCACGGGACTCGTGACAAATTTTGTGAAGAGCCTTGTCGCCCCCATTTGTTGTTCGGGCATTGACCTTGACTACGTCCTGCATTGTTTCCCAGCCAAGTGCTTCGACTTCCCTCTCAAATACCTGGGTCTGCCTCTGTCGATCAATCGTTTGCGAAAGATTGATATCCAGAATCTCATCAATAGGGTGGCTGGGAAACTTGTTCCTTAGGGGGATGCCCAGAACCCCTTCCGGTGACCCGATATGTACTCGGTACCCCTGAACACTTCCGGTGTCCGAATATCATCGTCCTATATATGAATCTTTACCTCTCGACCATTTCGAGACTCCTCTTCATGTCCGTGATCTCATCCGAGACTCCGAACAACATTCGGTCACCAAATCACATAACTCATATAATACAAAATCGTCATCGAACGTCAAGCGTGCGGACCCTACGGGTTCAAGAACTATATAGACATGACCGAGACACCTCTCCGGTCAATAACCAATAGCAGAACCTGGTTGCTCATATTGGCTCCTACATATTCTACGAAGATCTTTATCGATCGTACTGCAATGACAATATACGTAATTCCCTTTGTCATCGGTATGTTACTTGCTCGAGATTCGATCGTATGTATCTTCATACCTAGTTCAATCTCGTTATCGGCAAGTCTCTTTACTCGTTCCATAATACATCATCCTGCAACTAACTCATTAGTCACATTGCTTGCAAGGCTTATTATGATGTGCATTACGGAGAGGGCCCAGAGATACATCTCCGATACCCGGAGTGACAAATCCTAATCTTGATCTATGCCAACCCAACAAACACCTTCGGAGATACCTATAGAGCATCCTTATAATTACCTAGTTACATTGTGGTGTTTGATAGCACACAAGGTATTCCTCCGATATACGAGAGTTGCATAATCTCATAGTCCAAGGAATATGTATATGACATGAAGAAAGCAATTGCAATAAAACTTAACGATCATTATGCTAAGCTAACGGATGGGTCTTGTCCATCACATCATTCTCCTAATGATGTGATCCCCTTCATCAAATAACAACACATGTCTATGGTTAGGAAACTTAACCATCTTTGGTTAACGAGCTAGTCTAGTCGAGGCTTACTAGGGACACTGTGTTTTGTCTATGTATCCACACATGTATCAAGTTTCCAGTTAATACAATACTAGCATGAATAATAAACATTTATCATGATATAAGGAAATATAAATAACAACTTTATTTTTGCCTTAAGGCATATTTCCTTCAAAACTTGTCGGAGTAATGGGCCACGGGTAGGCAGAACCGAGCCCCTGAACCTTTCAAAACATCAGGGCAGACTGCGCCCCTCAAGACGCCAAGACGAAAAGCCGCCTTCAGAAAGTCGGCAACGGAGTCGGCGACTACCCCTCTGGGCCGAGTCCCAGAGGCGGCCTCAAGACGAGCCGACTTTAAGCCGGCGACCTCACGACAAGCCGACTCCAAGCCGGCGACCTCAGGCGAGGCCGGCTATAGGTAGCCGGCCCGCGACCCAAACCACCTCTTGCCTGAGCGACTACGAGCGGGATGGGATAAAGCCGCCTCGCGGCCCATCCCTGCCCCGCCCATAAAGGGCAGGTATGGCCATGGAGCGCCGTACCGACGGAGATCTCCGTCCAGAGCGGCACTGTTGCCACGCCGCCCCTGACATCAGCCCCGTGGGCAGAATCCTGTACCCACGATGGCCTGTCTGTACGACCAAAGACGGCGCGACCCGCCTGTCGGCGGGAGAACCGAAGACGGCGAGAGCACCCGAAAGACGGACCCGATGGAGTCGGCCTCCGAGAGTCGGTCGGCCCCTCCCGCGGGCTCCACGCGCCATTAACCAGACAAGACGGGGAATGGAAACAGTGATCGCCCGCCCGGCGGCGGCACTGTTGCCATGACCCCATGACCAAGCTCGTGTCATTTGAAGCACGACTACAGTAATCTGCAGCCGGCAAGACTACCACAAGCGGACAAGGGCTGTCGGCCCCATGCTGGGCCGTCGACGGGGCCCACTAGTCGGCGGGCCCCAGGAGTCGGCGGAGAAGACGGCGACTTAGAGACTGGCGGCTTGGACCCGCACCCAGCCGGATTACCGTTGTACCCCCGGGGGGTAGGCCTATATAAACCCCCTTTGGCACCCATGCAAAGGGTTGGAATCTAGTAGTTTTAGACACACGCATTGAGGGAGAGAAGAGCTAGCCGTGCCCTTCTCCTTCCTCACCCCGAACAGCTCAAGGAGCATCTTGTACTCACTTTGCCATAGTGATCATGCGGAGACCACGCAGAGCAGCAGTAGGGGTGTTATCTCCTCGGAGAGCCCTGAAGCTGGGTAAGATTCGCGGCGTGCATGTCTTCGCCTCATCCTGCTTCTGTGCACCGGCGACGT
This sequence comes from Aegilops bicornis, assembly GCA_021605145.1. Lineage (NCBI taxonomy): Eukaryota > Viridiplantae > Streptophyta > Magnoliopsida > Poales > Poaceae > Aegilops > Aegilops bicornis. Next base: position 491,526,426 of record CM038674.1, read on the forward strand.
TCTACTCGCCTCCATGATAAGCCATCCTTTGGCATATGTCGCACTCCAACCCCCGACATTTGGCGCCCACCGTGGGGCCTGGTGCACCGTCGTCCGGAGACCTGCCTGACGGGAACCCTCTTCCTCCTGGCGGCGAAGCGCAGCGGCCAAAGACGCCAGACGGAGTTCGCGCTGACGCTACAGATGGCGCCGAGGTCGCCTGCGGCGAGCTGCCTCGCCCGAACTTGTCAGCGAGGTTCGCCTCTCCGACGAGCTGCATCCGACCTGCACGGACGGCCCCGAAGCCTCCTCGCGAGCCTCCTCGAGCAGCTCCACGCCACCGGGCGAGCTGCCGCCCGACTGGAGTCCGTGAGGGCTCCACCGACCCGATCTTTGGTCGACTCGACACCGCGTCGCTCGTCGTTCCCCACCAACGTGGTGGTTCGCGACGAGCCTCTCCCTCGCGCGGAGAGCGGCGTGAAACACCGTCACGAAAGTACTGCGTCGCCGGTCACGGCGAGCCTTCCGCGAAGGAGCTCGTGACCCTCTCGACGCCAGTTACGCAAGACTCGACCGCCTCCATTCCGGAGGACGCCGACGCCGAACGCTGGAAGCACGCCGCCTCCAGCTCTCGTAGGGCTACGAAGATGGCAAGCATGAGACGCTTGACAGAAGCCTACAAGCGAGAGATGGATCGCTTGCAGGCGTTTCGCCCGGCCCGACCGGGCCTAGCCGCCAGGCGCGGTCCAGCAAAGGCGGCGTGGCTATCGCCCGATCTGTTTGGGGCTGCCGCCTGCTGTACGCCACGCCGCGGAGAACATTCGCGCTGCCTGTGGCGCGGACGAGCTGGATAACTTCGAGGGCGAGGAGCGCCGCCGATGACGAGCGAGTCCAAAGCAGCTCGACGCAGCCGCCGCAAAAACGAAGCCGCTGCAAGACGGAGGCGCCAAGGGCGACAACACGGCGACTTGCCCTCGCCCGAGATCAAGGCGCGACGTCTCGACGCCGCATCGGCGCGTCTGGAAGAAAGAACAAGGATCCGCTGTCAGCCATAGCCCGGACTCACATCTCCATCGAAGCGACGAAGACGGCTGCCCAAGAGCGATGGAAGCGGGCGGGCGACTATCGCCTCCTCCTCCCCGCAGAGAAAGGCGAAGTCTCCCCGCCACCCGCCGAGCATCCGACTCTCGGCGACCGCCTTTGGCCGCCGAGAGGTAGTCGGAGAAAATGACGCCCGCCACCGGATCGGCGACTCCACCGATCCTCGCACTAGAAGAAGACGAAGTTGGGCCCGCCTGCTTCGGACCTCGCATCCGAGACGAGCCCTTTCCCGAGGATTTACACTCCCGAGACACACCCAAATACACCGCCCGTGTGAAGCCGGAGGACTGGTTGGTGGACTACTCCACGGCCGCCAAGATAGCTTAACGGCAACAAGCGCTGTCAGAAAGTATGTTCCCTCATGCTCGAGGCACGGCCCGACATGGTTGAACAGCTTGAAGCCCCGCAGCATCAACAGCTGGGTCGACTTTCACCGAGGCCTTTGTCCGCAACTTCACGAGCACATACAAGCGACCTCCCAAGCCTCATCAGCTGTCCTTGTCGCGTAAGGCCCCAACGAGTCTACTCGCGACTACTACCTCACGCTCGGCCGAGCTCCTAACTCCTGCGAAGGAGTGCACGAGGTGCAGGTAATCGAGTACTTCATCGCGGGTGCAGAGAAGGCACCCTCCTCAAGCACAAGCTCCTTTGCGACGAGCCGGAGACCCTCGACGAGCTGCTGGTCATAGCAGACAAGTACGCCACAGCCGACTCCTCCATGAAGTCGGAGATCAAAGTCAGTGCGACTGGCAAAGTAGCTCCTCATGCTCCCAAAACTCCGGCTGGCAACGCCAGTCGGCGACAGCAGCAGAATAATCATAAGCGCAAGGCCCCGCAGCCGGCTTCCAACAGCCGGCAGGTGGCGACATAAATAAGACCAGCGGCCGAGGGGCAGCCTCTCGCCAAGCGGCGTAAAGGCGGCAAGTCCAACTGGTTGCCGGCCTTCTCTACGAAAGCGCACTACGGACGGACCTCGCAAGTTCCACAGCGCGCGAAGCCATCAAATCACACCACCGGAAGTGCCATCGCTCACCAGAATCGCCAAGGAGACGGCCTTGCCTCCCTCGCTGTTGGGCTGCCGCCCACCACCGCCCCAAAGAGCTACCGTCAGTGATACCGGCGCAAAGTACAAGACGATTACCTAGAAGAGCACGGGCGCCTATGTCGTGTTTACCGGCGTGGCCTGATCGCCGCAGCAGAAGCGGCAGCAGCAGAAGAAGTGAATGCAGATGGCGTCAGATACCCTGTAATTCATGCATCGTCCGAGAAACCCATTAGCCGGAGCGCGTCTGATCACCCAGAGGTGATGCGAATCCGGGCTCCTACGCTCGGTCTTGGGAGCCACCTTGCCACGGATAGGCGGGCCGCTCGCTTCTCGTGGAGTGCCGATAGACGGAGGCAGCAGCATCAACATCCTGCATAAGGATACGATGGAGAAGCTAGGAATCAAGCAAAGACAGCTTCAGCATAGTCGGACTGTGTTCCACGGAATTGTACCCGGCCTTTCCTGCGCACCGATTGGCAAGATTTTGATAGACGTCCTCTTTGGGGACAAGGATCACTTTCGCCGAGAGCCAGTCTGGTTCGAAGTGGTGGACCTCGAAGCCCCTACCATGCCCCGCTTGGCCGACCTGCCTTGGCCAAGTTCATGGCGGTCCCCACTACGCCTACCTCAAGATGAAGATGCCGAGTTCCAAGGATTGACCATAGCCGGCGACTACAGAAAGTCGTCTGCCTCAGGTACCGAAGCAGCTACCGGGCCGAGTCCCCAGTGATCGCGGGCCGAGAAGCGGCTCCTGGATCGGATTGTGGCAGTGGCCGGCAAGCAGCCAGAGATATCGCCTGACCTCAAGGAGTCAGAAGCTGAGGGCTCGTTCAAACCGGCCAAAGAGACCAAGAAGATACCCTTTGACCCGGAGCACCCGGAGAGATACGCTGTCATAGGTGCGAACCTCGACAGCAAATAGGAAGGCGAGCTCGTCGATTTCCTCCATGAGAATCGGGACATCTTCGCATGGTCCCCCAAAGACATGCCAGGTGTACCGACGGATTTCGCCGAGCACAAGTTACATGTCTGATCTGATGTGAAGCCCGTCAGGCAGCCCTTGCGCCGCCTGTCAGAAGAAAAAAGAAGAGTTGTTGGAGAAGAGATAGCCCGGCTCCTCGCAGCCGGTTTCATCATGGAAGTTTTCTTTCCAGAATGGTTGGCGAACCCGGTCTTGGTACTAAAGAAGAACAAGCAGTGGCAGATGTGTATTGACTACACAAGCCTCAACAAAGCCTGCCCCACAGCCGGATGCGAGCTGTTGAGCTTCTTAGATGCATATTCAGGATATCACCAGATCAAAATTTGAACCCGCCGATGATTGAATACCGCCTTCATCACGCCGCTTTGGAGCCTTACATGCCTGACCATGACGCTCGGCTTGAGGAACGCCGGCACCTTTCAAAGGTTGCATGCGAAGTGCCTCCTCAAGCAGCTTATAGTAAACGCCCACGCGTTTACGTGGGCGACATGGTGGTGAAGACGGAGAAGCGAGGAACGCTGTTGGAAGACCTCAAAGAGACCTTTGAAAACCTGCGCCGATTCCAGATCAAGCTCAACCTGCAGAAATGCGTCTTCGAGTACCACCGCCAGCCCTTGGCTTCCTGGTATCCGAACGCGGCATAGAGTGCAACCCCGTGAAGATCAAGGCGATCGAAAGGATGGAAGTACCCGCCGATCGCTAGATGTGCGAAGTTCACCGTCGCTTGGCGTCTATTAGCCGATTCATCGATGGGCGAGAAAGCTCTTCCTCTGTACCAGCTTATGAAGAAGACCACCTTCTTGAATGGAACTCAAGGCGGATGAAGCTTTTCTCCGCTTGAAGAGAATGTCGACTACTCCCCAAAGGCCGGGCGGCTCCGACTCCAAAGGAGCCCATGCTCTCAGTATATTGCCGCCACCAGCAGGGTAGTCAAGATACCATTGTAGTTGAACGCAAGGAGGAAGGCAAGGCGCTACCTGTCGAGACCAAGTAGACATTACGAGCGAGGTAATCTTGTCGACCTCCAAGCGTAACTACCCCACTACCAGAAGATGTGTTACGGCGTGCACTTTGCCGCCAAGAAGTTGAAGCCTTACTTTCAAGAGCATCCAATCACCATGGTTTGCACGGCCCCACTAGCAGAGATCATCGGAAGCCGAGATGCTTCAGGCCGAGTGGCCAAATGGGCGATAGAGTTGGCCCCTACACCATCTTTACCAGCCCCAAGACCGCCATCAAGTCACAAGACCGGCCGACTTCCTCGCCGATTGGGCGAGACTCAAGACCTGCCGCGGTACCGACTCCACACATTGGAGGAAGCACTTTGATGGCTCCAAGATGCTCAACGGCATGGGAGCCGGCGAGGTCCTCACATCCCCCAAGGGCGACAAGCTCAATGGCACGCTACCGCAGATCCATTTCGCCGCCTCCAACAACGTCGCCCGAATCTGAAGCGCTCATCCACGGGCTCCGGCTTGCCAAAAGAGCTCGACATTCGCCGGATCCCGTGCTATGGCGACTCCGACTTGGTGGTCCAACACCATCCGGCGACTGGGATGCCAAAGATGCAAATATGGCGAGCTACCGCTTTCTGGTACAGCAGCTGAGTGGATATTCTGAGGGATGCGAATTCCTCCACGTGCCAAGAAACGACAACGAACAAGCAGATGCCCTGGCAAGAATCGGCTCCACCCGTCAGGAAATACCATCCGGCGTCGCCCTTCAGCGCCTTCTCAAGCCATCTGTCAAACCGTCACCAGAGTCAGACTCCATTTTCGTGCCGGCTCCCCCTGAAGAAGTCGGATCCGACTCCAGAGCCTCAGCAGACGGCACAAGAATCCTTGCAGACGCCCCCAAGAACGCGGCAGTCGAAGCCGGCCCGGGGACTTCAGAACCCGGCCCGGGGACTGCGGCGACCATTGCGAAGACTCCAAGATGCTCGGCCGGGCTGCGCCCGGTCGGCCGGGACTTCTTCAACCCAAAGAAGCTGCTGCAGACTCCAACCCGCCGCCTCCCAGCCCAGCCGCCCAAGTAGCAAAGTATCTGGCGATCGAAGAAATAGCAGCACCCTCATGGGCCCAGCCCATCCTCAAGTTCTTAGTAAGCGGAGAGCTACCAATCGATGAAACCTTGGCTCGGCAAGTGCAACGCCGAGTGGCAGCCTACACTATAGTCAATAGAGAGCTGGTCGGGGCATAGCGTCACCGGTGTCTACCGGCGCGTCGAATCGAGAGCAAGGCCAAGCAATCCTTGAAGACATCCATCAGTATGAAAAGCGGCCATCATGCAACCTCAAGAGCACTCTGCCGCCAAAGCCTTCCGACACGGTTTCTTCGCCAACTGCCCTAGAAGAGGCCAAGGAATTAGTTCAAAAGTGCAAGGTGCGGGTGTTCCGCTCCAAGCCGCTTCACCGGGCTTCGGGCCAAGACTATCCCCATCGCTTTGGCCCTTTGCTGTTTGGGGCCTGGACATGGTGGGACCATTCAAGACGGCACGAGGTGGCCTAACTCACTTACTTGTCGCGATGGACAAGTTCACCAAGTGGATAGAAGCAAAACCCATCAAGAAGTTGAATGGTCCTATGGCAGTGACTTTCATCGCCGACATCACGACTCGGTACGGCGTACCACACAGCATCATGACCGACAACGGCACAAATTTCGCCAAGGGCGCCCTAGCCCGTTTCTGCGCGACGCAGGGCATCCGACTGGACTTAGAGTCCGTTGCCCATCCGCAGTCAAACGGCCAGGTGGAGTGATTGAACGGCCTCATCCTGTCTAGCATCAAGCCTCGACTGGTCGAACCTCTAGAGCGTTTGGCCGGCTGCTGGCTTGAGGAGTTGCTACCGCCCTCTCGAGTCTGGCAGACGACTCCAAACAAGTCAACTGGCTTCACACCCTTCTTCCTCGTCTACGGTGCCGAAGCCGCCATCCCAATGGATATAGAGTTCGACTCCCCGCGAGTCACCATGTACACCGAGGAGGAAGCAGAAGAAGCACGTCAAGACGACGTCGATCTGCTGGAAGAGGGCCGGCTGTTGGCACTCAGCCGGTCCAGCATCTACCAGCAGAGCCTGCGCCGCTACTACAACAAGAAGGTCAAGCCAAGATCATTCCTAGAGGGCGACCTTGTGCTCCGCCGATCCAAATAACAGCCGCCAAAGACAAGTTGTCGGGCGCCTTTGGGAAGGCCCATTCATCATCAAGAAAGTGCTAGGCAACAACTCCTACTACGATCGACGCCGAAGCCCGAAAGCACGCAAGAGGGACGACTCCGGCAAGGAGACGGAGCGACCATGGAATGCGAATCTCCTCCAAGATTTTACTGATTGATGCAGTATGTACCACGCTACCCTTTTATGTTTGAAATACCAAGACTCGGGCCCCGAGACGAGCTCGGGGACTGCCCTCTTTGTTATCTGTATGATAAGAATTATGCCTTTGAGTATGTTACCCTTTGATTATGTTGTTTGGCACCGGGCTCGACTAGTCGGCCCGGGGACTCGCCGCCTTTGAGCTATGAAGTGCTCCCTGAAGTCAGACAAGTAGCGTGCGGTGCCTAAGCCGTCTCCTTTCAGAAGCCGCATCTCGCAGAGCGACTATTTGGTGGGCAGGAGTAGGCTAGAGCGGGCGCCCACACGAAAAAATGGCTAAGGACCCAAAGCATAAACATAGTTTAAATCGGCTTCCAGCCCGTTTCGTGAAACCGACTCTTAAGAAGCCGGCTTGCCGTTTTCTACCCAACTTTCTTAAACGACTCTAAAAAAATGGCCAAGTACTTGCCTTCTCAAAGTAGCCAAGCACTTGACCTAGACGGCAATCCGCAGAGCTGTTGCCCGACGGGCAAGGCGGCATCTAAGGGAAGGCGGCAAAGGAAAAAGCCACAAGAGCAATAAGGAAGGAAATATAAAATTAGAATAATATTTACACAAACTTAGGCCCTTGGCCGGATCTTCGAACAGAGGTTTAGAATATACCCTGAGGGTGGAATTGTGCAAATTAACGAAGTTCTTTCAAAAGACTAGCAAACAGATAAAATAAAGGCAAGGCAGCGGCCTAAGAAGCAGTGGATGGGGTTGGAAGGCCGGAGGCGGCAGCGGCGTCAGGCGCCGGGGCGGCTCGTTGAACGGTCTCGGCTTGATCGTCTCTGGCAGCAGCTGGCCCAGATGGGCGCAACTCGTTGCTGGAGGCGCGGTCGAGCTGAGGCTGGTCGCCCGCTCCATCTCCTGGCGCCTCCATGCCGTCTCCGTCCTCCGCCTCGTCCTCATCCTCGGCCCTGGAGTCGATCACCTCCGCCGAGTCCTCGCCATAGTCCGGGTTCATCCCGAACCACTCCGGCGGTGCTTCCCCACCGTCTTCAGCCCGCTCAGGGACGAAGACACTGGTGTCCGTGTAGTCGGCGATCGCCGCGCCAGACGCTTCGACGAGGGCGTCCTCGCGCCAGCAGCTCCGCTGGGCTTGACCGAACGCGGCCAGCCGGTCTGTGTCGAGCCCTGATATCGCGCCTTGATTTAACTCTGTGGCTCGGCGAGCTCCAGCCCGAGCCGGAGCCCTTCCAAGCCTCAAGACGGCCAGCCCGCGACCTCCGGCCGGTCGGCGGTCCTACTGAGTGCGCAGAACCGGCATGTCCGGCCACAGGGCAGCAATCGCCTGGGCACCGACACGCTGAAGACGGCGCAACATCCGATGTGCCGGCCGCAGACGAGCCTCAATGCTCAGGAGCTGCTCGTCAAGGGTCCGGGGGGCGTTGGCTGCGATCTCAGCGCCACCCGCCCTCCGCGCCTCGCGCTCGGCCTCGATGGCCTGATTGGCCGCCTGCGTGTGACCAGGGAAGAAGTCTGCCAAGAAGAAGAAAAAGCAAGTCAGAAAAAACAGGAGCCGGCTTAACCCATAGTCGGCAACCCAAAAGAAAAAGTAAAGCAAACTTACCATCGACGATATCTTCGATTTCATGGAAGCGCTCGCTCTCAAATTCGGCCAGGAGAGCGGCCTCTTTCTTCTCCGCCTCAGCCTGCGCCGCCTTGAGCAGCTCCCTCTACTCCGCCGACCGTGCATAGTTAAGAGGTCGCGCCTCTGGGCGAAGCTTGCCGCACTCCTCCTCTTTGGCATGCAAAGCGGTCTCGGCCCTACCAGCTGCCTCGCAGAGCGGCGTTGGACTCTGAAGAATAAAAGAAGAAGGGCGAAGTCGTCGATTAAGAAGGTCGCCAGGGAAGATCCGGCCGATCACAGCGCAGCCAACCCGAATCTCGGGGACTACAGCCTGCTGGTGCGCCGTACCGTGAAGAAGAAACTCACCTCGGCTCCTCGCGGTCAGCAGCCCGCTTGTTCAGTTCTTGAACGTTGCGATTGAAGGCAGAGCGCTGGAGGTTGTGATACTCCCGTAAAAAGAATTCCGGACATAGGTAAAAACTTGGAAGTAAGCAAATAAAGTTCCGGGCACGCTGCTCGAGCCGGCCCGAAACTCGAGACTACACCAGTGGGCCGGGCGCCGCCTCTACGAGAAGAGCAAGAGAAAATTCGGAAATGAAACATACCCACACGGGCGGATCGCGATGCCAGTGCGCCTTGAAAGGTTTTGGAGGGCGCCGCCTTCAGCCCGCAGCTTCGCTTGACGCCCAGAGCGCTGTGTTCAGCGGGCCCGTGCCGCCTCCTCGCACCCACCCAACGGGCGCGGCGCTTGTCGCCTCAGTGTCAGGGATGGCCGAGCTGGCGGCGCCGGTCTCCAAGGGGCGCGGCACCGAGGTCGCCTTCTCAAGACGGCGCTGCGCTGGCGAAGCGACTTGAAGAAGCAGCTGCGCCACGGCCTCGTCGTGCCGGTCGGGCGGCACAAAGGGGTCCCGGCTGTTTGCCTCAAGGCGATCTTGGACTGCGGCGGAGGCGGGCGGAGGTGGCGCGGCAGCGCCGGCGAAGAGACCTCGCCGCCTTCCCTCCCTGCGACGGGACCTCACCACCGACTCCCTCGACTGCCCGTGAACTCCGGCGGTGGTGGCGCTGAGCTTCGGTGGAGTGACGAGCAGCGCCGATCGAAGCGTGCGGCCTCCTCCGCTTCGCCTTTTGCTTCTGCTGGCAACCCGACCGCCTTCTCGGCCTCCGCCTTCTCCCGACGGGCGGCCTCCTCCTCGTCGCGCTTCTCCTGCGCATTTCGCTCTGTCGCCTCCCGGAGGGCGGCCGCAGGGTCAGCCCGCCGACTATTGGCGGACGTCTCCGCCGACCCCATGACGGAGGCGGCGGCGACCCTCTCCAAGGTGAGGGGAGCCCTGATAAGAAAAAAGGACATGAGAAGACTCGGGCAAGATGGACCAGAAGAAAACAAGACATAATAAAAAAAATACTTACGCGGAGACCAGCGGTGGCTTCTTCACCTCCTTGCGGAAGCGGTTAGCCTTCGCGACCGCTTCTTGGCTGAGTCATGGCAGCCTCTCCCTGAATTTCTTGGCACAGCCACTCGGCTGAGCCCGGCCCGGCCAGCGCCTCTTACGCCGCCTCGACCCCAAAGGCGGCGGAGGAGCTTGCGCTGGATGACCGGCTTCTGCTGGCGGCGGGGCGACTTCCTTCTCGTCGTCATCATCATCGGGCGGTCGGCGAAGGTGGCGAAGGCTGAGGTCGTCGGCCCTCCCCTCCTCGGCGTCAGCCTCCATCGCCGCCATACCCAAGTCGGGGTCGTCGGCGTCGCTCTCCGCCCGGTCGGGGACGAATTCACGAGCCGGCCCCGCGGCGCCGGCCGAGGGCGGCATGAGAGGATTCTGAGTCGGAAAAAACCAAGGAAATATAGGGCCGGATCCGGCTGAAGAAGGAAACGGAGAAGCAAGAGACGACTTACCAATGGCGGGGGATTGGCGCGCGAATATGGCTCCTTGCCGAACTGCCATTCCTCCGTGAGGTCGCAGTTCACCAAGAAGTTCACCGTGTCCACCACCTCCGCGTGGGGCATGTCCTTGGAGCACATCCGGCTGGGGTCCCTGCGGCCGCTCATCTGACAGATCAGATGAGGTCGGCCTTGAAGAGGGAGAACTCGGCGCCACGGGCGGCGGCGAAAGTCTGCCCGGCCAGGCCCTCCAACTGTATCATTACGCGGAGTCGCGCGACGGCGGCGTTGCCTGCGGGAGTCAGCGTCCGGGCCCTATAGGACCAGCTGGTGCGTCGGCCCGCTCATTCGCCGCCCACGTAGGGGCGGCAAGTTGACCCGATCGCCTTGGGCGATGTTCTTGGCGTAGAAGTATGAACGCTGCCACATCTTCACCGACTTGATGAGGGAGATGGCAGGAAAAGGGTTCTCGGGCACCGCCACCTCTTGGCGATGAGCGTGTCGCGACAGAGCCGCACGCGAGCGGCGTGGGTCCCGAAGCCGCTTGGAATAATTCCCCCCACTGCTCGATGGTGGGGAGAACTCCGAGAAAACCTTCACATAAGGATACGAAGGCGGCCAGCAGCACCACCGTGTTGGGGGTGAGGTGGTGCGGCTGGAGTCCGAAGAACTCCAAGAACGCGCGGAAGAAGCCGCTCGCCGGCAGCCCTAGCCCGCGCATGAGGTGCGAGCGGAAAATCACCCACTCGCCCTCCTCCGGCGCCGGCGTGATTTCGCCCCCCGGCGCGGCGCGGGTCCGCACTAGGTGGCTGCCGGGGATGCGGCGCGTTTGATGAAGGAATTCGATGATGTCATCATCGATGATGGAGCCGTCCCACACGCCGGACCGCGCGGTGGGAGGCGCGGCGGCGGATGAGGAGCTCATCTCCGCGGCGTGGCGAGGCTCGGCGCGGTGGAGCGAGGAAGAAAACGAGGCTCGGCGCGGTGAAGCGAGGAAGAAGACGAGGCAGGGAGTGGGGATGAGAGAGTGCGCGTGCGTCACCGCCCCCTCCCTCCCCCCGCCTACTTATAGGCGCCTAGGCTAAGAAGCCGAGGGGGCGGGCGTGGGATTAACTGCGCCCACGTCCCCATGCCCCCACGATTTAACCCACGACGTTACTGGGTGCAGTAACGGCGTGGGGAGCCCAACCGCCCGCACGACCACAGCGGATCCGCTGCGCGCCGGGGCACGGTAGTGGCGGGCCCCACCTGACGGGCCTGTCTTGTCACGCGCGTGGGCTGGCGGTAGCCTGCCCGCCAGCGTGGCGTCGTGTGGCGGGCCCGCAGCAGGCGGCTGCCGGGAAGCTTATCAGGCACGCCACCCGGATCCCGCTGCGACCTTCGAAACCTTTGAAAAGCAAGACGGCCCCCTGCAAGGCCGACTCCCGCTAGTCGGCTCAAGATGGAGACGGCGGGCCGAGTCCAGATTCTTCTACCAAAGGGATGAAGCTGTCGAGGCTCCTCGACAAGCTGCCCTCGGCACCTCACCAGCTTCGGGGACTACTGTCGGAGTAATGGCCCACGGGTAGGCAGACCCGAGCCCCTGAACCTTTCAAAACATCAGGGCAGACTGCGCCCCTGAAGACGCCAAGACGAAAAGCCGCCTTCAGAAAGTCGGCAACAGAGTCGGCGACTACCCCTCTGGGCCGAGTCCCAGAGGCGGCCTCAGGACGAGCCGACTTTAAGGCGCCGACCTCAGGACAAGCCGACTCCAAGCCGGCGACCTCAGGCGAGGCCGGCTACAGGTAGTCGGCCCGCGACCCCAACCACCTCTTGCCTGAGCGACTACGAGCGGGATGGGATAAAGCCGCCTCGCGGCCCATCCCTGCCCCGCCCATAAAGGGCAGGTATGGCCACAGAGCGCCGTACCGATGGAGATCTCCGTCCGGCGCGGCACTGTTGCCACGCCGGCCCTGACATCAGCCCCGTGGGCAGATTCCTGTACCCACGATGGCCTGTCTGTACGACCCGAAGACGGCGGGACCCGCCTGTCGGCGGGAGAACCGAAGACGGCAAGAGCACCCCAAAGACGGACCCGATGGAGTCGGCCTCCGGGAATCTGCCGGCCCCTCCCGCGGGCTCCACGCGCCATTAACCAGACAAGACGGGGAATGGCAACAGTGATCGCCGCCCGTGGCTGCTTGTTGCCATGACCCCATGACCAAGCTTCGCGTCATTTGAAGCACGGCTACTGATGTCAGCCGGCAAGACCCGCATGCGGAGACAAGGGCTGTCGGCCCCATCTTGGGCCGTCGGCCAGGGGCCCACTAGTCGGCGGGCCCAGTGAGTCGGCGGAGAAGACGGCGACTTAGAGGCTGACGGCTTGGACCCGCACCTGCCGGATTACAGGGGGGTAGGCCTATATAAACCCCTGGGGCACCCATGCAAAGGGTTGGAATCTAGTAGTTTTAGACACACGCATAGAGGGAGAGAAGAGCTAGTCGTGCCCTTCTCCTCCCTCACCCCGAACAGCTCAAGGAGCATCTTGTACTCACTTTGCCATAGTGATCATGCGGAGACCCCGCAGAGCAGCGATGGGGTGTTATCTCCTCGGAGAGCCACAAGCTGGGTAAGATTCGCCGGCGTGCATGTCTTCGCCTCATCCCGTTTCCAGGCACCGGCGACGTTCTACTCGCCCCCTCCATGATAAGCCATCCTTTGGCATATGTCGCACCCAACCCCCGACAAAACTGCATTTCTTTAATGGATTTATTAATGAAGAGTTGTATATGATGCAACCAGAAGGTTTTGTCAATCCTAAAGGTGCTAACAAAGTGTGCAAGCTCCAGCGATCCATGTATGGACTGGTGCAAGCATCTCTGAGTTGGAATATACACTTTGATGAGTTGATCAAAGCATATAGTTTTATACAGACTTGCGGTGAAGCCTGTATTTACAAGAATGTGAGTGGGAGCACTACAGCCTTTCTGATAAGTATATGTGAATGACATATTGTTGATCAAAAATGATGTGGAATTTTCTGGAAAGCATAAATGAGTGTTTGAAAGGAGTTTTTCAAAGAAATACCTTGGTGAAGGTGCTTACATATTGGGCATCAAGATCTATAGAGATAGATCAAGTCGGTTGATAAGACTTTCTTTTAGTACATACCTTGATAAGATTTTGAAGGAGTTCAAAATGGATCAGTCAAAGAAGAAGTTCTTGCCTATTTGTAAGGTATGAAGTTGAGTAAGCCTCAAAACCCGACCATGGTAGAATATAGAGAGAGAATGAAATTCATTCCCAATGCCTAAGCCATAGGTTCAAAAGTATGCCATGCTATATACCAGACCTATTGTGTACCTTGCCATGAGTTTGGCAAGGGGGTACAATAGTGATCCAGGAGTAGATCACTGGACAGCAGTGAAAATTATCCTTAGGTACCTAAACAGCACTAAGGAAATGTTTCTCAGTTATGAGGTGACAAAGTGTTCATCATAAAGGGTTACCTCGATGCAAGCTTTGACACTAATCTGGATGACTCCAAGTCCCAATCTAGATACATATTGAAAGTGGGAGCAATTAGCTCGAGTAGCTCCATGCAGAGCATTGTAGACATAGAAATTTGCAAAATACATGCGGATCTGAATGTGGCACACCCGTTGACTAAACTTGTCTCACAAGAAAAACATGATCACACCTTAGTACTCTTTTGGTGTTAATCACATAGCAATGTGAATTAGATTATGGACTCTACTAAACCCTTTGGGTGTTGGTCACATGGCGAGGTGAACTATGGGTGTTAATCTCATAAAGATGTGAACTATTGGTGTTAAATCACATGTCGATGTGAACTAGATTATTGACTCTAGTGCAAGTGGGAGACTGAAGGAAATATGCCCTAGAGGCAATAATAAAGTTGTTATTTTACATTTCCTTATATCATTTTTTTTCGAGAGTACGCCAATGGCGTACCATATTTTTATAAAAGGGAGCAAACATAATTACAAGACGCTAGGCATAGATGTGAACATCAAACTAGCAAGAACCACTCAACACCTAAGCAAACACTAGCCTAACTACTCACGAACCGATGTAATCTCCCAACTCCAGCTTCATCTCCAAACATAATTCCTTATATCATGATAAATGTTTATTATTCATGCTAGTATTATATTAACCGGAAACTTGATAAATGTGTGGATACATAGATAAAACACTGTGTCCCTAGTAATCCTCTACTAGACTAGCTCGTTAATCAAAGATGGTTAAGTTTCCTAACCGTAGACATGTGTTGTCATTTGATGAACGGGATCACATCATTAGGAGAATGATGTGATGGACAATACCCATCCGTTAGCTTAGCATATTGATCGTTCAGTTTATTGCTATTGCTTTCTTCATGTCAAATACATATTCCTTCGACTATGAGATTATGCAACTCCCGGATACCGGAGGAATGCCTTGTGTGCTATCAAACACAACATAACTGGGTGATTATAAGGATGCTCTACAGGTATCTTTGAAGGTGTTTGTTGGGTTGGCATAGATCGAGATTAGGATTTGTCACTCTGAGTATCAGAGAGGTATCTCTGGGCCCTCTCGGTAATGCACATCAAAAGAAGCCTTGCAAGCAATGTGACTAATGCGTTAGTTGCGGGATGATGTATTACGGAACGAGTAAAGAGACTTGCCGATGCTTGAGATTGAAATAGGTATGAAGATACCGACGATCGATTCTCGGGCAATTAACATACCGATGACAAAGGGAATTACGTATGTTGTCATTGCAGTACGACCGATAAAGATCTTCGTAGAATATGTAGGAACCAATATGAGCATCCAGGTTCCGCTGTTGGTGATTGACCGGAGAGGTGTCTCGGTCATGTCTACATAGTTCTCGAACCCGTAGGGTCCACACGCTTAACGTTCGATGATGATTTTGTATTATATGAGTTATGTGATTTGGTGATCGAATGTTGTTCGGAGTCCCGGATGAGACCACGAACATTACAAGGAGTCTCGAAATGGTCGAGAGGTAAAGATTCATATATAGGACGATAGTATTCAGACACCGGAAGTGTTCCGGGGGTACCGTGTACGTAGCGGGTCACCGGAAGGGGTTCCGGGCATCCCCTCGGCAACTACATGGGCCTAATGGGCCAAGTAGGGGACAGACCAGCCCCTAGGGGGCTCGTGCGCCCCATGTAGGCCGAAATAAGGGGGAAGGGAAGAGGGGAAGAGGGAAAGGAAGCGGAAGGATTCGGCCTCCCCCTTCCTTCTCTCCTCCATCCTTCTTCCTTCCCCCTCCGGATGAATATGGAAGGGGGGAGACCGAATTGGGAGGCGCCCAAGTAGGATTCCTCCTAATTGGGGCGCCCCCTTGGCTGCCTCTCCTCCCCTCCAACGTATATATATGAGGAGGGGGCACCGCTAGAACACACAAGATTGATTCCTAGCCATGTGTGGCGCCCCCCTCCATAGTTTACACCTCCGCTCATATCCACTTAGTGCTTAGGTGAAGCCCTGCGCGGATCACTTCACCATCACCGTCCCCATGCCGTCGTGCTGATCGAACTCTCCCTCGACACTTTGCAGAACTCTGAGGTGCCGTACGTTCGGTGCTTGATCGGTCGAAACGAGAAGAAGTTCGACTACATCAACCGTGTTGTCAAACGCTTCCGCTTTCGATCTACGAGGGTACGTGTACACACTCTCCCCCTCTCGTTGGTACGCATCTCCGAGATAGATCTTGCGTGAGCGCAGGATTTTTTTTTAAATTGCATGCTACGTTTTCTAACAGTGGCATCCGAGCCACGTCTCTGCGTAGATGATATGCACGAGCAGAACACAAAGAGTTGTGGGCGGTGATCGCCATGCTGCTTACCACCAATTTCTTATTTTGATTCGGTGGTATTGTTTGATGAAGCGGCCCGGACCAACCTTACATGACCGCGTTCATGAGTTCCATGAATAGACATGCAACTAGTTTTGCATAAAGGTGGCTGGCGGGTGTCTGTTTCTCCTACTTTAGTTGAATCAAATTTGACCGCGGCCGGTCCTTGTTGAAGGTTAAAACAACAAATTTGATAAGTCATCATTGTGGTTTTGATGTGTAGGTAAGAACGGTTCTTGCTAGAAGCCCGTAGCAGCCACGTAAAACTTGAAACAACCAAGTAGACGGCGTCTAACTTGTTTTTGCAAGGCATGTTGTGATATGATATGGTCAAGACATGATGTGATATACGTTGTTGTATGAGATGATCGTGTTTTGTAAAACTTATCAGCAACTGACAGGAGCCTTATGGTTGTCGCTTTATTGTATGAAATACAAACGCCATGTAATTGCTTTACTTTATCACTATGCGTTAGCGATAGCTGTAGAAGCAATAGTTAGCAAGACGACCACAACGCTACGATGGAGATCAAGGTGACAAGCTGGTGACGATGGAGATCATGACGGTGCTTTGAAGATGTAGATCAAAAGCACAAGATGATGATGGCCATATCATGTCACATATTTTGATTGCATGTGATGTTTATCTTTTATGCATCTTATTTTGCTTAGTACGACGATAGCATTATAAGAAGATACCTTACAAAATTTCAAGGTATAAGTGCTCTCCTTAAGTATGCACCGTTGCGACAGTTCGTCGTGCTGAGACACCACGTGATGATAGGATGTGATCGGCTCTACGTTCACATACAAAGGATGCAAGGCAATTTTGCACATGCGGAATACTCAGGTTAAACTTGACGAGCCTAGCTGGTTTAGTTGATTTGGATCACGTATCATTTAGACGACTTGAGGTTTGTCTATCTAAGTGAGAGTTTGATACGTCCCCAACGTATCTATAATTTTTGATTGTTTCATGCTATTATATTATCCGTTTTGGATGTTTAATGGGCTTTACTATACACTTTTATATTATTTTTGGGACTAACCTATTAACCCAAGGCCCAGTGCAAATTGCTGTTTTTTTGCCTATTTCAGTCTTTCACAGAAAAGGAATATCAAACAGAGTCCAAACGGAATGAAACCTTCGGGAGCGTGATTTTTGGAACAAACGTGATCCAGAGGACTTGGAGTGGACGTCAAGAAATCAACGAGGAGGCCACGAGGCAGGGAGGCGCGCCTGCCCCCTGGGCGTGCCCCCACCCTCGTGGGCCCCTCGTGGCTCCACCGACCTACTCGTTCCTCCTATATATACCCACGTACCCTGAAACCAACAAGGAGCACCACGAAACCCTATTTCCACCGCCGCAACCATCTTGGGGCCTTTTCCAGCGCTCCGCCGGAGGGGGAATCGATCACGGAGGGCTTCTACATCAACACCATAGTCTCTCTGATGATGTGTGAATAGTTTACCATAGACCTTCGGGTCCATAGTTATTAGCTAGATGACTTCTTCTCTCTCTTTGGATCTCAATACAAAGTTCTCCTCGATCTTCTTGGAGATCTATTTGATGTAAATCTTTTTGCGGTGTGTTTGGCGAGATCCGATGAATTGTGGATTTATGATCAAGATTATCTATGAACAGTATTTGATCTTCTTTGAATTCTTTTATGTACGATTGGTTATCTTTGCAAGTCTCTTTGAATTATCAGTTTGGTTTGGCCTACTAGATTGATCTTTCTTGCAATGGGAGAAGTGCTTAGCTTTGGGTTCAATCTTGTGGTGTCCTTTCCCAGTGATGTGAGGGCAGCAAGGCACGTATTGTATTGTTGCGGCCGAGGATAAAAGATGGGGTTTATATCATATTGCTTGAGTTTATCCCTCTACATCATGTCATCTTACCTCATGCGTTACTCTGTTCTTATGAACTTAATACTCTAGATGCATGCTGGATAGCGGTCTATGTGTGAAGTAATAGTAGTAGATGCAGGCAGGAGTCGGTCTACTTGTCACAAACGTGATGCCTATATACATGATTATGCCTAGATATTCTCATAATTATGCAATTTTCTATCAATTGCTCGACAGTAATTTGTTCACCCACCGTAATACTTATGCTATCTTGAGAGAAGCCACTAGTGAAACCTATGGCCCCCGGGTCTATTTTCCATCATATAAGTTTCCAATCTATTTTTACTTTGCAATCTTTACTTTTAATCTTTATCATAAAAATACCAAAAATATTATCTTATCATCTCTATCAGATCTCACTTTTGCAAGTGGCCGTGAAGCGATTGACAACCCCTTTATCGCGTTGGTTGCAAGGTTCTTATTTGTTTGTGTAGGTACAAGGGACTTGCATGTGGCCTCCTACTGGATTGATACCTTGGTTCTCAAAAACTGAGGGAAATACTTACGCTACTGTGTTGCATCACCCTTTCCTCTTCAAGGGAAAAATCAACGCATTCTCAAGAGGTAGCAAGAATGATTTCTAGCGCCATTGCCGGGGAGTCTACGCACAAGTCAAGACATACCAAGTACCCATCACAAACTCTCATCCCTCGCCTTACATTATTTGTAGTTTGCCTCTCGTTTTCCTCTCCCCCACTTCACCCTTGCCATTTTATTCACCCCCTCTTTCCGTTCGCCTCTTTTTCGCTTGTTTCTTGTTTGCTCGTGTGTTGGATTGCTTGCTTGTCACGATGGCTCAAGATAATACTAAATTGTGTGACTTTGCCAATACCAACAACAATGATTTTATTAGCACTCCGATTGCTCCTCTTACCGATGCTGAATCTTGTGAAATTAATGCTGCTTTGCGGAATCTTGTCATGAAAGATCAATTCTCCGGCCTTCCTAGCGAAGATGCCGCTACCCATCTAAACAACTTTGTTGATTTGTGTGATATGCAAAATAAGAAAGATGTGGATAATGATATCGTTAAATTGAAGCTATTTCCTTTTTCGCTTAGAGATCGTGCTAAAACTTGGTTTTCGTCTTTCCCTAAAAATAGTATTGATTCATGGAATACGTGCAAATATAATTTTATCTCTAAGTATTTTCCTCCCTCTAAGATCATCCCTCTTAGAAACGATATTATGAATTTTAAGCAACTTGATCATGAACATGTTGCAGAATCTTGGGAGAGAATGAAATTAATGATTCGCAATTGCCTTACACATGGTTTGAACTTATGGACGATTATACAAGAAATTTATGCCGGATTGAATTTTGCTTCTAGAAATCTTTTAGATTCGGCCGCGGGAGGCACTTTTATGGAAATCAATTTAGGAGAAGCTACTAAACTCCTAGATAATATTATGGTTAATTATTCTCAATGGCACACTGTAAGATCTGATAGTAAAAAGGTGCATGCAATCGAAGAGATTAATGTTTTGAGTTGAAAGATGGATGAACTTATGAAATTGTTTGCTAATAAGAGTGTTTCTTCTGATCCCAATGATATGCCTTTGTCTACTTTGATTGAGAATAATAATGAATCTATGGATGTGAATTTTGTTGGTAGGAACAATTTTGGTAACAACGCTTATAGAGGAAACTTTAATCCTAGGCCGTATCCTGGTAATTCCTCGAATAATTATGGTAATTCCTACAACAACTCTTATGGAAATTTTAATAAGATGCCCTCTTATTTTGAGACTAGTGTTAAAGAATTTATGATTTCTCAAAATAATTTCAATGCTTTGCTTGAAGAAAAAATGCCTAAGATTGATGAGTTGGCTAGGAACGTGGATAGAATTTCTCTTGATGTTGATTATTTGAAACTTAGATCTATTCCACCTGAGCATGATATCACTGATTCTATCAAATTCATGAGAATTTCCATTAATGAGTGCAAAGAAAGAACCGCTAGGATGCGTGCTAAGAAAGATTGCTTTGTAAAAGCGTGTTCTTCTAGTTTTCATGATAATAAGGATGAAGATCTAAAAGTAATTGATGTTTCTCCTATTAAATCTTTGTTTTGCAATATGAATCTTGATAATGATGGGTCTGGAGATGAGTCAGCTTTAGTTAAAAGGCGTCCCAATGATTCAGAGTTTTTAGATCTTGATGCAAAAATTGGTAAAAGTGGGATTGAAGAGGTCAAAACTTTACATAGTAATGAACCAACTATTTTTGATTTCAAGGAATTTAATTATGATAATTGTTCTTTAATATATTGTATTTCCTTATTGCAATCCGTGCTAAATTCTCCGCATGCTTATAGTCAAAATAAGGCTTTTACTAAACATATCGTTGATGCTTTAATGCAATCTTATGAAGAAAAGCTTGAATTGGAAGTTTCTATCCCTAGAAAACTTTATGATGAGTGGGAACCTACTATTAAAATTAAAATTAAAGATCATGAATGCTATGCTTTGTGTGATTTGGGTGCTAGTGTTTCCACGATTCCAAAAACTTTGTGTGATATGTTGGGTTTCCGTAAATTTGATGATTGTTCTTTAAACTTGCACCTTGCGGATTCCACCATTAAGAAACCTATGGGAAGAATTAACGATGTTCTTATTGTTGCGAATAGGAATTATGTGCCCGTAGATTTCATTGTCCTTGATATAGATTGCAATCCTTCATGTCCTATTATTCTTGGTAGACTTTTACTTAGAACGATCGGTGGAATTATTGATATGAAAGAAGGGAATATTAGATTCCAATTTCCGTTAAGGAAAGGCATGGAACACTTTCCTAGAAATAAAATAAAATTAACTTATGAATCTATTATGAGAGCCACTTATGGATTGCATACAAAAGATGATAATACCTAGATCTATCCTTGCCTTTATGCCTAGCTAGGGGCGTTAAACAATAGCGCTTGTTGGGAGGCAACCCAATTTTATTTTAGTTTCTTGATTTTTGGTTCTGTTTAGTAGTAAATATTCCATCTCGCTTCAGTTTAGATGTGGTCTTATGTTTTAATTAGCGTTTGTGCAAAGTAGAACCTTTGGGAAGACTTGGGTGAAGTCTTTTTGATCTTGCTGTAAAAAACAGAAACTTTACCGCTCACGAGATTAGCTACAACTTTTGCAGGAGAGTGATATTTAGTTGATTCTTTTTGCAGATATTTAATAGATAAATTCCTCATGTCCATCAATTTATTTTAGAATTATTGGAGTTCCAGAAGTATGCGTTTGATACAGATTACTATAGAAAGTTCTGTTTTTGACAGATTCTGTTTTTTTGTGTGTTGTTTGCTTATTTTGATGAATCTATGGCTAGTATCGGAGATTATGAACCATAGAGAAGTTGGAATACGGTAGGTTTCACACCAATATAAATAAATAATGAGTTCATTACAGTACCTTGAAGTGGTGTTTTGTTTTCTTTCGGTAACGGAGCTCACGAGATTTTCTGTTAAGTTTTGTGTTGTGAAGTTTTCAAGTTTTGGGTAAAGATTTGATGGATTATGGAAGAAGGAGTGGCAAGAGCCTAAGCTTGGGGATGCCCAAGGCACCCCAAGGTATAATCCAAGGACAACCAAAAGTTTAAGCTTGGGGATGCCCGGAAGGCATCCCTCTTTTTATCTTCGGCCCATCGGTAACTTTACTTGGAGCTATATTTTTATTCACCACATGATATGTGTTTTGCTTGGAACGTCTTGTATGATTTGAGTTTTTGCTTTTTAGTTCACCACAATCATACTTGCTGTACACACCTTTTGGGAGAGACACACATTAATCGGAATTTATTAGAATACTCTATGTGCTTCACTTATATCTTTTGAGCTAAACAATTTTGATCTAGTGCTTCACTTATATCTTTTAGAGTATGGTGATGGTTTTATTTTATAGAAATTATTGATCTCTCATGCTTCACTTATATTATTTTGAGAGTTCTTTTGGAACAACATGGTAATTTTCTTTGGCTGTAAAATTAGTCCAAATATGATAGGCATCCAAGATGGACATAATAAAAAACTTCCATATAAGTGCATTGAATACTTGGAGAAGTTTGATACTTGATGATTGTTTTGACATATGGAGATAGTGATATTAATGTTGTGATAGTTCAGTAGTTGTGAATTTGAGAAATACTTGTGTTGACGTTTGCAAGTCCAGTAGGATGCAAGTATGGTAAACGTTGTGTAACAAATTTTAAACCTAAGGTGTTGTTTGATTGTCATCCTTATGAGTGGCGGTCGGGGACGAGCGATGGTCTTTTCCTACCAATCTATCCCCCTAGGAGCATGCGCGTAGTGATTGGTTTTTGATGACTTGTAGATTTTTGCAATAAGTATGTGAGTTCTTTATGACTAATGTTGAGTCCATGGATTATACGCACTCTCAACCTTTCATCATTGCTAGCCTCTTCAGTACCGTGCATTGCCCTTTCTCAGCATGAGAGTTGGTGCAAACTTTGCCGGTGCATCCAAACCCCGTGATATGATACGCTCTATCACATATAAACCTCCTTATATCTTCCTCAAAACAGCCACCATACCTAGCTATTATGGCATTTCCATAGCCATTCCGAGATATATTGCCATGAAACTTTCCACCGTTTCGTTTATTATGACACGCTTTATCATTGTCATATTGCCTTGCATGATCATATAGTTGACATCGTATTTGTGGCAAAGCCACCATGCATATTATTTCATACATGTCACTCTTGATTCATTGCTCATCCGGGTACACCGCCGGAGGCATTCATATAGAGTCATGTTTTGTTCTAAGTATCGAGTTGTAATCATTGAGTTGTAAATAAATATAAGTGTGATGATCATAATTAATAGAGAATTGCCCCAAATAAAAAAAAGGCCAAATAAAAAAAGGCCCAAAAAAGAAAAAAAGAAAAAAAAAAGAGAAATGAAAAGGGACAATGCCACTATCCTTTTTCCACACTTGTGCTTCAAAGTAGCACCATGATCTTTATGATAGAGAGTCTCTTATTTTGTCACTTTCATATACTAGTGAGAATTTTTCATTATAGAACTTGGCTTGTATATTCCAACGATGGGCTTACTCAAATGCCCTAGGTCTTCGTGAGCAAGCAAGTTGGATGCACACCCACTTAGTTTCTTTTGTTGAGCTTTCATACATTTAATATTGACATAAAAATAAGCTTGAATTTTACCTTCTCGAGGACGAGCATGAATTAAGCTTGGGGATGCTTGATACGTCTCCAACGTAGCTATAATTTTGATTGTTCCATGCTATTATATTATCCATTTTGGATGTTTAATGGGCTTTACTATACACTTTTATATTATTTTTGGCACTAACCTATTAACCCAAGGCCCAGTGCAAATTGATGTTTTTTGCCTATTTCAGTGTTCCACAGAAAAGGAATATCAAACGGAGTCCAAATGGAATGAAACCTTCGGGAGCGTGATTTTTGGAACAAACGTGATCCAAAGGACTTGGAGTGGACGTCAAGAAATCAACGAGGAGGCCACGAGGCAGGGAGGTGCGCCCCCACCCATGTGGGCCCCTCGTGGCTCCACCGACCTACTTCTTCCTCCCATATATACCCACGTACCCTGAAACCAACAAGGAGCACCACGAAACCCTATTTCCACCGCCGCAACCTTCTGTACCCGTGAGATCCCATCTTGGGGTGCTCCGCCGGAGGGGGAATCAATCATGGAGGGCTTCTACATCAACACCATAGCCTCTCCGATGATGTGTGAGTAGTTTACCACAGACCTTCGGGACCATATTTATTAGCTAGATGGCTTCTTCTCTCTCTTTGGATCTCAATACAAAGTTCTCCTCGATCTTCTTGGAGATCTATTCGATGTAATTCTTTTTGCGGTGTGTTTGTCGAGATCCGATGAATTGTGGGTTTATGATCAAGATTATGTTTGAACAATATTTGATTCGTCTCTGAATTCTTATATGCATGATTTAATATTGATACATCCATTTTGCATCATGCTTTTATATTGATATTTATCGCATTATGGGCTGTTATTTCACGTTATGTCACAATACTTATGGCTATTCTCTTTTATTTTACAAGGTTTACATAAGGAGGGAGAATGCCGGCAGCTGGAATTCTGGGCCGGAAAAGGAGCAAATATTGGAGACCTATTCTGCGCAACTCCAGAAGTCCTGAAACTCCACGGAATATCTTAAAATAAATAAAGAAAAATCATCGCCAAAGATGAAGGCCAGGGGGCCCACACCCTGCTCACGAGGGTGGGCACCCCCCCCCCCCGAGGGCGCGCCCCTACCTCGTGGGCCCCCTGGTGGCTCTCCAACGCCCATCTTCTCCTATATGAAGTCTTTCATCAAGAAAAAAAATAAGAAGCAACCTTATGGGACGAGACTCCGCCGCCACGAGGCGGAACCTTGGCGGAACCAATCTAGGGCTCCGGCAGAGCTGTTCTGCCGGGGACACTTCCCTCTGGGAGGGGGAAATCATCGTCATCATCATCACCAACGCTCCTCTCATCGGGAGAGGGCAATCTCCATCAACATCTTCACCAGCACCATCTCATCTCCAAATCCTAGTTCATCTCTTGTATCCAATTCTTGTCTCCAAGTCCGGGATTGGTGCTAGTAGGTTGCTAGTAGTGTTGATTACTCCTTGTAGTTCATGCTAGTTGGTTTATTTGGTGGAAGATCATATGTTCAGATCCTTTATGCATATTATTACCCCTCTGATTATGAACATGAATATGCTTTGTGAGTAGTTACGTGTGTTCCTGAGGACAAGGGAGAAGTCTTGCTATTAGTAGTCATGTGAATTTGGTATTCGTTCGATATTTTGATGAGATGTATGTTGTCTAGCCTCTAGTGGTGTTGTGTGAACGTCAACTACATAAAACTTCACCATTATTTGGGCGTAGAGGAAGGCATTGGGAAGTAATAAGTAGATGATGGGTTGCTAGAGTGACAGAAGCTTAAACCCTAGTTTATGCGTTGTTTCGTAAGGGGCTGATTTGGATCCATATGTTTCATGCTATGGTTAGGTTTATCTTAATACTTTTGTTGTAGTTGCGGATGCTTGCAATAGAGATTAATCATAAGTGGGATGCTTGTTCAAGTCAGAACAGCACCCAAGCACCGGTCCACCCACATATCAAATTATCAAAGTACCGAACGCGAATCATATGAACGTGATGAAAACTAGCTTGACGATATTCCGTGTGTCCTCGGGACCGCTTTTCCTTATATAAGAGTTAGTCCAGGCTTGTCCTTTGCTACAAAAAGGATTGGGCCACCTTGCTGCACTTTATTTACTCTTGTTACTTGTTGCTCGTTACAATTTATCTTATCACAAAACTATCTGTTACCACTTATTTCAGTACTAGAGAATACCTTTCTGAAAACCGCTTATCATTTCCTTCTACTCCTCGTTGGGTTCGACACTCTTACTTATCGAAAGGACTATGATAGATCCCCTATACTTGTGGGTCATCGACTCTTTTCTGGCACCGTTGCTGGGGAGTGTAGCGCCTTTGGTAGGTGGAATTTGGTAAGGAAAAATTTATATAGTGTGCTGAAATTTACTGTCACTTGTTACTTGGAAAGTAATTCTCTGAGGGGCTTGTTCGGGTATCTTCACCCGTCCCAAGAGAGCAAAGAGTTGCTCCTCAACCTACTGAACCTATTGAAAATGAAACTCCTTTTGAATTTCCTTGGGTATGATGGAAAAACTGCTAGCTAATCCTTTTACAGGAGATGGAACAAAGCATCCTGATGAGCACTTAATATATGTGGATGAAGTTTGTGGATTATTTAAGCTTGCAAGTATACCCGATGAAGTTGCTAAGAAGAAGGTCTTCCCTTTATCTTTGAAGGGAGACGCATTGACATGGTATAGGCTATGTGATGATACGAGATCATGGAACTATAAAAGATTGAAATTGAAATTTCATCAAAAGTATTACCCTATGCATCTTGTCCATCGTGATCGCAATTATATATATAATTTTTGGCCTCGCAAAGGAGAAAGCATCACTCAAGCTTGGGGGAGGCTTAAATCAATGTTATATTCATGCCCCAATCATGAGCTCTCAAGAGTGACAATTCTTTAGAATTTTTATGCTCGGCTTTACGATAACAATCGCACCATGCTCGATACTTCTTGTGCTGGCTCTTTTATGATGAAGACTATTGAATTCAGATGGGATTTATTGGATAGAATTAAACGCAACTCTGAAGATTGGGACCTCGATGAAGGTAAGGAGTCAGGTATGACACCTAAGTTTGATTGTGTTAAATCTTTTATGGATACTGATATTTTCCATAAGTTTAGCACTAAATATGGACTTGACTCGAGATAGTAGCTTCTTTACGTGAATATTTTGCTACTTATGTTGATCTCCCAAGGAGAAGTGGTTTAAATATCATCCTCCCATAGAAGTAAAAGTAGCTGCACCTATTAAAGTTGAAGAAAAGAGTGTCACTTATAATGATCCTATTGTTCCTACCTCTTATGTTGAGAAACCACCCTTCCCTGTTAGAATAAAGGATCATGCTAAAGCTTCAATTGTGGTTCGTAAAAGCAATATTAGAACTTATACACCTCCTGAGCAAGTCAAAGTAGAACCTAATATTGCTATTTTTAAAGATCTCTTGTCGATAATATTGATGGGCATGTTATTCAATTCTGCGGTGAATCTGCTAGAATTGCTAAACCTAGCGTTAAAGATAAACATAGACCTGTGGTAGGCGTGCCTGTTATTTCTGTTAAAATAGGAGATCATTGTTATCATGGCTTATGTGATATGGGTGCTAGTGCTAGTGTTATACCGCACTCTTTGTATGAGGAAATTAAGCATGAAATTGCACCGGCTGAATTAGAAGGTATTGATGTCACAATTAAACTTGCCAATAGGGATACTATATCACCAGTGGGAATTGTTAGAGATGTTGAAGTTTTGTGTGGGAAAAACCAAATACCCCGCTAATTTTCTTGTTCTCAGTTCCCCACAAGATAGCTTTTGTCCCATTATATTTGGTACACCCTTCTTGAACACTGTTAATGGTAAGATAGATTGCGAAAAGAATGTTATTACTATTGGCTTGGATTATATGATTCATGAGTTTAATTTCTCTAAATTTAGTAAACAACATCATGAGGAAGAATTGCCTAGTAAGGATGAAATTATTGGTCTTGCTTCTATTGTCGTACCTCCTAGTGATCCTTTAGAACAATAGTTGCTAGACCATGAAAATGATATGTTTATGAATGAGAGAAGGGAAATAGATGAAGTATTATTTAAACAGGAACCTATTCTGCAACACAATTTGCCTGTTGAAACTTAGGGGATCCTCCTCCACCCAAGGGTGATCCGTGTTTGAACTTAAACCGTTGCTCGATAATCTTAAATATGCTTATCTTGATGAAAAGAAAATATATCCTGTTATTATTAGTGCTAACCTTTGAGCATGAAGAAGAAAGATTATTGAAAACTCTGAAGAAGCACCGTGCCGCTATTGGATATACTATTGATGATCTTAAGGGCATTAGTCCCACTCTATGTCAACATAAAATAAATTTGGAAGCGGATGCCAAACCAATTCGTGATCCTCAACGACGCTTGAATCCTAAAATGAAAGAAGTGGTAAGAAAAAAATACTCAAGCTTACGGAGGCAGGTATAATTTATCCTGTTCGATAGTCGATGGGTAAGTCCTGTCCATTGTGTCCCTAAGAAGGGAGGTATTACTATTGTCCCTAATGATAAAGATGAATTGATCCCGCAAAGAATTATCACATGTTATAGGATGGTAATTGATTTCCGCAAATTAAATAAAGCTACTAAGAAAGATCATTACCCCTTACCTTTTATTGATCAAATGCTAGAAAGATTATGCAAACATACACATTATTGCTTTCTAGATGGTTATTCTGGTTTCTCTCAAATACCCGTGTCGGCTAAAGGTCAATCAAAGACTACTTTTACTTGACCTTTTGGTACTTTTGCTTATAGACGTATGCCTTTTGGTTTATGTAATGCACCTGCTACCTTTCAAAGATGCATGATGGCTATATTCTCTGATTTTTGTGAAAAAATTGTGAGGTTTTCATGGACGATTTTTCCGTCTATGGTTCCTCTTTTGATGATTGCTTGAGCAATCTTGATCGAGTTTTGCAGAGATGTGAAGAAACTAATCTTGTCTTGAATTGGGAAAAGTGCCACTTTATGGTTAATGAAGGTATTGTCTTGGGGCACAAAGTTTCTGAAAGAGGTATTGAAGTTGATAAAGCCAAGGTTGATGCTATTGAAAAGATGCCATGTCCCAAGGACATCAAAGGTATAAGAAGTTTCCTTGGTCACGCCGGATTTTATAGGAGGTTCATTAAGGACTTCTCAAAAATTTCTCAGCCTCTGACTAATTTATTACAAAAAGATGTACCATTTATCTTCGATGATGTTTTTGTAGAAGCATTTGAAATACTGAAGAAAGCATTAGTCTCTCGCACTGTTGTCCGACCACCGATTGGAATTTACCCTTTGAAATTATGTGTGATGCTAGTGATTATGATGTAGGTGTTGTTCTAGGGCAAAGAGTTGATAAGAAATTAAATGTTATCCATTATGCTAGTAAGACTCTAGACAATGCTCAAAGAAATTATGCTACTACCGAAAAGGAACTTTTAGCAGTTGTATTTGCTTGTGATAAATTCAGACCCTATATTGTTGATTCTAAAGTAACTATTCACACCGATCATGCTGCTATTAAATATCTTATGGAAAAGAAAGATGCAAAACCTAGACTTATTAGATGGGTTCTCTTGCTGCAAGAATTTGATTTGCATATTGTTGATAGAAAAGGAGCTGAGAACCCTGTTGCAGATAACTTATCTAGGTTAAAGAATGTTCTTGATGACCCACTACCTATTGATGATAGCTTTCCTGATGA
The DNA here is from genome assembly GCA_021605145.1 of Aegilops bicornis. Taxonomy (NCBI): domain Eukaryota; kingdom Viridiplantae; phylum Streptophyta; class Magnoliopsida; order Poales; family Poaceae; genus Aegilops; species Aegilops bicornis. Next base: position 491,555,051 of record CM038674.1, read on the forward strand.
ACAATTAAATGTCATATGCTAATTATATTGTTGCTAAATTTATACCACCTAGCTTCACATACCAACAAAATAAAAAGTTTTTCTATGATTTGCGACATTACTTTTGGGATGACCCACATCTTTATAAAGAAGGAGTAGATGGTGTTATTAGACGTTGTGTACCTGAGCATGAACAGGAACAGATCCTACGCAAGTGCCACTCCGAGGCTTATGGAGGACACCACGCTGGACATAAAACTGCACATAAGGTATTGCAATCCGGTTTTTATTGGCCTACTCTCTTCAAGGATGCCCGTAAGTTTGTTTTGTCTTGCGATGAATGTCAAATAATTGGTAATATTAGTAGACGTCAAGAAATGCCTATGAATTATTCACTTGTTATTGAACCATTTGTTGTTTGGGGCTTTGATTATATGGGACCTTTTCCTGCCTCTAATGGATATACACATATTTTGGTTGCTGTTGATTACGTTACTAAGTGGGTAGAAGCTATTCCAACTAGTAGTGTTGACCATAACACTTCTATTAAAATGCTTAAGGGAGTTATTTTTCCAAGGTTTGGAGTCCCTAGATATTTAATGACTGATGGTGGTTCACACTTTATTCATGGTGCTTTCCGTAAAATGCTTGCTAAATATGACGTTAATCATAGAATTGCGTCTCCTTATTACCCCCAGTCTAGTGGTCAAGTAGAATTGAGCAATAGAGAGCTCAAATTAATTTTACAAAAGACTGTTAATAGGTCTAGAAAGAATTGGTCCAAGAAACTTGATGATGCATTATGGGCATATAGAACTGCATATAAGAATCTTATGGGTATGTCTCCGTATAAAATTGTTTATGGAAAATTATGTCACTTACCTCTCGAACTAGAACATAAGGCATATTGGGCTATTAAAGAGCTCAACTATGATTTCAAACTTGCCGGTGAGAAAAGGTTATTTGATATTAGCTCACTTGATGAATGGAGAACCCAAGCTTATGAAAATGCTAAGTTGTTTAAAGAAAAAGTTAAAAGATGGCATGACAAAAGGATACAAAAGCGTGAGTTTAATGTAGGTGATTATGTATTGCTATACAATTCTCGTTTAAGATTTTTTGCAGGAAAACTTCTCTCTAAATGGGAAGGTCCCTACGTTATCGAAGAGGTCTAACGTTCCGGTGCCATAAAAATCAACAACTTCGAAGGCACAAATCCGAAGGTGGTAAACGGTCAAAGGATCAAACATTATATCTCAGGTAATCCCATAAATGTTGAAACCAATATTATTGAAATCGTAACCCCGGAGGAATACATGAGGGACACTTTCCGGAACGTTTCAGACACCGAAAAGGAGTAGGTATGTGGTACGGTAAGTAAACCGACTCCAAAACAATTTTTAGGGCAATATTTCTCCGTTTTGGAATATTTAGAAAAATAGAAAAATAAGTAGCAGTCCGGGAAGGACACGAGGGCCCCACGAGGGTGGTGGGCGCGCCCTACCCCCTTAGGCGCCGTCCTACCTCGTGAGCACCCTGTGTGCCCTCCGGACTCTGTTTTCTTGCACGACACGTATTTTGGTCGGTAAAAATTCATTATATTTCCCCCCGAAGGTTTTGACTCCCGTATCACGCAAATATCCTCTTTTCTTGTTTCCAGTTGTCTCCTGTCAGGGTTGTCCAGGCCAGGCATCATGTCGTCCCCCTCCTCCAACAATGGTGACACCGATGCTTGGCTGATGAAGATAGAGCTGAAGAGGGAAGATCCCATGGAGATCAACAAGGATGAAGGGATCAAGAAGGCCACGGAGGACCAAGTTCCGGCAGCAGAAGACATCTTTCAATTTGATCATAATCTTCTTACCCCAACTGAGATCGAAGCTTTCAAGATGATTGAGTTGGCTCGTATACAGAACAAGTATCTCACAAGTGAAAATATTTTGTTGAAGGAGCATATTGATGCACTCAAGGGCATTATCCGCAAGCTGGAGGACCTCTTACGCTCGATGTGCGACTATCCATCGTCACCACCATCCTCTTCACCAGCAAAGGAGACATAATCACCTGGGTATGGGCACTCCCCTTGGCAACTTCCAAGCTTGGGGGAGGTGCCCCGGTATCGTATCACAATCACAACTCCTACCTTTACCGTTTTTCTTAGTTCGATCCTTTTAGTAGTATCTTGATTTAGTAGAGTGAAGTCATGGCATGATCTAGTTTTGAGTTTTGCTTTACGATCTCTCTTTGTAATCGAGTCCGTGAGCTATATATATAATAAAGATTAGTGTTGAGTCAAGGGCTTGATTATTTTGCCATGATCTTGGGTGAATAAAAGAAAAGAAAGAAGAAAAAGAATAAAAAGAAACAAAGAGTTCATATTGATCTTATTGAGAGTAATGACTTCACATAGAAAGAGTGTGATGATTAAAAGTTGTTGGGAGTTGGCAAACATAGCTTTGGTCATCGTTGCAATTAATAGGAAGTAATAAGGAAAGAGAGGTTTCACATATAGATATATTATCATTGACATCTTTCATGATTGGGAGCACTCATTAAAATATAACATGCTAAAGAGTTGATGTTGGACAAGGAAGACAACGTGATGAGTTATGTTTTCTTATATCTGAGATAAAGTATGTTGTCATGGATCCTCTAACATGTTGAGCTTGCCTTTCCCCTCATGTTAGCTAAATTCTCAAAGCACCAAGTAGAGATACTACTTGTGCTTCCAAAAACCCTTAAACCAGTTTTGCCATGAGAGTCCACCATATCTACCTATGGATTGAGTAAGATCCTTCAAGTAAGTTGTCATCGGTGCAAAGCAATAAAAATTGGTCTAAACATATATGATTGATTGGTGTGGGAGAAATAAGCTTTATACGATCTTGTGATGTGGAAGTAATAAAAGCGACGGACTGCATAATAAAGGTTCATATAACAAGGGGCAATATAAAGTGACGTTCTTTTGCATTGAGATTTTGTGCATCCAACCATTTAAGCGCATGTCAACCTCTGCTTCCCTCTGCGAAGGGCCTATCTTTTACTATTATCCTCTACCTTACCCAAGAGTCACGGTGATCTTCACCTTTCCTTTTTCATTTTATCCTTTGGCAAGCCCAGCATGTTGGAAAGAACATGATATATATATCTAATTGGATGTAGGGGAGCATGAATTATTATTGTTGACATTACCCTTGAGGTAAAAGGTTGTGGGGCAAAACTATAAGCCCCTATCTTTCTCGGTGTCCGATTAAAACTCCGTAACCACAAGTATTGCGTGAGTGTTTGCAATTATGAAGGACTAAATGATAGTTGAGTATGTGGACTTGCTTTTAAGCTCGACATAGACTCTTTCCGATGTTATGATAAATTGCAATTGCTTCAATGACTGAGGTTATAGTTTGTTGGTGCTCAATAAGGTTTCTGATTCATACTTTTGCATTGTGAAAAGATCATCACTTGAATATAAGTAATCATATGACAAAATCTATATGTGTTGCTGTTATGAGAACAATCATGATGCCTTCATGTCCGTATTTTATTCTTTTATCGACGCCTCTACCTCTAAACATGAGGACATATTTATTGCTATCGGCTTTTCGCTTGAGGACAAGCGAGGTCTAAGCTTGGGGGAGTTGATACGTCCATTTTGCATCATGCTTTTATATCGATATTTATCGCATTATGGGCTATTGTTTCACGTTATGTCACAATACTTATGGCTATTCTCTTTTATTTTACAAGGTTTACATGAAGAGGGAGAATGCCGGCAGCTGGAATTCTGGGCTGGAAAAGGAGCAAATATTGGAGACCTATACTGCGCAACTCCAAAAGTCCTGAAACTCCACAGAAAATCTTAAAATAAATAAAGAAAAATCGTCGCCAAAGATGAAGGCCAGGGGGCCCACACCCTGCTCACGAGGGTGGGGGGCGCCCGCCCCCCCTGGGGTGCGCCCCCTACCTCGTGGACCCCTTGGTGGCTCTCCGACGCCCATCTTCTCCTATATGAAGTCTTTCGTCAAGAAAAAAAAATAAGAAGCAACCTTTCGGGACGAGACTCCGCCGCCACGAGGCGGAACCTTGGCGGAACCAATCTAGGGCTCGGCAGAGCTGTCGGGGACACTTCCCTCCGGGAGGGGGAAATCATTGTCATCATCATCACCAACGCTCCTCTCATCGGGAGAGGGCAATCTCCATCAACATCTTCACCAGCACCATCTCATCTCCAAACCCTAGTTCATCTCTTGTATCCAATTCTTGTCTCCAAGTCCGGGATTGGTGCTAGTAGGTTGCTAGTAGTGTTGATTACTCCTTGTAGTTGATGCTAGTTGGTTTATTTGGTGGAACATCATATGTTCAGATCCGTTATGCATATTATTACCCCTCTGATTATGAACATGAATATGCTTTGTGAGTAGTTACGTGTGTTCCTGAGGACAAGGGAGAAGTCTTGCTATTAGTAGTCATGTGAATTTGGTTGTCGTTCGATATTTTGATGAGATGTATGTTGTTTAGCCTCTAGTGGTGTTATGTGAACGTAAACTACATACAACTTCACCATTATTTGGGCCTAGAGGAAGGCATTGGGAAGTAATAAGTAGATGATGGGTTGCTAGAGTGACAGAAGCTTAAACCCTAGTTTATGCGTTGCTTCGTAAGGGGCTGATTTGGATCCATATGTTTCATGCTATGGTTAGGTTTACCTTAATACTTTTGTTGTAGTTGCGGATCCTTGCAATAGAGGTTAATCATAAGTGGGATGCTTGTTCAAGTAAGAACAGCACCCAAGCACCGGTCCACCCACATATCAAATTATCAAAGTACCGAACACGAATCATATGAACGTGATGAAAACTAGCTTGACGATATTCCCATGTGTCCTCGAGCGCTTTTCCTTATATAAGAGTTTTTCCAGGCTTGTCCTTTGCTACAAAAAGGATTGGGCCACCTTGCTGCACTTTATTTACTCTTGTTACTTGTTGCTCGTTACAATTTATCTTATCACAAAACTATCTGTTACCACTTATTTCACTACTTGCAGAGAATATTGCTGAAAACCGCTTATTATTTCCTTCTGCTCCTCGTTGGGTTCGACACTCTTACTTATCGAAAGGACTACGATAGATCCCTTATACTTGTGGGTCATCAAATATCTTTGCAAGTATCTTTGAATTATCAGTTTGGTTTGGCCTACTAGATTGATCTTTCTTGCAATGGGAGAAGTGCTTAGCTTTGGGTTCAATCTTGCGGTGTCCTTTCCCAAAGGATGCTAGGGCAGCAAGGCACGTATAGTATTGTTTCCATCGAGGATAAAAGATGGGGTTTATATCATATTGCTTGATTTTATCCCTCTACATCATGTCATCTTACCTAATGCGTTACTCTGTTCTTATGAACTTAATAATCTAGATGCATCCTGGATAGCGGTCGATGTGTGGAGTAATAGTAGTAGATGCAGGCAGGAGTTGGTCTACTTGTCACGGACGTGATGCCTATATACATGATCATGCCTAGATATTCTCATAATTATGCACTTTTCTATCAGTTGCTCGACAGTAATTTGTTCACCCACTGTAATACTTATGCTATCTTGAGAGAAGCCACTAGTGAAACCTATGGCCCCCGGGTCTATTTTCCATCGTATAAGTTTCAATCTATTTTTACTTTGTAATCTTTACTTTTAATCTTTATCATAAAAATACCAAAAATATTATCTTATCATCTCTATCAGATCTCACTTTTGCAAGTGGCCGTGAAGGGATTGACAATCCCTTTATCGCGTTGGTTGCAAGGTTCTTATTTGTTTGTGTAGGTACGAGGGACTTGCGTGTGGCCTCCTACTGGATTGATACCTTGGTTCTCAAAAACTGAGGGAAATACTTACGCTACTTTGCTGCATCACCCTTTCCTCTTCAAGGGAAAAACCAACACATGCTCAAGAGGTAGCAGAGTTCTTAAGTAATTTGATTAATTGAACTTAATTTATCATGAACTTAGTCCTGATAGTATTTGCATATCTATGTTTTAGATCAATAGCTCGCGATATAGCTCCTATGTATTTTTGATATGTTCCAAGAGAAAAGATGAAAGATGATAGTAGCAATATCGGGACTGGGTCCATGATATGAGGATTATCCTCATTGCTACACAGAAGAATTATGTCCTTAATGCACCACTGAGTGACACACCTATTGCAGGAGCAAATGCAGACGTTATGAACGTTTGGCAAGCTCAATATGATGACTACTTAATGATATGTCTCCAACGTATCTACTTTTCCTAACGCTTTTCCTCTTGTTTTGGACTCTAATTTGCATGATTTGAATGAAACTAACCATGGACTGACGCTATTTTCAGCAGAACTACCATGTTGTTGTTTTTGTGCGGAAATAAAATTTCTCGGAATGGAACGAAACTTTGCGAGGATTTTTACACTATAAAAGAGAATTTCTGGAGCCAAGAGTCACCTGAGGGGGGCACCTGGGTGGGCACAACCCACCAGGGTGCGCCTGCCCCCAGGCGCGCCTAGGTCGGTTGCCCCTACCTGGTGGCCCCACAGACCCTGAAACCGACGCTATAAAATCCTATTTTTCCAGAAAAATCAGGGAGAAAGAATTATCAAGATCCACGAGACGGAGGGACCGTCACCTCCTGTTCTTCACTGGGAGGCCAGATCTAGAGTCCATTTGGGGCTCCGGAGAGGGGGGTCTTCGTTCTTCGTCATCACCAACCCTTCTCCATCGCCAATTCCATGATGCTCCCCACCGGGAGTGAGTAAATCCTTCGTAGGCTCGCTGGTCGGTGAGGAGTTGGATGAGATTCATCATGTACTCGAGTTAGTTTTGTTAGGGCTTGATCCCTAGTATCCACTATGTTCTGAGATTGATGTCGCTATGACTTTGCCATGCTTAATGCTTGTCACTTTGAGACCGGGTGCCATAAATTCAGATCTGAACCGTTTATGTTATCACCATTATATCCATGTTCTAGATCCGATCTTGCAAGTTATAGTCACCTAATACGTGCTATGATCCGGCAACCCCGTAGTGCCAATAGTCGGGACCACTCCTGGTGACGACCGTAGTTTGAGGAGTTCATGTATTCACCGTGTGTTAATGTTTTGTTCCGCTTCTCTATTAAAAGGAGGCCTTAATATCCCTTAGTTTCGAATATGGACCCCGCTGCCACAGGAGGGTAGGACAAAAGATGTCATGCGAGTTCTTTCCATAAGCACGTATGACTTTTTACGGAATACATGCCTATGTTATATTTATGAACTGGCGCTAGTGTCGTATCGCCCTAGGTTATGACTGTCACATGATGAATATCATCCAACAAATTACTGATCCAATGCCTACGGATTTATCTTATATTGTTTTTGCTGAGTTACTACTCTTTTATTACTGTTGCACTTGCTACAAAATTACTGCTATCATAGTTACCATTGTCGTTACTGCTGCTACTATTATAAAAACTATCATACTACTTTGCTACTGATCACGTTGCTGCAGATAATTAATCTCCAGGTGTGGTTGAATTGACAACTCATCTGCTAATACCTTCAAAAACTTCTATTCCTAAGGCCAAAGTCTTTAGATTTGAGAATTATAGGACTAATTTGCCTGGATTTCTTGATTGTGTCAGTGATTCTTGGAACAGGCCTGTTCATAGGAAATCTTCTGCTACTCTTATTTCTGCAAAATTTAAAGCTCTTAGACAAGCTCTCAAACATTGGCACATTAGCCTTTCTAAGGTGAAAGCTCTGATCTCTAATTGCAATAAAGTCATCCTTTGCTTGGATGGCTTAGAGGAATATAGGCCTTTGTCCGGGCCAGAGGCAACTTTCAGGAAGATAGTTAAGCTCCATCTGGAGGAAATTCTCAAGCTGCAGTTTATTTACTGGAAGCAGAGATGTACCATCAGGAATATTAAAGTTGGAGAGGAAAATACTAAGTTTTTCCATGCTATGGCCACTGAGCGCTACAAGAGCAACTCTATTTTAAGCGTAACTTCTAACAATGGACATGTGACCTCTGATCATGCAACAATTGTTGGGCTCTTTTTGCAAGAATTCAAGCAGAGGATGGGATGTGCTAATGACACTCAAATGGTTTTCGACAAGCCAAATATTATCAAAAAGGTTGAGGGACTTGATGATTAGACTAAGCCTTTTTCTCAGTAGGAAATTGATTGTGTTATTAAAGAGATGCCTCCTGACAGAGCTCCTGGGCCTGATGGCTTCACTCGCCTCTTTCTCAAAAAGTGCTGGGAGATTATCAAGGATGACTTTCACTTATTGGTAAAGGAGTTTTCTGAAGTGCATCTTGACCTGGAGTGTATCAATAGCTCTCTCATAACTCTGATTCCAAAAAAGCTACCACCCGAGGGTTTGAATGACTACAGGCCAATTTCTTGGACAAACACTTGATTGAACTTTCTCACTAAGTTACTTGCAAATAGACTGCAAAAAGTGATTCTCTCTTGTATTCACAAAAACCAGTATGGGTTTATCAAATCTAGGTCTATTCAGGACTGCTTAGCTTGGTGTTTTCAGTATATACATCAATGTCAGGCATCAAAACAACCAATTGTCCTCCTGAAGTTGGATTTTACTAAGGATTTTGATACTATTGAGCATGATGCCATTCTTAGGACTCTGAGATACAAGGGTTTTAATGTTAAATGGATTTTATGGATGCAATCCATCTTGTCATTTGGTTCATTTCTGTGTTACTTAATGGTGTACCTGGACATCATTTTAAATGTAAGAGGGGAGTCAGGCAAGGTGACCCAATGTCACCTTTGTTGTTTGTGCTTGCTGCTGATCTACTCCAGTCTGTGGTCAATGATATGTGCTCTAAAGGAATCTTGACTCTTCCAATCCCAAGTCACAGTCAGGATTACCCCATAGTGCAGTATGTTGACGATACACTAATTGTGTTGCCTGCTTCTGACCATTAGCTCCTTGCTCTCAAAGACATGCTTTATGTTTTTGCTGCTTCCATTGGGTTATCTATGAATTTTGCAAAATCTCTCATGGTGCCTATGAACATGTCAAATGATGAAGCTAATAGGCTGGCTTCAATCCTGGGATGTAAATTGGGGGTTATGCCTTTCACATATTTGGGTCTCCCCATGGGAACTACTAGGCCCTCAACTCAGGATCTGTTCCCCCTTGTGCATAGAATTGAAAGGAGGTTATATGCCACTTCTTGTTTCTGAACCAAGGGAGCAGTTTACTGTTGCTTTAGTCTGTTTTAACTTCCATGCCCATATACTTTCTCTGCACTCTTGTCATTCCTCCTGGACTTTTCAAGCAAATTGAAAGGATTCAAAGACAATGCCTTTGGAGAGGAAATTCTGATACTCCAAGACAATCACTGGCTGCTTGGGATTTGGTATGTCTGCCTAAAAATAAGGGGGGTCTTGGTGTGCTAAATTTAAGAGTGCAGAATGAGGCCTTTCTTATGAAATTCTTTCACAAGTTTTGTAATCACCATGACATTCCCTGGGTTGGTCTTATCTCGGATTCATATTATGATAGCTCGGTCCCTCATACTACCAACCTTTGTGGGTCCTTTTGGTGGCGTGATGTGTTTAACTTAGCACACAAATATTGTCAGCTGGCTTCTCCAAAGTTGGGTGATGGCAGGTCTATTTTGTTCTGGACTGATAGTTGGGTGGTTGAGCTTAATGGCTCCTCCATCAGTGAAAAATTTCCCAGGCTCTTCACATTTGTTAATGATGGACAACTTTGTGTGTCTGATGTTCTCTCCCAGGAGCTCGTCTCATATATGCAACTACCTTTGTCTACCCATGCTTTTGCTGAGCTGGAATGCTTGCAACAAATGATAAATGCTTATGCTTGCTCTGAGTATCATGACACATGGATATGGCCTTTCAATAAGGGGTGCTTCAGTCCTAAATCCTTTTAGGTGCATCAACATCAAAATATTGTTGTTGGTCCTATTTTCCAATGGATTTGGAAATCTTCATGCACTCTGAAAATTAAAATGTTTGGGTGGCTACTGTTGAGGATCGTTTGAATACCAGAGATATGCTAAAGAGGAGGCATTGGCATGTGGAGGAACATTCTTGCGTGCTATGCCCATATCTCATGCATGAGGATGTTGCTCACTTGTTTTTCTCATGCAACTTCAGTGTTAGAGTCTGGAATTACTTACAGATTAACTAGGATCATCAGCCTGGGATGACCACTTACCACATGGCAGTAAAGGCTACAAAGGATTTTGGGCATAATTTGTTCACAGAAGTGGTCTTTACAGCTACTTGGAATATCTGGATTCTAAGGAATGACAAGGTTTTTAGGAATGAAAGTCCTACATTCAGAGCCTGGAGACACAACTTTATTCATGACATAACCTTGCTCTCACATAGGATAAAACATAAATTTAGGGATAGTCTGCTGACTTGGATTTCTAATCTCCCATAGTTAGCTCTTGTTGCCCTATTTGGGTTGTAAGTATTTCTTTTATCTTCCTCTTTTTTCTTCTGTAATTAACTTGTAAAGGACTTTGTTTTCTTCTGTTGCTTTGAATAAAGAGCAGTGAGGCTGTTGCCTTGCAGTATATAGTCAAAAAATATATTCTTTGGCTCCCCTTGTGTCGAATCTATAAACTTGGGTTGAATACTCTACCCTCGAAAACGGTTGCGATCCCCTATACTTATGGGTTATCACTTAATAGTTTAGTGCGCCATGCTTTACGGCTTAGAACCGGGACTTCAAAAATGTTTTGAATGCCAAGGAGCATATGAGATGTTCCAAGAGCTGAAATTGGTATTTCAGACTCATGCCCATGTCGAGAGGTATGATACCTCTGACAAGTACTTTGCCTACAAGATGGAGGAGAATAGCTCAGCTAGTGAGCATGTGCTTAGAATGTCTGGGCACTACAATCGCTTGAATCAAGTGGGAGTTAATCTTCCAGATAAGATAGTGGTTGACAGAGTTCTCTATTCACTATCACGAAGCTACTAGAACTTTTTGATGAACTATAATATGCAAGGGTTGACAAAAATGATTCCCGAGCTCTTCGCGATGCTGAAATCGGCGAAGGTAGAAATCAAGAAAGAGCATCAAGTGTTGATGATTAATAAGACCACTAGTTTCAAGAAAAAGGTCAAGGGAAAGAAAGGCAGCTTCAGGAAGAATGACAAGCAAGTCGCCACTCCCGTGAAGAAACCCAAAGCTGGACCTAACACTACAAAAGTAAGACACATCCGTGACATTTTGGGCCGAACGAAAAGAATTTCTATCATGCTTATGACACTTCTATGAAAATAATTGTGACAAAACCCGGTATCATCATAGATGTGGTGGGCTCCTACTTCTATGACAAAAAATCATGACAAAAAATGGGTTTTTCGTCTTGGCGGGCCGGAGACGCGGCTGCATGACATTATTTGGGCTGTCCATGACAGAAAAAACCGTGGTAGAAGCAAGGGCGAGGAAAATATCGGGGAGTTCCCGATTACGGTGGGTGGTCGGGGCCCGAGCGATGCACGTTTCTCTCGTACACGTACGCGTGTGGGTGTGAGGCGTTGGGCTCTAACTGAACCGGAGCGAGGCGTTTGCCTACTGAACCCGAGAGATTGCACTGCAGGTTACGCGTTACTGAATCCGAGCGATCGATCCATCTGGCTGTTAACTAAACCCGTTCGAGCGATTCCTTCACTACTGCTGCTAACTGAAGTCGATCGAACCTACTGCCTCCTTCCCTTGATGAACAATGAGTGTTGTTGGGGGGGCTTGGATGAACAGGACCCCGTGGTAGTAGAGGCCGTTGCCGCTGGATGAACAGGACCCCGATTGATCGAGCCGGTTGGGGGTGGATGAACAGGACCCCGTAGAGGGCTAGATGAACAGGACCCCGTCAAGGGTTGGTTGAACAGTAGCCGGTGGAGGGCTGGATGAACAGTAGCCCATGGAGGGGTGGTTGAACAAGACCTCATGGAGAGGGCTGGTTGAACAGTAGCCGGTGGAGGAGCGGTGGAGGCTGGATGAACATGAGCCCGTGGATGAACAGTCGCAGGTGGAGGCTGGAAGAGGTCGATGCTGGATGAATAGTAGCCCGTGGAGGCTGGAGGAGGTCGATGGTGGAGATGAACAGTAGCCTGTGGATTCCCGTTTAGCGGTATGCCACATCCCTCTCGATGAACAGGACCCCGGTTTTGACTGTAGCGCTCCAACACAAGTCTGTTTCCTCCGTTTTGTGGGACGCCACACCCCTCCCGATCAACAGGACCCCGTTTTGACCGTAGGAGGTCCAAGAGAAGTCTGTTTCCTATGTTATGCGGTACGCCACACCCCACCCGGTGAACAGGATCCCATTTCGACCATAGGTGGTCTAACACAAGGCTGTTTCCTCCGTTCTACAGTACGCCAGGCCTCGTTTCGATCGGCTGTTCCATCCAAGTCGGTTGGCTACCGATGAAGACGACGCTTTTCGTTCCGACCCGGCCGGTTGTTTGCCGATGAACACGACGACACATTCCATTGCGACCCAGCCGGTTGGCTGCCGATGAACAGGATGTCGTCGCTGCCTCTCCATGTACACGAGCCCTGGCCGTACATATGCGCGAGTAGGCGTTCGAGACCCCGCCAGTATGTAAGTATGTGGCCGTATTTACTTTCTTGCACCCTGGCTGTACGTACGTGTATATGCTACGTGTGCGCCTCTACTACGACACGTGCCCTTCCTTACTCGGCCATGGTTCATCGCTGCAGCCTGCAGATAGACCGATCGACCAGTATGTACGTACACGTTCGCGACCAGAATGACAACGCTACGTATGCTTCGACCAGGTGGGTCCCGACTGTTAGGGAGGATATGGAGGCACTTCCATGTGTGCGAAGATGTAGCTGGTGGGTCCCAACAGTCAGGAGGGAAACATTTTTTTCACGAAATACGGTGGCCTGTCCGGTGGGTCCCTACTGACAGGTGGAGGAATCATTATCTTCCATGTAATAAGGAGGCACTTCCTTGCTGCGGATGTGGACCCAGCTGTCAGCCTCTCCATGTACAGTACTCTTCCGATGGAAGTCGTTCCTTGACCACGTCGCGCCGAGAGAACCAAGGCGGTGGACGACGGTGACGCAGAGTTAGGGAAGACGCGGCAGTGGATGCCCACGCAGATAGGAGTATGAGGGTTCACTGCTTCGACTGCAGTGTGAGGCTACCGTCGCCGTATGGCCTGGCTAGCGGTGGGAGTAGTAGGGGGCGGTGAGGCCTCCACGGCAGCACAACTGGCCACGGGAGGCAGGAGCAGGCGACATGACCGACGCTGGTTTGGGCGGCTGGAGCAAGAAGACAAAAGGTTGATGAAGCACTACTGCTGTTGGATGGACATCGTATGGTCACTAGAGCTAGAATCGTTCATATTGACTAAGTTGAAAAAGCCCTTCGTCCCCGTCAACTTAGTAGGCCCACAAGTCAACCTCCCACTATGGTGGGTCCCAGCTAGCAGGGGGAGTATTCATTTTTTTGTTGACCATGTCGCACCGAGCGCATCCAAGTGGTGGACGAGGGCGAGGCCCCGGACAGCAACGAGCCGGAGATGGGAAGACGCGGGAGTGGAGTCGCAGATGGAGAGGTGTACGAGGGTTAACTGGTTCTGGTGCGGCATGGTTCGGAAGTCGATGGAGAAGAACAGGACGTGTGGAGGGGTGGAGGGATGGCCTGGCCGGTGGTGGGGTAGCGCTTCACAGCGAAGCGTGCTAAGTAGAGCTGCTAGCAGCAGGTGGCGGGAGCAGGTGGTCCCGACGGTGCTGGAGGAAGAAGATGAGAGATTGAAGATGGATGCCGGTCGCTGGATGTAAATCCAACGGCTAATGATGTCAGAATTATTTGTTGACTAAGTTGACAACGACTTGCGTTGGCTTCGACCTATTGGCCCACATTTCATCCTCCAAAAATGTGGCACATATTCAACCCATTTTTTCAGAATTACAGTCCATTTAATCTTTTTTTAGAATTACAGTCCATTTGCTGGGCTGGGTAAAAAAATAATGTAGCGTCCATGCGGCCCATTTTTTTAAAACTATAGCCCATTTTCACTTTCTCGAAATACATGAATTTGCTGGGATGGCTGAACAAATAATATAGTGTCCGTGCGGCCCATTTATTTTTTTCCTAAAAATTACAGGCCATTTGCACTTTCTCGAAATACACGATTTTGTTGGGCTGGTTCTAATTATAATGTTGGGTTGGGCGCAACAATGTTATCAAAAAATAAACAGGGGCTGATCATTTTGTTATAAATATATTTAAATAATAAGTGACTTATTATTTCATTGGTCCTTAAATCCTACCAAGTTTTTGTACACAATCACGAGGATCTTCGTTGCCTTAATGTGAAAAAATCCAGGATTTTATTGTTAAGAAATTATTTTTATAAGTTAGTAAGATGTGGGATATTGTTTTCTTATATATGTAATTATCTGCTAAATATATGATGAAAATAACAGTAATATATAATAACATATAAAATAATTTAAATATATATAATATAGTTAGAAGGGAAACATAAGTTGGACCTCATGTTCCTATTCTTATATAGAAAAATAGAACAGACCTCTGCGTTTTCTTCAAAAAAATACATAAGTTGGGTTGTGATATGTCTCCAGCATATCTATAATTTTTGATTGTTCCATGCTATTATATTATCCATGTAGGATGTTTTATATGTATTTATATGCTATTTTATATGATTTTTTGGACTAACCTATTAACCTAGAGCCCAGCGCCAGTTTCTGTTTTTTTCCTTGTTTTTGACTATCGTAGAAAAGGAATACCAAACGGAGTCCAATTGACGTGCCAATTTTTGATGATTTTTATGGACCAAAAGAAGCCCCTGGAGTAAAAGAGTTGGGCCACAAGAGTCTCGGGCCGTCCACGAGGGTGGGGGGCGCGCCCTACCCCCTAGGGGCGTCCCCCTATCTCGTGGACGACTCGGAGACCCCCTGACATGAGACCTACGCCAAAAATTCCTATAAATACAGAAACCTCCAGAAAATAACCTAGATAGGGGGTTCTGCCGCCGCAAGCCTCTGTAGCCACCAAAACCCAATCGGGACCCTATTTCGGCACCCTGCCGGAGGGGGATCCCTCACCGGTGGCCACCTTCATCATCCCGGCATTCTCCATGACAAGGAGGTAGTAGTTCACCCTCGGGGCTGAGGGTATGTACCAGTAGCTATGTGTTTGATCTCTCTCTCTCTCTCTCTCTCTCTCGTGTTCTTTATTGGCACGATCTTGATGTACCGCAAGCTTTGCTATTATAGTGGGATCTTATGATGTTTCTCCCCCTCTACTCTCTTGTAATGGATTGAGTTTTCCCTTTGAAGTTATCTTATCGGATTGAGTCTTTAAGGATTTGAGAACACTTGATGTATGTCTTGCATGTGCTTATCTATGGTGACAATGGGATATTCACGTGATCCACTTGATGTATGTTTTAGTGATCAACTTGCGAGTTCCGTAACCTCGTGAACTTATGCATAGGGGTTGGCACACGTTTTCGTCTTGATTCTCCGGTAGAAACTTTGGGGCACTATTTGAAGTTCTTTGTGTTGGTTGAATAGATGAATCTGAGATTGTGTGATGCATATCGTATAATCATACCCGCAGATACTTGAGGTGACATTGGAGTATCTAAGTGACATTAGGGTTTTGGTTGATTTGTGTCTTAATTAACGTGTTATTCTAGTATGAACTCTAGGATAGATCGAACGGAAAGAATAGCTTCGTGTTATTTTACTACGGACTCTTGAATAGATCGATCAAAAAGAATAACTTTGAGGTGTTTTCGTACCCTACAATAATCTCTTCGTTTGTTCTCCGCTATTAGTGACTTTGGAGTGACTCTTTGTTTCATGTTGAGGGATAGTTATATGATCCAATTATGTTATTATATTTGAGAGAACTTGCACTAGTGAAAGTATGAACCCTATGCCTTGTTTCAACGCATTGCAATATCGTTTTTGCTCACTTTTATCATTAGTTACCTTGCTGTTTTTATATTTTCAGATTACAAAAACCTATATCTACCATCCATATTGCACTTGTATCACCATCTCTTCGCCGAACTAGTGCACCTATACAATTTACCATTGTGTTGGGTGTGTTGGGGACACAAGAGACTCTTTGCTATTTAGTTGCAGGGTTGTTTGAGAGAGACCATCTTCATCCTACGCCTCCCACGGATTGATAAACCTTAGGTCATCCACTTGAGGGAAATTTGCTACTGTCCTACAAACCTCTGCACTTGGAGGCCCAACAACGTCTACAAGAAGAAGGTTGTGTAGTAGACATCAAGCAATTTCTTGCGCCGTTGCCTGGGAGGTGAGTGCTTGAAGGTATATCTTTAGATATTGCAATCAAATCTTTTAGTTTCTTATTTTATCACTAATTTAGTTTATAAAAGAAAACTACAAAAAAAATGGAATTGAGGGTGCCTCATATGGTTCATCTTTTTAATATCTTTCGTGAAAATGATGGAAAGGAAAATTGTGCCCAAGTGCTAGAAGAAGAATGCATTAAAATGTTTGGCACTAAATCTTCAAATGATGAGCATGATTTCAATGTTGTTAGTACAAACTCTTTGAATATCCACAGTACTAATGATGATTGCACTAGTCATGATGAAAATATCTCATATAAGCATGTCAATTTTTGTGGAGTGCATAGAGTTCGCAAGTACACACCAAATAGGGAAGATGGATTTTGCAAGAGTCATAAGTATTTAGAAAATAAATGGTTGCAAGAAAGGCTAGATGTTTGTGATAAAAATTTAAAATTTCTTTGCCATCCTTGTGAACTTTGCAATGAACGTGATCATTTAAATCTCCAATGAAAATTTTTTCATGATCGAATCGTATCCAAAAATTGTGATCACTTGATTCCCTTGCACATCATAATGAACTTAGTTTGCTTGTGGGTTATGAAGAAATGAAACGTATAACTAAGGATCTTCCAGAATTTGTCCTTGATAAAGTTCTTGATTTTGATCTAGAGGAAATTTATATGTATTGTGCGGTGAATTGCATTGAAAATCCTTATATTGCCAATTACATAAAGACAAGAAAACAAATAGAAGATGAAGAGAATACTAATGAAAGGGAAGAGACTTCCCAATATCCTCCTATTATTTCTTATGATGAATCAGGTAACGAGGAGGAGCCTTCTATTCAACCAATCTCATTAATAAGGAGCTCCAAAAAGAGGATTAAACCCACACATAATGTGAAGAAGAGAAAGAAAAGATGGAGACGCAAAGGTAAAAAGGTATCCCTCCTAAATGATGTTGCTCCTATTACTCATTGTGATGATGATAGTTGCTATGCTATTGGTGTTATCCATACGATTAATGATGAGAGTGATTATGCTTATGATATGAAAAGGTCAAGCTTGGGGATGCTATGTTTGATGAGAATGACATGTTTGAGAATTTGTTTGCTGCAATTAATGTTTATCCCAAGCTTGGGGATGCTATGTTTTATGAACATGATATTTTTAACCTCCCAAGTTTTGATATGCAAATTTATTATGATGATAGCATGCCTCCTATTTATGATGATTATATTGATGAAAATGGGTTTGGAAGAGTGTCAACTTTAGGAAGTAATGATCCCACTATTTTGGAGGGTGTTGAATCTTATTGTAACAATTATGAAAGTGGATTTGGAGAGTTCATGACTTTATTTAGTAATTATTCCACTATCTTGGAAGAGGTTTCAATTCATTATGATGAGAACAAAGTTGCTACTTATCATGATTATTGTGATGACACTTATGCTATAAAAAGTAGTGATGATTATATTTATAAAACTTGTCATGATTATGATTACCCTTTTTCTGAACATTACTCTTTTAATATGGAAACAATTTATAGTATTCGAGTTTCTTATGATACTCCCACTATTCCGAATGAGAAGATTTTGCTTATGTGGAGAGTATTAAATTTTCTATGCTTGTAGATCATGAAAAGAATGCTTTATGTGATGGTTATATTGTCTAATTTATTCACGATGCTACTGAAAATTATTATGAGGGAGGAATATATGCTTGTAGGAATTGCAATAATATCAAGTTTCCTCTCTATGTGTTAAAAGTTTTGAAGTTATGCTTGTTTTGTCTTCCTATGCTAGTTGATTCTTGTTCCCATAATTTGTTTTCTCACAAAATACCTATGCATAGGAATTGGGTTAGGCTTAAATGTGTTAGTCAGATTCTTCATGATGCTCTCTTTATGTTTCAATGTTTCAATTCTTATCTTTTATGTGAGCATCATTGAAATCATCATGCCTAGCTAGAAAGGCATTAAAGAAAAGCGCTTGTTGGGAGACAACCCAATATTTACCCTTACTGTTTTGTGTGTTCACGTGATTATGCTACTGTAGTAATCATGTTTTATAGCTTTTGTTCCAATAAAGTGCCAAGTAGAACCTTTGGGAAGACTTGGGTGAAAGTTAATGTGATCTTGTTGTAAAAAACAGAAACTTTGCGCTCACGAGATTAGCTGTCATTTTTTTTACAGAAGAGCGATTTTAGGTTGATTCTTTTTGCGTAAGATTAATAGACAAATTCGTCATGTCCACCAATTTATTTCAAATTTTTTGGGGTTACAGAAGTATTCGAGAGTTACAGATTACTACAGACTGTTCTGTTTTCGACATATTCTGTTTTCTATGTGTTGTTTGCTTATTTTGATGAATTTATGAGTAGTATCGGAGGATATGAACCATAGAGAAGTTGGAATACAATAGATATTACACCAATATGAATTTAGAATGAGTTCACAACAGTACTAAAAGTGGTAATTTATTTTCTTATACTTACGGAGCTTACGAGTTTTCTGTTGAGTTTTGTGTTGTGAAGTTTTCAAGTTCTGGGTAAAGATTCGATGGATTATGGAATAAGGAGTGGCAAGAGCCTAAGCTTGGGGATTCCCAAGGCAACCCAAGGTAATATTCAAGGAAAAACAAGAGCTTAATCTTGGGGATGCCCCGGATGGCATCCCCTCTTCCGTCTTCGTTCATCGGTAACTTTACTTGGAGCTATATTTCTATTCACCACATGATATGTGTTTTGCTTGGAGCGTCATTTTATTTTCTTGTTTTTCTTGCTGTTTGAATAAAATACCGAGATCTGAAACTCTTAAATGTTAGACAGTCTTCACATAGTTACATAATTATTCAACTACTCATTGACCTTCACTTATATCTTTCGGACTAGTTTGTCGTTTGCTCTAGTGCTTCACTTATATCTTTTTAGAGCACGGTGGTGGTTTATTTTATAGAAATTGTTGATCTCTCATGCTTCACTTATATTATTTTGAGAGTCTTTTACAACAGCATGGTAATTTGCTTTGGCTATAAAATTAGTCCTAATATGATAGGCATCCAAGATGGTATAATAAAAACTTTCATATAGAGTGCATTAAATACTATGAGAAGTTTGATACTTGATAATTGTTTTGAGATATAAAGATGGTGATATTAGAGTCGTGCTAGTTGAGTAATTTTGAAATTGGGAAATACTTGTGTTGAGGTTTGCAAGTCCCATAGCATGCACGTATGGTAACCGTTGTGTGACAAATTTGAAGCATGAGGAGTTCTTTGATTGCCTTCCTTATGAGTGGCGGTCGGGGACGAGCAATGGTCTTTTCCTACCAATCTATCCCCCTAGGAGCATGCGCGTAGTGATTGGTTTTGATGAATTGTAGATTTTTGCAATAAGTATGTGAGTTCCTTATGACTAATGTTGAGTCCATGGATTATACGCACTCTCACCCTTCCATCATTGCTAGCCTCTTCGGTACCATGCATTGCCTTTCACACCTCGGGAGTTGGTGCAAACTTCGCCGGTGCATCCAAACCCCGTGATACGATACACTCTATCACACATAAGCCTCCTTATATCTTCCTCCAAACAGCCACCATACCTACCTATTATGGCATTTCCATAGCCATTCCGAGATATATTGCCATGCAACTTTCCATCGTTCCGTTTATTATGACACGCTTCATCATTGTCATATTGCCTTGCATGATCATGTTGTTGACATCGTATTTGTGGCAAGGCCAACATTCATAATTTTTCAAACATCTCACTCTTGATTCATTGCCCATCCCGGTACACCGCCGGAGGCACTCATACAGAGTCATATTTCGTTCTAGTATCAAGTTGTAATCCTTGAGTTGTAAATAAATAGAAGTGTGATCATCATTATTAGAGCATTGTCCCGTGTGAGGAAATAAAAAAGAAAGAGAAGGCCCAAAAGAGAGAGAGAGAGAGAGAGAGAGAGAGAGAGAGAGAGAAAGGCCAAATAAAAAAGAGAAGGCCCCGAAAAAATGAGAGAAAAATAGAGAAGGGGCCATGTTACTATCCTTTTTTCCACACTTGTGCTTCAAAGTAGCACCACGATCTTCATGATAGAGAGTCTCTTATTTTGTCACTTCCATATACTAGTGGGATTTTTCGTTATAGAACTTGGCTTGTATATTCCAACAATGGGCTTCCTCAAAATGCCCTAGGTCTTCGTGAGCAAGCAAGTTGGATGCACACCCACTTAGTTTCTTTTGTTGAGCTTTCATACATTTATAGCTCTAGTGCATCCGTTGCATGGCAATCCCTACTCCTAGCATTGACATCAATTGATGGGCATCTCCATAGCCCGTTGATTAGCCGTGTCGATGTGAGACTTTCTCCCTTTTTGTCTTCCTCCATCATCATATTTTGTTTCACCTATAGTGCTATGTCCATGGCTCGCGCTCATATATTGCGTGAAAGTTGAAAAAGTTTGAGAATGCTAAAGTATGAAAATATTGCTTGGCTTGTAATCGGGGTTGTGCATCATGGGAGCATTTTGTGTGACGAAAATGAAGCATGGCCAAACTATATGATTTTGTAGGGATGAGCTTTCTTTGGCTATGTTATTTTGAGAAGACATAATTGCTTGGTTAGTATGCTTGAAGTAGTATTATTTTCATGCCAATATTAAACTTTTGTCTTGAATCTTTTGGACCTGAACATTCATGCCACAATAAAGAAAATTGCATTGATAAATGTGCTAGGTAGCATTCCACATCAAATTTTTTGTTTTTATCATTTACCTACTTGAGGACGAGTAGGAATTAAGCTTGGGGATGCTTGATACATCTCCAACGTGTCTATAATTTTTTATTGTTCCGTGCTATTATATTATCCATCTAGGATGTTTTATATGCATTTATATGCTATTTTATATGATTTTTGGGACTAACCTATTAACCTAGAGCCCAGTGCCAGTTTCTATTTTTTTCCTTGTTTTTGAGTATCGTATAAAAGCAATACCAAATAGAGTCCAATTGACGTGCCAAATTTTTATGATTTTAATGGACCAAAAGAAGTCCCCGGAGTAAAAGAGTTGGGCCAGAGAAGTCCCAGGCTGTCCACGAGGGTGGGGGGCGTGCCCTACCCCCTGGCGTGTCCCCCTATCTCGTGGACGACTCAGAGACCCCCCCTGACGTGAGACCTACACCAAAAATTCCTATAAATACCGAAACCTCCAGAAAATAACCTAGATCGGGAGTTCCGCCGCCGCAAGCCTCTGTAGCCACCAAAAACCAATCGGGACCCTATTCCGGCACCCTGCCGGAGGGGGGATCCCTCACCGGTGGCCATCTTCATCATCCCGGCGTTCTCCATGATGAGGAGGGAGTAGTTCACCCTCGGGACTGAGGGTATGTACAAGTAGCTATGTGTTTGATCTCTCTCTCTCTCTCGTGTTCTTGATTTGGCATGATCTTGATGTACCGCGAGCTTTGCTATTATAGTTGGATCTTATGATGTTTCTCCCCTCTACTCTCTTGTAATGGATTGAGTTTTCCCTTTGAAGTTATCTTATCGGATTGAGTGTTTAAGGATTTGAGAACACTTGATGTATGTCTTGCATGTGCTTATCTGTGGTGACAATGAGATATTCACGTGATCCACTTGATGTATGTTCTGGTGATCAACTTGCGAGTTCCGTAACCTCGTGAACTTATGCATAGGGGTTGGCACACGTTTTCATCTTGATTCTCCGGTAGAAACTTTGGGGCACTCTTTGAAGTTCTTTGTGTTGGTTGAATAGATGAATCTGATATTGTGTGATGCATATCGTATAATTATACCCGCGGATACTTGAGGTGACATTGGAGTATCTAGGTGACATTAGGGTTTTGGTTGATTTGTGTCTTAAGGTGTTATTCTAGTATGAACTCTAGGATAGATCAAATGGAAAGAATAGCTTCATGTTATTTTACTAAGGACTCTTCAATAGATCGATCAGAAAGAATAACTTTGAGGTGGTTTCGTACCCTACAATAATCTCTTCGTTTGTTCTCCGCTATTAGTGACTTTGGAGTGACTCTTTGTTGCATGTTGAGGGATAGTTATATGGTCCAATTATGTTATTATTGTTGAGAGAACTTGCACTAATGAAAGTATGAACCCTAGGCCTTGTTTCAACGCATTGCAATACCGTTTTCGCTCACTTTTATCATTAGTTACCTTGCTGTTTTTATATTTTTAGATTACAAAAACCTATATCTACCATCCATATTGCACTTGTATCACCATCTCTTCGCCGAAATAGTGCACCTATAAAATTTACCATTGTATTGGGTGTGTTGGGGACACAAGAGACACTTTGCTATTTGGTTGCAGGGTTGTTTGAGAGAGACCATCTTCATCCTACGCCTCCCACGGATTGATAAACCTTAGGTCATCCACTTGAGGGAAATTTGCTACTGTCCTACAAACCTCTGCACTTGGAGGCCCAACAACGTCTACAAGAAGAAGGTTGTGTAGTAGACATTAGGTTGCCGATGTTTCAGGAGAAATAAAACCTCGGATGGGAGGTCCATAGGCCGGTCGATACATGACCACCCTCAAGAAAATACAAACCGGCATGTCGTGGGCTGCGCATGTCAAAAAAGAAAGCCTAGACGGGCAGCCCACAACCCAGCCAGTACTTGCTGGCCCACTGATAATAAATGATACCTGCCAGCTCCCTGGCTTCGTTGTAAATTTTTGTTCTTTAGTAACTACGTTGAAGCACCTAAAAAAATGTAACTATGTTGACAAACCCGTGGGCCCCAAAGTGAGTATAGCATTAGGAGGAAGTATTTTTTCAATGAGGCACTTGCTTGCGTACAACCATAGACCTGGTGGGTCCCGACTGTCCGCCTCTCCATGTACGGTCCTATCTAGATTCCTCTCATTTCTTCAGCATGTTCACAATGGCAGACAGCGGCGCCGCGGCGAGCGCACAAAGGCGCAGGACGAGATCGAACCACCCGAGGCAAAGGCTTTATTTTCGCCAAACCATCGAACTAGCCCAAAGGGCCAAGTGATGAAAGACTCGACCGCTATTTCGCCCGGGTTCGATTCCACCTAATGCAGGGAAAATATCTCCAAATTTTTTGCCTCCTCCATTATTGCCATGTGGGTCTCCATTTTTATCTACGCACACCACGTCCAACACTTACCAAAACTTTGTCCCTCGTTTTCTCTGTTTTTCGCACACTCGACATTGTGTGGGCATTTTGAAAATAGCATATCTTTTTGACTGTGCATCATATGAAGATGTGCTATGCATGAATGTTGATCACCATGATGTTAACTCACTGGTAGTTCCATTTTCAACCATGAATAAAACTTCCAACATGATGTTACCCCTGTTTGAAAAGGGCGTGTTAATATAAATGCTCTGCCTCTGAAACTTGCAGTTTTTTATCTGAAACTGAACTTGCAGTTTCTTATCTGAAACTGAAACTTGCAGTTTCTTCTCTGAGAATCACATTGTCTGCACTTTTATACTCCTATGAAACTACATTTTTTAAGTGCTAAATATAGATCTATAGAATTCATAAAATACTCCATATGCTCAATACTACAAATCTGAAATTCAAAAGACATTCATATACTCTCAAAAAACACAACACCTAACACAATTCACAACTTGCAAATACTCACAACCCTAAGATCCTCCTGACAATTCACAACCTGCCCAACTATTGGGCTAGGGGGCAGTCCCCTCCTACTCCTCGGCAGCAGACAGCCGCCCCGTGAGACGATGTGAACGGCGAGGGAGAGGATGGAGGGGAAGCGTCGTTGGGCCAACTGCTTTTCTCCTCTTGCAGTTGAGTTCGGTCGACGAAGACTCCATCGGCTTGCTCTGGCACGGCACCGTGTAGATGCTCGATCCTTCAATCTCTGGTGGATGCTCCATATGGGATCGATACGCCACCACTGCTGCCTCAGGATCGGATTCAGTGAATCGGTTTGCTCCATGGCCCAGAGGAGCAGCTATATGTACTCCGGCGCGACTCCCTTCGGGAGTATCGCCGCCTTTTTGCTCTGTTGCAGATATTTGGCCATGGATGTCGCCGTCGCCGCTAGTTGGTTCTTGTTGTCAAACCAAAACTGTATCTCCAACATCCTAGCTAGCTTCAGAGGGTCGCCGTCTGCGATCCTCACGTATTGGTTGTACTCCTCCATCGATCTACTTCTCCACAGCACCTTCACTCGCCGGCAGTGGTTTTTGAATGGAAGAGGAGAGGAGCGGCGCTAGTTTTCGATTAGAACAGGAGAGGAGCAGCGCTGGTTTTGGATTGGAATAGGAGAGGAGGGGCGGTGGTTTTGAAATGGAAGAGGAGAGGAGCGGTGCTGGATTTAGATTGGAACAGGAGAGGAGCGGCGGTGGTTTAAGAGGAGAGGAGCGGTGCTAATCTTGGAAGTATTTTGTTTTTGTTTTGTGTATTTTGGGTCAAAGTTTGACCATGTACTGTATTTGACAAGCAAATTGTGAATGCATGTCACCAAAAATTGTATAGTTTGGTTCGTATCTGAATGTAATTTCAAATTATATTATTCTTGCAACGTATAACATATATTTTATTTATGAAAATCATGGTCAATTATGACCCAGAATAAAAGGGATACTTGATTTTGATTTTGATCCAGTCACAGCTTGCCAGCCCTCTCGTCCAATCCTAAATCTCTGCTGCACGCTCCTCTCCCTCTTCTCCATTGCAAAACCACCTCCTCTCCTCTCCATCATCTCCATTCCAAAACCACCGTCTCGCCTCTCCCTCTTCTCCATTACAAAACCACCCCCTCTCCTCTCCATCTTCTCCATTGAAAACCACCGTCTTGCCTCTCCCTCTTCTCTATTGCAAGACCATCGTCTCTCCTCCCATCTTCGAAAGCTAGCATCGGACCTCTCAGAAGGACATCTATGGAGAGGATGCAGCAGCGAATCGGGCAGACCAAGCAATGTTAGCCAGGTTGAAAGAGATCCTTACTTGGTTTGACAATGAGTGGGAGATTTCAAGGACGGTGGGGGCCATGTGGCAATGTATGTGAAAGAGCGAGACGACGGCGATGTACTCCTCGGTGACAGCTACGCCGCAGTCCTTCAAGTTCATCGAGTATCTCCTCTAGGCGATGGAGCAAACAGATTCTACCGAGGCGAAAGTCAGGCGTTGGTGGTGGGCGTATAGGTCGAAGGTCGAGCATCCACAGGATAACGAATCGATCAAGTACGGTGTGCCGTTCGTGAGGGTGCAGAGCTAGCTGGAGCCACATGAGTATTCGTTCTCCCACCGCAAGAGGATGCCAGATGGCGCAATGTCGCTTCCCCGCCGTTCTCCACGGTTCCCTCGACGCTTGCCTTGATTCAATGGCGGCGGTAGGGTTTAAGGTAATCTTTGCACTAACCTAATCTTCCATCTGGTCATGCTTACAATCAGTGTGACTACTAATGAAAATCATGCTTACAATCAGTCTCCGAGTATGACGCCAATCACCCTAAAATATCTCTGGACCTTCAAGTCGAAGTTGTGACACTGTGTACAAATAAAGAAAAATAGATAGGTGCTTCTTTCAGAAAAGAGTACTCCCTAGAAAACTGCCAATATAAGCTACTAGTATTTGGTTAGAGGATTTGCCGCTAAGAAAGATCCGTCCACAGATAGCGCCACACATCCCACTGTGGTGGTGGATGCCAATGCGTGCATGGAGCATGGTAGGTGTCGGTAATTTTTACTTGGCACACCTCACACTCTGCATATATGCCGGTTCGATCTGTACATTTGTGCAGTTCCACCAAAATGCAGCTGAATAACCTGTTTGTGCAGATAATGAAAAAGCATGATTACATTATAGTGGCACTAGTTGATGAAAAATACACTAATAAATAGAAGAATATATTGCGATAGTATCATAGTATGGCATGCTGCAAGGGCGAGATGGGGCCTGCGACGCCTCATATGGTAGGCCTGATACTGGAAATCGACCCAGGTCTCCCTGATACACCTTCAGTCAGTGATAAACATCAGTGTACATCGGTAGTACAAGGAGGGGCCTTGAGACTTTCCAATCTCTATTTCTGTAAAGATCAACTAAAATTAAGCACCCAAGTTTCCAGAAACGCTTAAACATTAACAATGGGACTAGTTGATGAAACATATACTAACAAACAGAAGCACTTTATTTATCTACATTGGATAGAGAGGACACTCGCTCTATTTTAACTGTATTATTACTTCATTTTATCAGTGCCACTAGGGTCGAGCAGGTAGCAAATGAGGTGTACCGTGCGTCGCAAGGATGGAGGCCGGGGGTGCTTTGACTGGGATGCTGAAGCTGGCTCTTTCAGTCCCTATCCCCCCCCTGATGTTTCTGTGGTAGCATTCGGGTTGTAATCCGAACTTGGTTGAGCTGGTGCTGCGTCCCCCTACCTGCCTAGCTTACGTGGTGAACTTGTCTCCTGCTAGTACTCAATCCATTCTAGTAGTAGTTGCATAACTGCCTGTTTACACTGAGATGTTGTCGGATAATGGTTCTCTATGGTTGGGTTTATTTAATGAAAGTGGAGGAAACCCCCTCTTTTGATATATAAAAAAACAGTGGCACTAGCGGTGCCAAAACATTGCCTCAAATTAAATAGTGCCACTAGATTAAGGTGCAAAATAATAACATTACTGCTTTATCATGGCAGTGCCAAAACAGTAGCACAAGAGCAGACTAAACATGCAGGATCTTTGGCAAACGGTCGGGCCAAAAAGGAACATACTTCATGATGGGAACCATATCTACAGTCAACACCATCGTAGAAGGGATTACACCAGTCACCAACATGGATGATTCAATTCATGGGACCTTTTGGTGCAGTTCACCTAAAGTGAAGAAATGTCCCATGAGCTAGCAGCTTTTTCTTCATTTTTTTAAGAAAAGGGCTCCAGCCCCGGTTCTATTTCCATTAGAAACCGAAACCCACATAGCTTCTTCTTCATTAGTTGCAATAAATTAAGCAACATCAAGGTTGGTTGTGAAGCTCGTGGAATATTCAAATATAATTTGGATATCGTTTGTGCAGTTCAACTAAGATCAAGCGTGAAATGTATATCTCTGTTTGCACAAAAAGGTGGAAAGGAGGGTGACTAACAAGTGATGAAAACCTCTCGCACAGGAAAAAATGGCTCTCTCACCCCCACCCCGGCGATCTCCACCCCCCTCCGGTGATCTCCTCCACTAGCCACCAAATTCTAGTTTCTCTCCACTAGATCTCTCCGGCGTCTCGAGATCTACACGTTCATACCCATCTCCTATGGGTTCCAATGATGGTTCCACCCTTGGCTTGGATTTCTCCAAGGGTTTGGCTTTCGCGGATAGGGTTTTTTAATCTACAGGCTTTTCGGTGCACCCCATGGAGGACTCGTATATCTTCACCATGGTGGTATCCTTTGGACGTCATAATTTTCGTTTGAATGAAGATTCGGTGGCAGCGGCTCTAGAGGCGGCCATTGGCGGCTCGGGTATTGATCTCATGGTTTTCTTGATCAAGGACAAGGTATTTGGTTTCCAAGTCTCTTGCAAGGCAGTAGCCATGATCATTCTTAGTCTTAGATCTTTTGCTTGTGATCATTTCAAATGTTACTTTCATCTTTGGAGCAACGGTGGTCCTAATTGGAGTCGTGAGTTTAAGATCTGGAAGTTAGAATGTGATGCTGAGTGGATCCTTGTTAGTCCCTCTAAAAGATGTGTTACTCTTGGGGTTTTAGCCATGCATTCTAAGCCATCCAAATCTTCGATAAAATCCGCTAGATCAGTTGGCAAGAAATTATCATTTGCAGTCTTTCAAAATTATGTTGCTTGTTGGGGTTATCGTTATCCGGCTACGGAAAATTGCATTCAAAAAACTGAAGATGCGAGTTATTCGATTCCTCCCCATGAGAGGGTTGTCATCCGTCCTGCTTTGCCGGCGAACCTACAGTGGACGTCGGGGAGGCCATCCATCTCATTTGGTATGGTTCAATATCTCCTGCCTTCGGCTGTTCGAACGCCACCGATCTCGGGCGGGAATTCGGGTTCTTTGAATGTGGACGTGCCAAGCCATGCTGGGCCAACTTGTGGACGTGCCAAGCCATGCTGGGCCAACTTATGCACGTGCCATGGGCCTTGGTCAGCACACCTCTTCTGCAAGTTCGGACCGGGCTGAGCCGGAGTCCTCTGGGGAGCTTTTGGATATTCCCTCTTCTCAGCAAGCCAAGGAGGATTTTGATACTTTAATTTTTTATATGGTTGAGGATATTCTTGATGGGGAACGTTGCAGAAAATTAAATTTTTTCCTACGGTTTCACCAAGATGCATCTATGAGTTCATCTAAGCAACGAGTCATGGGAGAGAGATTGCATCTACATACCACTTGTAGATAGCGTGCGGAAGCGTTCACTAGAACGTGGATGATGGAGTCGTACTCGCCGTGATCCAATTCACCGATGACCGAGTGCCGAACGGACGGCACCTCCGCGTTCAACACACGTACGGAGTGGATGACGTCTCCTCCTTCTTGATCCAGCAAGGGGAAAGGAGAGGTTGAGGAAGATGGCTCCAGCAGCAGCACGACGGCGTGGTGTTGGTGGAGAAGCAGCACTCCGGCAGGGCTTCGCCAAGCACGTGACGGAGGAGGAGAGGTGTAGCAGGGGAGAGGGAGGCGCCAATGCACAGGGTGCGGCTGCCCTCCCCCTTGCCCTCCTTTATATAGGCCCCCAGGGGGGGGGGCGCCGGCCCTGGGAGATCCAATCTCCCAAGGGGGCGGCGACCAGGGGGGTGGAGTGCCCCCCAAGGCATGTGGTGCGCCCCCCCCCCACCCTAGGGTTACAACCCTAGGCGCGGAGGGTGGGCCTAGGGGGGCGCACCAGCCCACTATGGGCTGGTTCCCCTCCCACTTCAGCCCATAGGGCCCTCCGGGATGGGTGGCCCCACCCGGTGGACCCCCGGGACCCTTCCGGTGGTCCCGGTACAACATCGGGTGACCCCGAAACTTTCCTGATGGCCGAAATACCACTTCCTATATATAATTCTTTACCTCCGGACCATTACGAAACTCCTTGTGACGTCCGGGATCTCATCCGGGACTCCGAACAACATTCGGTATACTGCATACTCATATTCATACAACCCTAAGCGCCACCGAACCTTAAGTGCAGACCCTACGGGTTCGGGAGACACGTAGACATGACCGAGACGGCTCTCGGGCAATAACCAACAGCGGGATCTGGATACCCATGTTGGCTCCCACATGCTCCTCGATGATCTCATCGGATGAACCACGATGTCGAGGATTCAAACAACCCCGTATACAATTCCCTTTGTCAATCGGTATGTTACTTGCCGAGATTCGATCGTCGGTATCCCAATACCTCGTTC
Organism: Aegilops bicornis; assembly: GCA_021605145.1. Classification (NCBI taxonomy): domain Eukaryota; kingdom Viridiplantae; phylum Streptophyta; class Magnoliopsida; order Poales; family Poaceae; genus Aegilops; species Aegilops bicornis. Next base: position 491,584,792 of record CM038674.1, read on the forward strand.
AATCTCGTTACCGCAAGTCACTTTACTCAGATCTTGTAATGCATGATCCCGTGACGGACACTTGGTCACTTTGAGCTCATTATGATGATGCACTACCGAGTGGGCCCATGATACCTCTCCGTAACACGGAGTGACAAATCCCAGCCTCGATCCGTGTCAACCCAATGACACTTTCAGAGATACCTGTAGTGTACCTTTATAGTCACCCGATTACGTTGTGGACGCTTTGGTACACCCACAACACTCCTACGGTATCCGGGAGTTACACGATCTCATGGTCTAAGGAAAAGATACTTGACATTGGAAAAGCTCTAGCAAAACAAACTACACGATCTTGTGCTATGCTTAGGATTGGGTCTTGTCCATCACATCATTCTCCTAATGATGTGATCCCGTTATCAACGACATCCAATGTCCATAGTCAGAAACCATGACTATCTATTGATCAACGAGCTAGTCAACTAGAGGCTCACTAGGGACATATTGTGGTCTATGTATTCACACGTGTATTACGATTTCCGGATAATACAATTATAGCATGAATAAAAGACAATTATCATGAACAAGGAAATATAATAATAATCCTTTTATTATTGCCTCTAGGGCATATTTCCAACAGTCTCCCACTTGCACTAGAGTCAATAATCTAGTTACATTGTGATGAATCGAACACCCATAGAGTTTGGTGTTGATCATGTTTTGCCCGCGGAAGAGGTTTAGTCAACGGATTTGCGACATTCAGATCCGTATGCACTTTGCAAATTTCTATGTCTCCATCTTGAACATTTTCACGGATGGAGTTGAAGCGACGCTTGATGTGCCTGGTCTTCTTGTGAAACCTGGGCTCCTTGGCAAGTGCAATAGCTCGGTGTTGTCACGGAAGAGTTTGATCGGCCCCGACGCATTGGGTATGACTCCTAGGTCGGTGATGAACTCCTTCACCCAAATTGCTTCATGCGCTGCCTCCGAGGCTGCCATGTACTCCGCTTCACATGTAGATCCCGCCACGACGCTCGCTTTGTACCGCACCAGCTTCTGCTCCACCATTCAACATATACATTATCCGGTTTGTGACTTAGAGTCATCCAGATCTGTGTCGAAGCTAGCATCGGCGTAACCCTTTACTGACGAGCTCTTCGTCACCTCCATAAACGAAACATGTCCTTTGTCCTTTTCGGTACTTCAGGACATTCTTGATCATTGTCGGTGTTCCTTGCGGGATTACTTTGGTACCTTCCTACCAAACTTACGGCAAGGTTTACATCAGTGCAGTACACAGCATGGCATACATAATAGATCCTATGGCTGAGGCATAGGGGATGACGCTCATCTCTTCTTTATCTTTTGCCGTGGTCGGGCATTGAGCTGAGCTCAATCTCACACCTTGGAGTACAGGCAAGAACCCTTTCTTGGACTGATCCATTTTGAACTTCTTCAAAATCTTATCAAGGTATGTGCTTGGTGAAAGACCTATGAGGCGTCTCGATCTATCTCTATAGATCTTGATGCCTAATATATAAGCAGCTTCTCCAAGGTCCTTCATTGAAAAACTTTTATTCAAGTAGGCCTTAATGCTGTCCAAGAGTTCTATATCATTTCCCATCAAAAGTATGTCATCTACATATAATATGAGAAATGCTCTGAGCTCCCACTCAATTTCTTGTAAACGCAGCTTCTCCATAAGTCTCAAGATAAACCCAAACGCTTTGATCATCTCATCAAAGCGAATGTTCCAACTCCGAGATGCTTGCACCAGCCCATAAATGGATCGCTGGAGCTTGCATACCGTGTTAGCATTCTTAGGGTCGATAAAACCTTCGGGCTGCATCATATACAGCTCTTCCTTAAGATAACCGTTAAGGAACGCTGTTTTGACGTCCATCTGCCATATCTCATAATCATAGTATGCGGCAATTGCTAACATGATTCGGACGGACTTAAGCTTCGCTACGGGAGAGAAAGTCTCATCGTACTCAATCCCTTGAACTTGCCGATAACCCTTAGCGACAAGTCGAGCTTTATAGATGGTGACATTACCTTCCGCGTCTGTCTTCTTCTTAAAGATCCATTTATTTTCTATCGCTCGTCGATCATCGGGCAAGTCTGTCAAAGTCCATACTTTGTTTTCATACATGGATCCTATCTCAGATTGCATGGCTTCAAGCCATTTGTTGGAATCTGGGCCCGCCATCGCTTCTTCATAGTTCGAAGGTTCACCGTTGTCTAACAACATGATCTCCGGTGACAGGTTGCCGTACCACTCTGGTGGGAACGTGTCCTAGTGGACCTAAGAAGTTCAAGAGCAACTTGATCCGAAGTACCTTGATCATCATCATTAATTTCCTCTCCGGTTGGTGTAGGCACCACAGAACATTTTCTGAGCTGCACTACTTTCCGGTTCAAGAGGTAGTACTTCATCGAGTTCTAATTTCCTCCCACTTACTCCTTTCGAGAGAAACTCTTTTCCCGGAAAGGATCCGTTCTTGGCAACAAAGATCTTGCCTTCGGATCTAAGGTAGAAGGTATACCCTATGGTTTCCTTAGGGTATCCTATGAAGACGCATTTTTCCGATTTGGGTTCGAGCTTTTCAGGTTGAAGTTTCTTGACATAAGCATCGCATCCCCAAACTTTTAGAAACGACAGCTTAGGTTTCTTCCCAAAACATAATTCATACGGTGTCGTCTCAACGGATTTAGACGGTGCCCTATTTAAAGTGAATGTAGCTGTCTCTAGAGCGTATCCCCAAAATGATAGCGGTAAATCTGTAAGAGACATCATAGATCACACCATATCCAATAGAGTGCGATTACGACGTTCGGACACACCGTGCTATTTGAGGTGTTCCAGCAGCGTGAGTTGTGAAACGATTCCACATTTCCTCAAGTGTGTACCAAATTCGTGACTTAAATATTCTCCTCCATGATCTGATCGTAAGAACTTTATTTTTCGGTCACGTTGATTCTCTACCTCATTCTGAAATTGCTTGAACTTTTTAAAGGTCTCAGACTTGTGTTTCATCAAGTAGACATACCCATATCTACTCAAGTCATCAGTGAGAGTGAGAACATAATGATATCCTCCGCGAGCCTCAACGCTCATTGGACCGCACACATCGGTATGTATGATTTCTAATAAGTTGGTTGCTCGCTCCATTGTTCCGGAGAATGGAGTCTTGGTCATTTTGCCCATAAGGCATGGTTCGCATGTGTCAAATGATTCATAATCGAGAGACTCTAAATGTCCATCAGAATGGAGCTTCTTCATGCGCTTGACACCAATGTGACCAAAGGCGGCGATTACCACAAGTATGTGGGACTATCGTTATCAACTTTACATCTTTTGGTATTCACACTATGAATATTTGTAATATTACGTTCGAGATTCATTAAGAATAAACCATTGACCATCGGAGCATGACCATAAAACATATCTCTCATATAAATAGAACAACCATTATTCTCGGATTTAAATGAGTAGCTATCTCGCATTAAACGAGATCCTGATACAATGTTCATGCTCAAACTTGGCACCAAATAACAATTATTGAGGTTCATAACTAATCCCGTAGGTAAATGTAGAGGTAGCGTCGACGGGCGATCACATCGACCTTGGAACCATTCCCGACGCGCATCGTCACCTCGCCCTTCGCCAGCCTCCGCTTATTCCGCAGCTCTGCTGTGAGTTACAAATATGAGCAACGACCGGTATGAAATACCCAGGAGTTACTACGATAATCGGTAAGGTACACATCAATTACATGTATATCAAATATACCTTTAATGTTGCCGGCCTTCTTGTCCGCTAAGTATTTTGGGCAGTTCCGCTTCCAGTGGCCCTTCCCTTTGCAATAAAAGCACTCTGTCTCAGGTTTGGGTCCATTCTTTGAATTCTTCCCGGCAACTTGCTTACCGGGCGCGGAAACATCCTTGCCGTCCTTCTTGAAGTTCTTCTTACCCTTGCCCTTTTTAAACTTAGTGGTTTTATTGACCATCAACACTTGATGTTCTTTCTTGATTTCAACCTCTGCTGACTTCAGTATTGAGAATACTTCGGGAATGGTCTTCACCATCCCCTGCATATTGTAGTTCATCACAAAGCTCTTGTAGCTTGGTGGGAGAGATCAAGGATTCTGCCAATGACCGCCTCGTCCAGGAGGTTTATGTCCATTGGACAGGCGGTTGTGCAACCCGGACATTTTGAGTATGTGCTCCTTGTGTAACTATTTTCCTCCATCTTACAACTATAGAACTTGTCGGAGACTTTATATCTCTCGACGGGCATGAGCTTGGAAAACTAGTTTCAGCTCCTCGAACATCTCATATGCTCCGTGTTGCTCAAAACGCTTTTGGAGCCCCGGTTCTAAGTCGTAAAGCATGCCGCACCGAACGAGGGAGTAATCATCAAGACGAGACTGCCAAGCATTCATAATGTCTTGGTTCTTCGACGGGTGCATCACCTAGCGGTCCTTCTAGGACATATTGTTTCCTGGCAGCTATGAGGATGATCCTCGGGTTTGAACCCAGTCCGTATAGTTGCTGCCATCATCTTTCGACTTGGTTTTCTCTAGAACAGCGTTGAAGTTCATGTTGACATGAGCGTTGGCCATTTGATCTACAAGACATATTTGCAAAGGTTTTAGACTAAGTTCATGATAATTAAGTTCAACTAATCAAATTATTTTAATGAACTCCCACTCAGATTAGACATCCTCTAGTCATCTAAGTGTTACACGATCCGAGTCGACTAGGCCGTGTCCGATCATCACGTGAGACGGACTAGTCATCGTCGGTGAACATTCTCATGTTGATCGCATCTTCCATACGACTCGTGTTCAACCTTTCGGTCTCCGTGTTCCGAGGCTATGTCTGTACATGCTAGGCTCGTCAAGTTAACCCTAAGTGTTTTGCATGTGTAAAACTGTCTTACACCCGTTGTATGTGAACGTAAGGATCTATCACACTCGATCATCACGTGGTGCTTCGAAACGACGAACTTTAGCAACGGTGCACAGTTAGGGGAGAACACTTCTTAATATTGTTGTAAGGGATCATCTTATTTACTACCGTTGTTCTAAGTAAACAAGATGCATAAACATAATAAACATCACATGCAATTATATAGTAGTGACATGATATGGCCAATATCATATAGCTCCATTGATCTCCATCTTCGGGCTCCATGATCATCTTGTCACCGGCATGACACCATGATCTCCATCATCATGATCTCCATCATCGTGTCTTCATGAAGTTGTCACGCCAACGACTACTTCTACTTCTATGGCTAACGCGTTTAGCAATAAAGTAAATTAATTTACATGGCGTTCTTTAATGACACGCAGGTCATACAAAATAAAGACAACTCCTATGGCTCCTGCCGGTTGTCATACTCATTGACATGCAAGTCGTGATTCCTATTACAAGAACATGATCTCATACATCACAATATGTCATTCATCATTCATCACAACTTGGCCATATCACATCACATGACAATTGCTGCAAAAACAAGTTAGACGTCCTCTAATTGTTGTTGCATCTTTTACGTGGCTGCAATTGGGTTCTAGCAAGAACGTTTTCTTACCTACGAATAACCACAACGTGATTTTGTAAACTTCTAGTTACCCTTCATAAGGACCCTTTTCATCGAATCCGCTCCAACTAAAGTGGGAGACAGACACCCGCCAGCCACCTTATGCAACTAGTGCATGTCACCGGTGGAACCGGTCTCACGTAAGCGTACGTGTAAGGTTGGTCCGGGCCGCTTCATCCCACAATACCGCTGAAGCAAGATAAGACTAGTTGCGGCAAGCAAGTTGACAAGATCTACGCCCACAACAAAATTGTGTTCTACTAGTGCAATAGAGAACTACGCATAGACCTAGCTCATGATGCCACTTTGGGGAACGTTGCAGAAAATTAATTTTTTTCCTACGGTTTCACCCAGATCCATCTATGAGTTCATCTAAGCAAAGAGTCATGGGAGAGAGATTGCATCTACATACCACTTGTAGATAGCGTGCGGAAGCATTCACTAGAACATGGATGATGGAGTCGTACTCGCCGTGATCCAAATCATCGATGATCGAGTGCCGAACGGATGGCACCTCCGCGTTCAACACACGTACGGAGTAGATGACGTCTCCTCCTTATTGATCCAGCAAGGGGAAAGGAGAGCTTGAGGAACATGGCTCCAAAGAAGCAAAGACGACGGCGTGGTGTTGGTGGAGAAGCAGCACTCCGGCAGGGCTTCGCCAAGCACGTGACGGAGGAGGAGAGGTGTAGCAGGGGAGAGGGAGGCGCCAATGCACAGGGTGCGTCTGCCCTCCCCCTTGCCCTCCTTTATATAGGCCCCCAGGGGGGGCGCCGGCCCTGGGAGATCCAATCTCCCAAGGGGGCGGCGGCCAGGGGGGTGGAGTGCCCCCCAAGGCATGTGGTGCGCCCCCCCACCCTAGGGTTTCAACCCTAGGCGCAGGGGGTGGGCCTAGGGGGCGCACCAGCCCACTATGGGCTGGTTCCCCTCCCACTTCAGCCCATGGGGCCCTCCGGGATGGGTGGCCCCACCCGGTGGACCCCCGGGACCCTTCCGGTGGTCCCGTTACAATACCGGGTGACCCCAAAACTTTCCCGATGGCCGAAATACCACTTCCTATATATAATTATTTACCTCCGGATCATTCTGAAACTCCTCGTGACGTCCGGGATCTCATCCGGGACTCCGAACAACATTCGGTATACTGCATACTCATATTCATACAACCCTAGCGTCACCGAACCTTAAGTGTGTAGACCCTACGGGTTCGGGAGACACGTAGACATGACCTAGACGGCTCTCGGGCAATAAACAACCGCGGGATCTGGATACCCATGTTGGCTCCCACATGCTCCTCGATGATCTCATCGGATGAACCACGATGTCGAGGATTCAAACAACCCCGTATACAATTCCCTTTGTCAATCGGTATGTTACTTGCCCGAGATTCGATCGTCGGTATCCCAATACCTTGTTCAATCTCGTTACCGGCAAGTCACTTTACTCGCATCAGTAATGCATGATCCCGTGACGGACACTTGGTCACTTTGAGCTCATTATGATGATGCACTACCGAGTGGGCCCAGTGATACCTCTCCGTAACACGGAGTGACAAATCCCAGTCTCGATCCGTGTCAACCCAACAGACACTTTAGGAGATATCTGTAGTGTACCTTTATAGTCACCCAGTTACGTTGTGACGTTCGGTACACCCAAAGCACTCCTACGGTATCCGGGAGTTACACGATCTCATGGTCTAAGGAAAAGATACTTGACATTGGAAAAGCTCTAGCAAAACGAACTACACGATCTTGTGCTATGCTTAGGATTGGGTCTTGTCCATCACATCATTCTCCTAATGATGTGATCCCGTTATCAACGACATCCAATGTCCATAGTCGTGAAACCATGACTATCTATTGATCAACGAGCTAGTCAACTAGAGGCTCACTAGGGACATATTGTGGTCTATGTACTCACACGTGTATTACGATTTCCGGATAATACAATTATAGCAAGAATAAAAGACAATTATCATGAACAAGGAAATATAATAATAATACTTTTATTATTTCCTCTAGGGAATATTTCCAACAATTCTTACGTGTCAAAAGTGTTTAAAGAAGGGACATTTTGCGTCTGCCTGCACGTCCAAGCTTTGGTGCATCTCTTGCCTCTGGTCTGGTCACGTTAAGAAAGATTGTAACAGGTTTGCTCGGTTTTGGGGGCTAGTTTGGCAACCCAAACCCGCTAACGTTGCAGCTTCCGAGGCGCGCTGCGGGAGTATCTCTCTGACAACACTTTTACCAAACTTGGACCTCCCTTCCACTTCCGCATTTACATCCTCGTCCAGTTCCATCAGCCCCGGCCCCAAGACTCCATCGACCTCGCCGCCTGAAACCCCTCCTCCGCCGTTGCACTCGCCGTCGTTGGAGGCTGCGTCTCCGGTCCCGATGGCCAACTTCCACCTGGATCATATGATGTATGTTCCTGCTGGCCATCACATCGTCGATGATGGGGAAGATCGTCTCCCAAGAACTTTTGTGACGCCACATACCCCAATAGTGCGCCACCATGAGGAGTTCATGCTTGCTGAGGTAATGCCTATCCCCCAGCCTTATGAGATTGGCGCTGCTAGAGAGGAAGTGGTGCAGTGGCTGCAAGCGCATGGAGTTTTGGTCAGGTCGGCGCAGCCTTGGATTCACTCGGTAGGGCTCTTTGAGCTTTGAGATGCTGCTGTTCGATTCTCATTGCTGCAGCTCCCACCTCAGCCGCTGGGTAATGACCGTTTTGTGCGTTTTATGAAGCATGATGAGGGTGAATCCTTCCGTGGCATCCAGGGTTTTCGTCAGCGGCTACTCATGTTCCTTGGTGTATCATTGGATCTTCGCAATACAGAATGCATCAGAGCTGCTGTGAACACTTTTGGTAAGTTCCATCATTGGGTGAGCGAGGACCCTTACTTGGTTCGATCTCTGGTGTTTGCTTCTTACCCGGAGGATATACTTGTGCCATGTGATGTGGTGTTCATGGATTTTGCGCCTTGGGGAGGTGCTAGGGCTTCTTGGACTGCGCCTTGATACATTCTGGGTGCAAATTTCGCTGAGCAGATGCCACATGACGAAGATTGGATGCCCATCAACGGCAATCCACACCCAGTACCTGGTCTTCCTTTCCCTGAGCTGCCTCCGTTCATTCTGCCTGCTTATCCTGCTTTGGGGTGGAATGCAGTGCCACCTCCCCCTCCTGAGCCTGGGATCAACGAGGTGGCTGATGATAATTGGGGCAATTGGAATGACCACATGGACCCTGAGCCTGCCCAAGACCAGGAGCAAATGGTGGTTGATCTCTTAGCCCAGCCCAGCTCTGCTACTGAGCACCAGGAACCTCCCACTGTTGTTGTTGTGATTGATGATGATCAGCCTGAAGCTCCAGTTCCTCCTTTGAATGTTGATGAGGATGCAGTCAACCACTGGGCCATTGTTGTCTACCAGCCTCCTGCTGTCAGGGATGAAATTGCTTTGCCTGCGGTGCCATTTGGGCCACCTCTGCCTCCTGTTATGGTTTGGAGGAGATCTTTTGAAAGTCTTCTGCAAGCTCCTGTTGTTTTTTCTATTCCCAGGCCAGTTCTGCTGCAGCCTCTGTCGCCAGTGGTTCTATCAAAGAGAAGCTAGGATCTTGCATTCAGTGACTTGGACCTACAACGGCTAACATGGAAGGATCAGGAGACGGCAAGGCCAGTTGCCAGGGCCCTTTTTGTTGATGTGGAACATGTGCAGGTGACCTCTCCTCTGGCTGTGGTGGCTAAAGCTAGAAGGCCACGGGAAACTTTGGCGCCAACTCCAATTGTGGACACTTCGGTTAGGCGTTGCACCAGAAGCTCTGTCCAGTGCGATGGTTTCAAGCCCACCTTCCACGAGCTCGCTCTCCAGCCCAAGAGGAAGAATCCCAGAGCCAAGCCTTTCACGACCCAGATGCCTGATGAGCCTGCTTCAGAAGGAGTCCCTCCAGCGACGCATATCACTCGACTCCAAGAGATTGGGAGAGAGCTGGAAATTGATGCCACTCTCCTTTCTGTGGATGCACTTATGGTGGACCCACCTGCTGCTGTCTCCACCAACTCTGATGATTAGTGTGTCCTTGGCCTGTTGGGTTTGGCAATCCCTTAATTTTGCTTGTTTTATGTTCTTATGCAGCAAATTATATCATGAACTTTGTTATGTCTTAGTGCTGGGTCAGACTGTGATGTGCTCTTTTGGACATGTGGTATTGTGTGCCATGTGGTTTATGGTTATTATTTTGTGCTATAATGAGTAATCTTTATAGAAACTGGAATGTTTTGTGCTAGAATGTAAGAGGTTTGAATTCTGAAGCTAGGCAGAGAGCTGTCAGGCAGAAAATTGAGGAGAGCCAATGTTCTATAGCCTGTTTACAAGAAACTAAGTGCTCTTCCTTTGACTCTAGGTCAATCAAAAGTTTCTTTTCTAAAAGATTTAATTTTTTGCTTGCTCTCCTTCCATGGGAGCTTCTGGTGGTATCTTTGTGGTCTGGAACTCTTTTGTTTTTATTGGCACCTTAATTTAAGTTCAGCAGTTTGTTGTGGTCATTCAGTTTACCTCAAGGCATAACAATGAGAAGTGGACTTTAGTTGTTGTTTATGGCCCTTGTCAGGGTGAAGCCAGGGACAATTTTGTTACTTGGTTATATAACCTGTGTATCCCTCTTGATGAGCACTGGTTGTTGCTTGGTGATTTTAATTTCCTCAGGTCTGTGGATAATATAAACTTACCTGGTGGAGGCATAAATGACATGTTTCTTTTCAATGAGATAATTGGGCACTTGGGCCTTCTTGAGTTACTAATCAAAGGTTGATCCTACACTTGGTCCAATATGCAAGATATCCCACTTCTTGAGCAATTAGATTGGTTCTTCACCTCAGTGGACTGGATTACTGATTATCTTATGACTGAGGTTCTGCCCTTGGCCAGGACTGCATCTGATCATGTCCCTTATTTGGTTTACATCAAGACTACCATCCCAAAGTCAAATCTTTTTAGGTTTGAAAATTACTGGATGGAGCTGGAGGGTTTTATGGACTGTGTAGAATAATCTTGGCAAAAGCCCTCTAGGAAAGTGAACACAACTGCTAGGATTGCAGACAAATTAAAAAATTTGAGAATGTGCCTCAAGAGATGGCAAATGGATGTCTCCATGTTAAAATTATTGATCAGCAAATGTAATCATGTTGTCTTCCTTCTTGATGAGTTGGAGGAGTGGAGGCCCCTGTTTAGGCAGGAGATCAATTTCAGAAGAATTGTTAAGGCTCATTTGGAAAAGCTTATGCACTTATAGTGCTTATATTGGAAAAAGAGATGCACTATCAGGTATATTAAGGTTGGGGGAGAGAACACCAAATTCTTTCATGCCATGGCCACTGAGAGACACAGGAGAAATTCCATAGCTAGTCTTAAGTTACCTGATGGTTCTGTGGTCTCTGATCATTCTCAAATGGCTGGAATTATTTGGAGTTGTTTTAAGAACAGAATGGGCACTTCTAGAGGGATTATGATGGGCTTTGATTTATCTTCACTAATCTCCCCTGTGGCTGGCCTTGAGGTGCTCACTAAGCCTTTTGAAAGGGAAGAAATGGACAATGTGGTCAAGCATATGCCTATAGATAAAGCACCTGGACCTGATGGTTTTAATGGTTTGTTTTTCAAGAAGTGCTAGCACTTAATTTCAAAAGACTTCTATGAATTGGCCCAGGCTTTCCATGAGGGAACTGTTGTCTTGGAGAATATTAACAAATCTTTCATTACTCTGGTGCCCAAGAAGCTTTCACCTGAGGAAGTGGGTGACTATAGGCCGATCTCCCTCACTAGCATGGGGCTAAAGTTTCTTTAAAAAATGGCTGCCAATAGATTCCAAGAACTGATCATGCAGTGTATTCACAAATATCAGTATGGTTTCGTTAAGAGCAGAACAATTCAGGATTGTATTGGTTGGACATTTGAATAATTACACCAATTCCACCAGTCCAAGAGGACAATTGTAATCCTTAAGCTGGACTTTGAGAAGGCCTTTGATTCTGTGGAGCATGAAGCTATCTTCCAAATTCTCAGGCATAAAGGCTTCAATGAGAAGTGGATCCTCTGGATGAAACAACTTCTGGCCACTATTACTTCCTCTGTTCTTCTTAATGGTGTCCCTGGGAGGAAGTTTGTTTGCAAAAAGGGAGTTAGGCAGGGTGACCCTGTATCTCCTCTTCTATTTGTCATAGCTGCCGATCTCTTGCAAACTGTGATTAATGATATGTTCAGGAAGGGTGTCCTTAATCTCCCTATACCTTGCCATGATAGGGACTACCCAGTGATCCAATATGCTGATGATACCTTCATCATCCTCCCTGCTGACAGGGCTCAGCTTTTGGCCCTGAAGGATATGCTGAAGGTGTTCTCTCAATCCACGGGTCTTGATGTCAATTACCACAAATCTTTTATTGTTCCAATATATGTTGACCCTGCTGTGATGGTGGATCTTGCTACTGCTTTTGGCTGCCAAATTGGTAAGATGCCATTTACATATCTTGGCTTGCCTGTGGGAACTACAAGACCAAAAATAGTGGACTTTATGCCCCTAGTGGACTGTATGGAGAGGAGAATGACTGCCAGCTCCTCCTTCCTTAACCAAGGTGAAAGATTGCAGTTCCTGAACTCTGCTTTGTCTTCCATGCCAATCTTCTTTCTGTGTAGCCTGGTTGTTCCTGCTGGTATCCTTAAGCAGTTAGAAAGAATTCAAAGACAGTGCCTGTGGATGAAGCATAGAGAAGAGCTAGCCCCATCTCTTGCTGCTTGGGAGCTGATTTGTAGACCAAAAAATAGAGGTGGTCTCGGTATCCTTAACCTGGGAGTTCATAATGTGGCTCTGCTACTCAAGCATGCTAGTAATTTCCTCAACAAAAAAGATATTCCTTGGGTGTCCCTAATCTGGGATTCATATTATTATGATGGAGTGCCCCAGGGAACAAATGATTGTGGCTCCTTTTGGTGGAGGGATATTTGCAAGGTATTGCAAAATTTTAGGGAATGCTCCTGGGTGCAGACTAATGAAGGAGACACTGCTCTTTTTTGGTCTGATAATTGGAATCTTGGCAATGAAGTTTCTAGCCTGCAGACTAGATTTCCAGGATTGTTCTCTTTTGCTAAGGATCCCTGGATTTCAGTTAAGGAAATCTTCAATACCCTGGACTTGTACCAGCATTTCCATCTTCCTCTATCTACTCAAGCTTTTGATGAGTTAAACTTGATTAAAGATATGTTGGGCTCTCACAGTAGAGAAGCAACTTCTAAGGATTTGTGGTTGTGGCAGGATTCATCCAAGGTTTTCAAGCCCAAGCTGTTCTACTCCCATACTCTTGTGTCTGAAACTTTCAACCCTTTGCTTTGTTGGATTTGGAAATCCTCTTGTACCCTCAAGATCAAGGTGTTTGCTTGGATGCTTATTATGGACAGACTGAACACCAAGGATATGGTTGAAAGGAGACATTGGCACATGGAGGATGCAGTTCATTGTAAGCTCTGCCCCTTGCAGACTAGGGAAACCAGAGACCATCTGTTCTTTAACTGCAACTTCAGTGTTAGGATTTGGAACTATCTGCAGATTGATTGGTCTGCTGGCAACTCCATGTCTGATTTGGTTATCCAGGCAAGGAGAAGTTTTGATAAGCCTTTTTTCACTGAAGTGGTGTTCATTGCCTGCTGGAATATCTGGTTCTTAGAAATGCCAACGTTTTTAGAAGTGAGAGGGCAAGTTTCAATAAATGGATATGTGCTTTTAGGCATGATATTAGTCTAATGCAGCACATAATCAAAACTGCTTACAAGGATGACTTGCTGAAATGGATCTCCTTTCTCCCCCCTTAATTTTGTTTTTGTAAGCTTTCTTTTTTGTTTTCTGGTTACTTCTTGTAATCATGCTGTTGTAACTGTTGTCTCTTCCTAATAAAGTTTTGATATGCTGTGGGGGTTTGCCCCATAGTTTCCAGTCAAAAAAAAAACAAGTGATGAAACATACATCAAATGAAAAGAAGCATGTTCCTTATATGAATGGCAATCCTACAAGGACAGTAGCAATTTCTAAAGCAACGGCATTGCTAGATATTAGTGTGGGCATTAGGATTAACTATGACAACCGTTAAATATGACATTACTTTAATGGTGCCATTGCTTCATTTTACCAGCAACATTACATTAACAGCTGCTACAGAGTTGGTATTTGGGCACGGGAGAGTAGGCGGACCAGATGTTGCATTTCTAACAAAAAGAAGCAACTTATCTTAATGGGAAATTTAGCGGGACATGAAACAGTGCCATTGATTCATATTACTGGAGGCAGTACATTGAAAACAACATTGGTTTAACGTGTCCTTACTTTTAACAGTGCGACTGCTACATTTTACCCGTGGCATTACTTAAGAGGGGCTCGGGGCAACAAACATCAGAACAGGATATCTGGGTTGGTCACATTTTTGTTCGGTATAGCAACCTTATACTATGTGAGGCTAGCAAATCTAGTGATGGACATACTCTATTGACTTGTCCCCCAGTCCCAACTCTCTTTCCTTTTTCAACTAATAGATAGGGTTTATATTGAGTTTGTACTGTGTTTCCCTTTATTTCCCTATTAGACCAAGGGACCAGTTAGATAGCCAATCTCTGCTACTTTTTGCCCCCATTTTTCCCTCTTTCGACCAAGTCCTAGATTCAGGTAACAAATCTTCCCCCACCCAACCCCATTTCTTCCTTGTTTGAACTAAGTAGTACTAGAATCGAGTGCATGAACTAGTTTTACCTCTTAACAATAAAAAAAATTAGGTGACTTTCGAATAGCCGATCGATCCTATCTACGAGGGGGCCTGAGAAATAGTAAAAGATACAAATGCAACGACTTCAGGAGCTGGGGAAGTAGAGCAAGGCCCGTTTCGAAGGAAGTTATACCTGAGGGTCGCCGGGATGTCACTAGGTGGGCGGCGGGAGGCCGGATCTGCCCATACTATGGTAGTGAGGAAGAAGGGGTCGGAGGCCCTCCCTAGCCGGCGGTGCGTGGGAGAGAACGGTAAGGCACGCTGATCGGGATGCGCTGGCAGTGGGTAAGAGCCGTCGCCAAGGACGACCGCGCGAACGTTGCACCTTCTCACCTTCCCCGGCGAAGAGGATCCGGCTGGATCTGTGACTAGCGGTGAGAAGAGAGAGAGTGTGGCCACTGCTATCGTGTTTAGATCTGGAGAGGACGAGATAGTGTGAAGTGAGCAACACTAGCAAGCAAGCGCGGAGGCTCCTACCTATATAGTGGAGTAGTTTTCTTTTGTCTACCGAAGCCGGCTTGACCCGTCAATGAATGTCGAGAAGTCTTCATGCACGTGCCCCGGAGGCGCAGTTGTCGTAATTTCAATCTGAAGCACTGGATAAACATATAACACCAAAAAATGCCACATGACAAGAAACCATAACCTCACTGCCCCAAGGAGACAACATGAATCCCGACGGACAAACTAGACGAGGATCAAAGCTCAAATTAAATATAAACTCATAGAAAAGGGATCCGTCGATAGATGTCCTAATTAACATAGCTGGCTTGACCTAGATGGCAGCCAAGTAGTCTTCGTGCATGTGCACTCAATGACCAGTGCCTTGGACAAACTCAGTTGTCGCTGTTTAACCCTCGCAGTGATTTGAAGCACATGACACCTAATATTGCGAGATGACAAGAAACCTTTTTTAGATTTCTCATCAGAACTACAGCCCTGTACAACACAGCCTGCACGATATGTAGATGATAGCCAATCCAGTCGTGTCTGCTGGAGTCTGGTCACATGCATGGACGGACTGATCTTCCGTGTCATGCAGGGATCGTCCAGGTACCGACGGCTGTACAACACTACTCCATTACTATCACTCGTCTCTCTCTTCTATTAACTCACCCGACTTGCGGGGCCGGGGAGTGTGCCTATGGTCGGTTCTCAACTGTGGTCCCACATGTGTGTGCAAACGCAATATGATGCGCGTGCCATTTGGAGAGCGGCGTGCCAGACCGACTGACCGTCTGGGGTGTGACGCGAATGCGACGAGCGTGTTGTATACTCCGTACATGTGTACTGCCGTTTTCTTGAGGCTTTGCTCCATGGCGCAATCAATGGATACAAAATTATAGTGTACTATTTAAAAGTCGAGGGCGGGGCTTTTCCCGCATGGTAGGCGGGGCAGTTCCGCCTAGTCGGTTCGACAGAGACACAAGAAGATGAGGGATGTAACGCCCCGGATTCGATGCGCCAGGTGTCTCCCAGTTATTCGCCGTCGTTGCCATGTCATGTGCTTGCGTGTTGCACTTTGCCATGTCATCATCTACATTTCATATCATGTCATCATCTGCATCTCATTTTGCATACGTGTTCGTCTCATGCATCCGAGCATTTTCCCCGTTGTCCGTTTTGCAATCCGGCACTCCTATGTTCTCCAGCGCCCCCTTTTACCTCTTTTCATGTGTGGGTGTTGAACGGTCTCGGAATGGACCGAGGTTTGCCAAGCGGCCTTGGTATAGCACCGGTAGACCGCCTGTCAAGTTTCGTGCCATTTGGAGGTCGTTTGATACTAAGCGGTTAACCGGCAACCGCAAAGCCTCTTTTGTGTGCAGCCCAACACCCCTTCCAAAGTGGCCCAAAACCCATCCAAACCCCCTCCATGCTCTCGGTCGTTCGATCACGATCGTGTGGGCGAAAACCGCACCTCATTTGGACTCTCCTAGCTCCCAGAATCTATAAATATGGCCTCTTCCCCGAAATTCGCGGATGATTCCCCCCCTAACCCTAGCCTCTTCCTCCTCCTGCCACGGACGTGTCCACCCGCGCGGACACATCCAGCGCCGCCGCCCAGCCACTCCGGGTGTGCCACGTGGCCCTGCCATCACGCCGCCGCTGCCTTCGGCCCGTGCAGGCCCAGCACCCGCTGCCGCGCCGCCGCCGCCAGCTCCCGCGGATCGCCCGCTTGCCGTCCGCCCGGCTGATCGCCGCCGCCTCACGTGGCTCCTCCCGCTGCCGTCGACCCGCGCCTCGCTGGCCGCCGTCTCCGGCGACCTCTGCCCGCCGCCTCCACTCCGCCTCCATGGCGCCGCCCGGGACAGCGCCCGCCCGGCCCAGCCGTCCCGGCCTCTCCGGCCTCCTCGCGCGGGCCGCCTCCTCGAACTCCCCACGGCCGTCTCCGGCGAGACTCCGGCCGCCTCGGTTCGCGTGCCCGCGAGGAACCCTAGATCTGGAGGTCCAGATTTCTTCTCTTTTACATCTGCTATATTTTGTTGCATTTTCATCGCATCATAACTCTGCATCCGTAGCTCCGTTTTGGGCATGTAATATGTCAAATTGTTCGCCTCAACGAGTACTTGACTTCATTCCATTGCATCTTGTTCATTTGAGCTCATCTTGATGCCTGAATCACCGTGGCAAGAGTTCTATATGATGTTAACCTGATGAAACTGTTATAACTTGTTGATTTGTCATTTTGTTGCATTTGATGTGTGCATCCTATGAGGTTGATGTCTACATGAGTTTTGATCTATGTCATGCCATCTTTACAGTGGTGCCATCCATGTATTTTTGTGATCCTTGTAGTTTGTGCATTGAGCTTGTTAAGTAGGGTACTAGTTGCCGCTGTTTTGCATGTCTGAATCTGCTATATCATAATGTTATGTTAACCTGCTTCTACAAGTCATTCTATGCATAATCTGGAGATGTTCAGTAAGTATGTTTTGTTATAAATGTCTTGCTCTATCAATCCATGCCCCTGGTTGCATTTGTACCCTACCGTAACTTGTTGTAATATTGCTCCAAACTTGCTAAATAATGTTGCTGTCAGCCTGTTAACATTAGTTCAGTTTTGCCATGTGTGTTTCTAGTGATAAATGCACTCTATGAACTTGCTATTGCCATGTTTAGCTTCATAAACATGCCTTATTACTGTTGGTTGCCTTGACATGCCATGTATTGCTCTGTGGTGAGTGGTTCAAGCTCATCTACATGCCTTCATAATTATGTTCCTGCCATGTATGGATCTGTAATACAACTTGCCATGTTTACATGGGTGCCATCATATCTTCTGATCCTTTGTGGCTCATGGTCAGTAAAGGACTTTTGTTCTATGAATTTAGTAGTATCATGCCATGCCTTATTTTGCCATGATAAGTTCCTGTAACACGTTGTTTGATAGCATTAAACATGTTATTTCTGCAAAGTCTGAAACTGTTAATATATGCCATCTTGCCATGTGTGTTTGAGCATGTTCTAGTGATTTCTGGAGATAGCTCAGTGTTCATGTTTTGTCATGCTTTACCTGTACATCATGTCCATGCCTTTTGTTCTCATGTTGAGGTGCTGTAGCATGTTGTTTTGATGCTTGCAATATGCCTAGTTGCTGTTTTGGACAGATTGTTGTCATGTCTTGTATAGAGTATGTGTTGAACCGTTGCTCCGTTTTGAGTGTGCCCTATATGAAACTTGCTTGATTTTGCATGTAGTTTCATATTATCATGTTGCATCCATGTTTTGAGGTGTTTGCTTGAGGTTTATATGCATTTTGCATCAATGCCATGTTTAACTTGTTTTGCTCTTATTTTCTAGGCCGTTGCTCCGAATCTAATGAACTTTATATGTAACTTGACTAGAATTTCGTGTAGATCATCGTGGTGCATCTTAAATTGCTGTTTAACAACTTGAACATAAGGTTTATTCAGATCCGGACCAATTTCGAAATTTGCATATGAGGACTTATCGAAATTGTTATATGTCGTTTCCGGCCTCATTTAAACTTGCTTTGATGTGTTGCTCTTGTTTGCATCATATCTTGTCATGAGTAGCTTCATGTAGCCTTGTCATGCATCATGCTTGTTGTGCATCATGTCTTGTTCATGTGTGGTGTGTACACTATATTGTGTGCTTCTTCTTGTTAGTTCCTGTTTCGTTGCGATCGTGAGGATTCGTTCGTCTACGCTTGGTTCGGCTTCATCCGTTCGTCTTCTTCATGGACTTGTTCTTCTTCCTTGTGGGATTTCAGGCAAGATGACCGTTACCCTGGATGTCACTACTATCATTGCTATGCTAGTTGCTTCGTTCTATCGCTATGCTGCGTTACCTATCTTTTGCTCATCAAGCCTCCCCAAATTGCCATGAACCTCTAACCTTTGACACAATTCCTAGCAGACCGTTACTTGGCTATGTTACCGCTTTGCTCAGCCCTCTTATAGCGTTGCTAGTTGCAGGTGAAGTTGAAGATTGCTCCATGGTGGACAGGATTTTGCTGGGATATCACAATATCTCTTATATTATTAATGCATCTATATACTTGGTAAAGGGTGGAAGGCTCGGCCTTATGCCTGGTGTTTTGTTCCACTCTTGCCGCCCTAGTTTCCGTCATATCGGTATTATGTTCCCGGATTTTGCGCCCCTAACGCGTTGGGTGATTTATGGGACCCCCTTGACAGTTCGCTTTGAATAAAACTTGTCCAAAGAAGGCCCAACCTTGGTTTTACCATTTGCCTCACCACCACCTATACCCTTCCCTTGGGTCGGCCAACCCAAGGGTCATCTTTATTCAGCCCCCCCGGGCCAATGCTTGTCTAAGTGTTGGTCCGAACTAGAGTCCTTTGCAGCGCCACCTTGGGGAAAATCGAGGGCTGGTTTTTAGTTGTACGGTGTTCTCATCGGTGTTGCCACGAGAACGAGATATGTGCAGCTCCTATCGGGATTGTCGGCGCATCGGGCGGCATTGAGCGTCTGGTGATATTACTGTCGAAATGTCTTGTACACGCGATTCAGAGACTGATCGCGTCATCCCGGGGCGAAGGAATATCCTTCGATGATCGCGAGAGCTTATCATGGGCTAAGTTGGGACACCCCTGCAGGTATAAACTTTCGAGAGCCGTGCCTGCGGTTATGTGGCAGATGAGAATTTGTTAATATCCGGTTGTAGTAAACTTGAAGCAAACTCTTCTAAAATACTCCAACCGCATGCGTAACTGCGTGAGTGTCTCTTTTCGGGTTGATCGAGAGGAGAACACGGTTTCTGGGTTATGTCTGACGTAAGTAGGAGTTCAGGATCACTTCTTGATCATTACTAGTTGACGATCGTTCCTTTGTTTCTCTTCTCGCTCTCATTTGCGTATGTTAGCCACCATACATGCTTAGTCGCTGATGCAACCTCACCACTTTACCCCTTCCTTTCCCTTTAAGCTTTGCTAGTCTTGATACCCATGGTAATGGGATTGCTGAGTCCTCGTGGCTCGTGATTACTACACCAACAGTTGTGCAGGTACAGGTTTGCGATGATCTTGGCGCGAGAGCGATGTTTACTTGTTTGGAGTTCTTCTTCGCTTCTTCGATCAGGGATAGGTTCCGTCGGCACTTTGGGCTAGCGAGTGGATGTCGTTGAGCTTGTTTATGTTTCATCCGTAGTCGGATGTTGATCTTGTATATGATGTTGATGTATTCTTGTGGCATTTGTGCCTTATGTATGTATCCCCATCTATTATGTAATGTTGATGTAATGATATCCACCTTGCAAAAGCGTCTTCAAGATGCGCTTCTATCCTTGGTGGGACCTTCGAGTTCCTTTAGGATAGGGTCGCATCTTGGGCATGACAAGTTGGTATCAGAGCCTCGACAGACCCTAGGAGCCCCTTGATTGATCGTGTAGTTTGGCCGTTGTTGAGTCTAGAAGAAAACTTTTTTTTTCAGAGTCTACTTATATCGGAGAGTAGGATTTCTTATTACTCCTCTTCCCCTTCAATTTTTTTCTTTAGGTTCACGCAGTTGGTTTTCCGAAAGTTGTTCCTCAGCTCTTTTTATCCGGTTCATTTCTCGTAGGGTCGACTCGAACCCCTTCATCTTTGCAAATTCAATCCTCAGGTGTCTTATTTTCCCACCCGCCCACCCCTTTTTCTTCTCGGAGCCGGAGTCCGTAATCGAGTATTCATCCTACTCGCGCGAAGTCTTTGATTTCTTTCCTCAATGATTTCAACCAGTGTTTCCTCTTGAAGTCATTCGTCGGTTCCCCCTTCCAAGTTGCCTTTGTTTTTCCCGCCCTCCCACCCTCTTCTTCCCGGAGCTTGAGTCTCTTTCGAGCATCAATTTCATTCGTGTGGAGTCTTCCCTCAATTGTTTCAACCGGTGAATTCTCGTCTCGTTTGACATTCATCACCTCTTTTTCTTCCCTGGTGGATTCAATTCAAGTTTTTTTTCGTTGTCGATCGTATTCTTTCCCTCAGCTCAAATATTTCCCTTTGCTCGTTCGCCTCTCGCCAGTTTATCCATCCGGAGTGCTGAAGACATCTCAGGAGATTCGTCTATGTTCTAATTAATTCGAGATTGTCACCTCATTTAAATATTTCAATTGTTCTGGTGCATCATCTATCTCGTCAACAACCTTTTCCAACGGTGTTTTCTTTAGTGGGCCCTAACCCGCAGGTCTTTTCCCAGGATCTTACCTGACTCTGCTAATTATTCTGGAGCCATTCCTAATTCTTTTCAAAGGGTGACGTAAGAATGGACTCCATCAGTCACAGGCCTTCACCAAGTTCGCTTTCAAATTCTTTTCATTGTTGGCTCAACCTCTTCGCTTTTCATTCTTCCGGAGTACCTCAACAATTTTGATGGTGTTTCTCGTCGTCATTCTCAACTTTGAAGATCGAGGAAGAGTTTCTCCAAATCTTGCCCTTTCTCTCGAGTTTCGTGGTCCTAGCTTCATGTTATCCTCTCAATTATTCCATTTGTCAGATATTCCTTTTTCTTACCCATCCGGAGTATGTCAGGAGTTGTTTTTTTTTTCATTTCTTTTCACCGGAGGCCATCATTCCAGTTATCGTTCTCTATTTATCCCGGTGCCTCATTCAAGTGTTCTTTAATCAGCTCATGATCTCTTTGTTCTTTTGCATCTAAATTCCCTCTAGCATATTTGTTCTTCTAATTCTTCCCGGTGATTCTTTCTCTTTTCTTTGTTCGTTTCTCATTTCTTATGGTGGTTCGTGCAAGATTCTTTTTCCTTAATTATCATTTAATCCATTCGTTCTTTTCAATCCTACCGGTGGTTCATGAAGACCTTCTCAAGTTGGCGATATGTCACTTCTCAATTCTTTTTCAAGAAGAATAAGTAGTATGCAAAATCCATTGCTTGTCATCAATTTAATTTGATGAAGGATAAGCATACAATAAATCTTATTCTTATTTCATCAAAGTGGTTAATCTTTTTCTTCGGAGTTTGTTCTTGAGGAATAAATTCTACTTCCAAGTGTTTTCATCTTTTCTTTTCCGGAGTTCAAATTTACTCGACCATCTCGTCGGAACCTTCGTCTAAATCATCGCAATGCTAATCTTATTCTTTCATCCTTCAATTTTATCTCATCATCCTTTTGTCACCGGAGTTTTTCATGGTGGTTCTTCAGGATTTAATTCATTCTTCAAGAGTTCATCAAGTGTCATTCCATCCTCTCTAGCTCGTGTTCTATTCCTCCATGTTTCAGCCGGAGAGCTGCCTAAATTCTTTCAGTCTTATTCGTTTCTTATCTCGTTCTAACCGGAGTGCTTTCAGAGTCTATTGTGTTTCCATGAGCATTTGATTCTCGTCATTCTCGTCGCTTCTCTCTTCTTCTCGAGTACTCTCGATTCTTTGTTTCTTCTCTTGAGTTTTTGTTTCACCTCATCCTTTTTTCCCTTCCGTCTCGGTCCTAAGATCTCGGGACGAGATCTCTTGTTAGTGGAGGAGTGTTGTAACGCCCCGGATTCGATGCGCCAGGTGTCTCGCCAGCTTATTCGCCGTCGTTGCCATGTCATGTGCTTGCGTGTTGCACTTTGCCATGTCATCATCTACATTTCATATCATGTCATCATCTGCATCTCATTTTGCATACGTGTTCGTCTCATGCATCCGAGCATTTTCCCGTTGTTCGCTTTGCAATCCGCACTCCTATGTTCCCCAAATACTTTTACCTCTTTTCGTGTGCGGGTGTTGAACGGTCTCGGAATGGACCGAGGTTTGCCAAGCGGCCTTGGTATAGCACCGGTAGACCGCCTGTCAAGTTTCGTGCCATTTGAAGGTCGTTTGATACTCCAACGGTTAACCGGGTAACCGCAAAAGCCTTTTTTGTGTGCAGCCCAACACCCCTCCAAAGTGGCCCAAAACCCATCCAAACCCCTCCATGCTTCCGTCGTTCGATCAC
Organism: Aegilops bicornis; assembly: GCA_021605145.1. Taxonomy (NCBI): domain Eukaryota; kingdom Viridiplantae; phylum Streptophyta; class Magnoliopsida; order Poales; family Poaceae; genus Aegilops; species Aegilops bicornis. Next base: position 491,607,578 of record CM038674.1, read on the forward strand.
GATCGTGTGGTAAAACCGCACCTCATTTGGACTCTCCTAGCTCCCAGAATCTATAAATATGCCCTCTCCCCGAAATTCGCGGATGATTCCCTAACCCTAGCCTCTTCCTCCTCCTGCCACGGACGTGTCCACCCCACGCGGACACGTCCCAGCGCCGCCGCCCAGCCACTCGGGTGTGCCATGTGGCCCCGGCCACCAGCGTCGCCGCCCGGCTTCGGCCGTCTGAGCCCCATGACCCCGCGCGCGCCGTCGGCGCATGATGTCGCCGCCGCCTCCTACGCGGCTCCTCCCCACCGCCGTCAACCGTGCCTCGCCGGCCGCCGTCTCCGGCGACCTCGGCCCGCCGCCTCGACACTCCCATGGCCGCCCGGATCGGCGCCGCCCCGGCCCCGCGCCGCCGTCCCCGGCCTCTCCGGCCTCCTCCGCGCCGGGGCCGCCTCCTCCGAACTCCCCCCGGCCGTCTCCGGTGAGAATCCTGCCGCCTCGGTTCGCGTGCCCGCGAGGAACCCTAGATCTGGAGGTCCAGATTTCTTCGAAGTCTTTTGCATCTGCTATATTTTGTTGCATTTTCATCGCATCATAACTCTGCATCCATAGCTCCGTTTTGGACGTGTAATATGTCAAACTGTTCGCCTCAACTAGTTCTTCACTTCGCTCCATTGCATCGTGTTCATTTAAGCTCATCTTGATGCCTGAATCATCGTTGTAAGAGTGATATATGATGTTAACCTGCTGAAACTGTTATAACTTGTTGATTTGTCATTTTGTTGCATTTGATGTGTGCATCCTATGAGGTTGATGTCTACATGAGTTCTGATATATGTCATGCCATCTTTACAGTGGTGCCATCCATGTATTTTTGTGATCCTTGTAGTTTGTGCATTGAGCTTGTTAAGTAGGGTACTTGCTATTGTTGTTTTGCATGTCTGAATCTGCTATATCATGATGTTATATTAACCTGCTTCTACAAATCATTCTATGCATAATCTGGAGATGTTCAATAAGGATGTTTTGTTATAAATGTCTTGCTCTATCCATCCATGCCCCTGGTTGCATTTGTAGCCTGCCGTAACTTGTTGTGATCTTGCTCTAAACTTGCTAAATAATGTTGCTGTCAGCCTGTTTAACATTAAGTTCAGTTTTGCCATGTGTGTTTCTAGTGATAAATGCACTCTATGAACTTGATATTGCCATGTTTAGCTTAATAAACATGCCTTCTTACTGGTGGTTGCCTTGACATGCCATGTATTGCTCTGTGGTGAGTGGTTCAAGCTCATCTACATGCCTTCATAATTATATTTCTGCCATGTATGGATCTGTAATACAACTTGCCATGTTTACATGGGTGCCATCATATCTTATGATCCTTTTTGGCTCATGGTCAGTAAAGAACTTTTGTTCTATGCATTTAGTAGTATCATGCCACGCCTTTGTTTGCCATGATACTTTCCTGTAACACGTTGTTTGATAGCTCTAAACATTGCAACCTTATGTTATTTCTGCAAAGTCTGAAACTGTTAATATATGCCATCTTGCCATGTGTGTTTGAGCATGTTCTAGTGATTTCTGGAGATAGCTCAGTGTTCATGTTTTGTCATGCTTTACCTGTACATCATGTCCATGCCTTTTATTCTCATGTTGAGGTGTTGTAGCATGTTGTTTTGATGCTTGCAATATGCCTAGTTGTTGTTTTGGACAGATTGTTGTCATGTCTTGTATAGAGTATGTGTTGAACCGTTGCTCCGTTTTGAGTGTGCCCTATATGAAACTTGCTTGATTTTGCATGTAGCTTCATATTATCATGTTGCATCCATGTTTTGAGGTGTTTGCTTGAGGTTTATATGCATTTTGCATCAATGCCATGTTTAACTTGTTTTGCTCTTATCTTCTAGGCCGTAGCTCCGAATCTAATGAAGTTTATATGTAACTTGACTAGAATTTCGTGTAGATCATCGTGGTGCATCTTAACTTTCTGTTTAATAACTTGAACATAAGGTTTATTCAGATCTGGACCAATTTCGAAATTTGCATATGAGGACTTACCGAAATTGTTATATGTCGTTTCCGGCCTCATTTAAACTTGCTTCGATGTGTTGCTCTTGTTTGCATCATATCTTGTCATGAGTAGCTTCATGTAGCCTTGTCATGCATCATGCTTGTTGTGCATCATGTCTTGTTCATGTGTGGTGTGTTCACTATGTTGTGTGCTTCTTCTTGTTAGTTCTTGTTTCGTTGCGATCGTGAGGATTCGTTCGTCTACGCTTGGTTCGGCTTCATCCGTTCGTCTTCTTCATGGACTTGTTCTTCTTCCTTGCGGGATTTCAGGCAAGATGACCGCTACCCTGGATCTCACTACTATCATTGCTATGCTAGTTGCTTCGTTCTATCGCTATGCTGCGTTACCTATCTTTTGCTCATCAAGCCTCCCCAAATTGCCATGAACCTCTAACCTTTGACACCATTCCTAGCAAACCGTTACTTGGCTATGTTACCGCTTTGCTCAGCCCTCTTATAGCGTTGCTAGTTGCAGGTGAAGTTGAAGATTGCTCCATGGTGGACAGGATTTTGGTTGGGATATCACAATATCTCTTATATTATTAATGCATCTATATACTTGGTAAAGGGTGGAAGGCTCGGCCTTATGCCTGGTGTTTTGTTCCACTCTTGCCGCCCTAGTTTCCGTCATATCGGTATTATGTTCCCGGATTTTGCGTCCCTAACGCGGTTGGGTGATTTATGGGACCCCCTTGACAGTTCGCTTTGAATAAAACTTGTCCAAAGAAGGCCCAACCTTGGTTTTACCATTTGCCTCACCACCACCTATACCCTTCCCTTGGGTCGGCCAACCCAAGGGTCATCTTTATTCAGCCCCCCCGGGCCAATGCTTGTCTAAGTGTTGGTCCGAACTAGAGTCCTTTGCAGCGCCACCTTGGGGAAACTCGAGGGCTGGTTTTAGTTGTACGGTGTGCTCATCCGGTGTTGCCCTGAGAACGAGATATGTGCAGCTCCTATCGGGATTGTCGGCGCATCGGGCGGCTTTGCTGGTCTTGTTTTATTGCTGTCGAAATGTCTTGTAGCCGGGATTCCGAGACTGATCGGGTCTTCCCGGGGAGAAGGAATATCCTTTGTTTCTCTTCTCGCTCTCATTTGCGTATGTTAGCCACCATACATGCTTAGTCGCTGCTGCAACCTCACCACTTTACCCCTTCCTTTCCCTTTAAGCTTTGCTAGTATTGATACCCATGGTAATGGGATTGCTGAGTCCTCGTGGCTCACAGATTACTACACCAACAGTTGTGCAGGTTTGCGATGATCTTGACGCGAGAGCGATGTTTACTTGTTTGGAGTTCTTCTTACGCTTCTTCGATCGTGGGATAGGTTCCAGGTCGGCCTGGCTAGCAGGGTGGATGTCGTTGAGCTTCTGTTTATGTTTCATCCGTAGTCGGATGTTGATCTTGTATATGTTGTTGATGTATTCTTGTGGCATTTGTGCCTTATGTATGTATCCCCATCTATTATGTAATGTTGATGTAATGATATCCACCTTACAAAAGCGTCTTCAAGATGCGCTTCTATCCTTGGTGGGACCTTCGAGTTCCTTTAGGATAGGGTCGCATCTTGGGCGTGACAAGGGAGTAGGCTGCTACAAACGTAGGGCTATGTGGTTTGACAGTGAGTTTTTGATGGACAGGTGGGGCCACGTCATTTGACTTGCCATTATCATTTTAACTACGGCACTACGACCGGCGTCAGTCTGCCCGTTCCTGAACACCTCCATGGTATACAGGTGTTGGGGAACGTAGAATTACAAAAATTTGCCTACGATCACGCAAGATCTATCTAGGAGAAGCATAGCACGAGCGGGGAGAGTGCGTCCATGTCGGTGTCAAACCCGGCGGATCTCGGGTAGGGGGTCCCGAACTGTGCGTCTAAGGTCGATGGTAATATGAGACAGGGGACACGATGTTTACCCAGGTTCGGGCCCTCTCTATGGAGGTAATACCCTACTTCCTACTTGATTGATCTTGATGAATATGAGTATTACAAGAGTTGATCTACCACGAGATCGTAATGGCTAAACCCTAAAAGTCTAGCATGTATGACTATGGTAATGAGTATCCCTCCTCCGGACTAAGTCCTTTGGTTTATATAGACACCAGGAAGATCTAGGGTTACAACAGGTCGGTTACAAAGAAAGGAATCTACATGTTTGATCGCCAAGCTTGCCTTCCACGCCAAGGTGAGTCCTCGGTCTGAGTGCAGTCTTCGGTCTTCGTATCTTCGCAGCCCATCAGTCCGGCCAATGGCTAATAGGCCGGACAACCAAGGACACCTTAGTCCCGGACTCCCTCAGTAGCCCCCGAACCAGTCTTCAATGACGACGTGTTCGGCGCATAGATTGTCTTCGACATTGCAAGGCGGGTTCCTCCAGCAATGACTTCCAAGTAGTGTATTCGGCCTTCCATTTAATGTCGTACCCCTCAGCTTCTGTGTATCAACAACTTCAGCTTCCACGTGTCGAGCGAATGCGAGAGGTCAGGGTATTTTTGCACATAACACCCCGGCCACGTGGGGGATAGCGTCTATTTAAAGATATTGGATCTTAGATCCATTTGACATCTCGCGGGAAAAATCCTCAAAGATTGCCAGGAAAGAACACTCCAACATGTCTAGCATTCCCAGCTCCTCCTCCCGTCCCTGCGGCCCAGAAAAAGGCGAGTGGGAGAAGTGCTCTGTATCCCACAGTCAGCTGACGAAGCTGCAAACACAGGGGTTTCTCCCCCTGTGGATCTGGTCCCTGATCGAGCAGGGTTGGCCTCCTTCAACGGCAAAACCCATGCGGAGGATTTCCCCGATCCATCTGAGGGGGAACGAGTGTGTTTCGTCCCCTATCTGCTAAGGGGCGTGGGATTTCCAATTCATCCATTCCTCCGAGGGCTTCTGGAATATTATAGCCTCCAGATGCACAACTTCATTCCAGCCTCCAGCCTGCACATTGTGGGTTATGTCGCTTTATGCGAACTATTCCTGGGTTGTGAGGCCCATTTTGAACTGTGGAGAAAGTTATTTTGCCTTGTCCCGCATAACCACGAGGGATCAATATTTGAAGTGGGCGGAGCCGAAATATGGCGCATTGTCGAGACTGGATACCTCTCCGGCACACCGAAAAAGGCGTCTGAAGAGTGGATTTCGAGTGGTTCTACATCGAGGACGCCGTACTTCCAGACCCAGTCCGGCGGGGTCTTCCTGAGTTCACAAGTGTTCCTTTGAAGAAACGCCATAGCTGGTGCCCTCGGAGCCTCGAGGAGGAAGATAGTGCGGAAGTTCGCCAACTCTTGAGCAAGATAAGGATGCTCGCCCAGTCCGGATATACGATAGTCGAAGTGATGGCGACCTCCATAGTGCGGGGGTGGGGGGGGGGGGGCTAGCCACTCCAATACAGAGGAATTCCCATGTGGCACTACAATGGGGAAGATGAAGCCTCCCGCTGCGGCAGGAAGGGTCCGGACACCCCTGCCGCCCTGGCCAAAATATTGGCCGAACTGTTCAATGGGGAGGAAGAGGAGTTCCTGCGCATCAAGCATAGAGAAGGATATTCTATGTACAGTCCTCCTAGCTGGTTAAGCTCCCAACTCCTCTGCTCTACTCATTCCACTCCCTGAGCTACGTTCAATGAACATTAACCCGTCCATTTATAACAACACTGGCGAAAGATTTCCGAGGGGCTTTGCAGCCCTGCCCAGCCGCCCGAGGGCCACAATCGGGACCTTGACCCCGGATTTGAAGATGATCCGGATATATTTGTGGTGCTTGAGAATGGGGTGTTTTACCAGACGAGCTACAATGGCACCAAAGTGGCCATCATCGTTGACTACCCCGGTCTTCTCCCCGCTTCACACGTAAGTAATCAGGAGAGACCTTGTCCAAAAGAGTTCTCTCATTCTACCTCACCCACCGCACCATCATGTGCTCAAAAGGGGAGGCGTTCGGCGCACCATGCTGCCCCAGGGGTATCTCCAAAGAGGGCAGTCCCTACGCCGGGCAAGCCTTCGAAGAGTAAGGAAAAAAAGATACGGTCGAGCCTTCATCAAAGAGGTTTAGATTCGCAAATACGTTTCTGTAATAGTCGCATCCAACTATGACTTTTATGTTTGCCCTGTATCAGGAAGAGGGTTAGCCGAACTATGTCCGGGGATCCGGCCGTTCGCACTCCCAACACCCGGGATCCGGTCCCGGTCGAGGAGATGGGGGTTGATAGGGGAGCGGCGCCGGACTGTCCTTTGGCTGAGGGCTCGGAAGATATGTCTGTCACCAACTCGGAAGTGGAAAGTGCAATGAATCATCGGCGCCAGAGGGCCATTTTACGAGATCCTTGCTTCTCAAAGGAAGCTTTCTGTGCCTTCAGCTCGGCTGATGCGTACATCCGGGCTGCTCGGGATGGTCTTAACAGGGCCACGCAGCAGCATTTAAAAGATGTACAGGTAAGTTTAATTTGTCCGAATATGGTAACCATATGCAGCAGGCCCCGAGACTTGAAGCAGTTGGTACAAGTGATTTAAGGATCGTTGTATAACCAGGTTCTGAAGGAGAAGAATAATCTGCTAGCCCAAGAGCTGAAAAAATGTCGGACACAGCTAACTGTTGCAACCACCGAGCTGGAAGAGTCCAAGAAGGCATCGTCTGGTAATGTTTCCCTCCATTGAGAAGCAATAATTATGTACTGGCTTGTGCTAATATTGTTGCTTGTCATAACAGGAACATCATATGAACTGGAGGAGAAGCTGAAAATTGCACAAGCTTGAGAAAGAGAACCAAAAGACTACATGCCGCAGGCGAGCGTGTGCTAGTCTGGGTCAAGGAGGAGAAAAACAAGCTCCAAGATGCCCAGACCCAGCTGGCCGAAGAACTGAAAGATGTACGGGCCCAACTGGCTGATTCCGTGAAGGAAAATAAGAGGTTGCGAGGCAGCTTATTCGGTATGTGGTCGAACTTACCTTTGAATAATTCGGAGATAGCAGGAACTGACAGAGTTATATCTGCAGCTATGCTGACCGGTCGTCCCGGAGAGGAGATGTCCGGATTCTTAGGCGATCTACTACAAGAGCTGTCGCATATGCGTGAGCAGGCTCGGCAGGCGATGTGAAGCATTGCCAAAGCCTTGTGGACATCTGCCTCCCCTCCAGGAAAGATGGAGGAGCTCCTAGAGCTATTCAAGGGAGCGCGGCGACGCTTTCGATTGTGGAAAATATCGGCCTGCCGGGAAGGGGCACGAGAAGCCTAGGCCATGGTGAAGGCATGGTACACCAAGCTTGATCCGAATCATATAGCTCGGGTCGGACCTCTAGGGTCAGATGGGAAGGAAGTTCCCGTTAATTTGGTATACGACCAGGTAAAAGCAGCCGCCAAGTATTCCCAGCAGGATTGTAAGTTAGATAGCCTGCTGGATGGTATAGAGGAGGAAATTTTTGAGTCCAAATGACTGTGTATTTTCCATCTAGTTGAATTGTAAAATGATTGTCATGGCAGACCTTTTCGCTTTGACCTCTGGACCCAAAGGTGCGGTGTGTTTCCGAATACCTGAGCGGTAAAATCGGCTGGGGCATGCTTGGAAACCAGGCATAGGGTTCATAGTTGCTTGAACAGACAAGTTGTATCCGGCTAGTTATGTTATATTATGTTAAGATTGTAAGAAACATCTTCCAGAGAGAATAGTTCCGTTAAGGGTTCCTTTCCCTGGGTGTGCATGCGTTAAAGTGCATGCCCGAACTGTGATTGAAAAATCACTGTATATATAACTTCTGGGGGTTCACAATGGAGTGAATGCAAAAAAACATATCTAATTCACCGACCGAATATTCCCTTAAGAACACTAGCTTTCGGCTTCACCCAGTCTGAGGTACACGTACGGATGACCCGGCAGTAACAATCACAGAGGTGCTCCCTTTATGCCCTAGCCGAACTAACGGGAACGAAGGGCATAAGCACAGGAGCCAGGCAACCCAGCTTGGCTAAAACTTAAGTCATATCGATGCATATAATGGCGAAGAAGAGGTACATATGGAAAAAGCGCATATGTGATGAGTTTCATGCTCGGGAAATAAATAATAGCAAGCTTTTGATCAAGAAGCCCCCAGGTATAATGGACATACATTTTTAAAGAAGTATGCGTCAGGCGTGCACGGTCTAACCGCACGAAAGCTGTAAGGCTGAAGTAAAACGAAAAGAGAGAGAAAGAAAGAAAAAAAGTATTATGGAAACAGCAGGGAGAAAGAGACGAACAAAGAGTTCGGCGCTTAGGCATAGAATCTTCGGAGTCTGGTCGCGTTCCAGGGGTTCATCTCGAGGCGATTGTCTGATGCATCACGCAGGCAGTACGCTCCTCTGGTGAGAACTTTGTCAATGATGAAGGGACCCTCCCATTTGGGCTTGAGTTTGTCCTTTTTCTTCTCCGGCAAGCGTAGAACGAGTTCGCCAACGTTATAAGTCTTGGCCTGAACTTCTCTGCTTTGATATCTACGAGCTTGTTGTTTATAAAATGTGGAATGGGCTTTTGCAACGTTGCGCTCCTCCTCTAGTGCATCTAGGCTGTCTTGCCGATCGAGCTCGGCCTCTCTCTCTTCGTACATGCGCACCCGAGGTGAGTCATGTATAATGTCGCGGGGTAGCACAACCTCTGCGCCGTACACCATGAAAAAATGTGTGTATCCGGTAGTGCGATTGGGCGTGGTCCGTAGCCCCCAGAGTACGGAGTCGAGCTCCTCAACCCAATGCTTGTCTGATTCCTTCAAAGACCGCACCAGCCTGGGTTTGATGCCGCTCATAATAGGACCATTGGCCCGTTCGACTTGACCGTTTGTTTGCGGGTGATAGACGGAGGCGTAATCGAGCTTAATGCCTAGATTGGCACACCAATTTTTTACCTCATCGGCTGTGAAGTTGGAGCCGTTATCGGTGATGATGCTGTGTGGAACACCATAACGGTGTACAGCGCCAGATATAAAGTCTATTACTGGTCTGGCTTCGTCCGTTTTAACTGGTTTGGCCTCTATCCACTTGGTGAATTTGTCCATCATGACCAGCAGATATTTTTTCTTATGGCTTCCTCCTTTAAGGGGTCCGACCATATCAAGCCCCCAAACCGCGAAAGGCCAAGTGATGGGGATTGTTTGCAAAGCGGTAGGTGGCATATGGCTCTAGTTGGCGAAAAGCTGGCATCCGACGCAACGTTGGACAAGGTCCTGCGCGTATGCTCGGGCCGTTGGCCAATAAAAACCTATACAGAAGGCCTTGCTAACCAGGGCCCGAGCTGCGGAGTGGTGGCCGCCGACATCGGCATGAATTTTAGCCAAGAGCTGCTGCCCCTCCTCCTTGGAGATACATCTTTGAAGGTCTCCGGTAGCACTTTTCTTGTAGAGCTCTCCTTCGTGAGCCTTGTAGGCCTTCGAACGCCGGACAATGCGGCGGGTCTCGTTCTGATCCTCGGGGAGTTCTTTCCTATTAAGGTAGGCCAAGAAGGGTTCAGTCCATGGGGCAATTACTGCCATAATGAGATTGGCCTATGGTGTTACTACGGTGGCTGAGCCCCCGATGGTATCGGTGTGTTTTGAATCTGGGTTGTGTTGGGGTTCGGACTGGTATTGCCGCTCTCCCCTTGCCACACCACGGATGGCTTAAAAAGCCTTTCCAGAAAGATGTTAGGTGGGACAGGGTCGCGCTTGGCGCCAATGTGAGCAAGGACGTCCGCTGCTTGATTGCCTTCTTGAGCCACGTGATGAAACTCGAGCCCCTCGAACCGAGCTGACATTTTCAGGACGACATTGCGATAAGCCGCCATCTTTGGATCTTTGGCGTCAAGATCTCCATTTATTTGAGATATTGCTAGGTTTGAGTCCACGCGCACTTCTAGGCGTTGTATGCCCATGGAGACGGCCATCCGAAGACCATGCAATAAAGCATCGTATTCGGCTGCATTATTGGAGTCTGTATATAATATTTGGAGTACTTACTGAACTACATCTCCCGTGTGGGACTTTAAAACGACGCCCGCTCCTAATCCTGCCAGCATTTTGGAGCCGTTGAAATACATAACCCAGTTTGAATAGGTGCCGTACTCTTTATGGAGTTCGGCCTCTGTCCATTCGGCGACGAAGTCCGCTAGTACTTGGGATTTAATGGCCCGACGTGGTTTGTATGTTATGTCGAATAGAAGGAGCTCAATGGACCATTTGGCAATCCGGCCCATGGCATTGCAGTTGTTTATTATATCACTGAGTGGTACTTCGGAAGCCACCGTGATCGAACACTCCTGGAACTAGTGTCGTAGCTTCCGGGATGCCATGAAGACCGCATATGCTATTTTTTTATAGTGAGGGTACCGTGATATGCATGGTGTGAGGACCGTGGATACATAGTATACCGGCTTCGGAAGCGGGAATTTGTGTCCATCCTATTCTCGTTCAACGACGAGTACGACGCTCACCACCTGGTGTGTTGCCGATATGTATAGTAACATTGGCTCGCCGACGTTCGGTGCGGCCAGGATTGGGTTACTCGCCATAAGGGTTTTTTATTTCTTCCAGTCCGGCCGTTGTCGCGTCCGTCCACTCCAAGTGATCGGTGTGCCGTAAAATATGATAGAGTGGCAATGCCTTTTCTCCCAATCGGGAGACAAACCGGCTTAGAGCTGCCACGCAACCGACGAGTTTTTGGACCTGTTTAAGGTCTGTTGGGATAGTCAATTGAGACAGAGCTGAGATTTTGGCTGGATTTGCTTCAATTCATCTATTTGAAACGATGAAGCCCAGCAACTTTCCGGCGGGGACGCCGAAAACACACTTCTCCGGATTGAGCTTGATGTCATATGCACGAAGGTTGTTGAGGGAGTCCTGAATTAGGGGTTCCTCGGACGGCCGGACTATATACTTTAGCCAGACTGTTCGACTACGAAGATACAAGATCGAAGACTTCGTCCCGTGTTCGGATAGGACTCTCCCTGGCATGGAATGCAAGCTTGGCGATACGGATATGTAGATCTCCTCCCTTGTAACCGACTCTGTGTAACCATAGCCCCCTCCGGTGTCTATATAAACCAGAGGGTTTAGTCCGTAGAACAACAATCATACCATAGGCTAGCTTCTAGGGTTTAGCCTCTACGATCTCGTGGTAGATCAACTCTTGTAATACTCATATCATCAAGATCAATCAAGCAGGAAGTAGGGTATTACCTCCATCGAGAGGGCCCGAACCTGGGTAAACATCGTGTCCCCCGCCTCCTGTTACCATCCACCTTAGACGCAAGGTTCGGGACACCCTACCCGAGATCCGCCGGTTTTGACACCGACATTGGTGCTTTCATTGAGATTTCCACTATGCCGTCACCGTATGGCTTCATGGCTCGTCTCATTGTCAGGGACAACATCACCTCTGGGGGAGCCCTGGCTGTAGGCCAAACTCTCCGACTAGGCGGCTTCGTCATGACTGTCCGTTCGGCCGCTGCGCTGATGATGACTTATCGGGTCATCAAAAAGAGCCTCCACATCGGCTCGGAACTTACCGAGTGGATGAATCCAATGGAGCTCTCCTCTTTGAACAAGCTCTTGAATCGCATCGCTGCTTTGGGAGTCGCTACGGACTATGATCGGATTGGGCTTAAACCTGACCAAAGGGAGATTACCTCTCCGCCGGTCACCCATCAGATAGCGGTGGTGGAGGAGCAATGCGGCGATTCTTCCTCTATCTTGAGGACAAACTATGTCCAGATTCCCGAGCTCTCCAAGCCGGATAACCGTCTACGGGAGGACATCGCCCAACCCTGAACCTAGAATCAGGCAGCGGGCCAGACCTATTGGGCAACATCCCGGAGCCTGAACTTCCAAGATCGGAAACTTCTCTGCCCCAGGGTCTCAGATCGGGTCAGGGTTCGGACTTAAATCCACCCACCCACCCAAATATAAGCGATCTTTCCCACATTAGGCAAGAGCCCCAGGAGACAGTACATCACTATTGGGCCAGATTCCTCCTTGTAATGAACAAGGTCAAGGATCTGTCATGAGGAAGACGCAATTTCATTCTTTTGCAATAATTGCATGGACAAGGGAATCCTCAACGCCATAAGTCACCGTGACATAGCACACTTCGCTGATTTGGCGGCCATAGTACGGAAGTACTGTGCGATGGAAAGCGCCTGGAAAACCCAAAAAAAAAATTCGGATAATCCGGCTCAGACAAAACCCCTAGTCCGAACTAAAAGGGTGCACTCTCATAAGTCGCCCAGCTCAATTACAAAGAGGCAAAAGCCCACTACAGGGCATGGAACCGTATTGGAGGGATGGCTTAATGGGCCATGCAAAATTCACAGTACAGCGGATACCATACCAACACACAGCCTTAGAGCATGTTGGGTACTTCGGCAGGTGGCCAAGAGCGGTGAGGATCTCCTCATTAAAAATACCGCAGAGCACCATCCCGTGGATAACAACAATACAATATTGACAGTCTTCGAGACCTTCGCCTCAAATAATAGGCGTAAGCGAGCACTCAGCAGCCTTGCCGAAGTCTGCCACGTGGCAGCGATAAATCCGTTGAGCGACACGGCTATCACCTTCAATGCCAGTGACGAACCTAAATTACGAACAACCACTAGAAAAAAAATACACTTCCGTGATGATACATGTTTGTCATAGTAGGTCGCGTTTTTTGTCATGCATGTACATCCATGACGATTTTATGACAGAATCAAGATAGTCATACATGTGATGTCATAGAAGTGTTCCATGACATTACCAAAATTATCATCACGGAAGTGTCCACGTCCATGACGATAAATCGCGCGTCACAGAAGTGCTTTCGTCAAGGGTGACCGACACGTGGCATCCACCGTAACGGAGCATTTGTTAAGCTATCGGGTCGGGTTTTGGATCCAATAACCCGTTAACAGCCCCGACCAATGGGGATTTTCCACGTGTAAAATCATCATTGGCTGGAGGAAACACGTGTCGGCTCATCATTGGGACAGATGTCATCCACTCATTGGACGGAAGGCGCCTATCATACATCGACACGTGGCACGGCCCGACCGAGGCCCATTTCTGTGAAAAGGTCGGCCCAGTAAAAATTAGCAGGCCAGCCCATATAAGGCCTACTTGTGTCAGGTCCATTTAAGCCCACGGCCCATACGAGATGTGCCAATTCGGCCCGTCAACGGCCCGTTAAAGATTTGACACCATTGCAGCCCATCGTCAGTTTGAGCCCGTTAACAGCCCGCTATATATTTGGGCTCCATATCGGCCCGATGAGATTTCAGCCTGTTAACGGCCCATTTAATGGATGGGCCAATTTTCAGGATGTACATCTTTCGGCCTTTTAGCGACCCATTTAAATGTTTTTTGACTGTACACAATAGGGAAAAACCCCACTGCAATTTTTTTTATAAATAAAAAGAGAGTTCAAACATACAAGGCTTGAGATAAGCCCCAAAGAAGATTAAAACTAGTCTAAAAAGTCCAACAACAAAAATATTTACAGACCCATTTAAATGTTGGGCTAATTTCCGCCCCGGTGTGTCTTTCAGCGTGTTGACGGCCCATAAATCAGATGGACTATTTGTTGTCGTACCTGAGTTTCGGCCTTTTAGCGGCCCATTTAAGTGTTGGGCCAATTTACGCGGTGTCACTTTCGACTGTTGACGGCCCATAAATCAGTTGGGCCATTTGTAGTCGGACCTGAGTTTTGGCCTTTTAGCAACCCATTTAAGTGTTGGGCCAATTCCCGGCCCTGTGTGCCTTTCGGCCTGTTAACGGAGCATAAATGAGTTGGGCCATTTGTAGTCGGACCTTAGTTTTGGCCTTTTAACGGCCCATGCCCTTCATGGTCCAATACCAGCCCAGTTTCTCTTTCGGCTGCTAAAGGCCCACAACCTGATTGGGCCATTTACACACGACCTGACTTTCGACCTCTTAGCGGCCCATGGTCTTCATGGTCCAGTACAAGCCGTTGTCTCTTCGCCCGCTAAAGGCCTACGGTATAGTTGGGCCATATGTAGCCCAAACTTAGTAACGGCTCGTTAACGGCCCGTGAAATAAATTGTGGCCACACTGTTGCCCGCTTCGATGTCGGCACATTAACGACTCAGAGGTAAGAGGCCGACCATTAACTTTCGTTTAGTAACGCCCATTAACTTAATGGGCCCACTAAAGTTCGTACTGTCTTTAGGCCATATTAGATAAGTTGAGACCATTACGACGAGCAATTATGCACGGACCAAAACCGATCAAGCAAAGGTAATGCATACGAGGAATAACGTTGCAGATCCATCATTTATTACAGGAAATTACATCCACTGTGCTATCAAAGATTGATTCCAGTGCAAATAATTGAGCACAACCTAACCTTCTTCAACGTCACAATCTGCAACCTCAGCATTGATGACGCCCATAAGCATGTGGGCAAGTTCTTTACGCTTTGCTACGGTCTCACGAAAACATTGATCTGTTGTTGTGTCGCACGACTCTGCACCTCTAATTCATCCACCATTTCCATCATTGCTTCAGCCATTAATTGGTTCACAAACATACATTTATTCCATTGCATTCGAGATAGAGGATACTGAACGGATTCAGATGGCGATTTTGGCAGGCCTGTATTATTGATAATGGAGAGTGTCTCGACCACTACATCATAACATAAATTAGGACGGGAACCAAAAAGATTAATCATGAGTTATTGCCATATTACCTGGCCTAGATTTACTGGAAAGAAACAATGGGGTTGCCTTGCTATTTTCAGAGTTTGTCTTCTTATCTTCAGCAGCCTGCACAAAATTAACACACTAGCATTGCTATCATTGGCCAAGTCACATAATAGGAAAGCAGCATTGACACAACGAACGTTTGGGCAACTAGCCTACACCAAATTAACACAATATGGCACAGCTATCATCAGCCAGGTAAGGTAGTGCGAAAGCAACATTGACACAATGAATGAATGGGCAACCGGAGAAGCACTACAATTCAAGAATGTGCGTGATATGAGATAGTACATTCATGCATTTCAAGATGCAAAACTACTGTGCAGTTTTCCTTACAAAATTCAACATTGGCGCCTTTAACATTTTGCTACAACTAATTTTAGATCAGATAAAGGTTAGATTCACGACGATTAACAAAATTCATGTTGATGTAAAAATATAGTGATATACAATAGGTACTTACATCAGCATTGGAGCATAGAGAATTCCCGCAAGATATTTTCCTCGAATACGATCCCAATGGAGGAAGTCTTCTATCGTTTAACCTTATTTTCTAAAAGAGAGATGGGTAAGAAACATGTAGAAAATATGATCAGAATGCTATAAAATTTCATGATGCGAGGATACACACGCTTCTTAGAATGGAGTTGACATTCTTTTGTTGGACCGAGCGGACTAGTTCTTTGGCCATCGGAATCTTCTTATTATCCCATGGGAGTTGGGTTTCTCCGTGCTAGAGCAGTATCTATGAAAAATGGAGTTGGTTTATTATCTCCTCGGCGTTTGGATCTTTTGCAAAGACCTGGTTTGTAACCTTTCGATTCTAACATAGCCGTCTTCCCTTGCATGCCTTATATAGAAGAATGGTGATTCAGTTATAAAACATGCTACATCGGAGATGGAATAGGCAATCAAGAATAGAAAGGCATGACATATTGACATGTATTCCCTCCATCCGGAAATAAATGGACGGGTCTAGGCGTATTTCAGTTCTAGATACATCCAGTTTTATCCATTTCTGCGACATTTAATCCGGACGGAGGGAGTATGATGTAAGAGCTAGGGATACAACAGGACTACACAGTAAAAAAAACACTGAAAAACCCACTGCAGAACCAAAGTATTCAAACCCACTGATATGAGATAGTACACTCATGCAGCTCAGGATGCGAAACTACCAGGCAGTTTTCCTTACAAAAATCAACATTGTGGCCTTTAATCATACATTTTGCTACAACTAAATTTAGATCAGATAAAGGTTGGATTCACGCTGATTAACAAAATACATGTTGATGTAAAAATATAGTGATATACAACAGGTACTTACATCTACATTGGAGCACAGAGAATTCCTGCAAGAATCTTTCCTCATAAACGATACCATTGCAGAAATTCTTCTATCTGTTAAGCTTATTTTCTAAAATTGAGATGGGTAAGAAACATGTAGAAAATATGATCAGCATGCTATAAAATTTCATGATGCAAGGATACGCACACGCTTCTTAGAATTGAGTTGATATATTTTTGCTGGACTACAGCGGACTAGTTCTTTGGCCACTGGAATCTGCTTATTATCAGTAGGAGTTGGGTTTCTCTGTGCTGGACCAGTATTTATAAAAACTAGGGTTGGTTTATTATCTCCTGGCGTTTGGATCTTTTGCAAAGGCCTTGTTTGTAACCCTTCAGATTCTAACATAGTTGTCTTCCCCTTGCATGCCTTGTATAAAAGAATGGTGATTTAATTATAAAACATGCGACAACAGAGAGATGGAATAGGCACTGAAGGATAGAAAGGCATGACATATTGACATGTATTCCCTCCATCCGGAAAAAAAAAGGATGGGTCTAGGCGTATTTCAGTTCTAGATACATCCTTTTTTATCCATTTCGGCAACATGTAATCCGGACGGAGGGAGTATGGTGTAAGAGCTAGGGATACGACAGACGACACAAAGAAAAAACACTAGTTGAATGTAAAACTATATGCTAGCGGGATACGTCAGAAATAACTAAGGCAACATACACGTGTATGATTGGGAAAATAAGATGGCATTGCAACAGCGAGCACTAGAACGGCACTTGAATGTAAAAAACATGGTATGGCGTATGGATGAAGTACATTACGATGAATAACAATGCATAAGATATTCAAGCATGGTGTCCAAATTAAGCAGATGGCATTGCGATAGAGTAGAATGATAGTACTTGAATTTGAAAACATGTTATCATGAATGGAATAGGTCTTGAAAAACAGGAAGGCATGACATATTTACATGCATGATCAGCATGCTAAGCACATGGCATGGCAACAGAGTAGATACACTCCAGGACATTATATGCACGTTGTACCCATATCACAGGCCAAGTTAGAGCAAGGACCTTGTGGGGTGAAGAGGATTCATCATCTTTCTGCAAGTCTTCTGAAGAACTGCCTTTACATGTTCCATTATATTGGGTATCATTGACATCAAGTTTATTGGCCTTTACATTGCTCCGTGAGGTTCTTGTGGATATATCAGTGGGCAATTATATCTCGACATGCATGGAAGACAACTAGTAGTTAGATTTATGTAAATGAGTGCCTGTAGGAGACGACATAAATAGTAGGACTGGGGTTAACTAGCAGCAATGTGTCTCATAAACTAAAGGAGAACACAGATGAAAGCTACAGAATATGTATCGCTTTGTACTCTAGATTAACTAGATGGCACACAAAAGTATTAAAGAACAACATAGGTAATACTAGAAGTGGTATAATACTATAATCACCAGCCTGTGGGATAGCATTGGCTGATGGATGATAACTATGGAACAGCGTTACCTAAAGAACATGTATCTTAGCTGAACTATGGAACAGCGTGAACTCCTGAACAAGACCCGTAAGAGATCAGCATGGATATATAGTGAAATGTGATGATCTATTTTCCGTGCTTAGATGAATAACAAAGCCATAAATGTTGCACACAAGTAAGATGAAGGTACAACCTATCTAGCTGCCATCCATAGGAGTGAGCATCATGTGGTGACTTGTCGATGGCCTGCAGTTGTTGTGGTTGTCCATGTCGGGCACGCGCATTCGATGTAGGGAACTGTTGAGTGGGGACTGTAGCTCCCTTCTGGTGTATGCTTCCCTTGTTGGAGCAGCTGCGGTGAGTCGGAAGACGGTGTGTCTGAAGATGCAGATAACGCATAATGTTAAGAACGACATATCTCTTTGATCTGAAGAAATACACTAAGAGATCAACAGCAAGGTACGAGAGTGGTCACACGTATGTTGACTGAAGACTAAATTGGGGTCACACGATTTTATTTTATTTTGGTACTGTCCGATCTACGCCGGATGGATTGATGGCTGTCTTGTGCCTCCCGGCTGACACTATTCAGAATCTTCCCCGAAGAGCCAGTGACCAACGGCAGAGCCGCCTGCCTCCGCCGTCCATGGCCCTGGCCAAAACCCCTGCTCCTCCCCATCAAGATCGCCGTGGTTGCGCCTGCCCGGCCAATCCACAAAGACTCCCGTCATCCAGATCCGGCGGCGGTACCTTCAACCCACTCAACTCTAAAGATAGCCATCTAGCGTTGCTTCCACGGCGAACTTCGCCCCGCACTGCCTTACGTTAGACACCAGCCAACCGGCAGCCTAGGAGCTCCGCCGCCTCAAGGGGTGCTGCTTCCCATTGGGAATCGATTGGCCCAGAATAAAAATTCAGACAACTGACGCTTAAATAAAGTGATTTGAGATGAGGGTGCAACCTATCTGGCGGCATGGTGAAGTAGGCAGGTCCAGTTGCCGATTCGGTGAGGCCGGCGCGGTTGCCGTGGTGACCGGCGGCAGGGAAAGAGCAATGTCGCGACGGTCGACGGCCACGCTGGAAGCGATGCAGGACTGGATGGATCCGAAGTTGGAGCCGCTCGGCGCCGTGAACAACGGCGGGGTGAATCGGCTCGCACGGTTCACGTGCCGTCATCGAGGCAGCACCAAAGAAGACAGTAAGAGGCACACGGTCCAGTGCACGACGGCAATTGGACAGCATCTCCGGCATTAGGGAGGAGGGCGGCTGTGAAATTGGTGCGGTGGGGGCGCCATGGAGGTGGGGCTGAGGTTTCGCGGCTCGGGAGAAGGGAGCTTCCCGGGGAGAAGGTGATTTGGCGCCCACGAGGTATGAATGGGGGCGGGCGGGGGGGAATTGGGAGGGGAGTGGAACCATGTCTTATGGACGCATTTGTCTGAAATGTGAGGGGGAGTTACAGTTCTACCCTTGCCTATAGGCTTCTCGGCTTGGGTCTATGTACTGAGAGTCGGGGATAGTAGAGTAACTTTGCTTCTCCCCAAATAGTGGGCGGGAGCGATTTCGGGCGAGGAGGGCGTGTTTTGAACTATAGTGGGCGCGAGCGATTTCGGGCGAGGAGAGCGTGATTTGAAATAGTGGGCGCGAGCTATTTCAGGCGAGGAGAGCGTGTTTTGCTTACCATGGTTTATGAATTATTCGGCACATGTCATTTCGGCCGAGGAGAAGGCGCGCTTGGATGAACTTACGAACCTACCATCGATGTACAACGGGCCAATTGATGCGTGTCCCACATAGGACGGTAATTTCGTGTCTCCCATTTATTTGCTCGGGCGAATTCCACCGAGCAGAGAGGATGTTTAACGGTTCGTTCAAATTTTGGGAGAACGAGCATCCACGTCTACCTTACCAAGTCGATTCGAATCAAATTTTGAAATATTAGCTTGCCACTTCTTTTTAGATGGAGAGATGATGCTCAGGAGTAATGTGTTTTTACATGCTCATTGCTAGCGATTTACTATATGACAAATAGTTGACCCACTAAAAAACGCGAATCAAACCCAAAATGAAATATCTCGATTCAATGAACTAGCTCTTTCAGTAGGTCAAAATAGTGAACTAAATCCAAAATTAAACACCTCAATCGAGTAGCATGTTGTACAGTATTATAGTACTCCATGAACATGTTGAAAATCAAATTAATAAACTTGTTTGATATACGCATATATCCATTCATGTGTGGATTGCAGACAACATGTTCTCCAATTTAAATATTTGAATGGAAGTTTATATCGAAACATGGTTTATATCAGTCTTTGATGCATAAAACGCGACCTCCCCCTCTCCTGGACTCCTGTTCTCTCTCTCTCTCACTCTCTCGCCGACAATCTTCAATTCTGTCGCACACATCCGACACAAAAACCTTGTTGGTCCCTCTCCCTTTCTCTCCATCTCTCTCTCTCTTTCTTTGTGTGTGTGTGTGTGGGGGGGGTCTTTCTAGTACGCATTCATATATACACCATCTATAGGTCTCTCTCGCACACTATGTATGATACTCTAGATAGTCCAAGCTAGATATCTTGGGTGCACTCATCGTACGCACACAAATTCCTTGGCTCTTTGCCCGTAACTCTCTCACTCACCACTATGTCGTCTCTGAACTCTTCCCCCCTCTCTCAAACTCTCCATCCACAGGTCACACATACACATGCATATCTCACTCGCACTCGATAGGCCCATCTAAAACTCTATCTCTCTCCCTCGTTCTCTCTCCATCTCACACGCACATACATACACAATCTCATGCCCAGCTAGCCAACTATGATGGTCTCTCACTCAATTGTAAGCACACGTAGTCCCCCCTATATGTATATGACTAGCTAATCTTAGTCTCCATCACAAACATGTGCATGGTCTATCTCGATTTCTCTCGGGGCATCTTTCTATCGCGCACGCACTCCCTCGGTCTCCCACCCATATAGTCCCCTCATGATCTCGAGGGGATCTCTCTATCACAAACACACCCTCTCTCCCTCCCCACGCGTCCATGCCATCTGTCGTGGAATTGTCACGGCAGATGTCCTCATGAAAGGACTTAGTCGTAGGGCCATCGTACGGGTTAACCTAGAGGGGTTAAAGCGGACACAAGACACGGGAATTATATCGGTTCGGCCCCTTCGATGAAGGTAAAAGCCTACGCCCAGTTGTGATGTGATTGATATGATTTCGGCGACTAGGGAGCAATAGCTTTGCCTTAGCCTCCAATCCTCTCTCCCTAATCCGCCGCCGGGTCGTCCCCTTATATACACGGGTTGACGCCCGGCCGGTCCACAGAGTCCCGATCCGGCTCATACAAGCGTCCGGCTCGGTCTCTTCTCTCTTGTCTTACAACACAAGTTACAACACTAAGGCGGTTTACATAAATGGACCTTAAGTCGCCTCACGGGCTCGGGCCTCCTTCGTGGGCTCGGATCATGGATTTAGGGTGAACTGCCCTCCAGTATGTTCACACTCAGTAGTTGTGTCCCCAACATTAGGCCCAGATTGACTGAACCGTTCAAGTCAATCTTCAACACCTTCAGAACCTCTTTGATCTCCTTTCATATTTTGTAAACCGCCATCCGCTTGAACCGCCGTGGACGTCATCCTCCGATTTCCATGTCGGGCACCTTGACGTCATCTTTAATAAAGAAATCCAAACAAGAAGATTCCCTTCATTTAATGCTATCCTGAAATCGAGGCGGCCGCTGCACCGGCCCACCGCTTTTGACTCCTTGATTCTCGCGCCCGTTGATTGCTCCGTCCCTTATAAATAGACCGGTCGCCTTTCTTCTTCTTCTTCTTCCGCTCTTCTCCTTCCTCGCGACGCTCTAGCCCTGAAGCTCCGCCGTCGCGCCCGACCTTCGAACGACGCTTCATCGCTGGGTCGCTGCATCAACCTCGACCGTATCGTAGTTTTCGGCGCCTCCGCGGTTTTTCCGCTCATCAGGTAAGGTTCCTCTCAAGCCCTAGATCCCATCTGTAGATCCTGTTCATCACGCAGTTCATATTAGTTTCTTCTCACTTGCTCCGCCATGGCCGTATGCCTCAGCCATACCGGGCATCTTGTATAAATGACTGCTCCGCCGTCCATTGAACTCTTTATGCACCTTTCCTTTTGTTCAGATCCTCGAGTTTAGAATATCTGAACCCTCCTGTTCTTTATGAAGGTTTGCATAGGTTGTAAAGTTTTTCTTACTAGAGCTTCGGTAGATCTCGATTACCTCCATTCGTATGTGAAAACTGTTTACATCCATACTTAGTAGACTTTTCAACTCTGCCATTTTCGGGCGGTTTAACTTTCGATGCCTAATCCGTCACTCCATTAGTCCTCGATTAAACCGAACGGGAAGCCGGATGCTGAATCACCGGTTTAACAATGTATGATATGCCTGAACCGCTTAATGGTAAACCGTCTCTTCCTTTCTTTCGCAGCTTAGTCTTCCGGAATGGCCCCTCAATTCGCAGCTTGCAATTGGGTCCGGGTCCAAAATCACCAAACACAATCGAACGGCTTATGTCACCACCGGGCGGTTTGGCGCCAAAAATGTCCTCCATCGGGCGTGTTCCGGATGGCGAAGTTTCTCCCGAGCCACAAGAGGGTGAAGTAATCGTGTTTATGCAGCACTTAGACTGGGGATTCTGCCTACCGGTTCAAAAATTTTCCAGGACGTCCTCGCAAGTTTGAAACTCCATCCGCAGGATATCGGCCCGAACTCTGTGTCAAACATATGCAACTTCCAAGTCTTCTGTGAAGTCTACCTTCAGGAAGAACCATCTGTGGAGTTATTCCGGGATTTTTTTCACTTGAACCGCCGTACCGAATTTTCTGATGGTCCGAACACAGAGCTGGGCGGCGTTTCAATCCAAAAGAGGAAGGAGGTGGATTTTCCTCACGCCAAACACCACAGTCATCCAAAGGATTGGAACCAAACCTGGTTCTACTGCCGGAACACCGCTCCTGCCAACGAGAACCCTTTGCCGGGTTATCATCCTCACTGCTCAAAGAACCAAAGATCCGCTGCTCGCAGACGCTTAACCGCCGTGGAACGGAATAACTTCGATGCCTCAAATAATCAAGCTCCGGGCTCTAATGGCCAATGGCTTAACCGCGTGGACCTTGTGCGGTGTTGGGTTTCTTGGGGCGTCTTGCCGCTAAGCCGCCGCCCGGATTGATGCATGAGTACACCGCAGCCTCAAAGACCCTCAAAGACGCCACGAGCTGCCCATAATCGAACTTGAAGTTACGGAGATTGTAAAGAAGATGCTTGATGAACCAATCTCCGTTTGCAGCCTAACCGGGCTGGCTCCATTCTGTGTTGCCAATAAACCGCCGGCGGTAAAGCTCTATTCACCGTTCTTGGGTCTTTAATACTTTGTTGATATGTATTAATCCTTGTTATTTCTCAGGCTGACAGCTCCTTCTGGAAACGTACTAAACCGGTTCGGGCGACGCGTGTAAAGGCCACGGCCACCAAGAAGGCAGGCAAGAAGAAAACCGCCGAGTCCTCTCGATCCGCCATGTGACGCAGAATCGAAGGAGCCGAGGTAACACTTGACATTCTTACGAGGGAGCCGCCAGAACCGGCTTCCCGCTTTGGCGCTCATTCTTGCTTATGATTTGTTCCCTTGTACTCCTTTTTACCGACAACTTTGCTTCCTGTGATGATGCTTTGAAGCCAGCCATGCCGACCCGTTGAGGTAATCTTTCTTTCTTCGAATCCGACCTTGTGCGGTTAAAAGAATTCGCACCGTCCGAGAAAGTGAAAAGATATCATTCTGTGCTTACTTAAATCCAAACCTTTCGTTGAAGACACAGCAAGCTAAAGAGCGTCAGACGACCGTCATAGTGGCCAACGTATTACCTCATCCGTTTACCAGACACACCAACCCGGCGTCGTCTAGAGGTGACTTGCTCTCCGAAAAACGTTATCCCTTAAAGGGTTTCTTCCGATGTCCTCTCAATCCATCCGACCCAAATTATCAGGCCTCTTCCGGTTCGTCTGGGCGATCATCAACCACGCAATCGCCTCCGCTTAAAGTTGCTGCAGGTATGCAACCGCTGTCCCGTCTGCTCGGTTTACAATTGTTTTGTCCAATTTTTCTTTATTCCATTCCGAATATTGCAGCACCAAGGCTCGCTTGAGCAAGAAAGCAAAACCCTTGACCCTATCATGCGGATGCTGATCCGAAAAGACCCCGTAACAAACCCACGACAATCCTGAAGCCGCCAAAGATAGTTCCGGCGAGTTGTACAAAGATGATACTGCTGACCCACCAGCAGTTGAACCGGAGGTCCAAGTGGAAACTTCGCAGCCTGCTCCATCAAACCCGTCCACAGAGCGGGTCGTGGTTGTTGAACCGCCGAGCCAGAGCAAGATGACATCAAGCCCAAAGAAGACCGCTGAAAATGACGATGTTATTGTGACCGCATTGGCTACACTGCTCCTAGCCGACTTGGTCGCTTTAGCAAAGCACAACATCAAGGAAGGTTCCACTACTATGAGCAAGGACAAGGGGAAGACCGATCTGTCGGCTTACGACAATTTCTTCCGCCCAAGAACTTCATTCCGGCTACGAACCGGCTCTACACCAGCCGTGACTTTGAAGCTGGTGCAGTAAACCGGATGAAGGACCGCTATGAGGTAATGAATTATGTCTTTCCTGTACTTTAGCTGTATAGTAGCCCTCAAGGGTCGGTTCAACTTAGCATAGTTAAACCGGGACTTGATTTCTGTACTCCAAATGGCAAACCGAGATCAATTAGCCATTAGCCCCCAAGTGCCAAGGTGAATATGTATATTGAGCTTGGGACTTGATAATGAGACACCTAACATGCTTCCTTTGTTACCGTAATGAAATAGAGCAGCAAGGCGTGCAACTCAAAGACTCTGCGAGTCAATCTGGAGACTCAAAGCAGAAACCGCTAAGGCCAAGGACGAATTGAGAACGGCCTTGGCCACTATGGAACAGTTGAAGGAGTGGTATAAATCCGAACAAGCCAATCGGGACACCGAGAAGGCCGGTTTGAAAAAGCAGGCGGAAGAAGCCAAGCAGCCCTTAAACCGTGACCGAAGAGCTTGCCGGACTCAAGCGCCAAGTGCATGCCATGACCTCTCGCCGTCTTTGGTAAGAAACTATGCAATCGCTATCTTAATTTTGATATTTCCGCGGTTTATCCTGAGTTGTCTTAAACCGTGCAGTAAACGTATTGCACATATGGGCTCGATGTGCGGAGGAAATCAAGGCCGCTTATACGCTGATTGAGCAGCTGTATACCGACGCCAATGAGTCATCTGTGATACATCATACGACAAAACGGGCGCCGTCCTCGATCGAGAGAAACCCCGGACCGGTTGTCCATGGTTCCGGGCAGCTTGAAGAGTTGAAGCGATCCGCGGCTCGGCTGGCACATTATCGGCTCGACAGCGTGCCAAGGCGTGGATAGCGATCTTGATCCGCGGACATAGCCAAAGGTTTCCCTAGTGCTTAAGAGAATGGTGAAGCCTTTGATAACGACGCTCAAACGGATCACAAAGGAAATGCGTCGGTGGCGAAGTCAATCGGCAGACGGTTAACCCGACGGTTCACCTCTTTTTATGACGCCAACAACAAGCGGGTGGATTTTGTCATCCACGAAGTGTAGAGCCTTGTTCCCCAATCCAGAAGCACACTTACGCCTCGACGTTGATCCGGCTGAGCTGATAAGTGAAGAAGTTGTCTTTCAGGCCTTAACCCGGATTGACTGGTCTACCAATGACTTCCGGGCTTTGGGTGAGGAAGAAGAAGAAGTTGAACCGACGTCAGGAGCCCCCTCTACCTCACGTCAACCCGGCGGCGGCGTAATTAAATCAAGCCGGGTGACGCCTCAAGCTTCAAGGCATAACCCCACATGAAACGCCGGGCCGCAAAAGGCTTTGTAATAGGATAGTCGATTTTGTTTTGAACAATGCCGTTACCAACTCGGTCAGTAAACTTTTGCATGGCGGTCTGGATACTTTGGTTGTGAAGTAGTGAATCTCGCAACCTATTTTGCCTGCAATCACAAATTCTTAAACCGCCATGGCGGCTTGCGCCTAGCCGGATTGTGATACCAATATCTTTATATAAGAAAATATCGAGGTATACGATCAAAATTTTGTGATACAAACATACCTGCCAAAGGGCGGGCACACGATTGGCTTTAGCCAATCCTAAAGCGGAGGCTTTATAAACCATCACCGTCAAAGGAGAATAATCCTGTGTATAATACCGATTTACCGTAAATCGTGGTCGAATATGATAAGCCCTGTTACTCCATAATGGGATGTTAACAAAGAAAATCAAACCGGAATAATCAATCGCCGGAAAAAGGGGACAAAATTCTGAAAACTTGAATCCGGTTTGAAAGAAGGTTTGTCGGTTCAAGACAACAAACAAAAGCCAAATTATATGTATAAAAAACACATGGAAGCAAAAACAATAACAAAGACTGTTTGCAAGAAGAGGCTTCATTGAGTCTGATCAGATGGCGTTACCATGGTTGGACAGGACCAAGCTCCCTATAAGGTGTAGCGATGGTTCAAGTCAGCCAGGTCCCCAGCTGACATTGTGGCATTACGCCGATCAAGTGGCATTGCATTGGTTCGGGTTCGACCAAGCCCCCAAGTGATTCTATGGCCTTAGGCCGACCAAGAGGCGTGATCGGTTCAGACGTGACCATGTCCCCAAGTGATCTGGTGGCTTTCGCTTTGTCAATAGGTGTTGCATTGTTTCGGAAATTACCAAGCCCCCAAATGATCTGGTGGCTTTCGCCTGCCAAGAGGTGTTGCATTGGTTCGGACACGACCAAGCCCCCAAGTGACAAAAATTTCACAAAAGCAAGGCCAAGGGTTAAACCGGAGGCCGCTTCACGACAGCATCTCCATGTACCCAAACCGGACTTTTGATACGTAATGATACCCCGCTTAGCCGAGGATCCGTTTATTGCTTTTATTCATAATATATACATTGTCTTAATATCTACATAAGTGGAGCCAATGGCTCGGTATAATAAGGTCAAGATGAGCTATGTTCCACGGCTGTTGGTCTCCTCCTCCGACGTGCGTGAGTCCTTTCGCCTCTAACATCAATCGATAGTAGGACCCGTTGTATAGATTCTTGCCGACCACAAAAGGCCCCTCCCAAGGTGGGGATAGCTTGTGCATATCTTTCCGGTCTTGAATGAGCCGCAGCACTAAGTCTCCTTCCTGAAAGGTTCTGGTTTTAACCCGCCGGCTGTGATACCGACGAAGATCCTGCTGGTAAACCGCCGAACGAGCAGCTGCCATATCGCGCTCTTCATCCAGTCGATCCAAATCGTCTTGCCGTGCTGCCTCGCTTTCTGCCTCAACTTAAGCTGTCACTCGAGGCGAGTCGTGACGGATATCGCTGGGAAGGACCGCCTCCGCTCCGTAGACCATAAAGAACGGCGTGTATCCAGTGGATCGGTTGGGGGTAGTATTTATACTCCATATCACCGATGGAAGCTCTTCCACCCAACAACCCGGCGTCCTCTCTAAAGGGACCATGAGTCGGGGTTTGATACCTTTCAAGATCTCCTGATTAGCTCGTTCCGCTTGACCATTGGATTGCGGGTGGGCTACGGAAGAAACATCAAGCCGGATGTGCTCTCGCTCACAAAATTCCTTCATAGCTCCTTTGGACAAATTGGTGCCATTGTCCGTGATGATACCGTGTGGAAACCCAAACCGAAAATCACCTTTTGATGAACTGAACCGCCGTGGCCGCATCACACTTGCTAATGTGCTCGCCTCAACCCACTTGGTAAACTTATCAACCGCCACCAACAGGTGGGTCTTTTTGTCCTTGGACCTTTTGAAAGGTCCAACCATATCCAGCCCCCAAGTCGCAAACGGCCAAGTAATTGGAATCATCCTCAATTCTTGGGCTGGCACATGAGCACGCCTAGAGAACTTTTGGCAACCATCACATCGTCTGACCAGATCCTCCGCATCAAGATGGGCGGTCAACCAATAGAAACCATGGCGGAACGCTTTGGCCACCAAGGACTTTGAACCGGCGTGGTGACCACAATCCCTTCATGGATCTCTCGCAATATCTCACGGCCCTCTTCAGGGGACACACAACGCTGAAATGCCCTCGACACCTTTGCAATGGTGCAACTCACCACTAACAATGGTCATAGACTTAGACCGCCGAACTATCTCGCCGGGCCAACGTCTCATCTTCTGGTAACTAGCCCCGGATCATGTATGCCAAATAAGGGAGCGTCCACTCCGCAATGACATGCAGGGCCGCCACCAATAGAGCCTCCGGATCAGGGATAGCCAAACTAATTTCATCAGGAAGCTTAATCGACGGATTGTGCAAGACATCAAGGAAAACGTTGGGTGGGACGGTTTACGTTGAGAGCCCACCGGCTTAAAGCATCACCGCCGTTCTTCCGACGATCCACATGGTCCACCGATATCCTTTATAATGTCCTGCAACAACATCCACCTCCCGACGATATGCAGCCATGAGTGGATCTTTGGAATCCCAAGTAACTGATACTTGCTGAGCCACCTAGTCCGAGTCTCCAACGCATTTAACCCGGCTGAGATTCATTTCTTTAGCCATCCGGAGACCATGGAGCAAAGCTTCATACTCAGTACATTGTTAGTACAAGGGAACATTAGGCGGAGAACGTAATGAACTTGTCACCTCGCGGGGAAGTTAAAACGACTCCAGCCCCGAGCCCTCCAACTGCTGGACCCATCAAAGTGGATGGTCCAATAGGTATGATCCGGCTTCTCTTCAGCGCTTGCAACTCCGTCCAATCATTAATG
Source organism: Aegilops bicornis (assembly GCA_021605145.1). Classification (NCBI taxonomy): domain Eukaryota; kingdom Viridiplantae; phylum Streptophyta; class Magnoliopsida; order Poales; family Poaceae; genus Aegilops; species Aegilops bicornis. Next base: position 491,635,981 of record CM038674.1, read on the forward strand.
AAATCCACAAGTGCTCGAGATTTTACGGCCGTCGAGGCACATACCTTAAAACCGTATGCCCAAGTTCTATAGCCCACTTAGCAATCCGCCACCGCTTCCGGTTCAGTATGATGTCGCCCAAGGGAGCCGAATCGACCACCGTGATGGGGTGCCCTTGGAAATATTGCTTTAGCTTCCGGCTTGCCATAAAAATCCCGTATACCAGCTTACGCCAATGCGGATATCTTCGCTTAGACTCAATGAGGACCTCGCTGATGTAATAAACCGGCCGTTGAACCGGATACTCCTTCCCCGCCTCCTTCCGCTCCACCACGATAGCCACGCTTAATCGCTTCGGGCGTTAGCAAAGAACATATAGCAGCAGCTCTTTGTCAATGGGGGCGGCTAGAACCGTGGGTTGGCCAACCGCCGCTTCAAATCCTCCAATGCTTCATCACGCTGAACTCCGGACAAACCGATCCGCTTTCTTCAACATCCGGTACAAAGGAATGGCCTTCTCGCCAGACGGTCGATAAACCGGCTTAGTGCAGCAATCCGCCTGCCAAACGCTGGACGTCATTGATGCACTTCGCTTAGCCAAGGAGGTGATAGCCGTAATTTTTCCGGATTAGCTTCGATCCCCTCGTTGGACACGAGAAAACCCAATAACTTGCTTTGGAACACCAAAACGCACTTGGCCGGGTTGAGCATCATCTTGTACACCCGCAAGTTGTCAAAGGTTTCCTTTAGATCCTCAATCAAGGTTTCCTTCTTCCTTGACTTAACCACGATATCATCCACATAAGCATGCACGTTACGGTCGATCTGTTCGCGTAAGCAACTCAACGCAACGCGATAAGTCGCTTAGGCGCTCTTGAGCCCAAAAGGCATAGATACATAGCGTAAGGCTCCAAAGGGGTGATAAACGCCGTCTTCTCCTGGTCCTTAACTGCCATCTTAATCTGATGATAACCGAGTACGCCATTCAAAAAGCTCAAACGCTCACAACCCGCCGTAGCATCAATAATCTGGTCAATGCGGGGGAGGGCGAAAGGATCTGCTGGACATGCCTTGTTGAGATCTGTGTAATCCACACACATGCGCCAAGTGCCATTCTTCTTAAGAACCAACACCGGATTGGCAAGCCACTCTGGGTGAAAGACTTCGACGATAAATCCTGCTGCCAAGAGCCTAGCAACTTCTTCTCCGATGTCCTTGCGCCTATCCTCATTAAACCGGAGAAGAAACAGCTTTACAAGTTTGTATTTTTGGTCAAAATTAAGAGTGTGGTCAGCGAAGTTCCTCGGTACACTGGCATGTCAAGGCTTCCATGCGAAAATGTCCCGATTCTCACGGATGAACTCGATGAGCGCTTTCCTATTTAGGATCCAAGTTGGCACTTTGTTGGTGAACTGCTTGGACGAATCGCCGGGCACAAAATCAACAAGTTTCGCCTCACCACCGATTTGAACTTCAAGTCCGGATCATGCTCCGTAGTTGGCTTCTTCAAAGGGGTCATATCCGCCGGATCAACATTGTCTTTATAATATTTTAGCTCCTCGCTGGCACAAACCGACTCTGCGTAAGCCGCATCACCTTCCTCGCACTCCAAAGCGATCCGCGGCTCCCATGAACCGTTATCGTTCCTTTGTGACCCGCATTTTCAGCTGTAAGTAAACATAACAGGTGGCGCCATAAATTTAGCATAAGCCGCCACCCAAAGAGGGCGTGGTAAGGGCTTTGAATTTTCACCACCTCAAATGTCAATGTTTCGATCCGAGTCATGTTCGTCCCCAAAGGTCACCTCCAGAGCTATCTTACCGACCGGATACGCCGACTTGCTGTGCACCACTCCGTGAAACACTCTTGTCTGGATGGCCTAAGATGCCTATCCACAACCCCATACGCCGGAAGGTCTCAGAGTACGTGATGTTGATGCTGCTTCCTCCATCCATAAGGACCTTGGTAAACTTGTACCCTCCTACCTGGGGTGCCACCACCAGGGCTAGCTGACCCGGATTGTAAACCCGGGGAGGATGGTCCTCTCTGCTCCACGTGATCGGTTGCTCGGACCAGCGTAGGTAATGCGGCGCAGCCGGTTCAACAACGATGACCGCCCGCTCGAAGTTTTCGGTCTCGTCTGTCCAAGCTGGTGGTAAAGACGTGGTATCGTCCCCGTTCAAGCTGCTTTGGGTTACTTTGATAACCCGACTGCCGTTGTTGTTGATTGTAGCCCCCTTGGTTCTGATTGTTCTGACTGTTCTGATTACTTTGATTATTCGGATTGCCTTGCCCGCCCGGATTACTACCGAATCCTGGGCCGGAATTTCCTCCACCATAACCCGGGCGGACCTGAACCGCCCGGGCCCTTGATCATACCGGAAAGAGTCGGAGTTTTTGAACTCACGCATAATGTAACTATCATTCCAAAGGTGGTTCGCCGGTGCCTCCTTCGTCCTATGCTTCGGACAAGTTTGATTAAATATGAAATGCAAACGATCCGGATTGTGACCGCCCAGGTTTGATTGCCTACCCTCGCCCGCTGACCCTTGTCCTGCTGCGTTGGTGTTGGCCACAAAGCCCATGCTGCCGCTCGCTTTTACGCTTGTTCCTCCATTGCTCGCCGAATGATCTGCTGGCCCTCGGGTTGCTGCTCGCTTTTCCCTTCCCCACTTCGTCATTCTCAGATTCGGGATCCTTGGTGCTATCAGAATCAGCGATTTTACCAAAACGCCCATTAGAGTGCCCATGTCATGGCAAAACGCTTCATGCGGCCCAGCTTCAATTTCAATGGCTCGAACCGCAATTGGCTTCCAAGGTCAAGATCGCAGAATCGGGGTTGATCCGGTCTCAAGAATGTAAAACTTCCAAACGCGGCGCACTCCAATGGGTTGTGGATTCTCCCTCCGCTGGACACAAGCTGCTAAATCCACCACGGACATGGGCTGTTTACAGTATCTTTGAAATTTTGAATGAATCGGGCTCAGAATCGGGTCCACGAACCGATAGAGTTGGGCGGCAAATTTTTCAACCAAGTCCGGCCGCTCCTTCCAACATCATTGTGAAGTATTTCGCACATGCGGCTTCATCCACATCTAACATCTCCATGGCCATCTCATAGCTTTCTATCCATGCTTCTGGAGCCAAATCGGCAAGATAATTGGGGCACCTTGCGCGCCCTTGAAGTCCTTGGGCAAGCGCACGTTACGTTAAAGCGGGATGAGGCAAGGCACCCCCAAAGAACCAGACGTGACTTGGCTCGACGATGGTCGGACGAACCGCGCGAGCGGATGATCCTCCGCTTGTGCCGCTAACTCGGCCTCCCCACGTGTTCTGGCGCGGTCCACTACCACTTGGGCATCCTCAAAGCCGCCCGTCGGATTGTTGCCGCGAGGCGGACCACGCTGCGCATTGCTTGACACGGCCGGTTCGGCCGACGCTGCCGGCTATAGCTCCGGCTTGGGCGGGGTGGAGTGGATCCGATCCCGACTGCATTTAATACGCTTCGTGCTGAGCCAGGGCCGCCCTGAGGAGCTCCTTGCCCCGGCGGCCGTCGCCCGCCTGGGGTGAATCGCCCTCGATCGAATCGCCTCCAACCGTGCCGCAGCCGCTAAGGTTATCCATCGGGTTGAGTAGTGACCGGAGGTGTCCGCACAGCCTGGGTGCGCCGGTGTGATGACGAGGTAGATCTATCACACGGGTTGAACCGGCGCGCCCTCCTGTGTACTTCCGGCCGGTTTACCACCGTGGCGGATTATCGGTCCCCGCCTCGGGTGTTGAAAAGCTCTTCCTCGAAAACCGAAGGTAAATGGGTCTGTACTTCCTTTTCATGACCTCATGCGATGCGCTCACGATCCAAAGCATGAGCCTATAAGCTCACAGATCCAAAGCGCCCGCTCCGCTGCCATCCTCACGTCCGCTGGCTGCCAGGTCCGCTTTTAGCTTTGGTGATCTGTTCTCTCACCTTTGCAATCTCCGCCAGTGTGTCCCGATCCAGCGGATTAGCCTCGCCATGAGCACAGCCAACGTCAAAAAGCTCGACAAAACTTGAGCCGGCGGGCGACATGGCCTCCTTCCCGCTGCCATCACCGCAATTGAACCGGGCGATCGGGGCGCCATGTCGAAGAGTGAAGCGCCGCCGCTGCATCGCCATGAAGATCCCAACCCGGTTGGGTAGATCGAAGGGGTCTGGAATACTCTCACCGTCGGAATAGCCCCCGATCTGGCCATCTTGCAGCTGGTATAGAGACTCGGTTTCTCCGGCCGACGATTCGTCACCAGAGTAGACAACAGTTTCGTCACCAGATGCTGATCCGTCCTCGCAGCCTCCGTGGACGACTCCCACGAAAACATGCCTGACCGCCGGTTTAGCTGGGCAGGACTCTTCTTCGCCATTGAGCCGTCTCGACGAGGTCCGCAGACGTCCGCCCAGCCCTGGCTCGCCGATCTTGCCGATGAACACGTGTATGCCGCCAAGGGGACCCGTACCAGTACTCAATCGAAGCCGCCTCGGGCCCCAGCCCGCATCGTCGATGTAGAGCTTGCCGCGACGACTCTTAGTCATCCGCCCATTGCATAACCTTCGAAGTCCTTCAACTTGCCCTCTAAGATCATCAAACCATCGTGCAATAGCCCCACGGTGGGCGCCAACTGTCGTGGAATTGTCACGGCAGATGTCCTCATGAAAGGACTTAGTCGTAGGGCCATCGCACGGGTTAACCTAGAGGGGTTAAAGCGGACACAAGACACGGGAATTATACTGGTTCGGCCCCTTCGATGAAGGTAAAGCCTACGTCCAGTTGTGATGTGATTGATATGATTTCGGCGACTAGGGAGCAATAGCTTTTCCTTAGCCTCGAATCCTCTGTCCCTAATCCGCCACGGTCGCCCCTTATATACACGGGTTGACGCCTCGCCGGGTCTGACAGAGTCCCGATCCGGCTCATACAAGTGTCCGGCTCGGTCTCTTCTCTCTTGTCTTACAACACAAGTTACAACACTAAGGCGGTTTACATAAATGGACCTTAAGTCGCCTCTGGGCTCCGGGCCTCCTTCGTGGGCCTGGATCATGGATGAGGGTAAACCGGCCCCTCCAGGGCGGTTCACACTCAGTAGTTGTGTCCCCAACACCATCCATGTGTCCCTCTCGACCTTTTTTCCTTGTTGGCCAGACCTCTATTGGACATGTGCTACAGGGGTGTCTCTCTCCGTTGCAAACAATCACACACTAGCTATCTTCATGTATCTCCTCGCCTCGCTTTTCCATCTCGGAGATGCATGCGTGATATGCTCGCATAAGAAACGAAAAAACACACTCTCTCTAATTTATCGTTTGTTGTCACTTTCTCTTTCACACGCATACTCTTTTTGCACACTTACTCATTCTCCTCCAAACGCACTTGATCTGTCTCGACTGAGGCACTCTCCTCTGTCGATAGCACATAGATTTATTGAAAAGTCAAACATCACAAAGTTTGACCATGTACGTGGAGAAAAAGAATTACATCTAGTACGGCAAACATATACCATTAGATTCACCATCAGATGTAGTTTTGTATGATGTATCTTTGGTATTGTAGATATAAATAACATTTGCATAAACCTGATCAAAGTTTCCAAAGTTTGACTTCTAAAAAAATTACATGCACTGCATTATCGAGCGGATGGAATATCTCTTTCCCTCTCGCCTATCTCGACACACCACTCAGCCTTATCGGGGCTCCTCAATCTCTCTCAAACTTTATTGGTCAATTTGGTTCGTGACTGACCCTCATGCCTTGATGGCCGGCATCGCTTGGTGTGGACGTGAGATGTAAAATATTTCTGCTGGCGGGCTTGTGTGGTGCTCAAGCGTTTGGTTCATGCCTGGGCCAGGCAAAGCATCAATGTCCCATCAATCAATCCATGCATCAATTATTTAATGCTAATATCCATCCGTGTTGTTGTTAGCCTTGTGGCCGCACGACCAGGCACGGCCAGGCGTTCGAAATCGGTCGCTTGGGCCAGGCTACTTGCAGAGTCTGGAGTTCAGCCAGGCTAATCAAAGTGCAAGGGAACCCAGCCCAGGCGGGCTTTCTTTTTCAGTGGTAGCAACCAAACAAGCGTGCATGAAATCCAGCCACTACCCCAGTGCCACGCAAAAGATGCTCACGACGCAAGCCAAACCGGCCTTATATCTCCCCGGTTCACACATACACATGTCTCGCCAAGGCTATACATATAGACCCATCCAACACTCTCCGCCCTTGTTCTCTCTCCATGTGACACGTACCCCCCTAAGTACCATAATCCCTCACTCCATCATAGGCTCTGTTTGGATCCATGGGTTAGAGTTAGTTTGAGTTAGTTTGGCGTCAACTAACCCAAAAAGATCCAAACAGGAGGGTTAGTTTAGGTTAGATGCATCTAACCCATCAAAAAAAACTAACCCATCCAAGAGGTGCTTATTTGGGTTTGTTCTTCTCGGGACCACTAATAAACACTTTTTTCTCTCGCTCTCCCTGGAGCAGATCCCTCCCCGCTTCCTCGAAGCTTCTCGTCCTCTCCCTCCCGCCCTCTCGCACCGCCCATGAAGGTGCCTCACCGTATCCGCGCTCCATCTAACCCTGCCATCCAAACACCTCTTTACTTAGAGTTAGTTCAGGGTTAATTCAGGGTTAGAATCTAACTCTAACCTCTAACTGAGTTGGAGTATCCAAACAGGGCCATAGGTGCAAGCACTCTCCCCCTCCTAAGTATGATTATCCATTACTAGCCATCAGGAACACACGTATTGTCTCCTTCCATCCATACGTCTATCTCGATATATCTCGGGGCATCTTCTATCGCGCACACACCTTGTCACTCGATCTCCCACCCATGTAGTCCCATCACGATCTCCAGGGGATCTCTCAATGACAAACATACACTCTCTCCTCCCCATGTCTGCATTTTCTGCATACGTCTCTCTCGACCTCTCTCCCTTGTTTGCCAGACCCCTCTTGGCCACGTGCTAGGGGTCTTCCTCTCTCGGTTCCAAACAACCACACACTATCTCCTCACCTTGCCTCCGTTGTCGAAGATGCATGTGCAATATGTTTGCATAAGACATGCACGCTTTTTCTCTACTTTTATCGTGTGTTGTCCATGTCTCTTTCACACACACACACACACTTTTTTCACTCTCTCTCTCTCTCTCTCTCTCTCTCGTTAGGGACTCTGTCACGTCCATAAGCATATGGATGTTTTGAAAAGTCAAACCTCAGAAAAGTTTGACCAGGTATATGTGGAGAAAAACTTTTACATCTGGAACGATCATTAGATTCATCACAACATGTACTTACTTCACACTATCATTTATCTTTGGTATTGTAGATATAAGTAATTTCTTTATAAACTTGGTCAAAGTTTCAAAATTTTGACTTAAAAAAATGTTGTAACTACATTATCGAACGGAGGGAGTAGCTCTCTCTCTCTCTCTCTCTCTCTCTCTGCTATCTCTCACGGGCCTCCCCTCTCACTCGAACTCTCTATACCGACAGATTATACATTCAGTGTGTCAGCGTATACCTCTGTATATTGTTTAGTTGACCGGTCAACCAATCCACATGTTGCGTTCTCAGCTCGTGTTCTGTATCTTGGTGTGCTGGCCCATGTGGCAGTGGGTGAAAATAAGTAAACTAGAGGCCCATCTGACACGCGGTGAAGTAAACAATGTTGAAACCACTCAGGGTAGCACCCCGCACACTAGTAAATTGAGGGAGCATTGAGGACAAACTTCTTGCGCGCGAAGGACGCACTCGCGCGCAATTCACCACTGCGCGGCGGCATGCACAGGAGGACGCACTCGCGCACACCCAGCACACAACACACACCAGCACATGTACACGGCCGGGCCACGGTTGAGATGGACGGTGAGGCAGCCAACAAGCGGAGGCGGCTCGAGCCAAAACCACATCCGGCGAGCCTGGACTTCATCAGCAGCCTCCCCGACGACATTCTGCTCGTCATCATCGGCCTCCTCCCCACCAAATCTGCCGTGCGGACAGCCCTGTTCTCTCGGCGGTGGCGCCCCCTCTGGCGCTGCTTCCCCCTCAACCTCACCGTCGACAGCTGCCTCTGCACGGGGATTGCAAACGCATGGCCGCAGTCTCCAAGATCCTTTCATCGCACCCTGGGCCAGCCAGACGCCTTGACATCCGCATGTTCAGTACCAATTGCAAGGTCCAACCCAAGTTCGACGAGTGGTTCTTATCCCCCGCCCTAGATCAGCTCGAGGAGCTCAGCTTTGAAGCTGGACAATGTCACTCTCTGCCGCCGTCCGCGCTCCGCCTCACGCCAACGTTGCGCCGCGCCGGCTTCAGCTCCTGCTGTCTTCCCCAGATTAATGTCGCGCCCGCCCTTCTTCTCCCTCAACTCAAGCAGCTCGACCTCTTCGACATTGTCATCTCGAAGAAGGCTATGGAGCACCTGCTCCGCAGCTATATCAAGGCCGAGTACCTTCGCCTTGAGCAGATCCACGGGTTCATTAGCCTCCACATCGCCTTGACGAATCTCCGATGGATTTATGTGTCTTGCTGGCCCCGCAACAAGACATCAATTGGAAGAGATCACTCCAGCTGTTCCACGTTATGGTCATTGAGAATGCGCCTTTCCTTGAGAGATTGCTTATATCGGATCTAGAAGGTCCAACAAAAATCTGGGTCATTGACGCGCCGAAATTGACAGCGTTGGTGTACTCATCTGCCAAATTCTCCGAACTCTTTATTGGATCCGTAATCGTTCAGGTACAACACTCATCTTCTTCTTCGTCTTCTTGAAATTCACATTTTTAAATTTCTTATTGATGTATTTACGACCGTCTTCCAGAAAATGATTCCCACAAGCTTGACACAGTCCATGCACACAGTGAAGATCTTAGCACTGAAATCTATCGGCCCCAATCTGGATCAAGTTGTTGGATTCCTTACATGCTTTCCGTGCACGGAGAAGCTACTCATCGAGGTGAAACTTCTTTCCTATAAGTAAACAGTAATCACAACGTAGCTCAATTTTTTCATAATTTTCCCAAATTACGATGACAAGTGTAGTGTTCAAAACTGCATCTACGCACTGCACCGAAAGAAATGTTTTTAGTATTTTTTTCTCACGTGATCACCTGCATCGTTTTTATGCTGTACTACTATAGTAGCCTAGGCTAGTCATAGTGGAAAGTAACTTAGACTACTCCAGTAACTCTATGGTTACCCTAAGAGCAAGTACTACCTCTGTCCTGGTTTACTCTTCCAATTTTGTAGTATCAAAATTTGACCATAGATTTAACTGACAAAATGAAAATGCATGTCACTAAGAACTATATCGTTGGATTCGTATTTGAACATAATTTCAAATGGTGTAATTTTTAGTGACATGCATTGGCATTTTCTTAGGTAAATCTATGGTCAAAATTTTATACTAAATATTTAGGTAGTATTCCTCCGTCCCAAAATTCTTGTCTTACATTTGTTTAGATACGGATGTATCTAACACTAAAATGTAACTAGATACATCCGTATTTAGACAAATTTAAGACAAGAATTTTGGGACGGAGGGAGTACAAAAGTGGGCTATGTAGGCCAAAACATGTGCCAAACTCACTTGTGATGCATTTGGCATTGATGCCCTCCATTGCTCACCGGTGCCCCAATCTGGATCACCTACTTTGCTCCGGTGCCAAATTAACTCACGTAATGTAAAAACACTGCGTGGGAGAGAGAGAGGACTGAGGCAATAAAAACACTTGTTTGGGAGAGTGAGAGGCTGGTGTAGTTGGTTTGATTGATTTGTTTATACATGTGGGTCTGTGTGCACAACGGTGCCAACTCTCTCACATCGCGAGAGCGGTGCCAAAATCTTTTGATTTGACATCGATGCGTATTATGTGGCATACTTTTGCGAAATATGGCATCGGCCACATAGTGGAAGGCAACAAATTCCCAAGCTCTTCACGTGCTCCAAGTTAAATGAGAGGAAATAGAAAGAGAGAGAGAGAGAGAGAGAGAGAGAGAGAGAGAGAGAGAGAGAGAGAGAGAGAGAGAAAAAATATCACTAGCCAGCCAACCCTGTCGTATGAGCGAATGATATTGGTACCTCTTGATGACACGACAATCTTATGCAACCAGCTGCTCTAATATGTTCTCTTCTTTTGCAGATAAAAAATACCCGAAAGTGAAAAATGTGCTGCACTATAACAATCTCATCGAATGCCTTGATCTCCATCTTACATAAATTGATTTGATCGACTACCGAGGTAGCACATCTGACATTAAATTGGCAAGGTTCTTTGTTCTGGAGGCAAGTGTGCTCAAGGTAATGAGGTTTGGCGTTCTCTGGCGCAACAATGAATGGCTTGCTGATCACCACAAGCGTCTAAGCCTAAATGACAAAGTCTCCGCAGAAGCTGAATTTGTTTTTGTAACATCAAGTGGCGAGAGACTCGAAAACTTATTTGCCCATTAGTGACTTGTCAGGGCGGTGGATTTTAGTTTGTACGATAACGCTGCATCCACCTAAAGTAACGAAAGTTCTTACGTAAACTTCCTAGTAATTCCTCTTCCTAGGTGCAGCATTACTCCTAACATTTGTAATATCGCTTTGAAACTTGTAATATTGCCGTGTCCTATTCCTGCGTTTTCAAAATCCTACGAATCAAACAGGTCCTGAGTTGGTGATGATGTTGTGCCTCCCATCTTTCACCAATAGCCGTCGGATCTAGATCTAGCGCATACAAACCAAGCTTCTCCATTTTTGGAAAAAGATGCCCGCACTTGTTCACTATTTACAAACAACTCCTTGTCTCTCACAATCAGCCTTATCTCCTCCCCACCACATCTAGAAGGCCGTGGAAAAATCTGGCGCGATGGTCGCTGCCGGAGCCGTCCACCCCAATCTTGGTGTTCCGTGCAATGCACGGGCATCTACGCACGGGAAATTATGTCGAACAGGGCTAGTTGTAAGGAGGCTAGCTCTACAGCCATGATGATAGTGACTGCAGACGGTGAGGCTGACTATGGTATGCCGAACACAGCGCCTATACTCAGGTGTCATCTCCGGCGCAGGGTCTTGTCACTTCACTGTGAGGAGCAGCACGTAATAATTTGACCAACGCTAGTACAGTTGCTAGTACTCCGACTACTACATTGGTAGTACTACGACTAGTACTAGTAGCACCACCGTCTGGATTTAGGAGTACTACCACGTCTATCTGGATTTTAGTATTTGACTAGCAATATCTAGTAATGCATGTCACAAAAAATGTACTACTCCCTCTGTAAATAAATACATGGTGTTTTATTCCTATCGGCGAGAGAACATAATGTTTTTTGCTAACTAGAGTACTACTACCTCCGTCTAGGTGAATAAGTCATTTGCGTAGTTCTAGGTCGATGATTTAACTGTCTAAATATGTATTATATGTGACAATATATATATATATATATATATATACATATATATATATATATATATAGAAACTATATCCGTGTAGAAATCTAGTGATATATTTTCATGACATATAACACATATTTAATTCCTCAAATCGATGACCTAGAACTACGCGAATGACTTATTCACCTAGACGGAGGTAGTAATAGGATTACATGCAATGAACTAAACACTGCATGTCATGTTTGGTAGTCTCAAGTCATTGAAAGCATGCACGGCCCACATCTCTCATTGGTTGATATGTCACGAAATAAGAAACAAGGAGGGAGTTAATGCACCGTGCCTAAGGTTTTGGGATTATTTGGTTTTCGTAATGTGACTTACACAACATTTTTGTTTACATGCATTAACATTTTATTAGTTAAATCAAAGATCAAAACTTGGCGCAAAATGCAAAGGGGACCAATAAACCAGTAAACATCAAACTTCTCTCGTTTGGCCCCAACTAGAGGTCCGGTGAGATGACTATACTGCAGCGGCACGGAGGGGGACGCAGCTTCATTGACTTACGGCAACTGCCTTTGGGTGAATGACACGTGGGCCTAGGGGGTGGCTGGGCCACCTATCATACAGCCAAAGGCATGTGAAGTAGAGGGCCGAGGAGTAGTATGAAATCCTACGCACCTACGCACGCTAACCAAGGGCAAGAGTGATCACTCGAATCGCAAGATCAGTTGACTAGAAGCTAAGCTAGACCCATGGAGGCGATGAGCGCGAGCATCAGCTGGCTGTGCCAGATGGTCCACGACGCCGGCCTGCGGCCCGGCAACGAGGAACGTCTCCAGGTAGTATTTCTTGACGCCGCTAGGGCGAGGGGACGCTTGGACGACAGCTTCATCTCCTTGTTCGATGAGGTCCTCGACAAGTTCACCGTTGTCAAGAAGCTCGCGGACGAATTTGACGTAAGCCTCCAGCCGACGCGCCCAGGCTCTGCGATGCCCGCCACCCTCAACGGCCACTATGGTGACAACATCTTCGACGCACGGGTGGCCCTGCGACTGCCCGTCGTCGCGCCGGAGAATGTCCACCTCGAGGTCGCGCTGCCAGCAGCTACCGGGCGCAGCAAGACACCATCGACATAATCACCCACGTCTACGCCGCAAATCGCCCACAAGGACTGCTACATGCAAGAGGAGGACGATAGGACGCCGGCCTTCCGGACCGCAGGCAGGGCAACCTTGGACGACATCGCTCGTAAGCACGTTGAGCTCGCCACCAACGCCGCTGCTCCTCACACGTCGGTTGGTGACCCAGCACACTAGGGCGTGAGGATGTCGTTGATGGATCTGTATGTATTTTTATCTTTCCGTCAAATCCATGTAGTAGTATATGATACTACAGTAATTATATTACCTTTCGCATCAACTTCATAATTTTCGTACGTACTCCATGCATGAACGGCGCCAGAACCAAACTTCTCATTACTCTAGGCAAAATCGTTATTTTCTATCTATCGATCGCGCCATGGAGCAGAAACAAATTTTACAACTTACGAGTTCAAAAGGAAAAGCCTGCTGTGTTCAAGGCCGCACCCCACACGGTTGGTCCGCACGCCGCCAAGCGAGGAATGCGTATGTGTTGCATTTTAACTTACAAGTGGGACCGCAGCTTGAGCAAACCGACTATCGGCAAACCCCACCCCGCCCACCGCTGCGTGATGGCTGAGAAAACAGGAGGGAGAAGAGATGGTCGTAGCACGGACTCCAAGAAAATTGGTGTCGGATGGGATTGTGTGGGTGGCATGTGCCGCATCGCTAGACATGAATGCTAGTTATGGCCCATGCCACCCCACTATATCGAGCCTATATCGAGGCACGTAAAACAAATTTCCTGCAGTCCGTGCTCAGCCCTCCTCTATCTCTCTTCTCAGCCACCAATGGACGCCATGAGCCCATCGTCTCGCTTGCTCACATGTGGTCCCACATGTTAGTGAAAACGCAAGACGACCCACTGAACCTGCACATCTTTCACCTCGACGTGCTGGTGATGAAAAACAAATCCAAGAAAGATCTTCGGTGGCCGCTTTTGGAGTTACTCAAGAGTAGTAAGATTCTATTTCTAGTTTAACCCAAGATGCACATCTCGTGGCTTCAACTACCACTCTATTTTATTTCATGACATGACCTGGATGCTGGATGTCCCACGTGTCGGCAAAAGGAGGAAGAACCCGACCAAATCTTCGGTTGTGCTCTCGGATTAGACTAGGTGTGCTAACTTAAAAATTTATTGTGTACTCCTCCATTTCAAAATACTTGACTTCTATTTGTCCAAAAATGGATATACCTATATACTAAAACATGTCTAGATACATATATATTTTGACAAATAGAAGGCATGTATTGTGCAACGAAGGGAGTAGAATGGATGCAAGTTTTTGTATTGGGAAGAAGAGTACATCCATATATTCATAGAGCGCAATTTAGTAGATTTTCTATCACTTTTAGCTAGCACAGAGGCTATAGATGAGATTAGTGCACTTGTTGATACTCCTACTTGGTATGCGTGTTGCTGCTTAGACACGGAGAAAAACGGACCGAAGGGAGTACTAGAATAGAGGCTAGACATGAGACTAGATGTGAGGAAGCAATGTCTACTTCTTTACACTCGAAGAAGAAAGAAGCACACAAGATCGAGCCTCCGCAGATCAACAATGAATGCATCGAGAAGGCACTAATCCAACTTACGGTGAGTAGTAAAATGTATTCTTGTGGTTCTTGTTTTCTTTGGTCTTGCTTTTCTAGTCAAAATTATTGCTGGAGTTTGTGCAAAACGGAGGTCCGCTTTGGGGTCGTATGCGTTGCGATTGGCCTTACAAGTGGGACCGCAGTTAAGGAAACCGACTATCGACAAACCCCCACCTCGCCCGCCGCGCGATGGCTGAGTTAGAGAAATGATGAGGTTGAAGAGATTGCTCTAGCACGGACTCCAAGAAATATGGTGTCAGATGGAAGTCGTGCTGGTGGCGTGTGCCGTACTCCTGGACATGAAGGCTTGTTCTGGCCCATGCCACCCTACTACTCCTACTACTTACTGTATAGTACTACTAGTATCGAGGATCCGAGTAGCTGGTTACGTAGTACAATATGGCTACAAGAAAACACCCACGACGCTACGAAGCATGTGAAGCTAGTACAAATAGTGTACTACTATTGTTGATTGGCCTCATCCGATAACATGTTGCAATGCACGTACAATTATGTATTCAGAAAATATTTTTTTGCCTCGTTGCACCACTCACTCACAGAAGCAACTCGAAATCCATTCATAAATTTAGTAAGTTTATCACAGGCATATCATTTTATTACATACAACAGGTCATCAACCCACATCGACAACGAGGATACATTATAAATACTAAAGTTTTCACCACACAACAAATAACAAGCAATGAAATGAACTTCAACTCAACCATTCCTCGGCGTTGGAAACGCTTGCTTTGAACCACAAGTGATTCTCTCGATGGGCCATCCATTGTCGATCCGAGACCAACGCAGGATCGATCATCCATGTCAAGCGGCCTACTATATCAGCATTGTGGTAGGGAACCACCCAAACGTCCGAGGTATAGACACAGTTGCTTCTCATAAATGGTAGTAACATTGTGTCAACAGCAATTGGATCGCCTTTCACCAGCATTGGATAGTTTTGTCCAAGGAAGAGCGAGTTTTCTCCAAGATTATCAATTCTGTACCAGGGAGAAGGAGTTGGCTCTAGCACACTAGTATCCATCCCGAATACCATGCAACGAGTATTGGAATAGGTCCGGAGAGTGCGACCATGGGAGACTACACCTGCTTCCTTATTAGTAACATCATCAGTGGGCTGTATACACACGAGAAGAGGTGATCCATCGGAATCAGTTGCCAGGTGCCAAATAGTATATGGGCGCTGCTCGTCCTCATGCTCATGATCATCACCATCATCATCTCCCCCTCGGTTATAAAAATCTTCAAGTATAGGTGGTGGAATGTTCACAGGACCTTGGAAACACAAGAAGAAGGTTAATTAGTAAAGCTGGCCATAGTGGGGGTAACATAAGTAGTATCATGCACTTGGGTAGATTAAGGAAGAGAGAGATGGTTATAGTAACATAGGTAGATACCGTAACATAATAAATGTGATGCTACTATGTGTCATGCATGGCAATAAATGAGACCATCGATGATACTAATCTAAGATATTATGCACTATAGAGGTAGTAACATACTCCCTCCTTTCCGGTTTATAAGGCTCAATTCAAAAATCTCACCAACCAAGGTAGATTGTGAGTGGTGGAATACTTTTTGTAGTTTGCAAAATCACCCAATTAATGCTCTTGTTTTCCTCAAAAAAGTATGTTTACCAATGCATTAATTGCAATGCATGCATGCATAAATTACATGCATTGGTTAATTTTCTCTTAATACTTGCATGCAATGATTTAATGCACCTTGGAATCTGAACATGTGATGGGAAACAACCAAATTGAGCCTTATAAAATGGAAAAACAATAATTTTGAGATAAGCCCTATAAACCGGAAAGGAGGAGTAAACTAGTAACATATGCATGTTACTAGTCTAAGTTACTCCCCACTATGACTAGCCTAAAGGGAAACTTGCTAACCCGCATGCATGTGGATGAAACAATTATAATTACGGTGGAAGACAAACGTACCGAAACAACGAGGATGCCATGTAAAAACAAAGGCCACGAAAGTGGTGGCAGCAAACACAAGGCCCTCAGATTGAATTGCATCACAAGTACTCATCCGTACGTAAACTGAGTTTTGAGCAATATCCATCCAAATAAACCACTGACGATGGCAACAAGCTTGTCGAAGATAGCAACAACTTCATAGTTGTTGTAATTCCAAGAGCGGTTGGGAACTCGAGAAATTGCTATCTTCCGTAGAAGACAGTCACCATGATTGTATTTGAACGTGCGTACAATACCGGTGTGCTCAACCTCTGGGCAGTCTAATGAGATTTTTGGAAGTGGAACCCGGTCACGAGTGTACACATTCACAAGTTCCCACTCGCAGTTGGACCCAATGTAAACAATCCAATCTCCATTTGCGCCTGCCCAAGCCTTGCCCTCAAGCGATGGCATCTTAACATCATACGTATCATTATCAAGCGGCATCAACTTGCACAGGGCGAGGCCTCCGTCGTGATGACGCCACTCATCAGGGTCAAGGCGAAGAAGATAGGGGAGATCAAACCGTTGCTTGACTCTTGGGTTCCTTGTAATGATGTTATTAGTTGAGTCGAGAATGGGCTTGAACAAACCTGCCATGCTAGCCGAGGTGATGACGTCGCACTGATCAATGAGTTCCTCCACCACGTCATCTTTCAGATAGGGGCAAGAATAATGGTCGCTTCCGCCTTTGTTCCTCCATGGAGAAGACGATCGAACAATGGCGTAAGAAAGGGTGAAGCGCCAAGGAAAATGGAGGAGGGAGAGGAAGAGCGCATGCATGTTAGCCCAAATCAAGAGGGAAAGGCGAAGAGTCGGTGGACGGTTGCCAATTTTCCACGGTTCACGAAGGGGCGCCCCAGCCTACACGTCGGTTCGGAAATACTCCTACTACTCACCGTCGTCTCACTGATATATTGGAACGGTACCACATGTGAACGAAACATGGTGCGTAATTTCTCGTGCAAAATGTGATCTGGCCGCGTTGGCCCGAGGTGCCGCATTAGTTATCAACCTTTATTTTTTTAATGGTGTGCCATTCAGTTTTGAAGCACGACTAACTGGTACTACTGTATGCAGAGAAAATATAAACTACTCTACCACTACTCCACCTCCAGTACTAGTAGTATAAAGAAGATATATAGGCTGGAGCTTGGCGCTTTCTTGCAAAGGGCTGCCCACTTTCTTCTCACACTACCACCCTCTCTCCAGATCTAAAAAGACGGCCCCTCTCTCCCTCCTCACCGGTGGTCACAGATCCACCGGGGAAGAAAAGGACGTGCGGCGTTGACGCTTTCGTCGTCGGGCGAAGCGAGGTCACGATCGACGACAAGGCCATCCTCTCGCACCTAGCGCTCACATGCTGGATGGCCTCCGTCCCCAAGCTCGCTGCCGTAGTGTGTGCGGAGGATGACGACCACGAGCGAAGCCACTTCCCGCCGACCCTCAGGTATGCTACCTCTTTTCGAACCATACCCTTGTTCTATTGCCCCATCTGGCACGTCGTTGCATGTGGATCTTTTTCCACTCCACCATCTTCCCAATTTTCTATCCTCTTCTCTGCTGGCCATGCAGATGAAAACCATAATTTGCACTATTAAAGGAAACCCTACTTCATGCAGACTAATGCATGTCTGGGTTGAATAAGGAAAGGAAGGGAGACCATCGTCCAAGAGAGTAGGCATCGAACCCGCATCTAGGTTTGAAAGGGGAAAATCAGTAGCTACGAAACGAGTCTCGTGTCTCTTGGTTGAAGAAGGGTAGAAACGCATGACAACGCAATAGAGAATGACCAGGTCGATCGGTTTGTTGTCCTCACATAGGAAAAAGGTGGCTAAAGAGAACAAAAATGGGACGTAATCCACATATGCTGCTCGGATATTTGTTGCTCGGGCAACCATACCTCCCTCACCACTCAAGGTCTGCGGAGGTACATCATACTGGTGCACCCACTGTCCGAATGGGCCTCCCATGCTCTTATTGCCACTTTTTTGCTGTTAGTATAACGCCAGCAGTCAAGTCAAGCAATGATACTCCTAAAGTGATGCCACATTTAACTAATGCCGCCTCGCCTAATACCACCGATAAATTTAAGCAAAGTGCCATTTAATGTCACCGGATCACTTGTGGTTAGTTGTTGTTTGTGGTTGTATTAAAGTTTTTTCATCTAAGGAATTCTAATGTTGTTGCACAACCAAGATACCAACGATGAAACTTGTTACTACCTTCAGATTTTTGCAATCGTTAATGCTTATAGATTACATACCTCACTTTCATGAGATAAGTTAATTTTTTATGCAAAGGTCACCAAAATGCCAAGGCTACTGATGTCATTTTATTTTGGTTAAACCGCATGCATAATTACGAAGGCAAGAGGAAAGGTCAAGAGGGCACCTCCTCCTGGGTTGTTCTCTTGATTCAATCGATCAAGTTTTTATGTTTGATCGATTATCAAGATCGGGATAGCAATTTTTAAGGTCCCTCGAGTTTGAAATGATATTTACCTTGGAGGTACATGGTTTGCAATTTTTTTATAATCCATTAGTTAATAATGCTAGTTACCTTCAGACTTACGTATTTGGTTTAATGCTCATGCACAGCTAGTATACCAATGTCAAACTTGTTACCTTTAAATTTTGTATTGTTAATTCTTATAGAAACCTTCCAGGTGCTAGAGTTTATCAAATCTGTTCAAGAAACCATTGTACTATACCCTGTAATAAACTAACTACTCTATCGTTGCACTAGCCAATCGGATTAGTGTATATTTGTAGTATTCGAATGGTGTTGCATTAGCGTATGGACATAAATAAAGTGGCAAGCTTTCCCAGATATGTGCTCAAGAAAACTACTACCTGTTTTTCTAAATACTAGACGTTTGGGTACTTTAAATTGAACCGCGAAAACATCTCATATTAAGGAACAGAGGGTGTAGAGTTCACTCAAATTATCCCGGTAAAGCTAGTTACACCTTTGTTAAAATTAATGTTCATTATGTTATCGGAGGAGGTCTGTATGTTTGTCTCTAATGCCTGTCTACTACATACCCGACATCATGATGTAATGTTAAGTCATTTCCTTTTGTACAGTGTCACTGAATTGTCAAGGCGGTGATGGCATTTTATTTTAGTAGAACTGCACAAAATTTGCTTAAAAGAAGAGGAAAGGTCAGGAATGGCTCAGTTTTTCAGAAAAACCTATGCATGCCTTCCTGACATCACCCGCTATTGCTTTATTTATTCCTTCAAACAGGTGGTTAGAAACAGTCTTGCTACCTTTTCCCATTAAGAAATTGGAATGCTTATATTTGTGAGTCTATGCTTCAACTAGTGCCACTTTTATAGTAATCACACTTTCAATATCTATGCAAACAGGGATGCTCGATTTTAGTGGAACTGCACAAAAAGTCCAACTGGTTCAACATTAGAAGCATGTTTTTTTCCAAACCTTTATATCCAATTGGTGGCACTATGAGATGTTCATTACGAAGGTACATGGTTTGCTACTATCTTGCTACTCTTTTTGTACTGTCATTAGATAGTAATACTAGTGGTTTGCATGTGAATTTATTAAGGTGGTGGACCTACATTGGAGGTGCAGGACAGGATTCAATGATTGGATGCTCAATTTCGGTTGTAACGATTTCACCTCTTCCATCACTGCGAACATGGTGTGGTATATGTTTACTAGCTGCTTAATATTTTTGCAGACAGAGATGTCTACCCGTTGCTATTTGGCAAACAAACAAAGTGTCCGCAATTTTGGTTGAACTGCACAAGAGAATAGTATAGTCACTGTATGAAGTGCCATTTGAAAATAGACACAAAGATTGGATAGTCACTTCATGGACTTCAGAAAAGTAGTACTGTACTATTTACTTGCCAACACTAGGTGCTTCATTGCTTTGGTCTGACTAGCAAAAGGGCTCGTGCGTTGCAACGGGATAAAAAATACCACACGCTCTTAATTTACAAAAAAAAAATGGTCTATAATCTGAGTATTTGTAGTTACGGCCCAAATAAAGATGGTCTTTGCCTACAAAAGCGCAAGTTTAAGATTTCACATGTCTTCTATTTAAACACGGCTTGCATGTAGATTTAATACATACAAAGAACGGGCAAGTGATCTTCATTTTCGTCTCCAATCCTGATTTTGCTGAGATGTTCATCCACAATCCGTATCAGTAATGGTATGAAAGAAAGATCGATAATGCACTGTTGATTAAGATTGCACCCTAGATAGTATTTTTTAATGGTTAATGGGTAAAATAACATCATATTCAATATATATATAATTTTCTAATCAAATTACATATATAACATGTTAAATTTGAAGTTACGGTTTAGAAGATATGAGTATTTTAAAAAACATTTGATATGTACTTCGGGTTTAATGTCAGAAACATTAAGGGGTTTCCTATAAAATAGCATGAAGGACTAAGAATACATATTTCTTTTATTAATAGGTATAGATTATACAATGGGCATCATTTTCCCTAAGTTAAAGTTTGTATTCCGAAAATGGTCTCGCGGTGTGATCGAGAGAAGACCAAATCACATTGCAGTGGATGTTCCTCCATCATGTGTGGTTCATTCTCATGGTTCCAGCTATTGGTGAAACCACTTACGTTTGCAAGAGGAATTGTAGACTTCAGAAACAAATTTGTCTTTCAGTCTGTACTGAATGTTGGCCAAGAGAAGCATCCATGTTAGTAGGAAGAGCAAATGTTTTTTCTAGATCTTTGCTTTTGGAGCTACATATTTGTATATGATCTGTGAATCATTGAGATGCATTAACAGTTACTTATTTCTGTTCGCTCAGTGTTTACAAGTTACTGATCGATCACTAGCTAGCCTACAAATACGCTCCTGGCAGTTTTATTTGCGATGCAAGATGCGAAGTGGCAGTTTTTTGATAAAAATGCCTACCTCTGAAGAAACTGACAAGCTACACTATCGATCCTACATGGATAAAAACGCCTACCTCTGAAGAAACTGACAAGCTACACTATCGATCCTACACGGATAAATAGCGGATCACGCACGTACTACCTCCTTTCCGGTTTCAAGGCTCAATTCAAGAAACGACCTACTCGATCCTACACGAATAAATAGCGGATCACGCACGTACTAGTACCTCCTTTCCGGTTTGCAAGGCTTAATTCAAACCTCTCACAAACCAAGGTACTCCCTCCGTCCGGGTTTATTAGTCCCGTGAGCAAAGCAGCAAGACCAAGGCATGGCAATAATTAACGGCATGCAGAAGTTTAAGCCTAATTAATTCCAGCGATTTAAGTGGCTGCATGCGTGCCTCGATTGCGACTCGTTGCATGCTGCTTCGTACCGCTCATGAGCGATTCTCGAGTGTCCGCATGCATCCGCCGTAATTAAGGCAGCTAATCGATGCGAAAAAAGATACACTTTAATTGTTGCGGCTTTTTAAATCCATGAAATCATTATTGACAAGGAGGGAGATGATTCGAGTGCACTTTCGTTTGACCGCCATGTCGGCGCAAGGCGACCCAGATGGGACGGGACGACATACCATAATTTCAGTTTCCTAGTTTTCCACGGCAAGCTGGTGCGCTAAGCCATTATGCATTGAATTCGATGACCATCGCGCTACCTTCCCCTATAAGTACTGCTTTCCGGCCTTCTCCGGCCACCGTGACCCAACTCGCCATATCCTCATAAGCCCCCACCGCCCGACGTCGCCGCCACGTCGCCATGCCTCACTCCGTCTGCTGTAGGCGACGCCGAGGCGGTCACCACCGGAACTAGTGTTCGGTTTTTCACCGGAAGGCAGACGGAGGGAGGAGGCATTCTATCTGTCTTTAGATGGCAATGCGCAGATCGAGGAGTTGTTGGAGCACGACCGCATGGCGGAGGAGCAGGAGTTGTTGGAGCGCGACCGCCTAGCGGAGGAGCAGTGTATCACCGATTTGCGCCGCCAGCGGGACATGGAGCAGCAGCGCACCGACGCTCTGAGTCGCGAGCAGAGCGCCCGCAACTGGGACGACTACATGGAGGCCGACGCTCGGCAAATAGCCCTGGAGGCTGTCGGCACACATGCGTTCGCGACACCAATTTTTACTACCAGCTCGTCAAGTGGGTTTCCCGCTTGGAAGCCGAAGCTTCGGTGGACCACGCCGGCATGGAAAGGGCCAACGCGAAAGCAACGCTACTCTATCGCACCTCTGGCAAGTCCGAGGCGAGGCGCAGGACACCGGTGTCAGCGTTTAGCGTGTACCACAGATGGCGGCCGGCATCGTCTAGTTAGGTAAGAGTAAGTTAGTACTTGTCTAGTGGGAGTAGATAGTTAACTTGGCTATGATGGTTGTCAACGTGGAAGTTCAAGATTACTCTATATGTGGATCGGACACTGTTACTTTGCTCAATGTTGAACTTTCCGCTTGAACGTATGGAATGGGTTGTTATTTTTTAAATGGGTTGTATTTGTCCTCCACGGGTTTAGATGCTGACTTGTGGGCCTAGCAAGTTGACGCGTACACAATCAGGAGATGATTGTACGTGGAGAGGATGACAGCAGGGACCCTCCAAGGTCATGGCAGTACGCAAGCAAGTGCCTCCTTATTTCAAGCCAATAAAAAATGGCCCTTCCGAGTGGATGTTCTACATCTGGGTCCCATGCCATTGTCAACGTAGTCAATAAACGAGCGAATTGCACAACGGCTACCGACACTGTGGACCCAAAGAGCTCGCCTAGTTATTTTTGTTTTGGGTTAATTTGATAAATGCCTCCGAGAAATGCCACCGAATTTCCGAACTTTGAAAATGCCATTTCATGCCATTTCTATTGTCATTTTTCTAATTCTGGAGTGGCGTTTTTCAATGTTTGCAAACTGCAGTGGCGTTTTTCAAAGTTTGCAAAAATTGCAGTGGCATTTTTCAAAGTTTGGAACTTGCAGTGGCATTTTTATGAATCGCCATAATTGGAGTGGCATTTATCTAATTTTGTTTTTGAGACGGAAGCAGGGTGTCAATTGGGCTGTGCGGGACACTCTGGCCTGTCTAGACAACCTTTTCTTTTATGTTTACCACAGACCAGCCCAGTAGTTTTTTTCTTTATGAAAATGGCTGGCCCAGTTTTTTTGCGATTTGTCAAGTAAGTCGCTTTATCAAGCCTGTTGGGCTGCAAATCTTTCAAGACGAGGAGAGCTTCATCCGGCTGGCCGAGAAAATGGCCTATCAGTAATGAGAAATGGGCTGTACATTTTTAAAACACATCAAACCGGCAATTAGTTTCAAATATCTTTTTTCATTTCGAGATTTTAAATTGCATTGATTTTTATGCGTGGACAATTTATTGGATTTTATATTGCTATACATTTATCTTTTTAAATCAGACTGAATGTGACTCGAAATTTCGGGATTAAAAACAGTTCAGACCGCACCGACATATGCAAAATTTCGTATAATTTTTTAACCATGGCCACAATAAGGGCTGTAATGCTAACAAAAAGAATATGGGCTCCAAAAAAAACCGTAAGAATTAGCAAATGGGCTGTAAACTATTTGAAATAATGGCAGATATGCTGTCGTGCTTCTTCAATCTCTGCTCTTCCCGCCCAAATTACCAAACAAGCGCCGCTGGACTGCTCGCTTCCTCCTCCTCATGCCGGTTAGGCTGCCACAGCCTCACCGCCCAATCAGATTCTCCCATCGCTGGCCTAGCCATCCTCTACTCACCCACAGTCCCACACTGCTGTTATTCTCCGGCGACGGCAGACGAATCCAAGAAACCTCAGACAACAGACTCAACTCCACGTGGGAAACAACTGCAAGGTCTTCCCTGCCTCCGTGTGGTTCCCTTCCTAGGCCTCGCCGTCGTCCACCGCCCTGGTGCTCTCGGCGTGGCGTGGTCAACATGGTCAATGATCGACATGCATCTGAAGTGGATTGTATGTGGAGAGGCTGACAGCTCGGTCCACGGCCGCACGTAAGGAAATGCCTCCTTATTACGCGCAAAATAATGATTCCTCCACCTGACATCTGGGACCCACCGAAAGGGCCTCTGTATTTCGCGAAAAAATGTTACCGCCACTGACAGCTCGGACCCACCAGTTATATCTTCGCATGCAAGGAAGAGCCTCCTTATTACGCCCCAAAAAAAGAATACTCCCCCTGCTAGTTGGGACCCAGTATAGTGGGCCTACTAAGTTGACGGGGACGAAGGGCTTTGTCAACTTAGTCAATATGCAAGATTCTAGCTCGACTGACCGTATGATGTCCATCCAACGGTCGTAGTGCTTCTTCAACCTCTGGTCTTCTTGCTCCAAATACCAAAGTCGCCGGTCGTGCCGCCGCTTCCCGCCTCCCGTCACGGGTCAGGTCTGCCGTGGAGGCCTCACCGCCCCATACTACTCCCACCGCCGCCAGCCATCCCTCCACTCCACTCACCCACACCCTTGTTATTCGCTGACGGCAGCTGCCTGAACCAGTGAACCTCGTACTCCTCTCCGCGTGGGCATCCACCGCTGTCTTCCCGGGTGCCGCGTCATCCCTTCCGAGGCCTCACTGCCCACCGCCGTGGTGCTCGGCCATGGCGTGGTCAATGTGGTCAACAACCGAATTCCATCGAAAGAATATCAGACGTGGAGAGGCCGATACCGGGTCCACGGCAATCGCAAGGAAGTGCCTCCTTATTACGTGGAAAATAATTATTCCTCCACCGACAAAGGGGACCCACCGGATGGGCCACCAAGATTTCATGAAAAAACGCTTGCCCTCGATGCTGGGACCCACCCGACGGGCCACCGTATTTTGCAAAAAAACGTTCTCGTCATTAACTCGACCCACCGGAAGTGCCTCCTTATTACGCACAAAAAAATGATACCCCCCTGCTAGCTGGGAACCACCTTGGTGGGAGGCTGCCTTGTGGGTCTACTAAGTTGACGGGGACGGAGGGCTTTGTCAACGTAGTCAATATAAACGATTCTAGCTCCAGTGACCGTACGATGTCCATCCAACGGCCGTAGTGCTTCTTCAACCTCTGGTCTTCTTGCTCCAGCCGCCCAAAGCAACGCCGGTCGTGCCGCATGCTCCTGCCTCCTGTGGCCGGATGGCCGCTGAGGCCTCACCGCTTCTACTATTCCGACCATCGCCCGTGCCTCGCGGCGATGGCAGCCTCACACCGCAGCCGAACGGTGAACCTCGCATTCCTATCCGTGCGGGCTTCCACCGCCGCGTCTTCCCGGCTCCCGTCGTCCCCCTTCCTAGGCTCGCCGTCATCCACCGCCTCGGTGCTCTCGGCGCGGGCGTGGTCAACGTGGTCAAGGAACGACTTCCATCGGACGTGGATCGTATGTGGAGAGGCCGATACCGGGTCCACGGCCGCAAAGAAGGAAGTGCCTCCTTATTACGCTGAAAATAATTATTCCTCCACCTAACAATGGGACCCACCGGACGGGCCACCGTATTTCATGAAAAAACGCTTCTCGATCGCCGGGACCCACCAGCTACACCTTCGCACGCAAGGAAGTGCGTCTGGCAAAAACGATTCGCCGCCTCGATCATGGGACCCACCAGCTACATCTTCGCACGCAAGGAAGTGCGTCTGGGCAAAAAAAACGATTCACCCTCCTGACTGCTGGGACCCACCAGCTACAACTTCGCACGCAAGGAAGTGCGTCCGGGCAACAAAAAAAACGATTCGCCCCCCTGACTGCTGTGACCCACCAGCTACATATTCGCATGCAAGGAAGTGCGTCCGGGCAAAAAACAAACAAAATGATTCGCCCCCCGACTGCTGGGACCTACCAGCTACATCTTCGCAGGCAAGGAAGTGCCTGCCAGTCGGGACCCACCTGGTCGAAGTGTACGTAGCGTTGTCATTCTGGTCGCGAACGTGTACGTACATACTGGTCAATGTAGAGGCGCACATGTGTCATAGTAGAGGCGCGCACGTAGCATGTACACGTACGTATAGCGGCGAGGGTGCAAGAAAGAAAATACGGCCACGTACGTACATACGGGCAGGGTCTCGAACGCCTACTCGCGCATACGTACATGGCTGGGTCGGAACAGAGAAACAGCGCCGCTGCCGTGTTCACGGGAGCCAACCGGCCGGGTCACAACAGAATGCGTGGTCGTGTTCATCGGGAGGGCTTGGACGGACAGCGATGGAACGAGGCTCGGCGATCGCGACAACGGAGGAAACGGACCTCCCACGCTCGTAACGGGATCCCGTTGATCGGGAGGGTGTGGCGCATCGCAAAACGGAGGAAACGGACCTCCTACGGTCGAAACGGGATCATGTTGATCGAGAGGGTGTGGCGCATCGCAAGAACGGAGGAAACGGACCTCCTACGGTCAAACGGGGTCCCGTTGATCGGAGGGGTGTGGCATCGCAAAACGGATTTAAACGGACCTCCTACGGTCAAACGGGGTCATGTTCATCGGGAGGTGTGGCGCATCGCAAAACGGACTCCACGGGATACCGCTTATCTCCACCGCCGACCTCCTCCAGCCTCCACGGGCTACCGTCGACCTCCTCCAGCCTCCACGGGCTCCCCTCGCTCATCCAGCCTCCACCGTGGCGCTACTCCACCGTTCCTATTCAACCACCCCTCCACGGGCACCCCTCCACCGCTTCATCGCTCATCTAGCCCTTCACACCACGGGGTCCTGTTCAACCACCTCGCACGGGCACCCTCCACCGCTTCATCGCTCATCCAGCCCTCCACACCACGGGTCCCGTTTCATCCAGAGGAAAACGCCATCGCCATCGCTCATCCACCCCGCAACACTCACCGCTCATCCTGCAGGCAGCATCGATCGGCTTGATTAGCGTAGTAGCGGCGAATCGCCGATCGGGTTCGATTAACAGCCATCAATCGATCGCCGGGTTCGAACGCTGCGGGCTGCAGTTCAATCGCCGGGTTCGATTAGAGCCCGACGCCGCCGGGTTCGATTAGAGCCAACGGCTCGCACACACGCCACAGACGTACGAGAGAACGCAGCAGATCGCTTCGCCCCGGACCTCCCACCGTAACCGCAACTCCCGAAATTTTCCTCGCCCTCGCTTCTATCACGGTTTTTTCCGTCATGAACGACTCCAAAGAATGTCATGCAACTGCTGCCTCCGCCCGCCTGTGACGAAAAGCCCATTTTCTGTCATGATTTTTTGTCATAGAAGTAGGAGCCCACCACATCTATGATGATACCGGGTTTTGTCACAATTCTCGTCATAGAAGTGTCATATGTATGACAGAAAAGATTTTCGTTTGGCCCAAAATGTCACGGATGTGTCTTTTTTTTGTAGTGAGCCCAAGCACCAGCCGCCTTGGTCCTTAGTCCAATTGTGGACGACTTTCGGCTTACTAATGTGCTCATGGATGGCGGCAGCGGATTAAACCTCATCTATGAGGAGACTCTTCAAAAAATGGAAATAGACAGAAACTGCATTGAGCAAAGCAGCACGACCTTCAGAGGAATCATCCCTAGTCGGGAGACGCGATGCGCTGGGAAAATCACACTAGATGTGGTATTCGGCACGCCGGAGAATTATAGGTCCAAAGAAATCACATTCCAAGTGGCCCCGTTCAATAGCGGATACTACGCCCTTCTAGGGCGGGAGGCATTCACGATCTTCCAAGCCATACCCCATTACGTATACATGAAGCTAAAAATGCCCGGGCCCAATGGAATCATCACTCTAGCTAGTGATCCGGACATAGCACTCCGCGCCAAAAACAAAACAGCCGCACTCGCCCTCGAGGCATTATTCGAAGCCCTCGCGGCCGAGGAATTAATCACACAAGGCCCACAAAGGGATGTGGACGACGTGATACTCGACAAAAGATCCAAGTCCACCTGTTTTAAACCAGCGGATGAAATAGTCAAATTCCATGTCTACCCAACGGACCCTACAAAAACAGCATCCATCGGGGCACAGTTGAACCCTGTTGTAGACGCCGCACTACGGGAGTTTTTGCGCGAGAATTGGGACATATTCACTTGGCATCCTTCAGACATGCCAGGACTCCCACGCAGGCTGGCCGAGCATAGCCTTAACATTTTAAAGGGATTCAAGCCGGTCAAGCAGACTCTTCGGCGTTTCTCTGAACCTAAGCGACAAGCCATGGGAGAGGAGCTAGCCAAGTTACTGGACGCCGGATTCATTAGAGAAATAAAACAATCGGACTGGCTAGCATACCTGGTGATGGTACCAAAGAAGGATAAATCCTGGCGCCTATGTGTCGATTTCAAGGACCTTAACAAGGCGTGCCCTAAGGATCCCTTCCCCCTCCCCCGCATTGATCAAATTATCGACGCTACTGCAGGACACGACTCAATGTGTTTCCTGGACGCATACTTCGGATACCATCAAATCACGATGGCGGAGTCCGACCAAGCCGCAACGACATTTATCACCCCATACGGCCCCTTCTGTTTTAACACCATGCCTTTCGGTCTTAAGAACACCGGTGCAACGTATCAACGCATGATTCAGACATGCCTGGAAAAAACAGATCGGCAAAACAGTGGAGGCATACGTAGACGATGTGGTCGTTAAAAACAGACACGTCGAATCCTTAATAGACGACTTGAGGCTCACGTTTGACAATCTGCGAACATACGACATCAAGCTCAATCCGGAAAAATGCGTTTTCAGCGTGCCCGCCGAAAAGCTCCTGCGCTTCATCGTCTCCAGCAGAGGAATCGAAGCAAATACAGCTAAAATTCGAGCTCTGTCACAGTTGGCTATCCCAGCAGACCTCAAACAAATTCAGAAACTAACTGGATGTGTGGCGGCCTTAAGCCGCCTTATCTCCCGATTAGGAGAAAAGGCACTACCCCTTTATCGCCTTCTTCGGCGCACCGAACACTTCGAGTGGACGGATCGGCCACGGCCGGATTGGAAGAAATAAAAGCCATCCTGGCCACCAATCAAATCTTGGCCGCGCTAAATGCCGGCAAACCAATGCTATTATATATAGCGGCAACTCACCAAGTTGTAAGCGCAGTACTCGTCATCGAACATGAGATGGACGGACATAAATTCCCACTTCAAAAGCCGGTATACTATGTATCCACGGTCCTCACTCCATGCAAATCACGGTACCCACATTATCAAAAGATAGCATACGCGGCATTCATGGCATCCCGGAAACTACGACACTACTTTCAAGAGTGTTCAATTACGGTGGCCTCGGAAGTACCACTCAACGACATAATAAACAACCGCGATGCCATGGTTCGGATTGCTAAATGGGCTATCGAGCTCCTCCCGTTCAACATAACATATAAACCACAGCGGGCCATTAAGTCACAAGTACTGGTCAATTTTGTCGCCGAGTGGACAAAAGTCGAGCTCCCTAAAGAATATGGCACGTACTCCAATTGGATCATGCACTTCGATGGCTCCAAAATGCTGGCTGGTCTGGGGGATGGCGTCGTCTTGACGTCCCCCACCGGAGATACAGTCCAATACGTCCTCCAAATACTATACACAGACTCCAACAACGCAGCCAAATACGAGGCCCTGTTACATGGTCTCCGGATGGCTGTCTCCATGGGCATTCAATGCCTGGAGGTGCATGGGGACTCGAACCTTGCAATATCTCAAATAAATGGAGACTTCGACGCCAAGGATCCGAAAATGGCGGCTTATCGCAACACCGTCCTCAAAATGTCAGCTCGGTTCGAGGGGCTTGAATTCCACCATGTGGCTCGAGAAAATAATCAGGCGGCAGATATCCTCGCCCGCATCGGTGCTAAGCGCGACCCTGTCCCACTTAACATCTTGTTGGAAAGGTTGTTTAAGCCATCCGTGGTATGGGAAGGGGAAACCGGTAACAATAGTCCGGACCCGGCCACAACACCGAGACATCGAACACTCGACACAATTGGAGGCTCGCCACCGAAATAACACCTTCAAATTTCACGTGATAATGTCCGCCATCGCCTGCGGGATGTAACCATTCTGGCCTACCTAACTAGGCAGGAATTACCCGAAGACCAAAACGAGGCACGCTGCATAGTGCGGCGGTCTAAAGCCTACAAGGTCCACGAGGGAGTGCTTTATAAGAAAAGCACTACCGGAGTCCTTCAACGGTGCATCTCCGAAGAAGAAGGGCGGAAAATTTTGGCAGAAATCCATGCTGGACTCGGTGACCACCACGCCGCAGCCCAGGCCCTTGTAAGCAGGGCCTTCCGTACAGGTTTCTATTGGCCGACGGCCCGAGCAGATGCACAGGATCTTGTTCAACGTTGCGTCGGTTGCCAGCTTTTTGCAAACCAAAGCCATATGCCACCAACCGCTCTCCAAACAATCCCCATTGCTTGGCCCTTTGCGGTCTGGGGGCTTGATATGGTCGAACCCCTCAAAGGGGGAGGCCATAAGAAAAAATACTTACTGTTCATGGTGGATAAATTCACCAAATGGATAGAAGCCAAACCTGTTAAGACGGCCGAATCCGGACCAGTGATAACTTCATATCCGGGGTTGTACACCGTTATGGCGTCCCCCACAGCATCATCATCGATAACGGCTCAAACTACACAGCCGACGAGGTAAAACTTTGATGCAGCAACATCGGCATCAAGCTCGATTATGCTTCTGTCTATAATCCACAAACTAACGCTCAAGTCGAGCGAGCAAATGGTCTTATCATGAGCGGCATTAAACCCAGATTAGTGCGGTCCTTAAAGGAATCAAACACGCACTGGGTAGAGGAGCTCAACTCCGTACTATGGGGGCTGCGGACCACGCCGAATCGCACTACCGGATAGACACTGTTCTTTATGGTGTACGGCGCAGAGGCGGTACTACCCTGCGACATAATTCATGACTCAGCTCGAGTGCGCATGTATGAAGAAAAAGAGGTCGACCTTGATCGGCAGGATAGTTTGGACGCCCTGGAGGAGGAGCGTGACGTGGCAAAAGCCCGCTCCGCATTCTATCAGCAACATGCTAGAAGGTACCAAAGCAGAGAAGTATGGGCCAAAACCTATAACGTCGGCGAACTCGTTCTACGCCTACCAGAGAAGAAAAAGAACAAGATCAAGCCCAAATGGGAAGGTCCCTTCATTATTGACCAAGTTCTGACCGGTGGAGCATACCGTCTGCGGGATGCATCGGACAATCGACTCGAGCCAAACCCATGGAATGCAGCCAGACTTCGAAGGTTCTACGCCTAGTGTCGGACTCTATGTTCGTCTCCCTACCTCCGTCAATTTTTTACATATCCATCATCTGTATTTTATCTCTTTCTTTTTGCCTTTTTCTTCAAGGCCTTAAAAGGCCCAATTGTGTCTCGACTACACAATCTTGATGCGCTAACCGCGCTCATTATACTTGGGGGCTTCTTATACAGAAGCTTGATATAACTATTCTCCGGGCTCTATGCCCCATACATGTGTTATTCTTCCACATGTCCTTTTTTCGCCATTACATGCATTGATATGACTTAAGTTTTGGCCAAGCTGGGTTGCCTGGCTCTTGTGTTTATGCCCTACGTTCCATTTAATTCAGCTAGGGCATAAGGGGAGCACCTCTACGATTGTTATTGCCGGGTCAGCGGATGTGTACCTCAGACTGGGTGAAGCCGAAAGCTAGCGTTCTTAAGGGAATACTCGGTCGGTGAACAAAAGATGACTTTTATTTATTTTAATACATGCCCCCAGATGTTTATAGCCTCGCTGCCTCTTTTCGCAGTCGGACATGCACATTTGGGCATGCGTACCCAGGGAAAGGAACCCTTAACGGGACTATTCTCCCTGGAAGATGTTTCTTACTATCCATGTAATATAACATAGCTAGTTGGGTACTTGTCTATTCAATCACTTATGACCCCTACGCCTGGTTTCCACGCGTACCCCGGTTTTTACATAACTGAGCGTATATTCGGATACACTCCGGACTATCGGGTCCGGAGCGAAGTGAAAAGGTCCGCCATGACAAATGATTTACAATCCTTCTCGGGACAATATATGTCACTTGAAGTATACAGTCACTTACACTGACTAAATTCTTCTTCTATACCATCCAACAGGCTGTCTAGCCTACAATCCTATTGGGAATACTTTGCGGCTAATTCTACTTGGTAATACACCAAACTGACGGGGATCTCCTTCCCATCGGGCCCCACAGGTCCGACCTGGGCCATGTGGTTTGGGTCAGCCTTGGTATATCGCGTCTTCACCATGGCCCAGGCTTCCCTTGCACCTTGTCAGCAGGCTGATATCTTCCATAATCGGAAGCGCCGCCGCGCTCCCATGAGCTTCTCTATAAGCTCCCCCATGCCTCCTAGCGGGGAGGCGGATGGCCACAAGGCTAGGGCAATACCCTGCATCACCTGCCGAACTTGTTCGTGCAGTTTTGGGAGCTCTGGTAGAAGATCACCCGCAGACCCGGGCATCTCCTCCGCGGGACGACCCGTCAGCATACCTGCAGACATCACTCGGTTAGCCAGCTTCTTCTCCGAACTCTTTCAAAGGTCCGTTCAAGCACTTACCAAAAATGCTGCGTCGAAGCCGCTTATTCTCCTTCACGGAGTCAGCAAGCTGGGCCAGAACATCCTTCAGGTCGACGCTCAGCTGGATATTGGCATCTTGGAGATTGTTTTTCTCCTGCCTAACTTTTGTAAGAACGCGCTCACCAGCCGTTAGCTGTCATTGGGCATGCGGCTCATTCCCTATCACGGCCTCAGGATTCACTCCGGAGTCATCTGCAGAATCTATTGTTAGATATGCATGCATGCCGCATACTATCTGGTACATGTCATTCTCCGCAATAGAGACAAGTGTTACCAGAGGGGGCCTTCTTGGACTCCTTCAGTGCGGCAACTGCGGCCCGTAGCTGGGCTTTGCACTCTTCCAGCTCTTGAGAAAATTGGGTATTCTTCTCTGTAAGAACCTACACAAATAATGATCCTTAAATCAGTTGTGTCAACTGTTTCAAGTCTCAGGGGCTACTGATATATATAATCATCAGATTTTCTTACCCGTATATCCTTTACATACTGGTCCATGGCTCTGGCAAGACCATTTTGAGTAGCACGGATGTGTGCGTCTCGTGAGTTGAAGGCATCAAGCGCCTCTTGGGAGAAACAAGCGTCACGGAGTACGGCCCGGCAACGCCTGTGATTCATGGCGCTCTCCACTTCGGAATTTGTAGCGGATAATATATCTGCATCCTCTGTAGGAGGATCATCTGGCGTTCACCCCGTGTTAGCTTCCGCCTCTATGTCCGGCCCTGGAGCTCGACTGGTGGAGGCGTGATCGGCAACCTCTCCGGATATATTCCAGCGAGCGTTTTTCCTACTAGGAAACATGGACGTTATTATATTTTAAAATACGACAACCACGGACTGAGGTTCTGTATCATACCTCTGTGACGGCGTCTCAGTCCTGACTTCCTTCCTTTTTAGCCTACCCGGCTTTGGCGCCCCTTGTTGGCGAGTCACTGCGGGTTCGGCACGGCGTCCCGAGGGCCTTCCCTGTAAAACACCATATGTGTACGGTAGGTGAAGTGTAGAAAAGGGGATCCTTCTTGGAAGTTGGGACTCTAGTTTTACTTACATGCGATGCAGGGAGTAGCCCAGGATAGTCGGCTATGATGGCCACCATGGCATCATCGCAGCTCAATTGATAGAATGTCCTATCGATCAGCTCCACAAATATGTCCGAATCCTCTTTGAGTCCGGGATCGAGGGCCCAGTCGGGGTCCTCCGGTTGTGGAGGCGGGCTGTGGACCTCCCTTACAGGTTTTCGCAGTTCCTGCCATGAAATGGCAAGGTAAGTACTTATGACAAAGAATGCGGGAAGGTTGGGAGTAAAAAGTGACAGCTCACCCAGCTTGGAGGGTTGTACATGGAGAATCCATCCCGTGGCTTAATGCAGATGAACTCCTCTTCCTCTCCCTGGTACAAATCGGACAGAATTCTTGCTAGAGCAGCAATTGAGTCCGGTCCCTTACGGCCGCAGAGAGTGGCGTCATCTTCCCCGTTAAAGTGCCACATGGGGTGCCCTCGATATTGAAGTGGTTGTACCCCCCGCATTATACATATTGACATAACTTCGATTATTGTCAGTCTTGATTGAGCCAAAGATTTTATCCGCCCATCGTAAAGGACTTCCCGTTATCTTCCTACCGAGGGCTCCTAGGGCGCCACCATGTGTTTCTTCAGGGGAGCATTGTCGAACCTGTGGAGGCCCATCCGAATAGGGTCCGGAAGGGGGACGTCCTCCATATAAAACCACTCCGAAGTCCAGTCCTCGGATGTCTTCTTCGGAGTACCAGACAGGTATCCGGTCCCGGCGATGCCCCATATTTCGGCTTCGCCCGCTTGATACAGTGACCCCTCCTATGTACGGGGTACGAGGCAGAATAGCCTCTTCCATAGCTTGAAATGAGCTTCGCAGCCCAGAAACAACTCGCAAGGGGCGGCGTAGCCAGCAATATGTAATATGGAGGCGGGAGTGAAATTATGCAGCTGGAGACCATAGAACTCCGGGAGCCCGTGGAGGAACTGATGAATTGGAAATCCAAGCCCTCTTAATAAATAAGGGACGAGGCATACGCGCTCCCCCAT
The DNA here is from genome assembly GCA_021605145.1 of Aegilops bicornis. Lineage (NCBI taxonomy): Eukaryota > Viridiplantae > Streptophyta > Magnoliopsida > Poales > Poaceae > Aegilops > Aegilops bicornis. The sequence goes on from CM038674.1 coordinate 491,670,654, forward strand.
GGATGGGCTGGGAAAGATCTCCACTTGTTCCTCGCCGTTATAGGTGGCGAGCACGGCTCGAATGGGGACCATGTACGCTGGAGGGAGAAACCCCTGGGTCTGTAGCTCTACTAATTGGCTGTGGGGGACTGAACACTTCTTCCAATTGCCGGGCTTAGGGCTACGGGAGCGAGAGGAGCTGCGACAACCGGCCATGTTGGAATGGATTTTTCCAGGCGCGCTACCGATGGATACTCGTTGTGGCACGATGGTGTGATCTGGATTTGAGAATCCCATCTCTTTAATAGACGATTTACCCACATGGCTAGGGTGGCAATTGTAAAAATGCCCCGACTTCTCGCATTCGCTCGAGGCGTGGAGGATATCCATTATTAGGCGCGGAAGCCAAGGAGTGCAACATTTATGGGAAGCCGGACACTACTCAAACAAGTATTCAGAATTTGGAGAAGAACCCGCCTTGCAATGCCGAAGATGATCTGCGTGCCGGACTCATTGATGTCTACTACACAACCTTCTTCTTGTAGACGTTGTTGGGCTTGCAAGTGCACAGGTTTGTAGGACAGTAGCAAATTTCCCTCAAGTGGATGACCTAAGGTTTATCAATCCGTGGGAGGCGTAGGATGAAGATGGTCTCTCTCAAACAACCCTGCAACCAAATAACAAAGAGTCTCTTGTCTCCCCAACACACCCAATACAATGGTAAATTTCATAGGTGCACTAGTTCGGCGAAGAGATGGTGATACAAGTGAATATGGATGGTAGATAAGAGTATTTGTAATCTGAAATAATAAAAACAGCAAGGTAACTAATGATAAAAGTGAGCGTAAACGGTATTGCAATGGTAGGAAACAAGGCCTAGGGTTCATACTTTCACTAGTGCAAGTTCTCTCAAGAATAATAACATAATTGGATCATATAACTATCCCTCAACATGCAACAAAGAGTCACTCCAAAGCCACTAATAGCGGAGAACAAACGTAGAGATTATGGTAGGGTACGAAACCACCTCAAAGTTATTCTTTCGGATCGATCTAAAGAGTGCGTACTAGAATAACACCTTAAGACACAAATCAACCAAAACCCTAATGTCACCTAGATACTCCATTGTCACCTCAAGTATCCGTGGGCATGATTATACGATATGCATCACACAATCTCAGATTCATCCAACCAACACAAAGTACTTCAAAGAGTGCCCCAAAGTTTCTACCGGAGAGTCGAGAACGTGTGCCAACCCCTATGCATAGGTTCATGAGCGGAACCCGCAAGTTGGTCACCAAAACATACATCAAGAGGCACATCATATCCCATTGTCACCACAGATAAACACGGCAAGACATACATCAAGTGTTCTCATAAAAGACTCAATCCAATAAGATAACTTCAAAGGAGAAAGTCAATTCATCAAAAGAGAGTAGAGGGGGAGAAACATCATAAGATCCAACTATAATAGCAAAGCTCGCGATACATCAAGATCGTGCCATAGAGGGAACACGAGAGAGAACACGAGAGAGAGAGATCAAACGCATAGCTACTGGTACATACCCTCAGCCCCGAGGGTGAACTACTCCCTCCTCGTCATGGATAGCGCCGGGACGAAGAAGATGGCCACCGGTGATGGGTGCCCCCTCCGGCAGGGTACCGGAACGGGCTCCCGAGAGGTTTTTGGTGGCTACAGAGGCTTGCGGCGGCGGAACTCCCGATCTATCTTCTGTTCTGGAAGTTTTAGGATACGTAGGTATATATGGGTACAGGAAGTACGTCGGTGGAGCTACGGGGGCCCCACGAGGCAGGGGCGCGCCCTAGGGGGGTGGGCGCGCCCCCCACCCTCGTGGCTAGCTCCCGTATCTTCTGACATAGATTCCAAGTCTATCCGCTGGCTTTCCTTCCAAAAATAACTTCTCCAGTTGATTTCGTTCCATTTCGACTCCATCTGATATTCCTTTTCCTCGAAATACTAAAATAGGCAAAAAAACAACAAATCTGGGCTGGGCCTCCGGTTAATAGGTTAGTCCCAAAAATAATATAAAAGTGGATAATAAAGCCCAATATTGCCCAAAACAGTAGATAATATAGCATGGAGCAATCAAAAATTATAGATACGTTGGAGACGTATCAAGCATCCCCAAGCTTAATTCCTGCTCGTCTCGAGTAGGTAAATGATAAAAAAGATAATTTTTGATGTGGAATGCTAGTTGACATAATTTCAATGTAATTCTTATTAATTGTGATATGAATATTCAGATCCGAAAGATTCAAGACAAAATTTCATATTGACATAAAAATAATAATACTTCAAGCATACTAACAAAGCAATTATGTCTTCTCAAAATAACATGGCCAAAGAAAGTTCATCCCTACAAAATCATATAGTCTGGCTATGCTCTATCTTCACCACAGAAAGTATTTAAATCATGCACAACCCCGATGACAAGCCAAGCAATTGTTTCATACTTTTGACATTCTCAAACTTTTTCAATCTTCACGCAATACATGAGCGTGAGCCATGGATATATCACTATATGTGGAATATAATGGTGGTTGTGGAGAAGGCAAAAAGGAGAAGATAGTCTCACATCAACTAGGCATATCAACGGGCTATGGAGAAGCCATTAATAGATATCAATGTGAGTGAGTAGGGATTGCCATGCAACGGATGCACTAGAGCTATAAGTATATGAAAGCTCAACAAAAGAAACTAAGTGGGTGTGCATCCAGCTTGCTTGCTCAAGAAGACCTAGGGCATTTTGAGGAAGCCCATCATTGGAATATACAAGCCAAGTTCTATAATGTAAAATTCCCACTAGTATATGAAAGTGACAACATAGGAGACTCTCTATCATGAAGATCACGGTGCTACTTTGAAGCACAAGTGTGGTAAGAGGATAGTAGCATTGTCCCTTCTCTATTTTTCTCTCATTTATTATTATTATTATTATTATTATTTGTTTGGGACTTTTCTCTTTTTTTATGGCCTCTTTTTTTTCGTCTGGAGTCTCATCCCGACTTGTGGGGGAATCATGGTCTCCATCATCCTTTCCTCACTGGGACAATGCTCTAATAATGATGATCATCACACTTATATTTACTTACAACTCAACAATTACAACTCGATACTTAGAACAAAATATGACTCTATATGATTGCCTCCGGCGGTGTATCGGGATATGCAATGATTCATAAGTGACATGTATGAAAGAATTATGAATGGTGGCTTTGCCACAAATACGATGTCAACTACATAATCATGCTAAGTAATATGACAATGATGGAGTGTGTCATAATAAATGGAACGGTGGAAAGTTGCATGGAAATATATCTAGGAATGGCTATGGAAATGCCATGATAGGTGGTATGGTGGCTGTTTTGAGGAAGGTTTATGGTGGGTGTATGATACCGCTAAAAGTAAAAGTGTATTAGAGAGGCTAGCAATGGTGGAAGGGTGAGAGTGCGTATAATCCATGGACTCAACATTAGTCATGAAGAACTCATATAATTATTGCAAAAATCTACAAGTTATCAAAGCAAAGTATTACGCGCATGCTCCTAGGGGGGGTAGATTGGTAGGAAAAGACCATCGCTCGTCCCCGACCGCCACTCATAAGGAAGACAATCAATAAATAAATCATGCTCCGACTTCCTCACATAACAATCACCATACGTGCATGCTACGGGAATCAAAAACTTTAACACAAGTATTTCTCAAATTCACAACTACTCAACTAGCATGACTCTAATATCACCATCTTCATATCTCAAAACAATTACAAGCATCAAACTTTTCTTGGTATTCAACGCTCTCAAAAGAATTCTTACAAATCTTGTATGCTTAGCATATTAGGATTTTTAGCAAATTACCATGCTATTTAATACTCTAAAAATAATATAAGTGAAGCATGAGAGTTCATCTATTTCTTTAAAATAAAACTACCACCATGCTCTAAAAGATTTAAGTGAAGTACTAGAGCAAAAACAAACTACTCTGAAAGATATAAGTGAAGATCAATGAGTAGCCGAATAATTGTGCAACTATGTGAAGACTCTCCCATTTAATAATTTCAGATCTTGATACTTTATTCAAACAGCAAGCAAAGATAAATAAAATAAAGTGACGCTCCAAGCAAAACACATATCATGTGGTGAATAAAAATATAGCTCCAAGTAAAGTTACCGATGAACGAATACGAAAGAGGGGATGCCTTCCGGGGCATCCCCAAGCTTAAGCTCTTGGTTGTCCTTGAATATTGCCTTGGGGTGCCTTGGGCATCCCCAAGCTTAGGCTCTTTCCACTCCTTATTCCATAGTCCATCAAATCTTTACCCGAAACTTGAAAACTTCACAACACAAAACTTAATGTAAAACTTCGTAAGCTCTGTTAGCGAATGAAAACAAAATACCACTTCAAGGTACTGTAATGAACTCATTATTTATTTATATTGGTTTTAAACCTACTGTATTCCAACTTCTCTATGGTTTATAAACTATTTTACTAGCCATAGAGTCATCAAAATAAGCAAACAACACACGAAAAACAGAATCTGTCAAAAACAGAACAGTCTGTAGTAATCTGTAACTTTCGCAAACTTCTGGAACTAAACAAATTCTAAAATAAATTGGTGCACCTGAGTAATTTGTCTAGTAATCATCTGCAAAATGAATCAACGAAATAGAACTCTCCAGTAAAAAGTTGAAGCTAATCTCGTGAGCGCTAAAGTTTCTGTTTTTTACAACATGATCATAAAGACTTCACCCAAGTCTTCCCAAAGGTTCTACTTGGCACAAACACTAATTAAAACATAAAAAAACATATAAACAGAATATAGATGGATTATTTATTACTAAACAGAACCAAAAAGTAAGAAACTAAAATAAAATTGGGTTGCCTCCCAACAAGCGCTATCATTTAACGCACCTAGCTAGGTATGATTATTTCAATGATGCTCACAAAAAGATAAGAATTGAAACATAAAGAGAGCATCATGAAGAATATGACTAGCACATTTAAGTCTAATCCACTTCCTATGCATAGGGATTTTGTGAGCAAACAACTTATGGGAACAAGAATGAACTTGCATAGGAAGGTAAAACAAGCATAACTTCAAAACTTTAAGCACGTAGAGAGGAATCTTGATATTATTGGAATTACTACAAGCATATATTCCTCCCTCATAATAATTTTCAGTAGCATCATGAATGAATTCAACAATATAACCAGCACCTAAAGCATTCTTTTCATGATCTACAAGCATAGAAAATTTACTACTCTCCACATAAGCAAAATTCTTCTCATGAATAGTAGTGGGAGCAAACTCAACAAAATAACTATCATGTGATTGAAAATTAAGATCAAGATGACAAGTTTCATGGTTATCATTATTATTTAAAGCATACGTGTCATCACAATAATCATCATAGATAGGAGGCATGCTTTCATCATAGTAAATTTGCTCATCAAAACTTGGGGGACAAAAATATCATCTTCATCAAACATAGCTTCCCCAAGCTTGTGGCTTTGCATATCATTAGCATCATAGATATTCAAGGAATTCATACTAACAACATTGCAATCATGTCCATCATTCAAAGATTTAGTGCCAAACATTCTAATGCATTCTTCTTCTAACACTTTGGCACAATTTTCCTTCCCATCATACTCACGAAAGATATTAAAAAGACGAAGCGTATGAGACAAACTCAATTCCATTTTTTTGGTAGTTTTATTTTATAAACTAAACTAGTGCTAAAACAAGAAACAAAAAGATTCGATTGGAAGATCTAAATATATACCTTCAAGCACTCACCTCCCCGGCAACGGCGCCAAAAAAGAGCTTAGTTGATGGGGTGTGAGTGAGTGCCCTTTACCTAGCCTCCCCGACAACGGCGCCAAAAAAGAGCTTGATGTCTACTACAAAACCTTCTTCTTGTAGACGTTGTTGGGCTTGCAAGTGCACAGTTTTGTAGGACGGTAGCAAATTTCCCTCAAGTGGATGACCTAAGGTTTATCAATCCGTGGGAGGCGTAGGGTGAAGATGGTCTCTCTCAAACAACCCTGCAACCAAATAACAAAGAGTCTCTTGTGTCCCCAACACACACAATACAATGGTAAATTGTATAGGTGCACTAGTTCGGCGAAGAGATGGTGATACAAGTGCAATATGGACGGTAGATAAGAGTATTTGTAATCTGAAATAATAAAAACAGCAAGGTAACTAATGATAAAAGTGAGCGTAAACGGTATTGCAATGGTAGGAAACAAGGCCTAAGGTTCATACTTTCACTAGTGCAAGTTCTCTCAACAATAATAACATAATTGGATCATATAACTATCCCTCAACATGCAACAAAGAGTCACTCCAAAGTCACTAATAGCGAAGGACAAACGTAGAGATTATTGTAGGGTACGAAACCACCTCAAAGTTATTCTTCCGGATCGATCTATTAAAGAGTTCGTACTAGAATAACACCTTAAGACACAAATCAACCAAAACCCTAATGTAACCTAGATACTCCATTGTCACCTCAAGTATCCGTGGGCATGATTATATGATATGCATCACACAATCTCAGATTCATCCAACCAACACAAAGTACTTCAAAGAGTGCCCCAAAGTTTCTCTTTGGAGAGTCGAGAACGTGTGCCAACCCCTATGCATAGGTTCATGGGCGGAACCCGCAAGTTGGTCACCAAAACATACATCAAGAGGCACATCATATCCCATTGTCACCACAGACAAACACGGCAAGACATACATCAAGTGTTCTCATAAAAGACTCAATCCAATAAGATAACTTCAAAGGGGAAACTCAATTCATCACAAGAGAGTAGAGGGGGAGAAACATCATAAGATCCAACTATAATAGCAAAGCTCGCGATACATCAAGATTGTGCCATAGAGGGAACATGAGGGAGAACACGAGAGAGAGATATCAAACACATAGCTACTGGTACATACCCTCAGCCCCGAGGGTGAACTACTCCCTCCTCATCATGGATAGCGCCGGGATGAAGAAGATGGCCACGGTGATGGGTTCCTCCCTCAGGTGCCTAATGGGCTCCCGAGAGGTTTTTGGTGGCTACAGAGGCTTGCGGTGGCGGAACTCCTGATCTATCTTCTGTTCTGGAAGTTTTAGGATACGTAGGTATATATGGGTGTAGGAAGTACGTCGGTGGAGCTACGGGGGCCCCACGAGGCAGGGGGCGCGCCCTAGTGGGGTGGGTGCGCCCCCACCCTCGTGGCTAGCTCCCGTATCTTCTGACATAGAGTCCAAGTCTATCTGGTTGCTTTCCTTCCAAAAATAACTTCTCCAGTTGATTTCGTTCCGTTTCGACTCCGTCTAATATTCCTTTTCCTCAAATAATCAAATAGGCAAAACAAAGAATCTGGGTTGGGCCTCCGGTTAATAGGTTAGTCCCAAAAATAATATAAAAGTGGATAATAAAGCCCAATATTTCCCAAAACAGTAGATAATATAGCATGGAGCAATCAAAAATTCTAGATACGTTGGAGACGTATCACTCATCGCCATTGAAGCCTGGTTCGGGGGCTACTAAGGGAGTGCTGGATTAGGGGGTCCTCGGACGGCCAGAATATATACTTTAGCCAGACTGTTGGCCTATGAAGATACAAGATCGAAGACTTCGTCCCGTGTCCAGATGGGACTCTCCCTAGCAAGGAAAGCAAGCTTGGCGATACGGATATGTAGATCTCCTCCCTTGTAACCGACTCTGTGTAACCCTAGCCCCCTCCGATGTCTATATAAACCGGAGGGTTTAGTCCGTAGAACAACAATCATACCATAGGCTAGCTTCTAGGGTTTAGCCTCTACGATCTCGTGGTAGGTCAACTCTTGTAATACTCATATCATCAAGATCAATCAAGCAGGAAGTAGGGTATTACCTCCATCGAGAGGGCCCGAACCTGGGTAAACATCGTGTCCCCCGCCTCCTGTTACCATCTGCCTTAGATGCTCAGTTGGGGACCCCCTACCCGAGATCCGCCAGTTTTGACACCGACAATTGTCGAATGTGAGACGCGGATCGTCTATGAGTGTTTCGACGTGTCTAGTTTTGATGACCACGTCTTCCAATATGCTTCAACTGTCTTGCCGATCTGTTTTCTCCAGGCATGTTTGGATCATGCATTGATAGGTGGCGCCGACGTTTTTGAGCCCGAAGGGCATGGTGTTGAAGCCTAAAGGTCCATATGGGGTAATGAATGTCGTTGTGGCTTGATCGGAGTCCTTCATCTTGATCTGATGGTATCCGGAGTACGCGTCAGGAAACACAGTGAATTGTGTCCTGCGGTTGCATCAATGATCTGGTTGATACGAGGGAGGGGAAGGGATCCTTAGGGCAAGCCTTGTTGAGGTCTTTGAAATCGACGCATAGGCGCAAGGATTTATCCTTCTTTGGTACCATCACCAGGTTTGCTAGGCAATCCGGGTGTTTGATTTCTCTGATGAATCCGGCTTCGAGTAACTTAGCTAGCTCTTCTCCCATAGCTTGTCATTTTGGTTCGGAAAAATGTCGCAGTGCTTGTTTGACCGGTTTATATCCCTTTAAGATATTGAGGCTGTGTTCGGCTAGCTTGCGTGGGATTCCTGGCATGTCAGAAGGGTGCCAGGCGAATATGTCCCAGTTTTCATGCAGGAACTCTCGTAGCGCGGCATTGACCGTTTGATCGAGTTGTACCCCGATTGATGATGTCTTGTTGGGGTCCGTTGGATGGACCTGGAATTTTACTATTTCTTCTGCCGGCTTGAAGGAGGTGGATTTGGGTCGTTTGTCTAGGATCACATTGTCACTGTCCACCGTGGAGCGCAGTGTGGTTAACTCTTCGATCGCGAGGGCTTCAGACAAGGCCTCATAGGTGAGGGATGCGGTTTTATTTTCAGCGCGGAGTGCTATGTCCGGATCACTGGCGAGAGTGATTTTGCCGTTGGGCCCGGGCATCTTAAGCTTCATGTACCCGTAATGAGGTATAGCTTGGAAGCGTGTAAATGCATCTCGCCCCAAGAGGGCGTGATATCTGCTCTTGAAATGGGCCACATGGAAGGTTATCTCTTCGGACCGATAATTCTCTGGCGTGCCGAATACCACGTAAAGTGTGATTTTTCCCGCACACTGCGCCTCTCGACTAGGAATGATTCCTCGGAAGGTCGTGCTACTGTGCTCGATGCGGCTCCTATCTATTTCCATTTTGCGGAGTGTGTCCTCATAAATGAGGTTTAGTCCGCTGCCGCCGTCCATGAGAACCTTGGTGAGTCGAAAGTCGTCCACAATTGGACTGAGGACTAAGGCGGCTGGTGCTCGGACTGTCCTGTATTTTGGTTTGTCACTGGCATTAAAGGTTATAGCCGTGTCGATCCATGGGTTTATTGCTGCGATTTTGCAGACTTCGGCAAGTTCATGGAGCGCCCTTTTGCCCCTATTGTTTGAGGCAAATGTCTCGAAGACCGTCAACACTTTGAGGTTGTCGTCCTCCGGGGGGTTTTGTTCTGGGGTATTCTTGGTGAGGATATCCTCGCCGCTCTTGGCCACTTGCCGGAGTATCCAACATGCTCTAAGGCTATGGTTTGGTATGTTATCCGGCGTTGTGTGTATTTTCCATGGCCCATCGATCCATCCTTCCAGAATGGTTCCGCTCCCCGTGGTGGGCTTGTATTTCTTTTCTATTTGGCTGGGCGTGCCACAAGGGTGCGCCCTTTTTGCCTGGACGAGGGGTTTAGTGGGGACCGATAATTCCCAGCAAGCCGCCTGAGTTGTCCAAGCGCTTTCCATTGTGTTGTACTTCTCTATGATAGTTGCCAAGTCAGCGAAGTGTGATATGCGACGGCGGTTGATGGCGTTGAGGATTCCCTCGTCCGTGCAATTTGTGCGGAATGCTGAGGTCGCGTCTTCGTCGCGGCAATCCTTAATCTTGCTTTTGGCAAGAAGGAATCTGGCCCAGAAGTGATGGACCGTTTCCTGAGACTACTATTGTATGCTCATGAGAGCGTTTATGTTCGGGTGGGTGGGTGGATTTAAATCCAAACCCTGACCCAATTTTCAATCCGGAGTTTGAAGATCCTTTGGATTTGACAGTTTGGGCATGTCGACCGATTCTCTAGGCTTGTCACCCGACTCTATGTTCAGAGGGCAAGGCATGTCTTTCTCCCGGAGAGTATCCGGTTCTTTGAGATCGGTGATCCGAATATAGTTCGTCATCAAGATAGAGGAAGGGTGGTCTTGCTCCTCGACTACCACTACCTGGTGGGTGATCGGCGGAGTTTTAATTTCTCTCTAGTCGGGTCTAAGCCCAATCTGATCGTAATCTGTAGCGACCCCCAAGCCGGCAATGCGATCTACGAGTTCGTTTAAAGACGATAACTCCGTCGGATCCATCTGGGTGGAATATTCGGGAACCACGCGGAGGCGATTTTCAATGACCCGAGAGGTCATCGTCGGCCCGAGGGCCGAGCTGGCGGTCATGACGAAGCCGCCGAGCCGGAGGGTTTGGCCTAAGGCCAGGGCACCTCCGGAGGTGATATTTTCCTTGACAACAAGGCGAGCCATCGACCCTTTTTGATGACGTCGCAGTGGAACTCTCAATGAAAGCACCAACGTCGGTGTCAAAACCGGCGGATCTCGGGTAGGGGGTCCCGGATTGTGCGTCTAAGGTCGATGGTAACAGGAGATAGGGGACACGATGTTTACCTGTGTTCGCCCTCTCTATGGAGGTAATACCCTACTTCCTGCTTGATTTATCTTGATGAATATGAGTATTACAAGAGTTGATCTACCAAGAGATCGTAATGGCTAAACCCTAAAAGTCTAGCCTGTATGACTATGGTAATGAGTATCCCTCCTCCAGACTAAGTCCTCTGGTTTATATAGACACCAGGAGGATCTAGGGTTACACAAGGTCGGTTACAAAGAAAGGAATCTACATGTTTGATCGCCAAGCTTGCCTTCCACGCCAAGGTGAGTCCTATCCGGACACGGGTGCAGTCTTCGGTCTTCGTATCTTCGCATCCCATCAGTCCGGCCCATGGCTAACAGGCCGGACGCCCGAGGACCCCTTAGTCCCGGACTCCCTCAGTCCACGTAGCCTCGTAGACCGAAAGCGGAAGCTTTTAGTAACGCGGTTGATATAGTCGAACGTCTTTGTTATCCAACCGATCCAAGTACGGAACGTACGGCACCTCCGCGATCTGCACACGTTCACCTCGGTGATGTCCCTCGAACTCTTGATCTAGTTGAGGCTGAGGGAGAGTTCCGTCAGCACGACGGCGTGGTGACGGTGATGATGAAGTTACCGGCGCAAGGCTTCACCTAAGCACTATGACGATATGACCGAGGTGTGTAACTGTGGAGGGGGGCACCGCACACGGCTAAGAGAAACTTTGGTGTGCCTTTGGGGTGCCCCCTCCCATGTATGTAAAGGGGGGAGGAAGGAGGAGGCCGGCCAAGGTGTGGCGCGCCCAAGGGCGGGAGTCCTACTCCAAGTAGGATTCGGCCCCCCCTTTCCTATTCCCACAAGGAGAAGGGGGGAAGGAGGAGGAGAAGAGAAGGAAAGGGGGGCGCCCCCCCCCAACCCTACTCCAATTCGGTTTGGGCTAGGGGGCGCGCGCCACTCCCTGGCATGCCTCCTCTCTTCCACCACTAGGCCCATGAGGCCCAATAACTTCCCGGGGGGGGGGGGGTTCCGGTACTCCGAAATTCATCCGGAACGACCCGACCATTATGGTGTCCGAATGTAACCTTCTAATATATGAATCTTCATGCCTCGACCATTTCGAGACTCCTCGTCATGTTCGTGATCTCATCCGGGACTCCGAACAAACTTCGGTTCATCAAAACACGAAACTCATAGTACAAATCGTCATCGAACGTTATGCGCGCGGACCCTATGGGTTCAAGAACTATGTAGACATGACCGAGACACATCTCCGGTCAATAACCAATTGCGGAACCTGGATGCTCATATTGGCTCCTACATATTCTACGAAGATCTTTATCGGTCAAACCGCATAACAACATACGTTGTTCCCTTTGTCATTGGTATGTTACTTGCCCGAGATTCGATCGTCGGTATCATCATACCTAGTTCAATATCGTTACCGGCAAGTCTCATTACTCGTTCCGTAATGCATCATCCCACAACTAACTCATTAGTCACATTGCTTGCAAGGCTTATAGTGACGAGCATTACCGACAGGGCCCAGAGATACCTCTCCGACACTCGGAGTGAGAAACCCTAATCTCGATCTATGCCAACTCAACAAACACCATCACGCACACCAGAGAGCATCTTTATAATCACCCGCCACGTTATGACGCTTGATAGCACACTAAGTGTTCCTCCGTATTCGGAGTTGCATAATCTCATAGTCATAGGAACATGTATAAGTCATGAAGAAAGCAATAGCAATAAACTAAACGATCATAGTGCTAAGCTAACGGATGGTCTCGTCCATCACATCATTCTCTAATGATGTGATCCCGTTCATCAAATGACAGCACATGTCTATGGCTAGGAAACTTAACCATCTTTGATTAACGAGCTTGTCTAGTAGAGGCATACTAGGGACACTTTGTTTGTCTATGTATTCACCCATGTACTAAGTTTCCGGTTAATACAATTCTAGCATGAATAATAAACATTTATCATGATATAAGGAAATATAAATAACAACTTTATTATCGCCTCTAGGGCATATTTCCTTCAGTCTCCCACTTGCATTAGAGTCAATAATCTAGATTACACAGTAATGATTCTAACACCCATGGAGTCTTGGTGTTGATCATGTTTTGCTCGTGAGAGAGGCTTAGTCAATGGGTCTGCAACATTCAGATTCGTATGTATTTTGCAAATCTCTATGTCTCCCTCCTTTACTTGATCGCGGATGGAATTGAAGCGTCTCTTGATGTGCTTGGTTCTCTTGTGAAATATGGTGAGAACAAAGTATGGACTTTGACGATTGGCAAGCCATAGAGAAAAAATGGATCTTCAAGAAGAAGACTGATGCTGACGGTAATGTTACTGTCTACAAAGCTCGACTTGTTGCGAAAGATTTTCAACAAGTTCAAGGAGTTGACTATGATGAGACCTTCTCACCCGTAGCGATGCTTAAGTCTGTCCGAATCATGTTAGCAATTGTCGCATTTTATATGAAATTTGCCAAATGGATGTCAAAACTGCATTCTTTAATGGATATCTTAAAGAAGAGTTGTATATGATGCAACCAGAAGGTTTTGTCGATCCAAAAGGTGCTACCAAAGTGTGCAAGCTCAATGATCCATTTATGGACTGGTGCAAGCCTCTCGGAGTTGGAATATACGCTTTGATAGTGTGATCAAAGCATATGGTTTTATACAGACTTTTGGAGAAGCCTGTATTTACAAGAAAGTGAGTGGGAGCTCTGTAGCATTTCTGATATTATAAGTGGATGACATATTGTTGATCGGAAATGATACTGAATTTCTAAACAACATAAAAGGATACTTGAATAAGAATGTTTCAATGGAAGACCTCGGTGAAGCTGCTTATATTTGGGCATCAAGATCTATAGAGATAGATCAAGACGCTTAATTGGACTTTCACAAAGCACATACTGATACGTCTCCAACGTATCTATAATTTTCGATTGCTCCATGCTACTTTATCTACTATTTTGGACTATATTGGGCTTTATTTTCCACTTTTATATTATTTTTGGGACTAACCTATTAACCGGAGGCCCAGCCTGTAATTGTTGTTTTTGCCTATTTTAGTGTTTCGAAGAAACGGAATATCAAACGGAGTCCAAACGGAATGAAACCTTCGGAAACGTGATTTTCTCACCGAACATGATCTAGGAGACTTGGACCCTATGCCAAGGCGCAGAAGAGGCGGTCACGAGGGTGGGGGAGGCCCCCCTAGGGCGCGCCCCCTGCCTCGTGGGCCCCCAATTGCTCCACCGACGTACTCCTTCCTCCTATATATACCTCACGCACTTCAAACGATCGTAACAGGAGCCAAAAACCTAATTCCACCGCCGCAACTTCCTCAGATCCACGAGATCCCATCTTGGGGCCTGTTAGGAGCTCACGGGAGGGGCATCCACCACGGAGGGCTTCTACATCATCACCATAGCCCCTCCGATGAAGTGTGAGTAGTTTACTCTGACCTTCGGGTCCATAGATAGTAGCTAGATGGCTTCTTCTCTTTTTGGATCTCAATACAATGTTCTCCCCCTCTCGTGGAGATCTATTCGATGTAATATTCTTTTTGCGGTGTGTTTGTTGAGACCGATGAATTGTGGGTTTATGATCCAGCTTATCTATGAATAATATTTGAATCTTCTCTGAATTCTTTTATGTATGATTGGTTATCTTTGCAAGTCTCTTGAATTATCCGCTTTGGTTTGGCCAACTAGATTGTTAGTTCTTGCAATGGGAGAAGTGCTTAGCTTTGGGTTCAATCTTATGTGTCGCTTCCCAAAGGATGTAAGGGTTTCAAGGCACGTATGTATTGTTGCCATCGAGGATAACAAGATGGGGTTTCTATCATATTGCATGAATTTATCCCTCTACATCATGTCATCTTGCTTAAGGCGTTACTCTGTTTTTAACTTAATATTCTAGATGCATGCTGGATAGCGGTCGATGAGTGGAGTAATAGTAGTAGATGCAGAATCATTTTGGTCTACTTGTCTCGGACGTGATGCCTATATACATGATCATACCTAGATATACTCATAACTATGCTCAATTCTGTCAAATGCTCAACAGTAATTTGTTCACCCACCGTAGAATATATATGCTCTTGAGAGAAGCCACTAGTGAAACCTATGGCCCCCGAGTCTATTCTCATCATATCAGTCTTCATCACTTTAATACTTGCTTTGTTTTTACTTTGCCTTTTAATTTTCACTTTGCATCTCTATACCAAAAATACCAAAAATGTTATTTATCATCTCTATCAGATCTCACTCTCGTAAGTGACCGTGAAGGGATTGACAACCCCTAATCGTGTTGGTTGCGAGGAGCTATCGTTTTGTGCAGGTACGAGGGACTTGTGTGTGGTCTCCTACTGGATTGATACCTTGGTTGTGAAAAACTGAGGGAAATACTTACGCTACTTTGATGCATCATCCTCTCCTCTTAGTGGAAATCCAACGCAGTGCTCAAGAGGTAGCAAGAAGAATTTACGCACCGTTGTCGGGAGGCTCACGCAAGAGCAAGTCAAGCACCATACCAAGTACCCATCACAATCCCTATCTCTCGTATTACATTATTTGCCATTTGCCTCTCGTTTTCCTCTCCCCCACTTCACCCTTGCTGAGGGAGTCCTGGATTAGGGGGTGTCCGGATAGCCGAACTATCACCGTTGGTCGGACTCCTGGACTATGAAGATACAAGTTTGAAGACTTCGTCCCGTGTCCGGATGGGACTTTCCTTGGCGTGGAAGGCAAGCTTGGCGATACGGATATGTAGATCTCCTACCATTGTAACCGACTCTGTAACCCTAACCCTATCCGGTGTCTATATAAACGGAGGGTTTTAGTTCAGAGGGACGAACAACAATCATACCATAGGCTAGCTTCTAGGGTTTAGCCTCTCTGATCTCGTGGTAGACCCACTCTTGTACTACCCATATCATCAATATTAATCAAGCAGGAGTAGGGTTTTACCTCCATCGAGAGGGCCCGAACCTGGGTAAAAACATCGTGTCCCTTGTCTCATGTTACCATCCGCCTAGACGCATAGTTCGGGACCCCCTACCCGAGATACGCCGGTTTTGGCACCGGCACTTGCCGTTTTATTCGCCCTCTCTTTCCCAATCTCCTCCTCTCTTTTTCGTTTGCCTCCCCGTTGCAATGGCCGAATCAAAAAGAACTACGGGTTTTCTCCCGAGCTCTAGTGCCTTGGATAACCCCTCTATCCTCTCTAAGCTCATAAATAATGATGCTATAGAAAGACCCACCAGGGTCACCAATGAGAGCTTGAATAATTTTGATGAGGATGACTCTGGAATTTTTCTCTATTTACTTGATGAGTCTTTAAAAGATGCTTGGGATAGGTTACTTAGGATTCGGGCTAGCTATGTGCCACAATATCAAATTGAAATTTACTTAAAAAATTTATGTTGGCTTGCCCACTTTCTTCTAACAAGTTTTAGATTCCATCTTTGAAGAGGGTTTTATTGAAGGGGATGCTATAGATACCTATGAAAAAATGAAAACTATATTTGGGCACCCCATGAATGATAAGGTTGAATCAACTACTCTCTTGTGCTTTTATCAAAATGAAATTATTAAAGAGATGAAGTCTAGTTTAGAGGCAAATTTCCGTAACGTGCTTAATCATACTTATTCCATTAATGGACATGTGCTTAACTTAAATAGAAGAATGAATGCCATAGAAAGGAGATCATCCTCTCCGAATGCCAAAGATGGCAATACCTAGTTCTATCCTTGCTTTTATGCCTAGCTAGGGGCGTTAAACGATAGCGCTTGTTGGGAGGCAACCCAATTTTATTTTTAGTTTTTTGTTTTTGTTTCTGTTTAGGAATAAATTATCCATCTAGCCTCTGTTTAGATGTGGTTTTATGTTTTAATTAGTGTTTGTGCCAAGCTAGACCTATTGGAATTTCTTGGATGATAGTTATTTGATCTTGCTGTAATTTCCAGAAACTTTGCGCTCAGTGCCCGAATTATTAAAAATCACCAGAACGTGATAAAATACTGATTCCAATTGCTTATGATCAATAAACAAATTTTATAGGTCGTCTAATTCTGGTAGAACTTTTGGAATTCCAGAAGTTTGCGGTAGTTACAGATTACTACAGACTGTTCTGTTTTTGACAGATTCTGTTTTTCGTGTGTTGTTTGCTTATTTTGATGAATCTATGGGTAGTAAAATAGTTTATAATACATAGATAAGTTGGAATACAGTAGGTTTAACACAAATATAAATAAAGAATGAGTTCATTACAGTAGCTTAAAGTAGTCTTTTGTTTTCTTTCTCTAACGGAACTCACGAGATTTCTATTGAGTTTTGTGTTGTGAAGTTTTCAAGTTTTGGGTAAATTCTTTTGATGGATTATGGAACAAGGAGTGGCAAGAGCCTAATCTTGGGGATGCCCATGGCACCCCCAAGATAATACAAGGACACCAAAAAGTCAAGGGATGCCCCGGAAGGCATCCCCTCTTTCGTCTACTTCCATCGGTAATTTACTTGGGGCTATATTTTTATTCACCACATGATATGTGTTTTGCTTGGAGCGTCTTCTATTATTTGCGTCTTTGCTTGTTAGTTTACCACAATCATCCTTGCTGTACACACCTTTTGAGTGAGCCATACATGAATTGGAATTTGATAAAATACTCTATGTGCTTCACTTATATCTTTTGAGCCTGATAGTTTTGCTCATAGTGCTTCACTTATATCTTTTGAGCGTGATAATTTTTGCTCTAGTGCTTCACTTAGATCTTTTAGAGCACGGTGGTGGATTTGTTTTAGAGAAACTATTGATCTCTCATGCTTCACTTAGATTATTTTGAGAGTCGTTAATAGCATGGTAATTTGCTTAATGATAATATACTTGGTATTCAAGATATGTGAAACTTTATTTTGAGTGCGTTGAATACTAAGAAAAGTTTGATGCTTGATAATTGTTTTGAGATATGAAGATGATGATATTAGATTCATGCTAGTTGAGTAGTTGTGAATTTAAAGAATACTTGTGTTGAAGTTTGTGATTCCCGTAGCATGCACGTATGGTGAACCGTTATGTGATGAACTTGGAGCATGATTTTATTTATTGATTGTCTTCCTTATGAGTGGCGGTCGGGGAATGACGATGGTATTTTCCTACCAATCTATCCCCTAGGAGCATGCGTGTAATACTTTGCTTTGATAACTTCTAGATTTTTGCAATAAGTATATGAGTTCTTTATGATTAATGTTGAGTCCATGGATTATACGCACTTTTTCCCATCCTTCCACCATTGCTAGCCTCTCTAATACCGCACACTTTTCACTGGTATCATACACCCACCATATATCTTCCTCAAAACAGCCACCATACCTACCTATTATGGCATTTCCGTAGCCATTCCGAGATATATTTCCATGCAACTTTCCACCATTCCGTTTATTATGACACGCTCCGTCATTGTCATATTGCTAGCATGATCATGTAGTTGACATCGTATTTGTGGCAATGCCACCGTTCATAATTCTTTCATACATGTCACTCTTGATTCATTGCATATCCCGGTACACCACCGGAGTCATTCATATAGAGTCATACTTTGTTCTAAGAACCGAGTTGTAATTGTTGAGTTGTAAGTAAATAAAAGTGTGATGATCATCATTATTAGAGCATTGTCCCAAGTGAGGAAAGGATGATGGAGACCATGATTCCCCCACAAGTCGAGATGAGACTCCGGACGAAAAATATAAAAAAAGAAAAAAATGAAGAAAAAAAGAGGCCATAAAAAAAGATAAAAGGCCCAAATAAAAAAAATATGAGAGAAAAAGAGAGAAGGGACAATGTTACTATCCTTTTACCACACTTGTGCTTCAAAGTAGCACCAAGATCTTCATGATAGAGAGTCTCTCATTTTGTCACTTTCATATACAAGTGGGAATTTTTCATTATAGAACTTGGCTTGTATATTCCAATGATGGGCTTCCTCAAATTGCCCTAGGTCTTCGTGAGCAAGCGAGTTGGATGCACACCCACTTAGTTTCTTTTGTTGAGCTTTCATATACTTATAGCTCTAGTGCATCCATTGCATGGCAATCCCTACTCACTCACATTGATATCTATTGATGGGCATCTCCATAGCCCGTTGATACGCCTAGTTGATGTGAGACTATCTTCCCTCTTTTTGTCTTCTCCACAACCACCACCCTATTCCACATATAGTGCTATATCCATGGCTCACGCTCATGTATTGCGTGAAGATTGAAAATGTTTTGAAAATGTTAAAGTATGAAACAATTGCTTGGTTTGTCATCGGGGTTGTGCATGATTTAAATATTTTGTGTGGGGAAGATGGAGCCTAGCCAGACTATATGATTTTGTAGGGATAACTTTCTTTGGCCATGTTATTTTGAGAAGACATAATTGCTTAGTTAGTATGCTTGAAGTATTATTATTTTTATGTCAATATGAACTTTTGTCTTGAATCTTTCGGATCTGAATATTCATATCACAATTAAGAAGATTTACATTGAAATTATGCTAATGTATCACTCCGCATCAAAAAATTTCTTTTTATCATTTACCTACTCGAGGACGAGCAGGAATTAAACTTGGGGATGCCTGATACGTCTCCAACGTATCTATAATTTTTGATTGCTCCATGCTACTTTATCTAGTGTTTTGGAATATATTGGGCCTTATTTTGCACTTTTTTATTATTTTTGGGACTAACCTATTAACTGGAGGCCCAACCCAGAATTGCTGTTTTTTTTTTGCCTATTTCAGTGTTTCGAAGAAACGGAATATCAAACGGAGTCCAAACGGAATGAAACCTTCGGAAACGTGATTTTCTCACCGAACGTGATCCAGGAGACTTGGACCTCACGCCAAGGCACAGAAGAGGCGGTCACGAGGGTGGGGCGCCCCTTAGGGCGCTACCGCCTTGTGGCTCCCTGTTGCTCCACCGACGTACTCCTTCCTCCTATATATACCTACGTACCCCCAAACGATCAGAACAGGAGCCAAAAACCTAATTGCACCACCGCAACTTCCTGCATCCACGAGATCCCATCTTGGGGCCTGTTCCGGAGCTCCGCCGGAAGGGGCATACACCACGGAGGGCTTCTACATCATCACCATAGCCCCTCCAATGAAGTGTGAGTAGTTTACTTCAGACCTTCGGGTCCATAGCTATTAGCTAGATGGCTTCTTCTCTCTTTTTGGATCTCAATACAATGTTCTCCCCCTCTCTCGTGGAGATCTATTCGATGTAATCTTCTTTTTGCAGTGTGTTTGTTGAGACCGATGAATTGTGGGTTTATGATCTAGCTTATCTATGAATAATATTTCAATATTCTCTGAATTCTTTTATGTATGATTGGTTATCTTTGCAAGTCTCTTCAAATTATCCGTTTGGTTTAGCCAACTAGATTGGTAGTTCTTGCAATGGGAGAAGTGCTTAGCTTTGGGTTCAATCTTGCGGTGTCCTTTCCCAAAGGATGTAAGGGTTGCAAGGCACGTATTGTATTGTTGCCATCAAGGATAACAAGATGGGGTTTTTATCATATTGCATGAATTTATCCCTCTACATCATGTCATCTTGCTTAAGGTGTTACTCTGTTTTAACTTAATACTCTAGATGCATCTTTGGATAGCAGTCAATGAGTGGAGTAATAGTAGTAGATGCATAATCGTTTCGGTCTACTTGTCTCGGACGTGATGCCTATATACATGATCATACCTAGATATACTCATAACTATGCTCAATTCTGTCAATTGCTCAACACTAGTTTGTTCACCCACCGTAGAATATCTATGCTCTTGAGAGAAGCCACTAGTGAAACCTATGGCCCCCGGGTCTATTCTCATCATATCAATCTCCATCACTTTAATACTTGCTTTGTTTTTACTTTGCTTTTTACTTTTCACTTTGCATCTCTATACCAAAAATACCAAAAATATTATTTATAATCTCTATCAGATCTCACTCTCGTAAGTGACCGTGAAGGGATTGACAACCCCTAATCGCGTTGGTTGCGAGTAGCTATCGTTTTGTGCAGGTACGAGGGACTTGTGCGTGGCCTCCTACTGGATTGATACCTTGGTTCTCAAAAACCGAGGGAAATACTTATGCTACTTTGCTGCATCATCCTCTCCTCTTCGGGGAAATCCAACGCAGTGCTCAAGAGGTAGCACATACCTTGATAAAGTTTTGAAGAAGTTCAAAATGGATCAAGCAAAGAAAGGGTTCTTTCCTGTGTTACAAGGTGTGAAGTTGAGTTAGACTCAATGCCCGACCACTGTAGAAGATAGAGAGAAAATGAAAGTCATTCCCTATGCCTCGGCCATAGGTTCTATAATGTATGCAATGTTGTGTACCAGACCTGATGTGTGCCTTGCTATTAGTTTAGCAGGGAGGTACCAAAGTAATCCGGGAGTGGATCACTAGACAACGGTCGAGAACATCCCGAAATACCTGAAAATATTTCATGGCCTCACACTACTGTAGGATGCTGCTAACGCGACACTACGATTAGAGACCCTTCGAGAAACTGTGTGTGATGCCATAATCGCAAACGATGCTGTATGAAAACCGTCAGAAATGTGTAAAACATTTGCGATGACAGATGCATCAAACAAGGTTCAGGTTTTAGTTGCGTGTGCGATGAAGGGCATACGGTTCAGTTCAATGAACTGTTTGCGAAGAGGAGGAACAAAAGAAACGGGCAAACAGATGGAGGCGTGTGTGATACACAACATATGGTTCACTCGGATGAACTATTTGTCATTAGGCAACACAAAAGAAAAAGTCAGCCAGATCAAAGGTGTGTGCGATATACAGCATACGGTTCACTCGGATGAACAGTTTGTGATTAGGCTAGAGAACGGAAATGGTTCAATATAACAAGATATGTGTGATACGCGGCAAACAGATCTGTAATCAGAAATGTGTGTGAAGAACGATAATAACGCAGACGATTGCTTCTAATAAGACGTATGTGATATGATCTGTCTACACAACATCTATGGGCCATTGTGGGATGGGCGGTCATCCGGATACGCCATAAGGATGCGAAGAGGCATTCCTATCAGCAAGGACTAGCTGGTCCATGAGTAGCTTATGTAAGAAAACTATCAAGTTAAGTGTGCTCAGGCTGGAGCAACCATCGGATGGGTGACTGGATGGGAAGTTGTGTCGATGTTAAATTAGGTGATGGGATGGGTCATTTCAGTAAAATGACCGAAATGCACCATTCCCTCAGCTAATTTAACCTCGAGTTCCTTGTTTTTTATTTTTTTATTTTTTAACACATGTTTAAGAAGGTCTACCGCATTACTTTTTTACAATGTGCGATACGTGGCATACTGTTGATCCATCCGACCTATTTGTGATGGAATAGGCCGTGTGTGTTGTGGGCAAACGCTTGCTAGTATTCAACCATTTGGGATTGATGTATCCACCACCGATGGGATCCCTAGTGTGGTCCGTGTTCATCTGAGCACCATCTACTTCTTGTGCTAGCTCGATGCTAAGTTTCCATTAACTGATGGCGTTTTATGAACACGCCACAGTTTCCGCCATTTCCACACCTGTTTCCCGCCACCCTGCTATATTGCGCATAGGGGGTGCGCTTCACACGGAGGCGACAAGCACAACTTGTAGCACATCCACCTTTTCCAAGCATGCCAACCCACCAAAGCGCCGCCTCTGCCATCAACCTCGTCGATGAGGAAAACAAGCAGGCGCCACGGCCCATCGAGGCCGAGGCGTTCCCCGGCAACGCGATGGACGACGTTGTGATGCGCGTCATCGCCAGGGTTGAGCAGACCTTTGGCGCATGGCGCTGAGCGTCGCGTATATACGTGATGATACTTAACTACTAGGTACAATGCATAAAATTGAAAACGAACAATACTAAAACTAACAATCCCTCCTGGGGCCAGTATTTCGGCATCCCCTCGCCAGCAGCTCCCTGGTGCACGGCGTCTTCCCAGTGCGGAGGCAGTACTCCGACTCCTCCGCCTCGCAGCGCTTGATGCACGATCTGCCTCTTGCTGGCGGACGCGCGTGGCCGATCTTGCCATTTCATTGAGCGCCCACCGGAGCTCCTCGTCGGTGGCACGCTGGAGCTTATCAGCCCACCTCCACGCAGCGACGAGGCACCCAGCGCCTATTACCTTCCTCGCGAAGTACCCGTCTTCGTAAACCTCCTTGGCACGACGACGCGCCCACCCCTAAAGCTCCGCCGCCTCCTTTTTCCAGGCGGCATCACGGGCTTCACAGGCCGCCTTTTGCCTGGCTTCCTCCTCCGCCATCTCCTTCTTGAACGCCACTTGCCTGGCTTTCTTAGCCGGCATCAGCGACCTCCACAAACAAAGATTGTACTAGCCCCAAAACCAATCCAAAGTTGGGCGGTCCAGCGCAACCTCGTCAGGCGGCGTGTAGGGGTCCTCGTCGTTGCTAATCGAGTGAGAGTCCTTGGGGGCGGTGACTCCTCGTCGGCGCGTGGGCAGACCGGCGACGCTGTGGCAGAGATTTGAGAGAGAGAGAGAGGGCGAGCGAGGGGAGGATGTAGATGAGAATGTAGGTGTGACGACGTGAGCAAGGTGGTATTTATTGGCGGCCGGAATCTAGATCGATGGGGACAGTACACACGCCGGCCGCCGGAATTTACGAGTACTGTAGTTTGAATTATACACAATTCCTGCAGCAAATTCATGTGTGAACATAATAGCTGACGGTTTCCAATACAGAACCGTGTCTGATTAATGACCCCCGCCAATCACATACCAAACCTCGAGCCGCGAGATAGAGTGCCAATCGTGTGGGGGCCGGTTGTCTTGCCAGATCTTTACATTTTCTTTTTTGAACACCAGATATTTACATCGTCTGATGATTTTTTAACTCACACACAAGTGCACACAAATATGATTTTTCAAA
This sequence comes from Aegilops bicornis, assembly GCA_021605145.1. NCBI lineage: Eukaryota > Viridiplantae > Streptophyta > Magnoliopsida > Poales > Poaceae > Aegilops > Aegilops bicornis. The sequence continues at coordinate 491,694,276 of CM038674.1, forward strand.
CCATTTTGGTTAGGTGTTGCATGTAGCTGTAGTTCAAATTTGAATGATGGTCATTAAATGGTTACAAAGTCACTTAAATGTTTTTAAAAGGTCAAATGACCCCTGAAAATTTCCAAATTTTCACATGATAGTTGTATTAGTGCACGTTAAACGTAGGAAAATTTTTGAATGCCGTCCGTCAGCAAACATGCATTGTTCCCTCTCGGAACCACGAACCTTCTAGTGAGTTGCTCCGGTTTGTGAGGGGTGTGTGTCCAAACTTTCGTCAAACAGGCCAATTTTTTACCACATCATCTTGGTGGCATGACATTAAATCAAGCAAGGTTTCATGTTTTTCTGATCATTTTTTATTTTTTTGGAATTAAAATGCCATGGCATGCACTCCATGCATATGCCCATTCCTTGACACCAATATGTTTATAAATTCATTCGAATTTACTGCACATGGAATTAACTCGCACACAAGTACACAAAAATATGATTTTTTTCGAATCGTTTTGGTTAGTCGTTGCATGTAGATGTAGTTCAAATTTGAATTACGGTCATTAAATGGTTAGAAAACCACTTAAAATGTCTTTAGAAGGTCAAATGACCCCTGAAATTTACCAAATTATCACATGACAGTTGTATTAGTGCATGTTAAACGTAGAAAAACTTTGAAGGCCGTAAGAGGAAGCTATCTCCCGTTCGTCATCAAACATGCATTTTTCCTTCTCGGAACCACGAACCTTCTAGCGAGTTGCTCCGGTTTGTGAGGGCTGTGCGTCCAAACTTTCACCAAACATACCAATTTCTATACCACATCATCTTGGTGGCATGACATTACATCAACTAAGGTTTCATGTATTTCTGGTCATTTTTCTAATTTTTTTGAATTAAAATGCCATGTCACTCCATGCATACCTATACATGTGTCCATGTCGTGAGACCAATATGTTTGAAAATTACTTCTAATTTACTGCACATGGAATTAGCTCGCACACAAGTACACATATATGATTTTTCAAAACGTTTTGGTTAGGCGTTGCATGTAGATGTACTTCAAATTTGAATTACGATCATTAAATGTTTAGAATATCACTTAATGTCTTTAAAAGGTCAAATGATCCCTAGAATTTTCCAAAATTTCACATTATAGTTGTAGTAGTGTACGTTAGACGTTGAAAAAATTTCAAGGCCGTAAGAAGAAGCTATCTCCCGTTCGTCATCAAACATGCATTGTTCCCTCTCAGAACCATGAACCTTCTAGCGAGTTGCTCTGGTTTGTGAGGGGTGTGTGTCCAAACTTTCGTCAAACATGTCAATTTCTTTACCACATCATCTTGGTGGCATGACATTAAATCAACAAAGGTTTCATGTTTTTCTAATCATTTTTTAATTTTTTGGAATTAAAATGCCATGGCATGCACTCCATGCATGTGACCATGCCTTGACACCAATATGTTTGAAAATTCTTTCGAATTTATTTCAGATGGAATTAACTCGCGCTCAAGTACACAAAAATATGATTTTTCAAACCGTTATGATTAGGCGTTGCATGTAGATGTAGTTCAAATTTGAATGACGGTCATTAAATGGTTAGAAAATCACTTAAATGTCTTTAAAAGGTCAAATGACCCCTGAAAATTTCCAAATTTTCACATGATAGTTGTATTAGTGCACTTTAAACGTAGGAAAAAATTTGAAGGCCGTAAGAGGAAGCTATCTCCCGTTCGTCATCAAAACTGCATTGTTCCCTCTCAGAACCATGAACCTTCTAGCGAGTTGCTCCGGTTTGTGAGGGGTGTGTGTCCAAACTTTATTCAAACATGCCAATTTCTATACCACATCATCTTGGTGGCATGACATTAAATCAAGCAAGGTTTCATGTTTTTCTGATCATTTTTTAGTTTTTTGGAATTAACATGCCATGGCATGCACTCCATGCATGTGCCCATGCCTTGACACCAATATGTTTGAAAATTCCTTCGAATTTACTGCAGTTGGAATTAACTCGCGCACAAGTACACAAAAATATGATTTTTCAAATTGTTATGGTTAGGCGTTGCATATAGATGTAGTTCAAATTTGAATGACGGTCATTAAATGGTTAGAAAATCACTTAAATGTCTTTAAAAGGTCAAATGACCCCTGAAAATTTCCAAATTTTCCCATGATAGTTGTATTAGTGCACGATAAGCGTAGGAAAAAATTTGAAGGCCGTAAGAGGAAGCTATCTCCTGTCCGTCAGCAAACATGCATTGTTCCCTCTCGGAACCATGAACCTTCTAGTGAGTTGCTCCGGTTTGTGAGGGGTGTGTGTCCAAACTTTTGTCAAACATGCCAATTTTTTACCACATCATCTTGGTGGCATGACATTAAATCAAGCAAGGTTTCATGTTTTTCTGATCATTTTTTATTTTTTTTGGAATTAAAATGCCATGGCATGCACTCCATGCATGTGCCCATGCCTTGACACAAATATGTTTGAAAATTCTTTCGAATTTACTGCACATGCTCGCACACAAGTACACAAAAATATGATTTTTCGAACCGTTTTGGTTAGGCGTTGCATGTAGATGTAGTCCAAATTTGAATTACGGTCATTAAATGGTTAGAAAATCACTTAAATGTCTTTAGAAGGTCAAATGACCCCTGAAATTTACCAAATTTTCACATGACAGTTGTATTAGTGCACGTTAAACGTAGGAAAAATTTGAAGGCCGTAAGAGGAAGCTATCTCCCGTTCGTCATCAAACATGCATTTTTTCCTCTCGGAACCACGAACCTTCTAGCGAGTTGCTCCGGTTATTGAGGGGTGTTTGTCCAAACTTTTGTCAAACATGCAAATTTCTATACCACATCATCTTGGTGGCATGACATTACATCAACCAAGGTTTCATGTGTTTCTGGTCATTTTTCTAATTTTTTGAATTAAAATGCCATGTCACTCCATGCATACGTATGCATGTGTCCATGTCGTCACACCATATGTTTGAAAATTCCTTCTAATTTACTACACATGGAATTAGCTCGCACACAAGTACACAGATATGATTTTTCAAAACGTTTTGGTTAGGCGTTGCATGTGGATGTAGTTCAAATTTGAATTACGGTCATTAAATGGTTAGAATATCACTTAAATGTCTTTATAAGGTCAAATGACCCCTAGAATTTTCCAAAATTCCACACTACAGTTGTAGTAGTGTATGTTAGACGTTGAAAAAATTTCAAGGCCATAAGAGGAAGCTATCTCCTATACTTCATCAAACATGGATTGTTCCCTCTCAAAACCATGAACCTTCTAGCGAGTTGCTCCGGTTTGTGAGGGGTGTGTGTCCAAACTTTTGTCAAACATGCCAATTTCTTTACCACATCATCTTGGTGGCATGACATTAAATCAAGCAAGGTTTCATGTTTTCTGATCATTTTTAATTTTTTGGAATTAAAATGCCATGGAATGCACTCCATGCATGTTCCCATGCCTTGACACCAATATGTTCGAAAATTCCTTCGAATTTATTGCAGATGGAATTATCTCGCGCACAAGTACACAAACATATGATTTTTTCAAACCGTTATGGTTAGGCGTTGCATGTAGATGTAGTTCAAATTTGAATGACGGTCATTAAATGGTAAGAAAATCACTTAAATGTCTTTAAAAGGTCAAATGACCCCTGAAATTTACCAAATTTTCACATGACAGTTGTATTAGTGCATGGTAAACGTATAGGAAAAAATTTGAAGGCCGTAAGAGGAAGCTATCTCCTGTTCATCATCAAACATGCATTGTTCCCTCTCGGAACCACAAACCTTCTAGCGAGTTGCTCCGGTTTGTGAGGGGTGCTTGTCCAAACGTTCGTCAAACATGCCAATTTGTTTACCACATGAACTTGGTGGCATGACATTACATCAACCAAGGTTTCATGTATTTCTCATCATTTTTCTATTTTTTGAATTAAAATGCCATGTCACTCCATGCATATGTATGCATGTGTCCATGTCGTGAGACCAATATGTTTGAAAATTCCATCTAATTTACTGGACATGGAATTAACTCGCACATAAGTACACATATATGAATTTTCAAAACGTTTTGGTTAGGCGTTGCAGGAAGATGTAGTTCAAATTTGAATTACGGTCATTAAATGGTTAGAAAATCACTTAAATGTCTTTAAAAGGTCAAACGACCCCTAGAATTTTCCAAAATTTCACATTACAGTGGTAGTAGTGCACGTTAGACGTAGAAAGGATTTGAAGGCCATAAGAGGAAGCTATCTCCCGTTCGTCATGAAACATGCATACCTTCTAGCGAGTTGCTCCGGGTTGTGAGGGGTGTGTGTCCAAACTTTCGTTAAACATGCCAATTTCTTTACCACATCATCTTGGTGGCATGACATTACATCTACCAAGGTTTCATGTGTTTCTGATTTTTTTGGAATTACAACTGCCATGCCACTCCATGCATACGTATTCATGCATATGTGTCCATGTCGTGGTACAAATATGTTTGAAAATTCCTTCTAGTTTACTGCACATGGAATTAACTTCATGGAACAAGTACACAAATATGATTTATCAAACCGCTTCGGTTACGCGTTGCATGTAGATGTAGTTCAAATTTGAATTACGGTCATTAAATGTCTAGAAAATCACTTAAATGTCTTTAAAAGGTGAAATGACCCCTAGAATTTTCAAAAATTTCACATTACAGTTGTAGTAGTGCATGTTAGACGTAGAAAAAAAATCTGAAGGCCATAAGAGGAAGCCATCTCCCGTTTGCCATCAAACATGCATTGTTCCCTCTCGGAACCACGATCCTTCTAGTGAGTTGCTCCGGTTTGTGAGGGGTGTGTGTCCAAACTTTTGTCAAACAGGCCAATTTTTTACCACATCATCTTGGTGGCATGACATTAGATCAAGCAAGGTTTCATGATTTTCTGATCATTTTTTATTTTTTTGGAACTAAAATGCCATGGCATGCACTCCATGCATGTGCCCATGCCTTGACACCAATATGTTTGAAAATTCATTTGAATTTACTGCACATGGAATTAACTCGCACACAAGTACACAAAAATATGATTTTTCGAACCGTTTTGGTCAGGCATTGCATGTGGATGTAGTTCAAATTTGAATTACGGTCATTAAATTGTTAGAAAATCACTTAAATGTCTTTAGAAGGTCAAATGACCCCTGAAATTTACCAAATTTTCACATGACAGTTGTATTAGTGCACGTTAAACATAGGAAAAAAATTGAAGGCCGTAAGAGGAAGCTATCTCCCGTTCGTCATCAAACATGCATTGTTCCCTCTCGGAACCACGAACCTTCTAGCGAGTTGCTCCGGGTTGTGAGGGGTGTGTGTCCAAACTTTCGTTAAACATGCCAATTTCTTTACCACATCATCTTGGTGGCATGACATTACATCTACCAAGGTTTCATGTGTTTCTGATTTTTTTGGAATTACAACTGCCATGCCACTCCATGCATACGTATTCATGCATATGTGTCCATGTCGTGGTACAAATATGTTTGAAAATTCCTTCTAGTTTACTGCACATGGAATTAACTCGCAGACAAGTACACAAATATGATTTATCAAACCGCTTCGGTTACGCGTTGCATGTAGATGTAGTTCAAATTTGAATTACGGTCATTAAATGGCTAGAAAATCACTTAAATGTCTTTAAAAGGTCAAATGACCCCTAGAATTTTCAAAAATTTCACATTACAGTTGTAGTAGTGCACGTTAGACATAGAAAAAAATCTGAAGGCCGTAAGAGGAAGCTATCTCCCGTTCGCCATCAAACATGCATTGTTCCCTCTCAGAACCACGAGCCTTCTAGTGAGTTGCTCCGGTTTGTGAGGGGTGTGTGTCCATACTTTGGTCAAACATGCCAATTTTTTTACCACATCATCTTGGTGGCATGACATTACATCAACCAAGGTTTCATGTGTTTCTGATTTTTTTTTTAATTTTTTGGAATTGTGTCATAGCCGTTAGACCAATATGTTTGAAAATTCCTTCCAATTTACTGCACATGGAATTCAATCGCACACAAGTACACGAAATATGAGTTTTCAAACCGTTATGGTTAGCTGTTGCATGTACATGTAGTTCAAATTTTAATTACGGTCATTAAAGGGCTAGGAAGTCACTTAAATGTCTTAGAAGGTCAAATGACCCCTGAAATTTTCCAAAATTTGACATGACAGTTGTATTAGTACTACAAAATTTCTCACCCATTTAAAAAACCATCAGTTGGCACTTTATTCCAAATTCGTCTTTCACAGCTAATAAAAAATATCTACAAGATCACACACAGTTGTTTTCTAGGAACCGTTTCCGATGAAAATATCTGGGTCTATTTAAGTCTCCCTCCTTAAACTTCGCCAGCTCGTCTGCTCCAGTGCCGGCAACCCCCGAATCCATGAATCCTGATCCCCATTCCCGCACCCCCTTCTTGCAAAGATGAGGTCGTGGAAATCCTTCGTGAAGGCCCGTACAATGGCCGCCCCTCCCCGAGCGCCGCCGCGCGCCGAGAGCGCGCCGCTTACACCGAGAGTGCTGCCAGATCCGCTGGAGCGGCCGCTTCAGCTGAGAGGGCGTCTGTGGCAGCCGACAGGGCAGCTACAGCAGCCGAGACGGCTGCAACAGCTGCTGCGACAGCAGCTGCAAACGCCAAGAGTGCTCAAGCTACCGTCCGTGCCGCTGATGTCGCCCTGGCCCGGGTCGAGGCCATCCAAGCCAAGATCGAGGATGCACACGCCAAGATATTCCAGGCCACCTCGGGGTCCAGCATGCAACCCATGTCTGAAAAGGCGGCGATGGCCATGGAGCACCTGCTTCCTCATGAGGTCGCCGAGCAGGAGCAGGAGATGCAGGAGGCGGCGGAGATCGAGGAGCACCGGGAGAGGAGTTCGCTTGGCTGAGGTAGAGGTAGAGAAGAGTCTATCCATCGAGGAATCGGCGGTGGAGTACCAACGCGAGCTGTGGAGCAGCCACTACTACGATTACTACAACCTTGAGGGCGGCGCCGAGGACGAGGACGAGGATGCAGTCGACTTCAGCAGGGGGGACGCGGAGTCCACCAACGGCGACATGTCACCAGGACAAGTCATCAACGTCTCATCTCACACCGGCGATGCATAGGCCGGCGAGGCGGCGGATTTTTAATTATGCATACTTAGGCTTTGTTTTTAATGTTGGTCTCTTGTTAGAGCAATGTTTAGGTCAACTGGCTCTGTGTAATTACTAAAATTGCTCGATTCAGTAAGTGTGGTCTGTCTGCTGTACGCTCTTTTGTGTGCCCAAATTAGCAAGCAATGTTAAATTATGCAATGACGTACCCGAGGAAATTTTCACCAAAATTTGAATTATCAAAGTCACCCCATACGCGTAAAGCAGAAGAATCATTTGCGATGCACACAATCATTCAAAGTGAATGGTCCGGCGGCACCGCACGCAAAGTTTCCCTCCACATTTCCAAAATTTTGGCATACCGCCAAAATATCTACCCCGCCCCCCCCCCTTCCCCCCTTCCCCGCCCCCTTTTCTCCTCGACCACAAGTCACATTTCCCCTGTTTCCTCCTTCCTTCCTTCCTTGCTAAGCTATAGCCGCTTCCTCGCTCTCGCCGTATCGCATCCTACCGCTGGGGTCGCCATGGTCTTCTTCAAAGACATCTCCAGCGGTTCCTCCTCCAAATGACTACTACTTCACCACCCGGGTATGCCTCTCTTCTCTCTCTCGGGCTATGACTTGGAATGAAGGATTTTTACCCGGAGGTCGATTTGAGTAATTTCTTCCTCTTGTAGCTCCCTAAGACCATCAATGGCAACGAATGGAGCGGGGTGGCTGGAGATCTATCTGCTCGTTGTCACCATCAATCTCCATGTGTGAAGCTACTTGCGTTTGATTATGTGGACACTGGGAGGAAGTTTCTGGCATGTGCAAAGAAGGTTAGACCCTCTTCTGTTGTTACAAATCATTTGTTAGATGTGATTCATACACTGTCACGGTCCCAACCCATTCATACCACACCTTCAACCAAACGCATCCTAAGACAGTGTCACAGTTTGTACCTAGTATCTTAAATTGTTGCCATCTCATCAGCGGTGCCATTAGAAACTTATTTGGCACCGCTTCAGCAGTTTGTGCAGCCAACTTTGGTCCACACATCAGAGCAAGCAAGCATTAAAATACTAAATCTTTATGGCACGAAGGAACTGGGCATCGGAGCAACTACGTGCTCCGGAGTCCGGGTCCCTATTTTTTTCCTCTGCATCGGCTCGCCTGTTCAGGGCACCGGTGCGAGATGTAGCAACAGTTGTCTTTACACCAGTTTTGGCATACATAGTGGATGGCCTTAGTGCTATTAGTTCTATGTTACTAAATTTGTGCATGTACACACCTGTTAGTATCAATTTGATGTCATCCATACACTGTCGCTATGATGTTGTAGTTATATTTACCTTCCTCATAAAATGTCAAATTTGTTATTTATTGTACATGAGTAAGAACTTGTAGCATCGTTGTAGTTAATTATAGCTTCTGATGTTCCAGAATTTGGTTGTTGTCTCAGTACCAATTATTTCATTTGCACATTGATCTTTTTGAGAAGATATTTCATAATTAACATGTTTCTTCAGTTTTCCAAAATAAGCATTGGTGATTTTCTATCTTTCTATAAACCCATTTCCACTACAATTGTTACTGATCTAGTTTTAAATATTATAGGATGAACGAAAGTGTTCTTACTTGGAGTGGGTTGATCAAGAGTGACACCAGTATTTGAAGATGTGCCTAACAAAGCTCTGGAGCATGTATGAGGAAGTGAACACAGCTAGGCTTAGAGAAAGTCTTGTCAACGCTGAAGCATATTTCAAGATGCGGGATCAAAAGTTGAAGGTTGAGAATGAGCACAGATTTTTTTAAAGACTTTGCTAAGATGGTGTTGGCGAAGGAGGAGGCACTTTCGTAGTTGGCCCGTGCAAAATGGGTTCTTACTGAACTGAAAGCAGAGGTGGATAAGACGAGCCTGGATGATCTCGATTAGGGAAATGAATATATTGTTCTTATGAAGTTGAACTAGCTATGTGTTGTACTGTGTTGTTTTCATGTAGTTACCGTACTGTGATGTTATGACATATTTATGTGCCTGATATGAAATTGGAAAACAGTTGTTTGATATAAAATGTGAATTTGTGTAATACTGGAATTATTAATTGTAAACTAATAAACCTGCTAAATGTTTTATGGACCTTTGCAAACGGTGCTAGCAGTAAAAGCGGTTGCGATGGATAGCCCAATGCCACACAGTTTTCTTCATCAAATCGTGTGTGATATAGTTGATAAAAGCAAACAGTTAACCAAGGAAGACCGTGTGTGATAGTTACACCTTTCACACACGAGCCTACACATAAAACTGTGTGGGATGTACGTCTGAATGGAAACGTTTTCCCTGGATTGACTGTGTGGGATGTACATAGAACGGAAACGTATTCCTTAGATTGACTGTGTGTGATATACATATGAACGGAAATGTTTTTCGGGGATTCACCGTGTGGGATGTACATACCTACGGAAATGATTTCTAGGATTCACCGTGTGGGATGAACATACCTACGGAAATGATTTCTGGGATTCACCGTGTGGGATGTACATACCTATGGAAATGATTTCTGGGATTCATCGTCTGGGATGTACATACCTACGGAAATGATTTTTGCGATTCACCGTGTGGGATGTACATACCTACGGAAATGATTGGGTTTCGATGCCTCGCCCGATCGCACATGGCCCCAGCCTGGGTCCCAGGAGGGCCTATCCCCGACAATTTCTGGGTCGTGTGGGAGGACACCCTATCGCACACACTCACTTGGCGACAGTTCCAAATGCCGTCGCGGAAAGGGGTAAAAAACCGTTTGTTTAGGACCGACGCGCACCAGTGTCAAGCCATTTCGCGGAGACTGGGCTCATCATCGCTTCCTCATAGTTCGTAGGTTCGTCATGGTCAAGTAACATGACCTCCAGAACAGGATTACCGTATCACTCTGGTGCGGATCTTACTCTCGTTGACCTACGAGGTTTGGTAGTAACTTGATCATAAGTTTCATGATCATCATCATTACCTTCCTCACTAATTGGTGTAGGAATCACTGGAACTGATTTCTGTGACGAACTACTTCCCAATAAGGGAGCAGGTACAATTACCTCATCAAGTTCTACTTTCCTCCCACTGACTTCTTTCGAGAGAAACTCCTTCTCTATAAAGGATCTATTCTTAGCAATGAATATCTTGCCTTCAGATCTGTGATAGAAGGTGTACCCAACAGTCTCCTTTGGGCATCCTATGAAGACACATTTCTCCGATTTGGGTTCGAGCTTATCAGGTTGAAGATTTTTCACATAAGCATCATAACCCCAAACTTTAAGAAATGACAACTTGGGTTTCTTGCCAAACCACAGTTCATATGGTGTCGTCTCAACAGATTTAGATGGTGCCCTAATTAACGTGAATGCAGCCATCTCTAAAGCATAACCCCAAAACGATAGCGGTAAATCAGTAAGAGACATCATAGATCGCACCATATCTAATAAAGTATGATGACGACGTTCGGACACACCATTATGATGTGGTGTTCCAGGTGGCGTAAGTTGTGAAACTATTCCACATTGTTTCAAATGAAGACCAAACTCATAACTCAAATATTCACCTCCACGATCAGATCGTAGAAACTTTATTTTCTTGTTACGATGATTTTCCACATTACTCTGAAATTCTTTGAACTTTTCAAATGTTTTGGACTTATGTTTCACCAAGTAGATATACCCATATCTGCTCAAATCATCTGTGAAGGTCAGAAAATAACGATACAAGCCGCAAGCCTCAAAGCTCATTGGACCAAATACATCAGTATGTATTATTTCCAACAAGTCTATTGCTTGCTCCATTGTTCAGGAGAATGGAGTCTAAGTCATCCTGCCCATGAGGCATGGTTCGCAAGCATCAAGTGATTCGTAATCAAGTGATTCCAAAAGCCCATCAGCATGGAGTTTCTTCATGCGCTTTACACCAATATGACCTAAACAGCAATGCCACAAATAAGTTGCACTATCATTGTTAAACTTATATCTTTTGGCTTAAATACTATCAATATGTGTATCACTACTATCGAGATTCAACAAAAATAGACCACTCATCAAGGGTGCATGACCATAAAAGATATTACTCATATAAATAGACCAACCATTATTCTCTGATTTAAAGGAATAACCATCTTGCATCAAACAAGATCCAGATATAATGTTCATGCTTAACGCTGGCACCAAATAACAATTATTCAGGTCTAAAACTAATCCCAAAGGTAGATGTAGAGGTGGCGTGTCGACGGCGATCACATCGACTTTGCAACCATTTCCCACGCGCATCGTCACCTCGTCCTTAGCCAATCTTCGCTTAATCCGTAGCCCATGTTTCGATTTGCAAATATGAGTAACAGAACCAGTATCAAATACCCAGGCGCTACTACAAGCATTAGTAAGGTACACATAAATAACATGTATGTCAAATATACCTTTCACTTTGCCATCCTTCTTTTACGCCAAATACTTGGGGCAGTTCCGCTCAAAGGATTTGAGTCCCTTTGCAAGAGAAGCACTTCGGCCTCGTGCTTAGGTCCAGACTTAGGCTTCTTCACTTGAGCAGCAACTTGCTTGCCGTTCTTCTTGAAGTTCCCCTTCTTGCCTTTGCCCTTTTTCTTGAAACTAGTGGTCTTGTTAACCATCAACACTTGATGCTCCTTCTTGATTTCTACCTCCGCAGCTTTTAGAATCTCGAAGAGCTCGGGAATTGTCTTATCCATCCCTTGCATATTATAGTTCATCACGAATCTTTTGTAGCTTGGTGGCAGTGATTGAAGAACTCTGTCAATGACACTATCAATCGGAAGATTAACTCCCAGCTGAGTCAAGTGATTGTGGTACCCATACATTCTGAGTATATGTTCACTGACAGAAAAATTCTCCTCCATTTTGCAGCTGTAGAACTTATTGGAGACTTCATATCTCTCAATCCGAGCATTTGCTTGAAATATTAACTTCAACTCCTGGAACATCTCATATGCTCCATGACGTTCAAAAGCGTCGTTGAAGTCCCGGTTCTAAGCCGTAAAGCATGGCACCTTGAACTATAGAGTAGTCATCGACTTTGCTCGCCAGCGTTCTCACAACGTCTGGTGTTGCTCGTGCAGCGGGTCTTGCACCTAGCGGTGCTTCCAGGACGTAGTTCTTCTGTGCAACAATGAGGATAATCCTCAAGTTATGGACCCAGTCCATGTAGTTGCTACCATCATCTTTCAACTTAGCTTTCTCTAGGAATGCATTAAAATTCAAAGGAACAGTAGCACGGGCCATTGATCTACAACAACATAGACATGCAAAATACTATCAGGTACTAAGTTCATGATAAATTAAAGTTCAATTAATCATATTACTTAAGAACTCCCACTTAGATAGACACCCCTCTAATAATCTACGTGATCACGTGATCCATATCAACTAAACCATGTCCAATCATCACGTGAGATGGAGTAGTTTTCAATTGTGAACATCACTATGTTGATCATATCTACTATATGATTCACGCTCGACCTTTCGGTCTCAGTGTTCCGAGCCATATCTGCATATGCTAGGCTCGTCAAGTTTAACCCGAGTATTCTGCGTGTGCAAAACTGGCTTGCACCCGTTGTACGTGAACGTAGAGCTTATCACACCCGATCATCACGTGGTGTCTCGGCACGACGAACTGTAGCAATAGTGCATACTCAGGGAGAACACTTGCACCTTGAAATTTAGTGAGAGATCATCTTATAATGCTACCGCCATACTAAGCAAAATAAGATGCATAAAGGATAAACATCACATGCAATCAAAATAAGTGATATGATATGGCCATCATCATCTTGTGCCTTTGATCTCCATCTCCAAAGCACCGTCATGATCACCATCATTACCGGCTTGACACCTTGATCTCCATCGTCGCATCGTTGTCGTCTCGCCAACTATTGCTTCTATGACTATCGCTACCGCTTAGTGATAAAGTAAAGCAATTACATGGCGATTGCATTTCATACAATAAAGCGACAACCATATGGCTCCTGCCAGTTGCCGATAACTGTTAGAAAACATGATCATCTCATAGAACAATATATATATCATCACGTCTTGACCATATCACATCACAGCAAGCCCTGCAAATGGTTGCTACTGGCTTCTAGCAATAACGGTTCTTACCTACGCATCAAAACCACAACGATTTTTCGTCAAGTGTGATGTTTTAACCTTCAACAAGGACTGGGCGTAGTCAAACTCGATTCAACTAAAGCTGGAGAAACGGACATCCACTAGCCACCTGTGTGCGAAGCACGTCGGTGGAACCAGTCTCATGAATGCGGTCACATAATGTCGGTCTGGGCTGCTTCATCCAACAATACCGCCGAATGAAAGTAAGACATGCTGGTAAGCAGTATGACTTCGCGCAAAACTCATTGTGTTCTACTCGTGCATATAACATCTACGCATAGACCTGGCTCGGATACCATTGTGGGGAACGTAGTATTTCAAAATTTTGCCTACGATCACGCAATATCTATCTAGGAGAAGCATAGCACCGAGCAGGGAGAGTGTGCCCACGTACCCTCGTAGACCAAAAGCGGAAGCGTTTAGTAATGCGGTTGATGTAGTCGAACGTCTTCGTGATCCAACCGATCCAAGTACCGAACATACGGCACATCCGCGATCTACACATGTTCAGCTCGGTAATGTCCCTCGAACTCTTGATCCAGTTGAGGCCGAGGGAGAGTTCCGTCAGCATGACAGCGTGGTGACAGTGATGATGAAGTTACCGGCGCAGGGCTTTGCCTAAGCACTACGACGATATGACCGAGGTGTGTAACTGTGGGGGGGGGGGGCCCCGTACACGGCTAAGAGAAACTTTGGTGTGCCTTTGGGGTGCCCCCCTCCCACGTATATAAAGGGGGAGGGAGGAGGAGGCCGGCCAAGGTGTGGCGCGCCCAAGGGGGGGGGAGTCTTAATCCAAGTAGGATTCGCCCCCTCCCCTTTCCTATTTCCACAAGGAGAAGAGGGGAAGGAGGAGGAGAAGAGAAGGAAAGGGAGGGCCGCCCCCCCCAACCCTTGTCCAATTCGGTTTGGGCTAGGAGGGCACACGCCACTCCCTGGCCTGCCTCCTCTCTTCCACCACTAGGCCCATGAGGCCCAATAACTTCCCGGGAGGGGTGGGGGGGGGGGGGGTTCCGGTAACCCCCGGTACTCTGAAATTCATCCGAAACGACCCGAACCATTCTGGTGTCCGAATGTAACCTTCCAATATATGAATCTTTATGTATCGACCATTTCGAGACTCCTCGTCGTGTCTGTGGTCTAATCCAGGACTCCGAACAAACTTCGGTTCATCAAAACACGAAACTCATAATACAAATCGTCATCAAACGTTAAACGTGCGGACCCTACGGGTTCGAGAACTATGTAGACATGATCGAGACACATCTCCGGTAAATAACCAATAGCGGAACCTGGATGCTCATATCGGCTCCTACATATTCTACGAAGATCTTTATCGGTCAAACCTCATAACAACATACATTGTTCCCTTTGTCATCGGTATGTTACTTGCCCGAGATTTGATCGTCGTATCATCGTACCTAGTTCAATGTCGTTACTAGCAAGTCTCTTTACTCGTTCTGTAATGCATCATCCCGCAACTAACTCATTAGTAACATTGCTTGCAAGGCTTATAGTGATGAGCATTACCGAGAGGGCCCAGAGATACCTCTTTGACACTCGGAGTGACAAATCCTAATCTCAATCTATGCCAACTCAACAAACACCATCGGAGACACATGTATATCATCTTTATAATCACCCAGTTACGTTGTGACGTTTGATAGCACACTAAGTGTTCCTTCGGTATTCGGGAGTTGCATAATCTCATTGTCATAGGAACATGTATAAGTCATGAAGAAAGCAATAGGAATAAACTAAACTATCATAGTGCTAAGCTAATGGATGGGTCTTGTCCATCACATCATTCTCTAATGATGTGATCCCGTTCATCAAATGACAACACATGTCTTTGGCTAGGAAACTTAACCATCTTTGATTAACGAGCTAGTCTAGTAGAGGCATACTAGGGACACTCTGTTTGTCTATGTATTCACACATGTACTAAGTTTCCGGTTAATACAATTCTAGCATGAATAATAAACATTTATCATGATATAAGGAAATATAAATAACAATTTTATTATTGCCTCTAGGGCATATTTCCTTCAACAGGTGCCTCTCCCAATGCTCCACCATGTAGAGGCTGGCTCTTGCATGAGAGCCCACTCCTCCATGTTTTCCCTGCCTGTCTCCTCCACATATGCAAAAATCCCATGTAAGCGGGCTTATAGCTCACTATTGTACTTGCTCGTACAGGTGCTAAGCCTGCCACATAGGCATAAAGTCTGATGTGGCAACTTAATTAAGAAGAGAGAGACTATTTTCACAAAAAAAGACTAGTTTGGTAACCCCAGGAAGAAATGATGCTGAGCGCATGTACCTAGGTGAAAAGACAATTTTGAGTATAGAGCTAATTAAATCAAGCAAGCCTAGCAACAAAAAACTAAGCACCTATGCATTGGGGACTTGAGTTGCTAAGCCATTTAATGCCCTTAGCACCTCATCTAAGCACCATTTCATTGGAAGAGGTCACTCCTTGACAAATGCAATAAATACTACGAAGAAAGAGATAGAGAGAAGTAAAAAAATAGTCTTATAGCCAACCTTATAGCTAACCTTGTTGTATGAGTGACTAAGTGATGACTATGTATGACATGCCAACATCAGATAGCCTAACGCACCGTGTGAAATCTCCAAGGTCGCGACCGCGCCAGAGAGGTGACAGTTGTGGTAGGCGCGACCATGATACGGGCTGCTGGCAGCCCTTGGATATGAGATCAAACGGCCGCATGCTAAGTTGCTGAAAATTTGAAGAATAACCCTCCAGGATAGGATAATCACTCCATGCAACCGTTTGATCTCAGATCCAAAGGCTCTCGGAAGCCCGTATCATGGGAGAATGGAGAGCTTCATATCACCTGTAATTTTCCCAACGCTTGACGTCCGAACACGTAGATGCATGAAGCCATTTAATTGGGTGTCTAGTAGACATGACATCTAATTGGGCCCCCATAGTACTGTGCATGATTCCATTTATCCACTGGCCAAGCCCACTACCCTGTCGTTCGCACGCCCCACTCAGCAGTTTTACAAATGGAAAACCGCTAGCAGTTCGCTCCTACTCGTCCCCGGTCGTCCTTTAACATTACGGCAGTTCGCTCCTAGTCGTCCCGTCCTTTCACATTACGGCAGTTCAACTAATCCTAACCCTCCTCCCAAATCCATGGCGTCCCAAATCTCCATGATCGGCGGTGAGTACAAGGTTAGAACCATCACCGGCGATGAGTTCGACGTCATCAACACCTGTTTTTCTGCGAAGGTGAAAGGATGCCTTGCTTGTTTCAGACGCATGTTCGAAAAGTCAAATATGAGTGGGTCGCTGGGCTAGATGTTTAGTACACCACAGTCCTGGGAAAAGATAAGAATCTAAAGGAGGAAGAGAGCAAGAAGCCCGCCATGATCCAGGTTTGCGTGCATAACTTGTGCTTGGTCTACCAAATATGCCATGCCGACGTTGAGTGCGGGGATTTTAAGAACTTCCTCGGGGGCGGCAAAGTCAAATTCGTTTCTATAGACTTTACGAACGACAAAGAAGTCCTACGTCGGATAGGCCTCGTTATAGGCGAGCCTTTCGACCTCCATAAGAACGGTCTGGTGCCCTCCCGTGATCAGCCTTCAATGCTGACCCAGGCAGGAGCCATGGTTGATCCTTCGTATGGTAAACTAACGAAACCTCCGCCCAAGTTTCATCGTGCATGGCAGTGGAATGTACTAGATATACACCACATCAATTTCGTTGCAATGGATGCCTACATTTGTTTCAATATCTACAAGGGTTGGATGAAGAGCGAGAGCCAAGTGTGCGGTTCAAGCAAAGATGTATCAGCCAAGAGGAAGAGGGACAAGGACGGAGTCGAGCACATGGACGAGGAGTCCGAGTAAGGCGGCAATGTCGTTGCTCATGGTGGTTGTAATGCAGTGTCTACCGGATTAGTTGCTTAGTTTAATTTCAGGGTGCTTAGTTTTATTTGAGGGGTGTGTTGTGCTGAGCCCCCAGCAGAACTATGTTATGTTCCTTCTCGTTACTTTAACTCTTCAGTACGTACATACTAGTATTTCTTATAGTTCATCTTGTAGTTGGTAGTACTACCACTCGTTTCTTCACATTATATACGTACAATATATATGGCCAACATCATATAGCCAGCAGTTTAGTTGTTAAAGAATTTCAGGGTGCTTAGTTTAATTTGAGGGGTGTGTTGTGCTGGACACCATTATTGTGACTCAAATCTCTTTTGCCATATTATAATGACATAAATACCTATGGACCAACAAGCCAGATCTCCCTCTATCTCACTACAGTACAATAAAGTGTGGGGCATACTTGATCCCAATAGCGTTCTTATTTTCTTGTAAAATTATTCACTTGGTTACTCCTGACAAGCGGGGCCACACTTATCACTGTGAGAATCTGCTTATTTTTGTCATATAAGATGGTCAATGCGTTTCATGTGCAAATAACAATGTCTAATGGCATTGTTGAGCAAACATCTAATGAAACGATGACAAGTTTGAGATATCTAATTGCATTTTTGAGCAAGCATCTCACGGATCGATGGCATTTTTGAGTAGTTGTAACTTCTAATGGCAAACTGAGTAGTGATACACAACTAGTGGCATAAATAATAAGAACCCAAGAATTAAATAGGTATGCTAATTTCTTTAATAGAATTTAGCACCCCATTTAAGCACGTACTATATTTTTTAATAGTACTACATGCATAATTTGGCGACGAGCGCTCCCTATATGTACCACCTTTTTTCTTTAATTTCATCATGTTAGTTTTGCTCCATGGCGCAATACAACGATACTACTACTGTTCAAAAGTATACATTTCTTAAAAGGCTAGAGGGCGGGGCAGTCTCGCTTGGTCGGTTTCATGAGAGGTGTCGGTGTACAAATAGAGGGGTGCACTTTTTGTACCCCTACACCTGTGCAAGGGCAGTCAAAGCCGCGCCCACGGTCGCACCAAGCAGAGCAAGGGAGGTAAGCCAAGGTAAGACCAAAAACTACAAGAAGCGGAGGGACGAAGCAGGCTCCCCCGGCAAGACCCTTGCCGGGGACAGCTTTGGCAGCCCCGGCAAGACCCTTGCCGGGGCAGCTCGCCCCACACCAACAGAGCGAGTCACCCTTGAGCCCACAACCTCTAGCGTAATCTACTACGTTGAGGCAAGGGCTCGGGAGACACCTCCTTGGTGGCATGCAGATCTTCCCAAGACGAATAAAGCAACGACAAGGACCAAGGCCACAAGGATCGGATGGGCGGAGCAGGTTTTCCCAGCAAGGACACTTGCCAGGGCGGCCTCAGCGGCCCCTGCAAGACCCTTGCCGGGGCAGCTCGCCCACGCCAGCCGAGCGAGCCACCCTTGAGCCCACCAACGCTCAAGCAGACGCATTGGGACAGGGCTCAGGAGGCACCTCCGTGGTGGCATGCAGATCTTTGTGAAGACAAAGAATAGTCAAGACCAAGTGAGGATAGGAAGGCAATCATCCTCACCGAAGAAACCCACAAGACCCCCAGCAAGATCCTTGCCGGGGACGCCTACGCGCCGCGGCAAGACCCTTGTCGGGCCACCCGGCAAGGCCCCCGCCAGGCGCACCAGCAGGGCCGCTGCCAGGCCCGCACCAACCAAGTTTCCACCGCCGTTTGCATGCAGCTACCGACCCAACCAGCTGGGCAGGCACCTGCGTGGCAACATGCAACCCTTCCTGAAGGCTCCACCATCGCGCCACCTCAGCTTCCTGCCTGCCTACATGGCACCGCATGCATCGCTGGCCAGGGCGTGTGTCGAATCAAGGAGGAGCGGCGACGGATGGGACGGGCCTCGCTTCCGTCCCTTATAAAGCAAGAGGACACCTAGGCGATGCATTAAATGCATCTTGTCGTGTAATACGAGGGATAACCTCGCGGCACTGTACCCTTTCCACCTCCTGCTTGCCACTGTGGCGACCCCTTTTCCTATAAAAGGAGGCCCGAGGCGACCATGAGAGGAATTCGGCTTTTTGGAGCTCGTTACACCCCGTAGCTAGCTCAAGAACTCGGAATACATCCACCAAAGCAGGACTAGGGTTTTACGCATCCTCGCGGCCCGAACCTGGATAAACGAACCGCATACTCGCTGTCAGATCCGCTCTTCTCTCAACCCCGCTCCCCGCAACCGCAGTAGGGATCCTCGTGGTCCCATAGGTGTCGTTCCCACCGACAAGAGGCGAGGGCCTTTGTGATTTGATGGCTCATTACTGCTGGAAGGCGGGGCCTTGTGATTTGCCTGCTTGTATAAATGTTGCCGAAGACCCAAGGAGGAGCAAAGAACTGTGCGGTATACTCAAGTTTTCCACTGGAGTACTAGTACGATGGAGGAGCACGAAACACGGCAGCCCAGTGCCATATGGCAAAAACAATTATCTAATTTGCTAGTCATCGATCCCACGGCGCCACTCATCGTTAGCATTGTTCAATTCATGCCTCGCAGAGAACATACACGTGCGGCGAAACACCCGAAGCAAAAGAAGAAACATAGGAACAAAATAAGAGAGAAGATTATCACCCCCCAAAAAGAAGGACAACGCACACACAAGTCTGGGGCGCTGCTCTCTACTACATGAAGGATTGCTGGCCGCAGAATCGTAACTGCTTCTTCATCGCCTCCACGCCCTCTCCTTGTGCATCGCCTCCGCCATCTTCTTCATTCTGTCCATGACGCGGGATTTCTCGACGCGAGCCTTCATCATCTGTTCCACGGCCGCACTACGTACCTTGACAGCAGCCGGGTGCCCGATGCGGAGCTTTGCCAACTTCTCCTTCTACTCCATGACGAGGGCCTATAGCATCTTCATCGAGGAACCACTCTTCTCATGCAGCTTCTTCCAGCCGGCGTTCTCCTCCTTCAGCAGGTCGAGCTCGTGGCAGAGCTTCGCCTAGTCCTCCTGAAGTTGCAGGATTTTGTCGGTCGCCTTCTTATCCGAGGCAATGCTCTTCTTCAGCAGCATCACAAAGCCGGCTGTCAACTCCCCCTGCTCATTGAGCTCAGCGGGCATGTCGTCGAGGCTCTCCTTCAGCAGCTCCACCAAGCCGTCGATGAACTCCTCCTGCTTATTGAACTGATCAGGCATGTCGTCGAGGGATAACGACTCTAGCGCCGCCAGCTCGGCATGTTCGCCTCCGCAGCTAGGGCGCTCCTGGGAGCCCTCGCCTCCATGGCTAGGGTGCTCCTGGGAGCACTCGCCTCCATGGCTAGGGCGGCGAGCCCTCTCTTTTTTTTTCCACGGCCTTGGTTGCCGCTCCCTTGTTACGAGTAGTTCTCGACCTAGAGCTCTGCACACTGGCCATGGTAAGGACGGACGAACAAGAAAGACTTATGAGGAGGAAGAGGTAGAGTGATTTTTGGCTAGGTACTAGTTCCCCTTTTTATAACCTAGTACTAGAACCTGCATAGTGGGAACATGTTCAGGTTTGATACGTACTAGGTGTGAGCAGGTTTGCACTTAATTATACTATACACTTTGGAATATGATGGGAACAAGCTAAAGATTAATTGATGGTTTTGGTTTCGAGGCCCGAAACGGCCCCCGATGAGTTTCCTGGAACACAAATTTCAAGTACTAGTGATGTAACTAGTCGTACATGTTAGACAAAGCCGACGCGTGTCGCGGGTCCGACCGACCATCTATTGGTGCGACCGATCATAAGTATTACGTGATGGAGACTTCTGGTTGTGGCTTAGGGTGATTGTCACGACCAAGCATTCAAAAACTAGTGATAAATCAATTACCATTTTTTTTCAACCGACCAAGTATTTTCACAGGAATACAATACATATAGATGGCATGATTGTCACGGCTGCAAACCGCCATGGCACCGCAAGTTCACTATAGAAGAAACCGAGTAGGTCACTGCATGGCCGGCGGCGAAGGAGGGCAGCTCACCTCGCCTACGATGCATGCCCAGCGGCGCCGCCGCAGCTGGTCCCGCAATTTGGCTTCTCCTACCGCCCATTTGAACAGTTGCACCGGCTACTCATGCCATTCCACAGGCATGCGTGTTCTTTCGTCCGCAGTTGAGTCCGTGAATATGATCGCTGCCATTAGCCCTATCTCGAAATCAATGCAACGCTGCCAGATGTTGACATCCCTCAGCATATCTCCCGTCAGATCGACTTGCGCCTCCGCCTTGTGCTGCGCGAGGTGCAACTCCTTCAAACTTCTCTCCAATGGATGCGACGCTTCCTCGAGCTGATTTTCCCTTGCTGCCTACCACCTGGAACGCAGCCCTGGCATGTCCTCCGGCGCCGCCGATCTGTTATTCCAGAGCAATGGATCCCCTCTAAAACACATGTGGGTTTCGCTCAAAGGCAGCAGTGCTGCGGGCCGCAGCGAGAGGGTAGCCTACAGGATCCTGGGATCTAAGGGATTAACCATGGCGGGATCCGATGGGCAAGGCGGGGAGGTGAGCCTAGGCGCTAGGAGAGCCCTATGAGGCTAAGGTAAAGATAGTACTACTCCACTCCGTCCATATTTAAATACAAAGGCCACCAACAGCAGCCCTGGCAAAAATTGATCATGCTGCCTGCGTCCTGGTTTATTGGCCCCCTTTTTTGTGCCACTTATTATGATATGCATAAATATTATGTTACTTAAAAATATGGTCAAAAATTGGCACAAAATACAAAGGAGACCAATGGAAGTAGCAACCCATGATTTAACTACTCGCATGCATGCAGTGGACTAGTAATGTCTTTCTCAACTACTTCCTCCCTCACGTCCACTCAATTAGCGTGCGCTGTATTAGTTGACCATCAATGAAGTGAAGGACTTTACACGCGTCAAATTATCACATGGGGTGGATCTTCGTACAAAAATGCATTCCACCGTGTAACCATGTGTGTGTGCGAGGGAATGAGTGCATGCATGCACATCTTCCCTTCGTGCATGTACTGCCAGTGTGCCTGAGAGAGGACGAGTACATTCTTCTGGAACCTGTAGCACGTCACTGTGATCAATCCACACAAGGAGGTCGCGACAATGCCTCCACATGTGCCACATGGCTTCATGAACTGAAAGAGAGACACTGTGTAGCGTGCCATTGGAATTCTAATTTACGTGTTTTGCACATACTCGAAGTACTAGTAAGGTACACGTGCATTGCACGCATCAGATTTGGCAAACAAATTATGAATAAATACCACACTATAGCATGTAAGCTTTGAGTCATATATGCATGATGTAGACGTTCTTTTAATTCCTATAGTTCATCTCATTCAAAATCAATTAGTTTTTATAAAATAGTTAATCTATTTTATGATTCATGGAATTGTGCATTGTAAAGCATAAAGTAAAAACAAATAATGGCAATTCAACTAGAAAAAAAGTTTGGGCAGTTATGATACGGAAGATTCTAGAACAAAGGAGAAGCACTTGTGTTTTGAGGTTTGTGCATTATGCTTAAGTTCAACCATGGAGTCTGCTAGATTGTACATGTGACAAAATCCGGTGGGGGGCTAGAAGATGGTGCGAGGGGCCAAGTGGAGGGAGACTATGAAGGAATGCACAAGTATGAGATCGATATTTAAAGAGAGGGGGCGAGAACGTGCGCTCTTGCGCGCAGTGGCGGAGCGATGAAAAATAAATGAGCTAGGGGGCCAAGCATTGCTAATCCTTCACGAGGAGGGCCAATTCATCAACTTAAACCATTTTACCAGCAATTGATCTAATGATCACATTCATATTAGCCTCAATATATAGTGATGTTAGGGGGGCAGGGCCCTTGCTGACCCTTTTCTTCACCACTGTGCGCGCGTCTGAGAGATGAAGCGGAAGGGATGATGAGAGGGGGACGTTGGATATATAATTAATGTAGGTGTATTAGCTATGTAATCCTATATAGAGAGGTATATATTGATCGATGTGTATGTGGGAAAGAGGGTGAGACCTCACTAGATATATAGATTGATCGGTTTGTGTGGAAAACTGGGAAAGACCTAGCTATATATACACACATAGAGGAACATCGATCGTTGCGCATGCACGTGAGAGATAAAGAATACCCGATATGATGAAGAGGGGGAGGTGTGTGTGTGTGTGCATGCATGGGAGACCAACCTGAAGAAAAAGATTGCATGTGTGCGATGGATAATGCCGAGTGGTAGTGTGTGTGCATGCATGCACGAGAGAATTAAAGTTAGTGGCACAATTATAAAGAGAAGACGACTTTGTGGGTGTAAAAGATAGGTGAGGTCATAATCAATGTAAATTTGAATTCAAATATTTGAATAAGAGATCATGATGTTTGAAACCCATGCATGCATGAATGTAACAGAGATATGCACGGTGTGGGTTGGAAACGAGCATGCTATACTGTATACACATTGAACAAGGTCAGACTGATTTGAATTTGAGATACCGATGGCATACATCGTTTGGCCATATTGCATCCGTGCATGGACACACTATTCTAATTGGAGATGATAGGTCGCTTTCGCATCACATATCTATATCTGTACCCCTATATATTATATTTTATATTTTTTATATAGTGTGCGGATAACTTTATGAAAGACGGTCGTTGGATGAAGACAATCTGATGGTGCAGAGATGGCAAATTCGAGCACTACTGGCCGTTGGATATCATCTACATTCCACTAGATTTTTTCACATGTACAATCTAGAAGACTCCATGGTTGAACTTAAGCATAATCACTACAAAAAACTACACTTCCGTGATGATACGTGTTTGTCACTGTAGGTCGCATTTTTTGTCATGCATGTACATCCATGACAAATTTGGCGATGTAATCAAGATAGTCATACAATGGCCGTCAGAGAAGTGTTCCATGGCATTACAAAGATAGTCATACCTGTGCTTTCGTCAAGGGTGACCGACACGTGGCATCCACCGTAACGGAACGTCGTTAAGCTATCGGGTCGGGTTTTGGATCCGATAACCCGTTAACAGCCTCGACCAATGGGAAATTTCCACGTGTAAAATTCTTATTGGCCGGACGAAACACGTGTCAGCTCGTCAGTGGGTTAGGTAGGCGCCTATGATATGTCGACACGTGCCACGGCCCACCACTGGCCCATTTAGCTTACAAAGCCGTCCTGTTTGACTTGGTCAAAAGTTAACGGGCTGGCCCATGAAAAGCATGTTAACGGTCTCTTCACAAATAGCCCATTTTACGGCCCGTTAGGCCCTAAAGAAAATCGGCCCAACAACGTCATGTGGGCCGTCGAATATAACACCAGCCCATTTCACTTTTGGCCCATGTATGGCCCACGACGTCTTTCGGCCCATATGAGGCCTTCGTATCTTTTGGCCATTTACAGGCCCACGGTGACTCTAGCCCATAATGAACAGTAATTTTCTTTGTACCCATTAACGGCATGTGATTTACATGGGCCGTTTCTAGCCCATGTTAGCTTTCGGCCTATTGACGGCCCATACGTTCTTGGGCTCCTTTTCAGCCCTCGATTACTTCCGGCCCGTTACTGGCCTGTTCCCCTAATGGGCCAAATTCGGCCCATGGCAAGAGTCGGCCCGTTACTGGCATGTTCCCCAAATGGGCCAAATTCGGCCCATGGCAAGAGTCGGCCCGTTACTGGCCTGTTACCCTAATGGGCCAAATTCAGCCCATGGCAAGAGTCGGCCCGTTTCTGGCCTGTTAACCCGTTGCGCTGTTTTCAGCCCGTCCTATATTCTGGCCCATTAACAAACCGTTATGCCTGTGACAGAATTAAGCCTTTGCAGTCCTAAAGCCTGTTAACGGCCCGTTACCGTGCTGGGCCGATACCAATTACGCCCGATTACGGCCCATGTAGACCCATTTATCCGACGGCCCGAGGCCCACCAATTACAGGCCCATTTATCGACGGCCCGAGGCCCACCGATTATAGGCCCATTTATCGACGGCCCGTAGGAGACCCATGGATCCTACGGCCCGTATGGTAGTTGTGGCCACTAGCAAACCAGTGCTATTAAGGCCGAAACTAATGCTAGGCTATTAAGGCGATTGCACAAAATACATCCACTCGGCATCAAAGATCACCACCAATGCAAATATTGGGAACACCCTACACTATACAAAAATGGCTTGCTATTTTCTTCAACCGGTGGCTACACGTTAAGAATAAATTTTGTATCGCACCAAAACAAATTACAACTATATAACAAAAGGAAGGTTGGAATAAAACTTATGATCTAGCGTATAAATGCACCACCAGAAGTTCAGAAGCTCAGTTCATTTGACCTGACTGTTATGTTTTCATGCTGTATTGTCCGATGGAGCACCATAATCGTCGCCTTCATTTCCCATAGGCTCCTGAATAACATAGCAAATGTCTGATAGTCTGCTTTCAAAACCATGCATATCTTGACGACATTGAGCAATGTTTCTCCTTGTTTCACAAAGGGCCTCTGTTAGGGAATGGACTTGTGTCTGGAGCGCAGATACAACATTGCTTTGAGCTTGCATATCTTGATCATGAGGCAGTTTGGACGATATTGCCTTAACAAACAACCCAAGATTACGCAGAACGTGCTTTTAGCACTTTGTTAGTGGACAGTATCTTGACCCATTGCAGCAAGAGGCGACATTGCGGTTATAGTTGCCTCGCCACCTTCGTAAGGTGGCGGTTCCACCATTTTTTCCATAGCTCGCTGAAAAGTTGAGGTTTTACATTAGTAGTACCGCAATGTAAGATATTAAGGAGGCAAAGAAAACCAAACAAAATAGCTTTTGTCTATATACAGATCTTATTCTGGTGAACCCATGTAAACTATTAATTGTATTTTATTGCAAAGTACATAATAAAACCAGGTTCCAAACATATGACCATGTACCATCGCTAATGTATTGTTTATTTCTTCACATTGTATTGAGGGCTAAGGATGAAGAGACGAAGTTTATAATACGCTAAGCATAGTATGACATCATTCATACGACAAAACAACTGAGAACAGACAAACAGGCAATTGTAACATTGTGTGGGCAAGTCCAGCACGGAACTAGACAAGATCAAAGGAACATCACTCCTCTCTTTTAAACCTTGTAAGGTGCAATGATACGCTAAGACAATTGTGTATAAAATTGAGAAGAGTAATAGACATTGGCTGCAAACCATGCAGTTCAAGGCACAAATCAGAGTAAGTAGTAGTTAAAAGGCATGAGGATTAAGGACTTACAACAGCGGATTTGACAGTCCTTGAAGATTTCCACAACATTTGGTTCAGGTACTTTTTGGTCCTTGCGGGCTTTCCTCTGCATTTCGAACAAGTCAATATAGATCTGATAATATGGTACAGCGAAAAGAGTGAAACAGAAGCTAACTACAAGAGCCTCGCAGTGTGCAATATAGCTACGAGATCCCGTAAATGCATTGTTGAATTTCACTTTCAGACGGTTGGCCTTGTTCTTTGAGCAGTTCACCTACAAGAAGGTAGATTTGTGTGACACATGCGTAAATAGGACTTCAACATGTGATCGATCACATATATATAATGTACACGATACTTGGATCGGACCAGTGTTTAACAAGGCCCCTCCAGTCTTCATCCGATATATTTTCCACTGGAGATGTTTGGGGAAGTTCACTGTTAGCCTTGCCTTCAAAGTAAGTTTTCCTCAAGTTATATCGATACTGTCGTAGAGTAGACTTGAAAACATGGGTGCAAGCTTGTCTGGTTGCATCATCTTGTCTATCCAACTTGAACCTCATCTGTTGAAAATTATGGGAGTCTCATTATCAGCAACCTAGAAAGTATGGGACAGAGCAAGACGATATTACTAGTTTCCATACATAACCATACTTACAGATAAATGGTCGAGGAAGGTGTTGAACTGGGTTTCGTCTTTGTCATTCCTGTACTGAGTCCATGTTGGGTGGTTACGTACATGACACCTAACGGCAACCGCTACCTCTGATACTAACTTTGCTGACTCTATAGCATCACGTGGCCTTTTTAAACCTGACTCAAAGTGGATCTCCATTCTTCCTCCTCTAGATTTAGTTAACCTATCGAGCATTATCCCTGATGTTTGTTTCCTCTTGCGCCTAGGTGCTAGTCCAACAACTAACATAGGAAGTGTTAGTGTACATCAAACTATGAGACTACATATAAAGAAGCATGCAATCAGAATTTGACTCCAGCAACTACCTTCTTGTTGTTGAAGCTCACAAGGTTCATCTGATATTGCCAACTCGTCTTGTGTCAAGAGTGCTTGGGAAGTAGTGTCAGGTGGCAAGGGAGCTTGGGAACGTGCTACTAGCTCAATTGACGCATGAGTATGTCGTACAACTAGTAGTACTGTAGTAGGTGTTGCAAGCACTAGGGTTGTCTCTGCTTGTTTGGTGGCAGCTATTTGTTTCTGTTTGGCTTTTTTTGCAGCTCGTGTAGCATGGGATGCCGTGTTTGTAGAATTTTTTGCTGGACTTTGACCTTGTATTGCACCATCGATTGCACAGAATCTCTGAGATTCATCCGCTTCTCATTCCCTGACATTCTGTGTTTCTTGCTCTTTCTCTGTGCCATGTTAAGTCAAGCCAACAAGAAAAATGAATAACAATTTAGTTCTTCAGAACACATTGATGCGTGATGCATATGAACTGAACTTTGATGTTAGACAACCACATGATAGGAGGATGTAATATGTATGAAAAACAGGACGAAAGAGAAAACCAGAACTATGATGTGTAGACTTAGAAGAAGACATTTCACCAAATTAGAAGCAATGCAATGGAAGGTAGACACCATATGAAAGATGCTACAAATATCGCTCTGCCAAGTTAATAGTGTCTCATCATAAATGGCGTTTAAACAAATGTGAAGCAGTACAAAAATAAATCATATGCAAGATGCAAACAACATCACACTACCATGTTAGAGGTCTCTCGTCATTCGCCATTGCATATTCACGGCATTGCATATTCACGACTTATGATGTGTAAACTAAGGAGAAGGCATTTCAACAAATTAGAAGCAATGAAAGCTAGACACCATATGAAAGATGCAAAGAATATCACTCTACCAAGTTAAAATTGTCTCGTCATAAGTGCCATTTCAACAAATTAGTAGTACAAGCTAGAAAAGAATGTGAGATGTAACCTATATCACACTCACGAAGTCAAATGTGTCTTATGATAAGTGATTGTTGCAGGTTACACAACAGTACTAATTTGATGTAAGAACATGGTGTGATAGACGGATATTGTATGTTCTAGAAACAGGAACACGTGTCTTATTCAAGTATAATGTGTAAAGTAAGCAGATGGAATTCAACAAAATTAGAAGCAATACAAGCTAGACATCACACATAACATGCAACCACATATAACAGTGCCAAGTTAGAGGGAGCACCACTGATCTTTGCACTAGGGAGACGTGCTCATCATAAAAACAGCTTTGTTGAGTGTCTATGCATGTGTTGTCTTGGAAATCATCTTGGGGTTGTGGAGGAGTAGAAATCAGAGAGGCCCTCCGCTCGGAAGGAGCACCTTTATCCGTTGCCTTGCTAACTTCCTTCCGCTTTATTGATTTTGAATTGTCAAGTAAAACCGACAAGAAAAAGCAATAAAATTCTCTTCGTAACTCATTCATGCATGATATTGACAATCACTACTTTGATGTAAGGCAAACACATGATACCGTGGATGGAATATGTACGAAAAACAGGACGGCATGTCATGTTCACAACTATATGTGTAAACTAAGCAGAAACCATTCCAGCAAATAAGAAGCAATGCAAGCTAGACACCACATGAAAGATGCAACCAATATGACTCTGCCAAGTTAAAAGCGTCCCATCATAAATGGAATTTCAAGAAATTAGAAGCAGTGCATGCTATAAATCATATGAAAGATTCAACTAATATCGCATTGCATATACTAAAGGTTTCTCGTCATATTGATTGATGCGGGATACAAAAAAGCAATAGTTTTATGTAAGGACATGCTTAATAGACAGATGTACTATGTACTAAATACAGGAAGGCATGTCACATTAATGTATAATGTACTATAAGCTAAGCAGACTAGCACATGTTGTTTAACCAGATTGGAAGAATTACAATCTAGACACCATATGCAACATGCAACCACGTATCACGCTGCCAAGTTAGAGCAAGCACTGCGATGCTAGTGTAGGGGAAATGATGTAATCAACTACTGAGCTACGTTCACTATCTTCATCTAGCATTTACTTTCTTGAGAATCATGTCGGGAGGCCGACGCTGCATTCTTTAAATGAGTAGTCCCCTTGCCTGCATGCCTCGTCATAAGTGATTGATGAGGGATACACAAGAACATTAGTTTGATGTAAGAACATGGTTAATACAGATGTACTAGTATGTACCAAAACAGAAAGGCATGTCATATTCAAAGGTATAATGTGTAAGCTAGCGGATGCAATTTAACCAAATTGGAAGCAATACAAGCTAGACATCCGGCTGGAGCGGTGAGCATGATCATCTAGGACACGAGAGCCTGGTGGGAGGCGGGCTGCTTCGCCACCATCGCAGCTTTTTAGTTGGCTTCGTGTGATGCCTATCTTTGCTGGGCTTGTCACTGGCTCGGCCAGTGCCCTGACTAGCTATTTGTCTTCTGGTGCTCCCGGGATGGTGGTTCATGTAAAAAATATATTTCCTTATCTTGATAAAGACTGACTTCGGCCTTTCGAATACAAACTAGACACCATATGGAACATGCAACCACATATGACACCGTGAACTTAAAGCAAGCACCTGGGATGGTGGTTCACGGCGAGCGAGATCATCAACTACAGAGCTACGTTCCCCGTCTCCATCTTCTGAAACTACACCCTTTAAAGTCTTGAAACCTGTCTGGCCTAGCCACGTACCATGCTGGAGCGACTTCTATCCTCTCTTTCCTGCTTCTGTGAAGGCAGGGTTTGAAATACCCTTGCATAAAAACACAATAGTGAGAGTATGGGTGAAGTGTGTGCAGAAGTAGTGCACTGTAAAAGTAGTAGATGGCAGGTGGCTGAAAAATAAATGACAGGAGACATATGATTGCTTTAAAATATTGCATGGCAAACAAAATTAGATTCTACTCCGTATGATTTTGTAATATATGAGCACAGGAAATGCAGGTACTCCTCCAGCACACCACCACATGTGGTCCTATCAAGATAAAAATCGACTAAAAATAAATAGGTCAGTCGATTTTTTTTATGAATCGTACGATCTATAAGGAACGGGCAGATGGCCTTCGTCTACCTCCCGCCAGTCACTGTTTACGATCTTTCTTGAACCGCCAACGACCACCGGCCCAGACCCCTGCCTCCGCCGCCCCGCCCTCCCATCGACCTCACACCACCGCCGTGCTTGGCAGCACCCCCAGGCCATCCCTTTAATCCCGGCCGACCTCCAGATCAGGCGCTAGTAGCTCTAGGCCGCACACGCCCCTAAGATAAACACCAAGGCTGCTTCCCGGCGTAATAGTCGTACTAGCGCTCATACGCCGGGGAATGCTTCCGTTAATTGGGAATCAACTGGCCAGAAATTGAAATTCAGGGGGCGACGGACCTCTAGCTAAGGTGAAATAGTATATGCTGAGAAACCTTGTGCATCGCGGGTTACTAGGAACATCTAGTATCAAGAAGAATAGGTCAACTAGTTTCTGTGTGATCAATACCGTGCAAGCAGAGACGTAAGATTTGCACGAATAAGGGAAGAGGAGTACCTTCTTCGGTTGTCGGTGTGGTCACCTCCACATGTCGCGGCGATCTTCTTCTTTTTACCTGGGAAACCAATGTTCTGGAGGGTGCAGGCTTAGACGAACCCATCGCCAAATTGTTGACTGTGTTGCCGTGGCCGTATGTCGGCGGAGGGGAAGCAGATCCGAGGCGGCAAAGGACGGGCGAAGGTGAACAGCTCGGTGCGGTGGAGGGTGGCGGTTGGAGCGGCAGCGATGAGGCGCAGGACGGCGTGGTTGAACGCTCTGCACGAATGGCTCGGCCTCGGCTTCAACTACTAGCCGTGGAGGCGTTGCGGTTGAGGTTGCGGTGGGCGGCAGCGTGCGGGTATCGGCTCCGGCGTGATGGAGGAGGGCGGCGGTTGATGGGTAGGATGGGGTGGCGGATGGAGGACGTCGGGGTTTCGCGGCTGGTGGAGAGATAGTTTTGGCACCCACGGAGTACGAATGGGGAATCGGACGGGTGGGGGGGACCATGTTTCGGTCTGGGACGCGCTTGTTTTTGGCTTTTTTGAACAGAAGATGGGACGCGCTTGTTTGAAATTTGGGGAAAGTACAAACTTTGCCCCCCTCTTAAATTTCGGACCCATCTGGGTCGGGGTAGGATGGTAATCCCAGGTGTCCCAAATAGTGGGCGGGGCGATTTCGCCGCCGCATGTGTGCTTAGGGCGGCCATTGTGTATGAATGTTTTTTGGAGGCGGTTGCGTGGCGTCTAGATGAAGCTACAAACCTACCCCGGTTTAGACCTTTGGACGTCGGGCCGGCGGGTTTCACGGGTCGGAGTTATTAGAAAAGTAATTTCCTTGTACTACCAAACATTGGTCTCGCGCGGTTTTGGGCGAGTAGAGGCTCTTTTGGCGCTTCGTTCGAAATTTTGAAACACAAGCATTCACGTATAGATTACTCTTGAACTATGAGGATTGACCTAAATAGACAATGTTATATTTGACCTTGTATGTTTGAAAACCTCATTAAATTATCCGCTTCTTTTTGAAATTTTGACACTTGAAAATCCTATAACTATGATTATTTTGGAATGTAGGAGCTAAATTTGAATCTATTTTGTACACGACTACATATGCTATTATGTACAAAATCAGAGCAAAGATTGGTGCCCCATAATTTAGGTATGGTTTACAAATGCCATGATATCAAATTCAAA
The DNA here is from genome assembly GCA_021605145.1 of Aegilops bicornis. Classification (NCBI taxonomy): domain Eukaryota; kingdom Viridiplantae; phylum Streptophyta; class Magnoliopsida; order Poales; family Poaceae; genus Aegilops; species Aegilops bicornis. Next base: position 491,726,431 of record CM038674.1, read on the forward strand.
TAATTGAATGGACTTCATGTTGAATTCGATTTTTAAACCACCTTAAGTTGAATTCAAATGTATGCTGGTTCATATGTAGCTATTTATAATGTCCGTTGTGTAACTTTCATTATGTATAATGTGCTTTACACACACAACATGAACTATACTCACGTTTATATTCGATTGCTAAAGCGATGCATTGTTTGGAGTTCAAAATACTAACTATGTGGATCAATTGTGTGGAATAATAACATAGACATGCTCAAATTCGATAGAATCTAGATGTCTGATGGATCAATGACCGCTCCTTACGCGAATTGAAAATATCATGATCACATCCTAATATTTGGATACAATTTATATCTTTAATCAATGTGTAGAACAGTCTTTTACGTGTAGTTTCACTCTCCATCAGTGGTCTCTCACACATGCTCATACACTCTCTCCCGAGGTGTCTTTCTCGCACACATGCTCTAGATATAACCCTCCCTCCCTCTCGTAACCATTTACAAATATTTTCACTAACCTTTATCACAAGCAATCTTCCTCTCGCAAACATACACACGCACAATCCTCATCGACCCTTTCTATATACATGGACCTGCCTACGTGTCTCATGTACGCACATTATCTTTACGCATGTCTCTCACGCATTGTCTCACACCTCTCTTCCTAATCGACGAGTATGATTCTAGCAGAGCATTCTGTAGGATGCCCCTTAAAGATAGGTTGGATGAATAGTAATATCAGAGATAAAGGGGTTACCTTAGTCTGAGAACCTAGGGTTACAAATCCTAGACGGCTTGTCAGTGGACACAGAGTCCTCCACAATTCTGCTATCTTTGTCTTGTACGACTAGTCATCCATGGGTCTTCCTAAATGTGTCATGGGCCGACCAATGTGGCGCAGGACGGAACCGAATGAAGGGCCTCACCTCGACCCACCGGACCTAACGATGTGACACACCCTCTACCCCCACGTCTCATTATCTTCTCACACCCACACATACCAACACAAACACCACACACACAGAAAATTTCTCCTGGTGCCTCTATTCCCTCCCCCCTTGCATATACACACTCAAGGGAATGGAATCTCTTGTCGTGACGTCATATTCGTCTCTCTCTCTCTAGACCACTCTCATTTCTCGTGCTATCTCTCCCACGCCCCCCCCCCCCCCCCGTCGGCCCCTCTATCCATGCCGCTCTCGAATACTTAATACACACACATACCTCTCTAGGCCCCGCCAAATGCATCAACTACACAATCACACATGTTACATCACGTACCCCATTGATCTAAAGAGCCCTCTTTTTACGTTTATTTCGCATACAATATTCCTTTTGAATAAAGTGTGGCCAAAAAATTATTTTAGAGTTTCTACATATATACAACATTACAAAGTTATATGGAGGATCTGAGCGCTAATTTGCATTGCATGGTGCCCACAATGATATTTATTCTGCACTGTGAGTTTATATATTTTTATATTATATACAAAGTTAGTCATAATAAAGAGAAACAAAGAGCATCTCTCTCTCCATCGCATACACGCCCTCCTCGCACGCCTTTCACGTATGCACACAAAACTATCTCCGTGTCCTCTAAAAGTAAGCCCCCAGAAAATTCACGCGTGTTTCATCTTTCTCTCGCGATATATGCAATGACGATCATTGTATTTGAAGCGAAAGCACGATACATACGTTGGACTTCATAATCCACTCATTACGGTCACCGCTTACATTTAGTGGTTATTATACAGTCACGGGCTCACCGTACAACTCTGTATTTGCTCATGACATGACTAGTTGACTAGTTAAACGCTCCACGTGACACCTCTAGTGTTGCATCACATTATCTCACTACCATCGTGCCCACCTGTCGACTTGTATCTACTCTACACCTACACTCTTATAAAATACATAAAATACACTCTTGTGAAAAAACCGAGTTGGTGATGATGGTGTGCCTGCCATCCTGCAATATAGGCCGTCCGATTTATATCTAACGAATAGGAAAGAAACTATGGCAATTTTGCAAAAAGGTACCCACACACCTCTCCACATTTGCAAATAAGGCCTTCCCTCGTTCATCCTTTTCTCTCACAAGATAAACAAGTCATACAAATGCATCTTGATGTTACGTGCAACGCACAGGCATCTTGCTAGTAAGAATGAAAACAAACGACAAAAAAATATTTTGACGGTGGTTTGAAGTCATGATCACGGGAACAGCGGACAAGGTGGCCTTGTATTGGTATGCTGAGCCGTCTGTTTTAACACACAGGAGCTGGTGTGGTGATTATACACACACGCACGCATGCACACAAACTGCATCCACGCAACACTCACACAAACACATGCACCCACGCACGCACGCAACACTCACACGTACACACGCAGCCACGCATGCACGCAACACTCACACGCACACACGCACGCATGCATGCACACACCAAGACACCACACGACCAACACACACTCTCACGCTCAAGTGCTCAACCTACACGTGCATGCGCACACATCAGTGCCCCGATAGACACATACACAACCAGTGATTCCAGCGCGCGGGTTGGAGCCTTGTCGGCGCTGCGTAAATTTGTGTTTATCTCGACCTTTTCCCTATGCGAATCGACAGAGGGACACACAAGGAACGTGGTCAATTTAACTAGTCAACATGGCGCCATGCAGACTATTTGGCGGTCAATGAGTGCAATCCGATGCTGAACTGTGAGCAAGTGACCGGATAATCACCGCAAAACGTATATAGTGACCGTAATCAGCTTATTCTGAAGTTCGGTGACCGTATTATGCTTTTCTCTCTGTAGGCCCTCCAAAACTACATCTCTACACATTCTCGCATGTTACATCTAACAACTATGCAATACAGCACTACTACTACACTCTAACACGATAAATCATATGTGTTTTTAGTTTTACTAGATATCATATTGTTACTTATAATTATTAAGTTTGCATACATTAAAATTGCCATTGAAATGTATGGCCAGTATCATCTACCGCGCGGGAAAAATCCCGCCCTTTCTGCTTAATTGGGTTTGTATCGATGGATCGTATGAAACAACAAAACTATAGTACTATACAAAGACAAGTGATACCTTTGGGCCGTCAGGTCGTCTACTCCTCCGTCAGAAGAGTGGAGCACTCACTTTCATAAATCTTCTAGTCCCTTTTCACGACATGTGGGACATCAAGCTACCGGGTCCACGTGCCATACCGGAATACTGATGCAGAGCAGCCGGGTGAAGCACCCTAGTCATGGCGCCCGGCGTAGTAATGAGCAATGAGGCGTCAAATCACAAAGCTGCACCTTTCCCACGGTTAAGTTGGAGGACGAAGTAATAATGCTAAAAAATAAGTTGGAGGACGAAGCAACCATCATTTCACTCGTTCTTTGAATCCGCTTCTCCCTCATCTTCTTCAACTTAACCACGTGTTGCTTACGCCGTTGTTACGCCTCATGTGGGACGCGGATCGACTTGGTAAAGCACTGACACGTGGGACCGCATGTTAGCAAACCGCCATCCACGCGGCAAAATCACCTCCTTTTTACTAATCTTGATTCTATGATTTTTTAGATCAATATAATTGAGATTTGTATAGATAGCACACAGGAGCAAAACCAAGTGGTATGGTTAAGGGCATCCACAATGTGTAGCCAAATGTGAAAATAGCTTTTGGCATCATGGGAACCATTGTGGACGGTGTTGCCAAAGCCAAAAGGATGGAACCGAAGCTCCCTGATTGATTGATTGAAGGAATAGAAAAATGCAACATCTCTCCTCTTTCTTCCATGCTTGGACGCATGTAGTACAGTATAGAGCATAGAGTCTAATCCCCTGTCCCTTCTATCACAAATCACAAAGCAGTGAGGCGTCAAATCACAAAGCACGGACGAAGCAACCATCATTTCACTCTGACTCCGCTTCTCCATCGTCTTCTTCGAGAAACCATCTCACCGCACTAGTACTCCTAGTAGTAGTACTAGTAAAGGACTTCCTGGATGCAAATAAGGCGGTTGTCTCGGCTTGCAGGCGGCACTTGCGAATGACTTACCGTGGTATCCCTCAATGGTGTTCTCCGTCGATCGCACTTCGCCAAACCACAAAAAAAATCTCGACGTCACCGCAATGGGGAAGGAAGTCAAATATAGTTACTACCTCCATTTTTTGTACACAAGGCCAGTATTATCAAAATTACAATTTCCAAAGGGCCACTAACACTAATCGAGGCAAAATTGATGGGGTTAGCAACCAAGGACATTAATATCCCCTGCATGCATGCGGAAGTGAGAAGGTTGGTTTGCATGGCGCTGCATTTTGAGATGGTTAGCTCTTTGGTCTTTCAAAAAAAATGCATTAATTGACACGTGAAACGAGGATTTGTATCGATTAAATCCCGCGAAGGAAAACCCCGCCTTTCTTTTTTAACACTAGTACTCCTAGTACGTACGTACTTATCCTGTTTGGGTCTAGGCCTTGCATTGCCAAACTTTGCCACACATTTTTGCCAAGCTTGCCTAAAGTTTTTAAAATGAGAAGGAGGTACACTTAAGACGGCTGTCATGTCGCACCGCACCCTCACACGGTCGCTCATGCACGCCGCGGTCGCACCGCACCCTCACACAGTCGCTCTTGCACGCTGCAAACCCAACCGAGGGAACGCACCCTCACTGCACGTGCTGTCGCATGTGAACAAACCAAACTCAACCATCCTATCCCTGACACATAATTTTCGTTCATAGAGTATGTTTATCCAACCGCATGTTGGGGAGTATCCGTAAGGCCCGTGCGGTGGTCTGTTGGGGAAGAAGAAGAGGTGAGGAAGAAGGAAAGAAGGGTTAGGAGACGTAGGATATTCATCCAACCGCCTGAAATGGTAGACAGACCCAAGTCAGGCGATTTGCATAACAAATATAGTACAGTATGTTTTTACACAGCAAAAGATCCATAAAAACAACAACATAAAGAAAAACTATCACTGCTCGCGGAAAGAGACGGCCTCGTCGTCTTTGGCTGCCAGCGCGAACCAGCCGACGTGTGTCTTCGCACCGTGGTTGTCCTCGGTTTCAGCTACTCGTTCAAGCGGAGCGTGCAGGCGCTCTGCACGGACGAGAGCACAGCCCAGTTCAAGTCGAGGACGTCCGGTTCCGCCTGTAGGAGGTCCTCGATGGCAGCGGCATCCGCGCGCTCCGCGTCGAGTCGAGCCTCCGCTGCCCGGTTCAAGTCTGTAGCGTCTGGTTCCGCTGCGAGGGGCCTCGGCGAGCGGCATCCGCGCTCTGCGTCGAGTCGAGCCTCTGCCGCCCGGTTCATGTCGAGGACGTCCGGTTCCGCCTGCAGGAGGGCCTCAATGGCAGCGGCATCCGCGCGCTCCGCCTCAAGTTGAGCCTCCGCCGCCCAGTTCACATCCACAACAACTGGTTCCGCCTGCAGGAGAGCCTCCATGGCAGCGGCATGCGCGTGCTCCGCGTCTAGTTGAGCCTCTGCCTCCCAGTCCTCCTTTAGTATCGCCATGTTGAACCGCTGGTCCGCCTGCACCATGGGGGACTTGTACGCCGACATGAAGTCGACGTCCATCGTCTCATACCCATCGGGGGCCTTCTGCGCCGCGACCTCCGCAGTGAACATTGGATCGGCTTCCTCCTCCTCGTAGCTTGGCTCCAGAGAACTCGGGGATTAGCCCGCCGCAAAGCGAGCTTGGGAACGGAGGTCTATGGCGCCGACCGCCGCCGCGATTTTTGTGCGGTGCTCCGGCGTCAGCATCTTGTAGTAAGTGATCTTGCGGCCCACCATGGTTTTCCAGTGAACTAGGGGACGCTTGATGCGGGCTAGGGGATCGAAAGGTGCGGGAATGGGCTGGAGATTTGGTGTGGTTTTAGAGGCGTTTGGCGTGGGCCCGGCGGCGAAGGTTCTGGTGTGAATAGTGGTTCCCGTGTCGACCGGTCAATTGGTTTTGACTGTACATCGCTCTTGTCGCGTTCGCGTTGCAGCCCGGCACGCTGGACCCTCCACGTCACTCACCAAATGGAACGCGCTTCGTCTTGCGTTTTCGCTCGCTTGTGGGACCGTAGTTGAGAGCAAACCGACGTCCCTCCCCCTCCCCCGCTCGCGTCATTTATTATACCACCACTCCCTCCGTTTTATGCGGAGTAATAAAAACAGAGGGAGTATACTATGGATGAGGATCCTCGACGTGGCGAACCCATTGAGTAATGTACATACGGGCCTAGCAAGCATGGGGTCCGCCAAGAAGTGACCGAAGGGAGGGTAAGGCAGGGATACCTACGTCGAGGATCCACTTCCACTATACTACTTTGACCAAATGTTAGAGTAATAATATATGACATGCAACTTACACAAATGTTAGAGTAATTATATATGACATGCAACTTACACAAAGCATACAGGGTCCAATGCGTTTTTCGAGGCTAACTTTGACCAAATGTTAGAGTAATAATATATGACATGCAACTTACACAAAGCATATGGTCAATTTTGTATGTGAAAGGAGTTTCCAATGATATAATTTTCACATTATACATCTCATGTACTATTAATCTTGTCAATAGTCAAATTGGAAACCATCTCGAGTACAAATCTAGGAGTACGTATGAATCTAACAATATTGATTGGGCGTTGTTGAATGTTCATACCTTTTTGATTATAGTAGAGATACTTTGACTACACATAAAACTTATATGTAAAGTATAAAGGATAGGATGGAGTATATTGTACGTTCAAAAACGAAACGAACATTGAATACCCTTTATATATGATTTGCGGATGCTATGATCACCGGTTCAAAATTTTGAATCCGCCTTAGGTATCACATGCCCCCACTCGTTCCCTCTCGATTTCATCTCGGGGTCCGGAGATCTATTGAAAGAGGACTAGGGTGGGCACATGCGAATGATACTCGGCGGAATGTTCAAATGAGCCATGCGGGAGGATGGACTCGACTGGAGGGCGACATGATCGATGGAGAAGAGGGTTGGAGAGAAATTAGAAATAAGCAAACGCCACATGATTACACTTGAACGGCTCAAATAAAAAATAAGTTGTCTCGCTTGGCCTACATAGTGAAAGGCCTAATGCGCAACGCGGAGCACTGACGCTCGAATATGGCCGGGAAAACAGGGAAAACGACATGTGGGGCACACCAGTCGGGATGACGTAGAGCAGACTAGTCCAATGGAGGGGCTGGCCCACGACCTCCTCGCCACCGACAACCGTTCATGTGGGTCGTTGGGGCCAACAATGGGGCGCAGCTCCAGCACCGCCTCTGGACACGGCGACCACGGTGAGCGACACACTCATATCGTCGCTAGACACGGTCGGTTTCAGTGTGCCGAGGGTGGAGTTAGTGATGTGGCATGACCAACGGTATGTTTGGTTTGTTGCCAAGGTTGCCCCATCAAAGCATTGGGTAGCCAAAATTTTGGTTGAGGTATTGGTTGCCCATGATTTGGCCGACATTGGCAAGAAAAATGAACTAGAGTTGGCTAGAGTTCATTGGCATGCCAAAGAAATGGCAACCTTCCAAACAAAGACCAATCTTTGGGTCATGACCAAAATTTTGGTTGAGGTATTGGTTGCCCATGATTTGGCCAACATTGGCAAGAAAATGAACTAGAGTTGGCTAGAGTTCATTAGCATGCCAAAAAATGGCAACCATCCAAACAAAGACCAATCTTTGGGTATGACCAAAATTTTGGTAAGGTGCACTTTGGCCACAATCCAAACACACCCCAACACCCGGCTCGTCGAGGATGCACGGGCACCGCGACGACAGCGTCTGGAGTGGTGTAGCACGCCAATCGCATCCTCCGGACACGAGACCATGCCGGTCGTCTTGCTTTTTCAATGACATGCGGGGATCGCATTTGAGCAAAGGGCATCTCCAACGTTGCCACGACCACAGCTGACTACCCTGGCACACCAAAGCCCTCGTCCCTCGCGTTGTCGCGCGGTGTGTTCCCAGCCGGTGCCAACTGCCCGCATTCATGCCGTCTGTTCGTATGTCGTCGTTAAGAGGCTCGATGCCCGAGGAACCAACTCCGGCGACTTATTGACGCACCCGGACGCTTGGCCTCACCGGAATGCGCTACTTAAAGCGGCAACGCCCAGCTAACCTCCACACCATAGCGCATCGTCCTCCTACCTGGCACCACATCCGCCATGACCGCAAGTGCGAACGCTCTACGGGAGAGCATGTCTTCGGGGATGAAGCTCGAGGTCGCCGCCCTCGCTCAAGTCGCCTCTCGCGACGCAATAGCAGCATAGCCGGACGCGGACGCGACCGCACAAGCGGTGGCCACGCTGGCGGCCGACGACGGGAGCACCGTCAGCCACGCGTCCTACTTGCCGCCGTCCAACGTCCGGCACCACCGAGGTCGGGGGCTCCTCGGAGGATGACTAGGGCATGGGAGGCGGCAGGGCATGGTGTGCCAACTGGCCGGTCCGTATCCCGTGTTCTACTCTTCCTCGCCGGAGACCGCACCTTCACTTCACGGGTCTTGAACCCCGCCTGCATATAGAGATCGCAGATGGACGACGTCGGTCGCCGTTGTAGAATAGGTTTAGGGTCAGGTTTCTTTTATTTTTCTGTCCTATAAAAGTTGGAAATGTAATGAAAATCTGCCGTGTTTGCATTAATCTCGGTCGGTGTATCTGAACTTTCACAATAATATACATATTGTGGGAGTACTAGAAAGATGCCCGTGCGTTGCACGGAAGATCAAAATCTTGTGGGAGAAAAGGATGAACGAGGGAAAGCCATATCTGCAAATGTGGAGAGGAGTGCGTGTAAATTGTCATAGTTTCCTTCCTATCTGTTAGATATAGATCGGACGGCCTATATTGCAGGATTGCAGGCACACCATCATCACCAACTCTGCTTTTTATTGAACCGAGACAAATCTAAAAAACCCAACTAAGCCAACCTCCCAGCATATCGCGCGGGAAAAAGACCCGGCCGCGCCGTTTTAGTCGGTATTACCGGATTACTAGTAGTAGTATCGATGGATCGCGCGAAGCAACAAATTTTTTTGAGGGGGCGAAGCACCTACTAGTTTAAAAGGAAAAAAGGCGGTACACTCACAGCACTCCTGTCGCGGTCGCATTGCACCCCACACACGTTCGGTCCTGCACACGGCTCACGCAAACGGAACGCGCTTCGGCTTGCCTCTTCACTGACACGTGGGACTGCACTTGGAGAAACCGACCATGCGCCAAACTCCCCCCGCCCACCGCGTGAAAATCCTCCCCCCCCCCCACCGCTGGCGACGTTCGTGTGGAAACGCACGGGGGTCAGCTTCTCCCATGGTACGCGCATTCTAGACTGAGGCCCCGTTCATGTCGGTGTAGCGCTGAATGTTAGCTGATAGACGCTGTTAATCTCACTTTGTTTGCGAAGTAGTTTCTTGTCAATATGCTCGCGCTTAAGAAGCTTCCTTGCCCTGATACGCACTCAATCTGCTTAGCTGAGATGGCATGCCAAGGCCAATTAGTTGCTAAAATATCTTCCCATATATTTATTGTGACGTAGATTGCCATGGTCTAGTAGCCAATCTGTTAGGTGAAATAGCTCTACACCATTTTATACTCGATCTTTGTTGCTGCAATGGCCTTCGATAGTTTGATGGCTGTGTGCTCGACCTCATTGACTGCTGAAACAGCCTGCCATAATTTAGCACTCAAATATGTTTGCTGAATTAGCTTTACATATATTTCGTTACTTAGATCTGCTCGTCCAAATATCTTGCCATAGCTTTAGACATCGACCTAGGTATTTTTTTCTGGACTTCATAAAAAAGCATATATGTTTTTCCTATAATATCTAGTAGAAGAACTAATTTGTATGTCTAACAGATGGACAGGACTTGGATAACTTCTACTCGAAGATTCTCCGCTGCATATGTCGAGGGGGTTGAAAACTTCATGAACTTTATCAGAGCTGAGTACGGTGGTCCGAAATCAGATGTGCTCTGCCCGTGTAGCAGTTGTATGAATTCAGTTACAAGACCCGAGTCAACTGTGCAAAATCATCTACACTTGTATGGGATGTCGGTCACATATACTAGGTGGGTTCATCATGGTGAAGCTGTGAACGTCAATGTTATTGACTACGTGGAAGCAGCAGATCACCATCTTGATCTGGTTGATGCTCAGGTGGAATAGGAGGAGGAGGTGGTGGTGGCGGAGCCAGTGAGTTTGACCAACATTGAAAGCGATTACTCTGAAATGCTCGTGCATTCCGTGAACTTTCACTGCAGAAGAAAAGCGGTGGGCCTGCATGTTGGAACAATGCAACGTTGTCATCACCCCAGGAAATAAGTTGTCGAGATTCTCAGCTATGGTCACCTTTCTTGGTGAAGACATCTGAGCGGATGACCAACAAATCATTCGATGCGATGTTGGCTGCTTTCCGCAAATCTTTCCCAGAGAAGCGTCTGAGCTGCCACACACCTACAGTAAAATGAAGAATTTCCTTTGTGCAGTTGGAATTGGATATGATATGATCCATGTTTGTAAGAATAATTGTGTTCTGTTCCGGAAGGATTATGCCAACTTAAGTGAATGCCTGAAATGCAAATCATCAGGATGGAAAGATGGCGATGCTGTGAAGAGGATTCCTCGTAATGTTCTGAGACATTTTCCAATTACACCAAGATTGCAGAGGTTGTTTCATGATTCTGAATCAAGAGAGGATGTCTTGTGGCATTCTAGGAACCAGGAGTCTGAGAGATCAGAATGTAATGACCCATCCATCTCATGGTAGTGAGTGGAAAAGCTTCAATGATAAACACAAAGAGTTTGCTGCTAACCCGAGAAATATTAGATTTGGCTTAGGTTTAGATGGATTTAACCAATTTGGCCACCAGAGCGCCACATATAGCATGTGGCCAGTGCTTGTTATCCCTTACAACATGCCTCCAAATGTCTGCACCAAAGAATCAAACTACATGATGGCCTTGTTCATCCCTGGTCCAAAAAGTCCTGGAAAGGATTTTGATTTGTTCATGGAGCCTCTTGTGGAGGAACTTCAACAGCTATGGAAGGTGTTCTCACTCGAGACCTATATAGCAGCCCACCAGCTGATTTCTTTCTGCGTGCTGTTGTAATTTGGTGCATCCATGATTATCCGGCTTTGGGCACTATGTCAGGGCGAACGACACATGGTTACAATGCATGTGTTCACTTTGACAGGAATCCGCTGTCATGCGCAATACTTAGCAAGATCTGTTACATTGGACATCGTCGTTTCCTTCCCAAGGACAAGCTGCATCCTAGAAAATACCGAAGACATGTGTTCAATGCAAAGCATGAAAACCGTGATGCGCCAAAGAGGCTCACGGCCGATGAGTTGCAAGTGGAATTAGAGAAGGTCAGGCATATTACACCAGGGAACCATCCTGGTAATGGTAGCGGGAAAAGGAAGCGTGGTACGGTAGAAGAGAGATTATTGTTTACCCGCAGGTCCATTTTGTGGGACTTGGAGTATTGGAAAGATTTGGATCTGCGGCATAATCTTGATGTGATGCACATCGAGAAAAAAATATATGTGACAGCATTATCGGCACACTTCTTAACATTGAAGACAAGACGAAAGATACCTTAAAATCTAGGATTGATTTGACACACCTGGGTATCAGAAAGGATTTGCAGGTGCAAGATGAAGGTAAACCACGGGATATGGCACCAGCTGTGTACATCTTGGACAAGGTAAAAAGAAAAGAATTATGCGAGGTCCTGTCATGTGTGAGATTCCCACATGGATTTGCTTCCAACCCTGAAAGGAGAGTCAGTGCAGATGGAAACAAGGTACAAGGGTTGAAAACTCATGACTGCCACGTCCTACTTCAAAGGGTTTTACCTGTTATCCTTAGAGGATTGGGTCGCCCTAACTTATACAGAGCAGTTGCAGAGTTGGGACAATTCTTCAAGGAACTCTGCAGTAGAAATATCAGGATAGATGCTTTGGAGCGTCTTAGAGACAAGATACCAACTATCCTATGCGACCTTGAGAAGATATATCCTCCAGCCTTCTTTGATGTGATGGTGCATTTAGCTGTTCATCTACCTGATGAGGCACTACTTAGAGGTCCAGTACAGTATGGTTGTATGTACCCTATTGAAGGCAGCTAGGCACTTTCAAGGGCTATGTTAGGAACAGAGCTAGACCCGAGGGTTCCATTGCAGAGGCCTACATTGCTACAGAAGCATTGACATTCTGCTCAAAATACATTGAAACAAATTGATCAGCTTAGCAAAGAGGTGGGTGAAGACAATCCGGGCTCAATGCTTTCGATTATTCTGCTCGAAAGTTCTGAGGAAGAGTCGACAAGAGGACAAACCTAAAGATTTGGACAAAATGGTTTGGTATGTGTTGAATAAGCATCACGAGATACTACCTTATATCAAGTAAGTGCAGTACTTCAGCTTATACATCGTAATCTACTAAACTTGCACCACATTCTTATATATTTAGATGTTTGACGCGATCACTATGTTGTGCAGCATCTACAAAGAGGAGTTACTGCCGCAAAATCCAAGAAACATTGACAAACTAGTTATGTTCGGATTAGCGAAATGGTTCAAGAACCATGTAAGCTTTTGAAGTGCACTGTCAGTTTTTTTAATATATTGAGTACATAAGATGATCAACTTGTCTATTTTCTAACCATAGGTTAAGAAGATGCGGGAGGATGAGCAGGCAGTTGATGATGCCCTTTACTCACTAGCAATGGGTCCTGATACTCGGGTAAGACATTATGAATCTTGCGTTGTTGGAGATGTGCGCTACAACACCCTTGCACGAGACGAAGGCAGGAAGACACAAAATAGTGCCATCATGAGCACAGATACATATGATAAAGAGACAACTGAAATGTATGATAACATAATGACATTGTTCGATTCTTGATATATCTCCAGTTTCGAGGATCATCGGTGTGTGGTTATGTTGTGCTGTCATTGGTATAACCTGTTTTCCAGGATCGCAAAACCCAGAGCTGATGATTATTTCAAATCCATCAATGTCAAGGCGGTGTACAACACCAACGAGCCTTTTATTTTGGCAAATCAAGCAGCACAGATATTTTTCTTGAAAGACACATTTGCACGTAGCGATGACTGGAGAGTATTGCAAAGTTTTGAGCAGAGGAATTCGTTTAATGAAGTTGCACAACAAGATGATGCTTACACTGCTCCTGATGTACAAGATAACGCAGATGTACCTAATATCCTTGTGAACCATCACGTCAATGACGCCGGCGAAAAGATTGCATGTCGTGCTGTGGACATACAAGAGTTGATCAAGAAGAAGCCAACGTTCGAGGACGTTGAGGACGAAGAAGAAGATGACACCGTGGGGAATTACAATTCGGACTGATACACATGGCGAAGATGTTGACGCTGCTGCTGCGGATGATGATTACATTGCTTTTGTCGTATTGCACTGTCGGAAGGCGTTTTTATCTACTATGTGAAACTGTGTTTGCTATGACAACTGAAACCTGATGAACATGTTGTTTAGTATTTTGCTGTGAGAACATCACTTGTTATGTATGCTTATTTGTGTTTGGTGATTGTATGACAACTAAAACATGATGACATTGTTGTTTACTTGTACTCATACTTGGCTGCGAAACTTGAATTCGATGACATTGTTTGTTGTTGGACTGCAATTTGCTCGACGTCTTCGAATGAGAACAAAGCTGACCCGACAGGGCCTCTACTATTTATTTATTTATATGAGCAAAAGGGGATACCCCTGATTTCCGTTAATAGAAATCATTAGATGTTCACAACACTACGCCCAGCCTGCTACACAGGTTTCATTCATTACTAGTTTCAGCGAAGTGCTCATGTCGTAGCCACTGAATACATCACGAGTGCTACATACACTGCAAATAAAGAGACAATCATCCTACAGAACACATCGATTTTGCCCATTATCTTCACCAGCTCTTTCATCTCCTCATTGATGTCAAGGCCGTTCAGCAGCTGTTGCTTGGCCATGATCAGAGGAACTGCATCTTTAACCTTCTGCTCTGCATCTTCCTCTTACATCGTTCCTTGATTACTTGTCCAACACCCCAACCTGCTGGTATTGGGATTCCTCGGCTAACCAAATAATCAGCGTAGTTGCATTCCCCACATCAGCAACTTCCCGAAATACAAATCACACGAATCTTTCCTTTTACGCACGAATCAAATTGGAAGATCATCAACCAAACTATTAAAAAAATCAGCAACTGAAAGCAGCAGAACAACACTTAAACATATTATTACCCCATGATTCGGGCATTTGTAGAAGACTCGACCAGGTTGCGGATTGTGTTTGAGACGCGACGGATGACTCTGCGTGATTTGCAGCAGTAGCACCACACCAATGGCAGCGGGTTGTGATGAGCAATCGGCTGCGGTGCGCGTGCCGGCGGGGGTGTGATGAGACCCACAGGCGATGGTACGGGTGGCGACTTGGCGCATATCTGGTTGTTTCCTGCTGAAGAGCAGGTGGATGAGAAGCCAGCAGACATGGTTACTGCGGCCAGAGCTGCTGATGCTAGGCAGAGTAAGTAGAGAAGAGGAGAAGCGAACGTTGGATATGTCAGTTTCATTACTTGCAAAGTAGCATGGCACCATATATAGTCATAGTCTAGGTTTGGATTCGAACCAGCTACGAGCACGCCTTTTATTTTTCTAAAACTCGGCAACGTCTCTTTCTTGGTACACTAGCTTGTTCTCAGACGCCTTCCCAAGTCTTTGATTTTCTTTCCCTTTTTGCGAGGAAGGAAGGAGGACAAAATTGAGAGTTCCTCGGACTCGAACCCAAGACCTCTCGGTTGAAAACCAAGGGTGCTAGTCACTTATGTGGCGAGCGTTCCTCGTGAGGAGGACGGCAGAAGAACGCATTTTCCTCGCAGTTTCCTTCCTATATATAAAAAAGTATGCTACTTGGTGTCCGCTTAGTCAACAAACGATTGTGCCAACCTTGACCGTTGGATTGACATTCAACGTCTGCCGCGTTTCTTCAGTCTCTTCTTCCTCGAGCCGCCAAAGCCAAACCAGCGCCGGCGGGACCGCCTGCTCCCGCCTCCCACGGCCGGCTTGATCTTCCCCTGCTCCTGTTCGTTCCTGTCCGAGGCCTCGCCATCGTCCCCCGCCTTGGTTCGCTCAACATGGTCAACAACCGAGAGGAATAAGGAGATTACTGTACATGGTGAGGATGACAGTAGGGACCCAAAGAAGGTCTTGCAGATAATTTTGTTTTTCGGACGGAGAAGGGTATCAACTGGGTTGTGCGGGACCCGTGGCCTGTCTAGCCGGGCTTTTATTTCATATGTCTAGCACATGACTAGCCCGGTTTGTTTTTTCCTTTACGAAAAATGGCTAGCCAGCTATTTTGTTTTTTGAGAATAACCAACATAGGCCTACTTGCTTTTCTACGCCTGCTGGTGAAAATCTTTCAAGATGAGGAGCGATGCATTTTGCCCGAAAATGGGCTATAAGTAATAAGAAATGGGCTATAAGTAATAATAAATGGGCTGTAAAATGAAAAAAATACAGCAAATGTACGAGTTAGTTCCAAAATATTGTTTTCTTTCAGATTTTGATATTTTAAATTTCATTGTTTTTGTGCGGGTAAAATCTCATTGAATTTAAATTAAGGTATATTTAGATTTAAAATTAATTTGAATCTGGCTAGAAATTTCGGGTTGTATGATGTTTGGGATGATTTGGAGGCTGACTTGTGGGTCTACTAGGTTGACGTGTACTTTGGCTTTGTCGACTTAGTCCACAAACAATTCTAGCAGCGATGTTGTTGGATGTTAATCCAACGGCCGTCTGCTTCTTCAATATCTGATCTTCTTGCTCCGGCCGCCCAAACCAGCTCCGGTGGGACTGCTGCTCCCGCCTCCGTGGCGGTTTGCCGCCTGACAGCCGCACCGCCCCACCCTACTTCATTGCTGGCCAGGCCATTCCTCTACTCACCCACGCCTCCTGTTATTTTCCGGTGACGGCAGCCGGACCAGTAAACCCTCGTACTCCCTACCGCGTGGGCAACCATTCCCGAGTCTTCCCCGGCTTCGTGTCGTTCCCTCCCTAGGCCTCGTCGTCGTCCACCGCCATGATGCTCTCGGCGCGGCCTGGTCAACATGGTCAGCAAACGACATCCATCGGCCATGGTATCAGCGCCAAGAAAATAATGATTCCTCCACACGATAGCTGGGACCCACGGAAGGGCCTCTGTATTTCACTTAAAAAAAAACATTCCCCGACATGTCGGACCCACCAGCTATATCTTTGCACGCAAGGAAGTGCCTCCTTATTACGCACAAAAATGAATACCCACCCTCGCTAGCTGGGACCCACCATAGTGGGAGGATGACTTGTGGGACAACTAAGTTGGCGAGGGACGGAGGGCTTTGTCAACTTAGTCAATATGAAACGATTCTAGCTCCAAAGGACCGTACGATGTCCATCCAACGGCCATAGTGCTTCTTCAACCTCTGGTCTTCTTGCTCTAGCCGCCCAAAGCAGTGCCGGTCGTGCCGCATGCTCCTGCCTCCTGTGGCCGGCTGTGCTGCCGCGGAGGCCTCACCGCCCCCTACTATTCCCACCGCTAGCCAGGACCTGCGGCGACGGCAGCCTCACACCGCAGCCGAACCAATGAACCCTCGTATTCCTCTCCGCGCGGGCTTCCACTGTCGCGTCTTTCCCGGCTCCGCGTCGTCCCCTTCCTAGGCCTCGCCGTCGTCCACCACCGTGGTGCTCTCAGCGCGGCCTGGTCAACGTGGTCAAGGAACGACTTCCATCGGACGTAGACTGTACGTGGAGAGGCTGATAGCTGGGTCCACGGCCGCAGCAAGGAAGTGCCTCCTTATTACGCAAAAAATAATGATTCCTCCACCTGACAGCTGGGACCCACCGAACGGGCCACTGTATTTCACAGAAAAAACGTTTCCCTCTGACTGTTGGGACCCACCAGCTTCATCTTCGCACGCAAGGAAGTGCGCCCGGGCAAAAAAAAACGATTTGCCCCCCTGACTGCTGGGACCCACTACCTACACCTTCGCACGCAAGGAAGTGCGTCCGGGCAAAAAAAACAAAACGATTCGCCCCCTGACTGCTGGGACCCACCAGCTACATCTTGTGAGCAAGGAAGTGCACGGCGGTCGGGACCCACCTGGTCGAAGCATACGTGGCGTTGTCATCCCGGTCGCGAATGTGTACGTACATACCGGTCGATGTAGAGGCGCCGCACGTGTTGTAGTAGAGGTGCGCCGCGATGTCGTAGTAGAGGCACGACGTAGCATGTACACGCGTCACAGCGGCGGGTGCAAGAAAGAAAATCTGACCACGTATGTGTACATCTGGGCGGGGTCTCGAACGCCTACTCGCGCATACGTACGGCCAGGGCTCGTGTACATGGCTGGGTCGGAACGGAGAAACAGCGTCGTCGTCGTGTTCACGGGGAGGCAACGGAATGCGTCGTGTTCATGGGGAGGCAACGGAATGCGTCGTGTTCATCGGGAGGCAACGGAACGCGTGGGAGCCAACCGGCTTGTACGGAACATGCAATGGAAACGAGGCTGACGC
This sequence comes from Aegilops bicornis, assembly GCA_021605145.1. Lineage (NCBI taxonomy): Eukaryota > Viridiplantae > Streptophyta > Magnoliopsida > Poales > Poaceae > Aegilops > Aegilops bicornis. The sequence continues at coordinate 491,744,039 of CM038674.1, forward strand.
ATCGCAGAACGAAGAAGCGGCCTTGTGTTCGACCGGCCATGTTACGAACGGGTCTGTTGCTCGGGAGGGTGTGGCGTGCAAAAGCGGAGAAGCGGACCTCCAACGGTCGAAACGGGGTCCTGTTGATCGGGAGGTGTGGCGTGCCGCCAAAGCAGACGAAACAAACCTCCTACGGTCGAAACGGGGGTCTTGTTGATCGGGAGGGGTGTGGCGTACCACAAAATGGACGAAACAGGCTTGTGTTGGAGCACTACGGTCGAAACGGGGGTCCTGTTCATCGGGAGAAGTGCAGGCGTGCAAAAGCAGGACTCCACGGGATCTGTTCATCTCCACCGTCGACCTCCTCCGGTCTCCACCGGCTCCTGTTCATCCAGCCTCCACCACGCTTACTCCACCGCTCTTTGTTCAACCACCCCTCCACCTTCTCTGTTCATCCAGCCCTCCACACCACGGGGTCCTGTTCAACCACCCCTCCACGGGCACCCCTCCACCGTCTACTGTTCATCCAGCCCTCCACACCACGGGGTCCTGTTCATCCAGAGGCAAACGCCAACGCACACTGTTCATCCCAGAGGCAACATCGATCGGCTTCAGTTAGCAGCAGTAGCGAAGGAACCGCTCGATCGGGTTCAGTTAACAGCCATCGATCGATCGCTCGGGTTCAGTAACGCGTAACTGCGGTCTGCAATCGCTCGGGTTCAGTTAGATCCCAACGCCTGGCTCGGGTTCAGTTAGAGCCAACGCCTCGCACACACGCGCGTACGTGTACGAGAGAAACGCGCATCGCTCGGCCCCTGACCTCCCACTGTAACCGGCAACTCCCCAAAATTTTCCTCGCCCTCGCTTCTACCATGGTTTTTCCGTCATGGACAGCCCAAAGAATGTCATGCAGCTGCGTCTCCGGCCCGCCCAGGATGAAAAGCCCATTTTCTGTCATGATTTTTTGTCATAGAAGTAGGAGCCCACCACATCTATGATGATACCATGTTTTGTCACAATTATCGTCATAGAAGTGTCATATGTATGATAGAAAAAAATTCGTTCGGCCCAAAATGTCACGGATGTGTCTTTTTTTGTAGTGAATGCACAAACCTCAAAACACAAGCACTTCTTCTTTGTTCTAGAATCTTCCGTACCATAATTGCCCAAATGTTTCTCTACATGATTTGCCATTATTTGTTTTTAATTTATGCTTTACAATGCACAATTCCATGAATCTTAATATAGATTAGCTTTCTTATAAAAACTAGATGATTTTGAATGAAATGAACTATAAGAATTAAACGAACATCTACATCATGCATATATGACTCAAAGCTTACATGCTATAATGTGGTATTCATTCATAATTTGGTTGCCAAATCTCATGCATGCAATGCACGTGTACCTTAGTAGTCTAAATGGTGTTTGTGTGTGTGTATGTTGTGCGTGTTAAACACATTGTACGTAGTATCATACATGGTTTAGATTCCGAACATCTAGCTAGAGCATACATGTACTATGATTTGAATTCAACATAAAATGGATACATATATTTGAATTTGAGATCGTATGTACATGTAGTTCATATTTATATAGGAACTTACTACTCCTATATTCATGTCATGTGTTCTGAAGATAATATTTAGATGATTGTATAACTAACCCGAGTACAATCCCATTCAAACAAGGAAAATGTACTCAAATTTAGTCCATATGCTAGACAATATGAATTGTTTTTTTATTGTTGAGGGAAGTGCAAATTGATTTGGTACTGTACACGTTATGTTTGTTGTCCTGATTTTTTTAGTTTTTTTGTTGTTGTATTTGAAAGCATTTCTAGTAATATAGTAAAACGGGACATGGCTCTCTCTAGTGATGAGGTGCGAACTGTCTTCTTTTTTGTACACGTTAAGCTTGTTCTCCCGAAATTTCAAGCCGCGCCTTGTTATGCCAAAATTTCAAGCTAGCATCGTTGTCTATCGTGCTGCAAAACTCCCGCCTCTTCAACCCGCGCCTTGTTACCCCGAAATATTTAAGATATATCTTTGTCTCGTTGTGCTACGAAAACTCCCTCCATCTCAACCCGCGCCTTGCTATCCCAAAATTACAACGCGCGCGAAAACTCCCACCTCCTGCGAAATCCCAACAGGCGAAATGCCCGTGATACCACTGAACCAAAAGAACTACCTAGCTCAAATCGGTGGGGGTACTTTCGTAACTTACCCCACATTTCGGAAAAGCGTGTCCCTAAGCCATGGTTCCCCCCTCCCATCCCATCCGTCCACCCATTCATACACCGAAGCCGCGAAAACCCGCGAAGTCCCACACCCTCCTCCGTCCGCCACCCAGCTGGAGCTTCTTCCCTGATGATGTCATCCACAGCAACACCTCGCCGTCCCTCATCCACCGCACCCGATGAGGATCTGTCGTCTCTCGTCGTCCCGCCGGTTCAGCCACCCCGTCCTCCACCTCCAAGGAGCTGCCCCAGTGTTCCCCTCGTCTTTCGCGCCACCTCCATTCCCACACTGTCATTTTCACCTGCACCACCGGAAGAGCAGCATCATCACCGTTTCCTCGGACGAAGCTGGGGCCTAATCAGTGCCACAAAAGAGGTTCTACACTAATCGTCGCATTCTCTTCTTGATTCGATCTCGCGGTGCTGCTGGCACTCGGTCCCGAGCCGACATGGCGCGGCTCCGTCCACGGTGGCTTGCCGGCCACTTCCTCCACAGCGTTTCTCCCTCGGCGGCGACGTCCACATCAATAGAACCTGATGCTGCTTTGGCTCTCGCTCGCGCTGCTGCTCTGCTCTTGCTCTCGGTCCCCTGCCTGGTCTGATCATGTTCTTGCTCTTGCTCATGATGCTGCTCTCGCTCTTGCTCTTGCTTGTGCTGCTGCTCTCGCTTAGTCGACTGAATCGACTTTTGGGTCAATCAATTTTCAGGGGGTGGGGGGCTCACCAGAGTTAAGGAAGAACCAGCCGCAGCGTGGAGGGAGCTCGCCGGAGAGGTACCCCACTATCTATCTTAGGGTTCAGGGTGGGGGCAGTGGTCGCCGGCAGTGGTGGGGCGCTGGTCGCCGGCGGTGGCATGTGGATCGCCGGAGAAAAAGCTCGGCACGGCGGGGAGGGGGGCTAGTGTCGGATGTGGGGTTCCAGTAGACCCTTAAGGTTCGAACTCTGGGGTGCGCACGAAGATCTCTCCCCTACCGATCTCGTCCGATCGCCTCGTGAGATCTAAGCTGAAAACAGTGAGCAACACAAGGGACGCCAGATTATACTGGTTCGGGCCACCGGTGTGGTGTAATACCCTACTCCAGTGTGTGGTGTGGTGGATTGCCTCAGGGGCTGATGATGAATAGTACATGGAAGAACAGCCTCGCGAGAAGTGTTCTTGAGCTGGTGCGATGAACTGCTTGGGTGAGTTCGATCGCCTCTCTCTTCTGGCTAGGGCTCTCTTAGATCCTGCCCTTCTACGGTGGTGGCTAGCTCTATTTATAGAGGCCCTGGTCCTCTTCCCAAATATTGAGTGGGAAGGGCGCCAACAACGTCCATTTTGAAGGGGAACAGCTAGTACAAGTTATCCTGACTAAAGTTGGTCTTTGGCTGCCAAAAGCGTTGGCGATGACGCCGTCTTGGGCTCCACGGTGACCTCCATCCTGCCGCTCCGCTGGTCTTGGTCTCCTTGCACTGAAATGGCAACCTTTGCCTGATGCCTCGGTACTCCACGTCTGTGCTTGCCCCCTTTGCACCAAAGACGAAACAAGGACACTACGTAGGCCGGCGCCCGCCTGGTCTTGATCGTCATGGCTTGCATCACGAGCACCTCGCGAGGTACCCTGCCTTGATCTCTCTGCCTCCTCACGAGCCTGCCTGGCGAGGCCGCTCCTGGGGAAGTCTTGTGTCGTCCGCCCCGCGAGGCTTGGCCCCTCGCGAGGGTCTTGAGTCTTGTGCTGATGAAGATGGGCCGCACTGGGCCACCACTTGAGCCACGCCGCAGGCCGCACGCAGGCAAGTCTGGGGACCCCCGTTCCCAAATCGCCGATAGTAGCCCCCAGGCCCAAGGCACGCTCGGACTTGGCTTAGCGGAGAAGCGAAGGGGCAAGTGCGGAGCGCCGCGGTCCCCATCAGCCTGTGGCCTTGGGCGCCGTGTGGCGGTTGATTGGACGTGGGCGTCTCCGCTTCCCCACGCTGCCTCGGCAACCGCTCGACTTGACAAGTCCCTGCATGCTGAAATGGGTCATGATTACCTTCGATCGTGGAGGCCGACGGTTGGCTTCCTTCCGCCTATAAATGCGGAAGGGCGCAAGCCCCCGCTGTACATCTCCCTCCTCGCCTCTTTCTTTCTCCCCATCCCAGCTACTCGCCATCTCCCATGGCGCCACCATAGAGGTTCTCGGCCATAGAGAAGGGAAAGGCCCGTCGGGAAGGGCCCGACTCTCCCCCGCCCAAACGCGGCCGAGGTCGTCCACGCAAGCATCATGTGGCCTCCGCAGTGGCTTCCCGCGGTCGCAGCAGCAATCCCCTGCGCGGCGATGGGCGCCTGGTTGTCGAGGGAAGGCACGCCGTGGCTACGGGGCCTCCCAGGCCGCGCTTCCACTCGGCGGAGGTGCTGCCGGTGTTCGTTGTGTGGTCGGCGGACCCAACCAGCACCTGGCTCCAGCTTCCTCGCTTCTTTGCAGGTGAACTTCCGGCCGGCGCTCCGGGTGGCCTTTGGCTTCAAGCGGACGGTTGCTGCAGCAGGGCCTTCTGGGCTTCGCTGGAAATCTCCGTCGCCGGGAATGTGGCCCTGACCCGCGGCTGGCAAACGTTTGCCCGCGCGCGTGGCCTGAGCCAGCGGTGCACCCTGCACTTCAAGTTTGATGGCGGCGCCACCCTCTACGTGAGGGTGTTTGGAGAAGACGGTCACCGCGCTGGGTGCTGCCCCAAAGGTGACGATCGGGATGAAGACGATGGCAGGCGCGTGGTTAGCGGCGTTCGTGGCTCGCCAAGCTTCGGTGGAGCTCCTTCGGACAGCAGCTCCTCCAGCGATGGCCGCGACCAGCCTCCACGCCGTCGCGCTCGCCTTGAGGGAGGCAGCGGGTCCGTCCACCGTCGCGCCTCGGTGAAGCGCGAGGAGGAGTCCGACTGAACTCTGGAGGCAGTACGAGCCCTCGCCACGAGTTGGTGCGGAGCAAGCCGTGCCTATTTTGCTTTTCTCCCTTCCCTGCGCAAAGAGAAAGTAGCGTAGGGCCCCATGGGGATGTGTTGGACTGTTTTTGTTAATTATCATGTTGTTTCCGCTATTTCTGTGATGTGTTTTGGCACCGTATGCCCTTGTGCAGGAATTACTTAGCTCGGGGGAACTTGCCACAGTCTTCGCTTCCCGGGGCTAAGGCCTTGCTGTGTGCTTCATGTCCTGCAAGGATTAGTGAGGAGTGGTAACTTCCGGTCTCGGTCTTGAAGGCGACCGACTCAGGTCCTGTGTTCTTGTCGCGATGCCCGTGGGGCACGGACTGGGAGGGGTGCTCCCGTAGTGGACTTGGATAGGAAAACCTCACTCGACTGGGGCAGGAAACACTCGCGAGGCCGCCCGCGCAGCCCCCTCGCGAGACTTGTGCGTGAGAAAACGAGGCAAGTAGGTGAAAAAGACAGAGAGTCACAAGTCAAGGACGGCAACAATTCCAATAAAACTTCAAATAGGGACGAACAAGTCAACTGCAGAAAGCAAATGAAAAAGCCGCGTCCGGCACCTAATCTAGTCTTCGACGTCTTCTCACCAGTGCGGAGCTAAGTGCTGCCCTTTGGGCGTGGCGGGAGCCCCCGAGGCCCGAGGGCGGCTCTCCGGAGACTCCGGGGCGTGTACAGCCCCAACTCATTATTACGTGAGAGTGTCACGGGCGGCGAGATTCATAGGCATTGGCCTTCTTCACAGGCTCCGGGCCTTTCTCATGGAAATGAGCTACACACGCATTGGCCTTCTTCACAGGCACCTGGCCTTTTTTGGTTCGTCTAGCTTCACAGGAGTCGGGCCTTCTTTACAGTCTCCGGGCCTTTCTCATGAAAATGAGCTTCACAGGCATTGGCCTTCTTCACAGGCACCGGGCCTTTTTTGGTTCATCTAGCTTCACAGGCGCCGGGCCTTCTTTACAGGCTTTGGGCCTTTCTTCAAGGGTAGAACTTCCGAAGGTGCTGGATGTTCCACGCGTTCGGGATGGGCACCCCCTCCCGAGTCTCCAAGCGTGCGGCGCCAGGCCTAGAGACATGAACAACCTTGAGCAGGCCCCTCCCACAAGGGCGAGAGCTTGTGCAGCCCCTCCCGGGAGAGCACCCGTCTGAGCACGAGGTCACCTACCTCGAGGGTCCTGGGGCGGATGTTGCTGCAATGGTACCGCCGCAGTGCTTGCTGGTATCTCGCAGCCCGAAGCGCAGCCTCTCGATGGTGTTCCTCCCCAAGCACGAGGTCCACCCCCCGCATGGCGTCCTGCTGTGCTTCGTCAAAAGCCAGGACCCGCGTGGAGCGATGCCTGACCTCGTGAGGAAGGACCGCCTCAGCACCATAGATGAGGAAGAACGGGGTTTCGCCAGTCGACTTGGTAGCGGTAGTACGGATGGACCATAGCACAGACTGAAGTTCATCATGCCAGCCCCTGCCGCAGGCCTCCAGCTTCTTCTTGAAGGTTCGAGTTTTGAGGCATTTCAGGACCTCCCGTTGGCACGCTCAGGTTGGCTGTTGCTCCGAGGGTGTGCCACCGAAGCGTAGCATATCTGCGTTCCAAGATTAGCACAATATGTTTTGAAGAGATTGCTGGTGAACTGCGAACCGTTGTCGGTGATGATGCGATTGGGTACCCCCAAACCGGCTCACGAGGCCCCTGATGAACTTGACTGTTGAGCCAGCCGGGATGGTGCGGACAGTTTCCACTTCTGCCCACTTGGTGAATTTGTTGATGGCGACGTAAAGGTAGTGGTAGCCCCCTGGCGCCTAAGGAAACGGGCCAAGGATGTCCAGTCCCCAAACAGCGAACAGCCACGAGAGGGGAATGGTCTGAAGGCCCTGAGCTGGCTGGTGAATCTGCTTGGCGTGGAATTGACAGGCTTCACAAGCCTTCACCAGCTCGATTGCGTCGTTGAGTGCTGTTGGCCAATAGAAACCGCTGCGAAACGCCTTGCCGACGAGTGTGCGCGAAGACGAGTGGTGCCCGCAGTCTCCGCCGTGAATGCCTACCAGTAGCTCTTTATCTTGCTCCCTGGAGATGCAACGTAGAGTAACGTCATTCGGCCGCTTCCGGTAGAGCTCTCCGTCTTGGATGCAGTAGGCCGTGGCCTGCCGCGCCACGCGTTCCGCGTCCTCCTCCTTTTCCGGCAGGGTCCCTTGCACCAAGTAATCCTTGAACTCCGCGGTCCAACACCCCTCCTGAGGCTCCAGCGCCAGGAGCAGGCGTGCTCCTGAGGTCGGGCCACAGGCCGGGGCTCCCGAGGCAGGCGGTTGAGGGAGCTCCTCCCGAGGCTGTGCTGTGCTTGATAATGATGGTGCCACTGAAGGTTTAAAGAGTCGTTCTTAGAAGACTCCAGGCTCCTGGGGCAACCACCTGGACGCCCTTTTGGTGATGTCATCAGCCTCTTGATTGGTGTCGCGAGGCACATGCTGAAACTCCAGCCCCTAAAATTGTTTCTCCATCCTGCGGACCTCCGCAAGATATGCTTCCATGTGTTCATCCTTCAGCTCGTATACCTTGTTGGAGAAGTTGACGAGGAGTTGTGAATCGCCCTTAATGGTGAGGCGCTTTACCCCCAAGGCGACTGCGGCTTTCAAGCCCGCTATCAGGCCCTCGTATTATGCTATGTTGTTAGAGACCTTTTCTCCATGCTGGAAGCAAAGTTGGACGACATAGTAGAGCTTGTCCTGAGTAGGAGATATGAGCACTGCGGCAGCCCCCGTGCCTTGTCGGGAGAACGCCCCGTCGAAGTACATGACCCAGCCGTCCGGTGCTTCACTTCCCGGGGAAAGCGACCAGTCCTCGCCCGCTTTGAGCCCCGGCAGCTCGGGAGAAACGCTGAAGCTTACATCGATGACATTGTGGTGAAGTCTCGGGAGGCAAAAACCTTGATACAGGACCTGGAAGAAACCTTCGCGAGCCTCCGTGAAGTGGATCTGCAGCTCAATCCAGAGAAGTGCATATTCGGAGTCCCCTCGGGCAAGCTCTTGGGCTTCGTCGTGTCTCACAGGGGCATCGAGGCTAACCCAGAGAAGGTCAAGGCAGTCGAAGACATGAGTCCGCCGAAGACCCTCAGAGAAATGCAGAAGCTCACCGGGCGTGTAACCGCGCTGGGACGCTTCATCTCCAAGCTGGGGGAGCGGGCACTCCCCTTCTTTAAGCTGAAGAAGAAGAAGGGCCCGTTCGAATGGACTGAAGAGGCCGACAAAGCATTCCAAGACCTGAAGAAGTACCTTACCAGCCCTCCGGTGATGGTAGCTCAGCGCCCTTGGGAGCCCTTGGTGCTTTACATTGCAGCCACCCCTACTCCGCCAGCGCAGCCCTGGTGGCGGTTAGAGAGGAGCGCCGGGCCAAGGCCGTGCCAGCCGCCGCCCCGGCCGAAGCAGAGCAAAGCCAAGAAAGCCTCACGAAGACCACGGCCGCAGCAGATAAGGATCAGCATCAGCAGGGGAACGCACCCGGAGCAGAGCAAGCCGTGCCAGGCGACCAAACGATGGGGCCTCCGTCGTCTCAGGAGGCGCCTCAACCTCCGGAAGACGCGGGTTGCGCCAGCACCCTCAGCCTCGTCGAGCACCCTGTGTACTTCGTCATCATGTTGCTACGGGACGCGAGGGCGCGGTACCCCATGCCCCAAAAGCTCCTCCTCGCGCTATTACTGGCCTCACGCAAGCTGCGGCACTACTTCCAAGGCCATCCCATCAAGGTCGTCTCAGCATACCCCTTGGAAAGGGTACTCAGGAGCCCCAACTCAGCTGGAAGAGTTGCTGAATGGAACATCGTGTTGCAAGCGTTTCAGCTGGAGTTCAGCACGACCAGAGTCATCAAAGGAGCCGCGCTTGCAGATTTCCTGGCAGAAAAAAATAGAAACTTTATAGTTGTTTGATCTTTCGTGGTAGAACCTATAGGATCTTCTTGGGTGATAGTTGTTTGATCTTGCTGAAAAAAACAGAAACTTTTGCGTTCAGGAAAACAATTCTTATTTTTTGGCAGAGCGTGATAAAATACCAATTATTTGGCAGAAGATTAATATACAAATTTCTGAGGGCTTGTATTTTTCAGAATTTTTGGAGTTCCAGAAGTTTTCAAAAATGTCAGATTGCTACAGACTGTTCTGTTTTGACAGATTTTCTTTTCTTTGTGTTGTGTGCTTATTTTGATTGCTCTATGGTTTTATTTGATGAGTTTTTGCCATATAAAAGTTGGAATATAGTAGATATAATACAAAAACAATATATGAATTGGTTTGATACAGTACTTATAGTAGTGGTTTGCTTTCTTATACTAACAGATCTCACGAAGGTTTTGTTGAGTTTTGTGTGGTTGAAGTTTTCAAGTTCTCAAGAGCCTAAGCTTGGGGATGCCCCGGCATCCCAAGCTATTGTCCAAAAATGAGCAACCAACTAAGCTTGGAGATTCCCCCAAGTGGCATTCCCGCTTTCTTCCAACGATCATCGGTATTTTACTCGAAACTATATTTTTATTCATCACATGATGTGTGTTTTGCTTGGAGCGTCTTGTATGATATGAGTCTTTGCTTTTTTTATTTTCTGTTTTAAGTCATCAATCCCTTCTGGACACACCTATTTGGGAGAGCCAAAATTACGTCATGACTTGTTAAAATTGCTCTCTATGCTTCACTTAAATTTTTATGAGCAATGGACTTGCTCTAGTGCTTCACTTATATCTTTTTGAGCATGGTGTGCTTAGTATTTTTGAAGAAATGCTCTCTTGCTTCACTTAGATTTATTTGAGAGTTAGTAAAATTTTCAAGAAATTCTCTCTTGTTTTACTTCAATTATTTTGAGAGAAAGAAGAAAAATTATGCTCATGATCTTCACTTATATTTGTTTGAGCTTATGAAAAGAAACACATGCAAATTAGTCCCAAAGTGATATATGTCCAAGAAGGATATAATAAAAACTTTCATGAAGATCATTGGACAAAATAAACTTGATTCTTAGTAATATTTTTGAGTTATGATGATGTGATATGTTAGTTATGTTGATGGGTAATTATGCTTTAGTAAGGATATTGGTGTTAAGGTTTGTGATTCCCTATGCAAGTACGAAAGTCAATAGTCATGCAATGAAATTATATCCTACTTGTGGTGCATTATTCGATTGTTATTTATGCTTAATGCTTGCTTATGAGATTATCCGTGTCTTGGTTGGTCGCTTCTCAATCTTTTGCTAGCCTTCATTTTGCACCAAGTATGATCTCTACTTGTGCATCCAAAATCCTTTAAACCAGTTATGCCACATGAGTCCACTATATCTACCTATATGCGGTATTGTTTTGCCGTTCTAAGCAAATTTGCATGTGTCATCTCTAATTTTCAAAATAAAATTATCTTTTGTGTGTTTGTTTCGCTCGTGGAGCAGTGAGGGGTGGCTAATATTTCCCATGCTAGATGTGTTATTCTCACGATGAGTGTTTACTCACTTGTCATTGCACGAGAGCAAGGCAAAGATATTAGGGATGCCCAGTCCCGAAATGCAAAAATGAATTTACTTTAAGTTGTCAAATAATAAATTCCTTGGAAAGTGTTGGTATGAAGGGCACCCATGGATACGGTTAGCCATGGAAAGTGAAAGTATGGTGGAAAAAGGAATAAACTTTATTTCCTGTTTGGAAACCGCCTATGATATATCTAGCATGAAAAGTGTTGGGAACTCTAAGTCGTTTTCGTTGGTGGGATGGATACACCTCCCAAAATGTTTTTATCTCTGAGTTTTTTGCTTTGAGCTCTGGCACCTCTACAAATCCCTACTTCCCTCTGCGAAGGGGCTTTCTTTTACTTTATGCAATTTTTATTTTTGAGTCTCTGTCTTCTCTTATAAAAGCACCAACTAGGAGGCAATATGATCGTACTTAAGTATTGCGTGTATCTAATATTCGAGTGTGTTTCATGAATGGATCAATGTTTGAGCATGATGGGCTAGGGATAACTTATTTTAGCGTTGATATTTTGAAAGACATGGTTGCTTGTTGATATGCTTGAGTATCTAAATTATTATGTCAAAACTAGACTATTGCTTTGAACAATATAAAAGTCCAAATGTCCAGGCTATAAAAAGGGAATATGATATGACATGTTAGGCAGCATTCCACATCAAACATTCTATTTTTATCACTTACCTACTCGAGGACGAGCAGGAGTTAAGCTTGGGGATGCTGATACGTCTCCAACGTATCTATAATTTTTTATTGTTCCATGCTGTTATATTATCAATCTTGGATGTTTTATAATCATTTTATAGTCATTTTATATCATTTTTGGTACTAACCTCTTGACATAGTGCCAAGTGTCGATTCTGTTTTTTCCATGTTTTTACATCGCATGAAAATCAATACGGACGGAGTCCAAATGCCACGAAACTCCATGGAGAATTTTTATGGGCCAGAAGGAACACAACGGGCCCTGGCTGCGCCTCGGGGTTGCCCCGAGGGGGGCACAACCCACCAGGGTGCACCAAGAGGCCCAGGCGTGCCCTGGTGGGTTGTGCCCACCTCGGGTGCCCCCCGGACCGCCTCTTTGCTCTATAAATACCCCAATATTATAGAAACCCTAAGAACATCGACGAAATATCCATCCAGCTGCCGCAGAGTCTAGAACCACAATATCAAATCTAGACACCATCTCGGATGGGATTCACCACCTCCATTTGTGCCTATGCGATGACGCGTGAGTAGTTCTTTGTAGACCTTCGGGTCCGTAGTTAGTAGCTAGATGGCTTTCTCTCTCTCTCTCTCTCTCTCTCTCTCTCTCTCTCTCTCTCTCTCTCTCTCTCTGAATTCTCAATACAATGGTCTCTTGGAGATCCATATGATGTAACTCTTTTGCGGTGTGCTTGTTGGGATCGATGAACTTTGAGTTTATGATCAGATCTATCTTTTTATATCCATGAATGTTATTTGAGTTTCTTTGATCTCTTATGCATGATTGCTTATAGCCTCGTATTTCTTATCCGATATTTGGGTTTTGTTTGGCCAACTTGATCTATTTATCTTACAATGGGAAGAGGTGCTTTGTAGTGGGTTCGATCTTACGGTGCTTGATCCCAGTGACATAAAGGGAAACGACACGTATGTATCATTGCTACTAAGGATAAAACGATGGGGTCTATCACTACATAGATAGATCTTGTCTACATCATGTCATCGTTCTTATTGCATTACTCCGTTTCTCCATGAACTTAATACACTAGATGCATGTTGGATAGCGGTCGATGTGTGGAGTAATAGTAGTAGATTCAGGCAGGAGTCGGTCTATTAATCTTGGAAGTGATGCCTATATAAGGATCATTGCCTGGATATCGTCATAATTATTCGAAGTTCTATCAATTTCCCAACAGTAATTTGTTCACCCATCGTTTGCTATTTTTCTCGAGAGAAGCCACTAGTGAAATCTACGGCCCCGGGTCTTTCTTCTCATATATTTGCCTTTGCGATCTACTTTTCTCTTGCATTTATTTTCAGATCTATTAAACTAAAAACACAAAAATACCTTGTTGCGTTTTATTCCTATTTATTTTATTTGCAATCTATCTATCAAATTACTACAAAAGTATCTCACGTCCATTTGCCTATCTTGAGGCGCCGTAACCCGGAAGGGATTGACAACCCCTTTAACACGTCGGGTTTGCGAGGATTTGTTATCTGTGTGCAGGGGCTTTTTACGTTGTGTTGCTTGGTTCTCCTACTGGTTCGATAACCTTGGTTTCATATCTGAGGGAAATACCTACTGTCGTTGTGCTGCATCATCCCTTCCTGTTTGGGGAAATACCGACGTAGCTTCAAGCGACATCAGCCTTCTATGGGCCGTAGAAACAATGGGCCATCTACGGGCCGTATCATCAATGGGCCTTCTACCCGTATGATCTATTGGCCAAACATGGGCCAATAACAAACCGCATTATTGGTCGTAAATGGGCTAGAGTTGGAATCGTCCGATCATGGGCCGACCATAATGGGCCCTCGTTAATCGGCCGTATTTGATGATGCTATGAAAATGGCCCAATGGATTAACAGGCCACAAATGGGTCGACTGTAACCACAGGCTGAATTTGGCCCACAAGCAGAAAAGGACAGTAACGGGCCATAAGTAACCGAATGCTAGAAATGAGTCCAAGAAAAAATGGGCCCTAAGAAGGCCAAAAGATAACATGGGCGGGAAACGGCCCAATGGAATAATGGGTCGTTAATGGGTATAAAGTGATACACTGTTCATTACGGGCGAGTTTCACCACAGGCCGTTAATGGGCCAAGAGTTACAGAGGGCCTCATATGGGCCAAACGACGTCATGGGCCATACATGGGTCGGAAGTTAAAATGGGCTGGAATCATATTGGACGGCCCAGATGACGCTACCGGGCCTAATTCGGATAGGCCGTAACGGGCCCTGGGTTAGCGGGTTGTAAATGGGCTATATGCGAATAGGCCATTAACAGGCTTTCCGTGGGCTGGCCCGCTACCTTTTGACCAAGTCAAACGGGTCGGCCTTTTCACAGGAATGGGCCTCTGTTGGCCTGTGCCACGTGTCGACGTATCATAGGCACCTTCGGTCAATTGAGGGGATGACATCTGTCCCAACAGTGAGCCGACACGTTTTCCTCCAGCCAATGATGATTACACGTGGAAAATCCCCATTGGTCGGGGCTATTAACGGGTTATCGGATCCAAACCGGAACCCGATAGCTTAACGCGACCCGTTACGGTGGATGCCATGTGTCGGTCACACTTGACGAAAGCACTTCTATGACGCGCGATTTATCGTCATGGAAGTGGACACTTCCGTGATGATAATTTTGGTAATGTCATGGAACACTTCTCTGACAAAGACAGGTATGTTTATATTGATTCTGTCATAAAATCGTCATGGATGTACATGCATGACAGAAAACGTGACCTACTGTGACAAACACGTATCATCACGGAAATGTTTTTTTTTTGCACTGTAAGCCTGAAACTGAGTGCTTCTACTTCAAAAGTAATGGTCACTAGAGGCGGAACTGCCCCAAATACTTGGCGGATAAGCAGGATGGCAAAGTGAGCAAAGGTATATTTGATATACATGTTATTGATGTGTACTTTACTAGTGTTCATAGTAACCCCAGGGTATTTGATACCGGTTCAGTTGCTAAGATTAGTAACTCAAAATAGGAGTTGCAAAATGAACAAATACTAGTTAAGGGCGAGGTGACGATGTGTGTTGGAACTGATTCCAAGGGTGATAAGATCACCATCGCATACTCCCTCTACCTTCGGGATTAGTGTTGGACCTAAATAAATGGTATTTGTTGTTTACGTTGAGCATGAATATGATTGGATCATGTTTATTGTGATACGGTTATTCATTTAAGTCGGAGAATAATTGTTATTCATTTATGAACAAAGACTACTTGATGAGGTAATTGTACCTTCTCTCGAATTGGAAAGTAGCACATCACAAAAAACCGTTCCCATGATGCCTACACCAACTAGAGAGGAAGCTAATGATGATGATCATGAAACTTCAGATTAAGTTACTACTGGACTCTGTAGGTCAACCAGAACACATTCCGCACCAGAGTGGTACAGTAATCCTGTCCTGGAAGTCATGTTATTAGACCATTGCAAACCTACGAACTACGAAGAAGCTGTGATGAGCCCAAATTTTGATAGATGGCTTGAGGCCATGAAATCAGAGATAGGATCCATATATAAGAACAAAGTGTGGACTTTGGTGGACTTGCCCGATGATCGGCAAGCCATTGAGAATAAATGGATCTTCAAGAGGAAGACGGACGTTGACAGTAGTATTACTATCTACAAAGCTCAAATTGTCACAAAAGGTTTTCGACAAGTTCAAGGTGTTGACTACGATGAGATTTTCTCACTCATATCGATGCTTAAGTCTGTCCGAATCATGTTAGCAATTCCCGCATTTTATGAAATCTGGCAAATGGATGTCAAAACTTGTTGGGAAACGTAGCATGCAATTTCAAAAAAATTCCTATGCTCACGCAAGATCTATCTAGGAGATGCATAGCAACGAGAGGGGGAGAGTGTGCCCACGTACCCTCGTAGATCGAATGCGGAAGCATTTGACAACGCGGTTGATGTAGTCGAACTTCTTCTCGTTCCGACCGATCAAGCACTGAAGGTACGACACCTCCAAGTTCTTCACACATTCAGATCGATGACGTCCCTCGAACTCTTGATCCAGCAAAGTGTCGAGCGAGAGTTCCATTAGTACGACAGCGTGGTGACGGTGATGGTGAAGTGATCCGCGCAGGGCTTCGCCTAAGCACTATGTGAATATGACCGAAGGCGTAAACCGTGGAGGGGGGCGCCGCACACGGCTAGGAATCAGTGTTGTGTGTTCTAGCGGTGCCCCCCTCATATATATATATATATATATATATATATATATATATATATATATATATATATATATATATATATATATATACACACACACACACACACATACATATATATATATATATATAGGTTGGAGGGGAGGAGAGGCAGCCAAGGGGGCGATCCAAGTAGGAGGAATCCTACTTGGATGGAAGGAAGGAGGAGGGAGGAGAGAAGGAATGGGGAGGCCGAATCCCTCCACTTCCTTTCTCTCTTTTCCTCTTTCCTTCCCCCTTATTTCGGCCTACATGGGGCGCACCAGCCCCCTAGCGGCTGGTCTGTCCCCTTCTTAGCCCATTAGGCCCATGTAGTTGCCGGGGGGATGCCCGGAACCCCTTCCGGTGACCCGATATGTACCCGTTACCCCCAGAACACTTAAGGTGTCCGAATATCATGGTCCTATATATGAATCTTTATCTCTCGACCATTTCAAGACTCCTCGTCATGTCCATAATGTCATACAGGACTCTGAACAACATTCGGTCACCAAATCACATAGCTCATATAATAAAAAATCGTCATCGAACATTAAGCGTGTGGACCCTACGGGTTCGAGAACTATGTAGACATGACCAAGACACCTCTCCGGTCAATAACCAACAGTGGACCTGGATGCTCATATTGGTTCCTACATATTCTACGAAGATCTTTATTGGTCGTACCGCAATGACAATATACGTAATTCCCTTTGTCATCGGTATATTACTTGCCCGAGATTCAATCGCCGGTATCTTCATACCTAGTTCAATCTCGTTACCGGCAAGTCTCTTTACTCATTCCGTAATACATCATCCCGCAACTAACTCATTAGTCACATTGCTTGCAAGTCTTATTATGATGTGCATTACCGAGAGGGCCCACAGATACCTCTCCGATACTCAGAGTGACAAATCCTAATCTCAATCTATGCCAACCCAACAAACACCTTCGGAGATACCTGTAGAGCATCTTTATAATCACCCAGTTACGTTGTGACATTTGATAGCTCACAAGGTATGACTCTGGTATCCGGGAGTTGCATAATCTCATAGTCAAAGGAATATGTATATGACATGAAGAATGCAATAGCAATAAAACTTAACGATCATTATGCTAAGCTAACGGATGGGTCTTGTCCATCACATCATTATCCTAATTATGTGATCCCGTTCATCAAATGACAACACGTGTCTATGGTTAGGAAACTTAACCATCTTTGATTAACGAGTTAGTCTAGTAGAGGCTTACTAGGGACAACATGTTTTGTCTACGTATCCACACATGTATCAAGTTTCCGGTTAATACAATTCTAGCATGAATAATAAGAATTTATCATGATATAAGTAAATATAAATAACAACTTTATTATTGCCTCTAGGGCATATTTCCTTCAGTCTCCCACTTGCACTAGCATCAATAATCTAGTTCACATCGTCATGTGATTTGACACCAATAGTTCACATATTTTTTGTGATTAGTTCACATCACCATGTGACTAACACCCAAAGGGTTTACTAGAGTCAATAATCTATTTCACATAGCTATGTGATTAACACCCAAAGAGTACTAAGGTGTGATCATGTTTTGCTTGTGAGAGAAGTTTAGTCAGCAGGTCCGCCACATTGAGCCGTATGTATTTTGCAAATTTTCTATGTCTACAATGCTCTACATGGAGCTACTCTTGCTAATTGCTCCCACTTTCAATATGTATCCAGATTGAGACTCAGATTCATCCGTATTGGTGTGAAAGCTTGCATCGACTTAACTCTTTACGACGAACTCTTTATCACCTCCATAACCGAGAAATATTTCCTTAGTCCTCTTAGGTAACCAAGGATAACTTTGACCGCTGTCCAGTGATCCACTCCTGGATCACTATTGTACCCCCTTGCCAAACTCATGGTAATGTACACAATAGTTCTGGTATACAACATATCATACTTTATAGAACCTATGGCTGAGGCATAGAGAATGACTTTCATTCTCTTTCTATTTTCTGCCGTGGTCGTATTTTGAGTCTTACTCAACTTTATACCTTGCAATACAGGCAAGAATTCCTTCTTTGACTGTTCCATTTTGAACTACTTCAAAATCTTGTCAAGGTATGTACTCATTGAAAAATCTTATCAAGCGTCTTGATCTATCTCTATAGATCTTGATGCCCAATATGTAAGCAGCTTCACCGAGGTCTTTCTTTGAAAACTCCTTTCAAACACTCCTTTATGCTTTCCAGAAAATTATACATCATTTCCGATCAACAATATGTCATTCACATATACTTATCAGACTTAAGCATCGATACGAGTGAGAAAAACTCATCATAGTCAACACCTTGAACTTGTCAAACAACTTTTTGCGACAATTTGAGCTTTGTAGATAGTAACACTACCATCAGCGTCCGTCTTCCTCTTAAAGATCCATTTATTCTCAATGGCTTGCCGATCATCGGGCAAGTCCACCAAAGTCCAGACTTTGTTCTTATATATGGATCCTATCTCAGATTTCATGGCCTCAAGCCATTTATCGAAATCTGGGCTCATCATCGCTTCCTCATAGTTCGTAGGTTTGTCATGATCTAGTAACATGACATCTAGGATAGGATTACCGTACCACTCTGGTGCGGAATGTGCTCTGGTTAACCTACGAGGTTCGGTAGTAACTTGATTTGAAATTTCATGATCATTATCATTAGCTTCCTCTCTAGTTGGTGTAGGCATCACGGGAACGGTTTTCTGCGATGAGCTACTTTCCAATTCGAGAGAAGGTACAATTACCTCATCAAGTTCTACTTTCCTCCCACACACTTCTTTCGAGAGAATCTCCTTCTCTAGAAAGGATCTTAGCAACAGTTTCTTTTGGGTATCCTATGAAGATGCACTTCTCCGATTTGGGTTCGAGCTTATCAGGCTGAAGCTTTTTCACATAAGCATCGCAACCCCAAACTTTAAGGAACGACAACTTAGGTTTCTTGCCAAACCATAGTTCATACGGTCTCTAACGCATAACCCCAAAACGATAGTGGTAAATCGGTAAGAGATATCATAGATCCCACCATATCTAATAAATACGGTTACGATGTTCGAACATACCATTACGTTGTGGTGTCCCATGTGGCGTGGGTAGTGAAACTATTCCACATTGTTTTAAATGAAAGCCAAACTCGTAACTCAAATATTTGCCTCCGCGATCGGATCATAGAAACTTTATTTTCTTGTTACGATGATTCTCCACTTGACTCTGAAATTCTTTGAACTTTTCAAATGTTTCAGACTTGTGTTTCATTAAGTAGATATAGCCATCTCTACTCAAATCATCTGTGAAGGTCAGAAAATAATGATACCCGCCGCAAGCCTCAACACTCATCGGACCGCATACATCGGTATGTATTATTTCCAATAAGTCAGTGGCTCGCTCCATTGTTCCGGAGAACAGAGTTTTAGTCATCTTTCCCATGAGGCATGGTCCACAAGCATCAAATGATTCATAATCAAGTGATTCCAAAAGTCCATCCGCATGGAGTTTCTTCATGCGCTTTACACCAATATGACCTGAATGGCAGTGCCAAAAATATGTTGCACTATCATTATCAACTTTGCATCTTTTGGCATCAATATTATGAATATGTGCATCACCACGATCGAGATTCAACAAACCATTCACATTGGGTGTATGACCATAGAAGGTTTTATTCATATAAACAAAACAACAATTATTCTCTAACAATGAATAACCGTATTGCAATAAACATGATCTAATCATATTAATGCTCAACGCAAACACCAAATAACATTTATTTAGGTTAAATTCTAATCCGGAAGGTAGACAGAGTGTGCGATGGTGATCGTATCAACCTTGGAATTACTTCCAACACACATCGTCACCTCGTCTTTAACTAGTCTATATTTATTTTGCAACTCATGTTTCGAGTTACTACTCTTAGCACCTGAACCAGTATCAAATACCGAGGGGTTGCTACAAACACTAGTAAAGTACACATCAATAACATGTATATCGAATATACCTTTGTTCACTTTACCATCCTTCTTATCCGCCAAGTATCTAGGGAAATTCCACTTCCAGTGACCATTTACTTTGCAGTAGAAGCACTCAGTTTCAGGCTTGGGTCTAGCTTTGGGCTTCTTCATGGGAGTGGCAACTTTCTTGCCATTCTTTTAGAAGTTTCCCTTTCTTTCCCTTGCCCTTTTTCTTGAAACTAGTGGTCTTGTTAACCATCAACACTTGATGCTATTTCTTGATTTTTACCTTCGTTGATTTCATCATCACGAAGAACTTGGGAATCGTTTTTGTCATCCCTTGCATATTATATTTCATCACAAAGTTCTAGTAACTTGGTGATAGTGACTAGAGAACTGTGTCAATCACTATCTTATCTGGAAGATTAACTCCCACTTGATTCAAGCGATTGTAGTACCCAGACATTTCTGAGCACATGCTCACTAGTTGAGTTATTCTCATCCATCTTGTAGGCAAAGTACTTGTCAGAGGTCTCATACCTCTTAACACGGGCATGAGTCTGAAATATCATTTTCAGCTTGTTGGAACATCTCATATGCTCCATGGCGTTCAATTTTTTTGAAGACCTGGTTCTAAGACGTAAATCATGGTGCACTAAACTATCAAGTAGTCATCATACCAATCTTGTAAAATGTTCATAACGTCTGCATCTGCTCCTGCAAAAGGTTCGTCACCTAGTGGTGCATCGAGGACATAAGTCTTCTGTGCAGCAATGAGGATAATCCTCAGATCACAGACCCAGTATGCATCATTGCTACTATCATCTTTCAACTTATTTTCTCTAGGAACATATCAAAAATAAAATAGGGGAGCTATACGCGAGCTATTGATCTACAACATAGATATGCAAATACTATCAGGACTAAGTTCATGATAAATTAAGTTCAATTAATCATATTACTTAAGAACTCCCACTTAGATAGACATCCCTCGAGTCATCTAAATGATTACGTGATCCAAATCAACTAAACCATGTCCGATCATCACGTGAGATGGAGTAGTCTTCAATGGTGAACATCTCTATGTTGATCCTATCTACTATATGATTCACGTTCGACCTTTCGGTCTCCAGTGTTCCGAGGCCATGTGTGTACATGCTAGGCTCGTCAAGTTTAACCCGAGTATTCCACATGTGCAGAACTGTCTTGCACCCGTTATATGTGCACGTAGAGCTTATCACACCCGATCATCATGTGGTGTCTCAGCACGACGAACTATCGCAACGGTGCATACTCAGGGAGAACACTTATACCTTGAAATTTTAGTAAGGGATCATCTTATAATGTGATACGTCTCTGTCGTATCTACTTTTCCAAACACTTTTGCCCTTGTTTTGGACTCTTACTTGCATGATTTGAATGAAACTAACCCGGACTGACGCTATTTTCAGCAGAATTGCCATGGTGTTACTAATGTGCAGAAACATAAGTTCTCGGAATGACCTGAAACTCCACGGAACGTTTGGTTGAAAATAATAAAAAATCCTTGCCAAACATGAAGACCAGGGGGCCCACATCCCGTCCACGAGGTTGCCCCCCCCCCCTAGGGCGCGCCCCCTACCTCGTGGGCCCCCTGGAGCTCCTCCGACGCCAACTCTAACTCTATATATTTGCTTTCGAGGAGAAAAAAATCAAGGAGAAGAAATCATCATGTTTTACGATACGGAGCCGCCGCCAAGCCCTAAAACCTCTCGAGAGGGCTGATCTGGAGTCCGTTCGGGGCTCCGGAGAGGGGGATTCGTCGCCGTCTTCATCATCAACCATCCTCCATCACCAATTTCATGATGCTCACCGTCGTGCGTAAGTAATTCCATCGTAGGCTTGCTGGACGGTGATGGGTTGGATGAGATCTATCATGTAATCGAGTTAGTTTTGTTAGGGTTTGAGCCCTAGTATCCACTATGTTCTGAGATTGATGTTGCTATGACATTGCTATGCTTAATGCTTGTCACTAGGGCCCGAGTGCCATGATTTCATATCCGAATCTATTATGTTTTCATGAATATATGTGTGTTCTTGATCCTATCTTGCAAGTCTATAGTCACCTACTATGTGTTATGATCCGGCAACCCCGAAGTGACAATAATAGGGGCCACTCCCGGTGATGACCATAGTTTGAGGAGTTCATGTATTCACTATGTGCTAATGCTTTGTTCCGGTTCTCTATTAAAAGGAGGCCTTAATATCCCTTAGTTTCCATTAGGACCCTGTAGCCACGGGAGGGCAGGACAAAAGATGTCATGCAAGTTCTTTTCCATAAGCACGCATGACTATATTCGGAATACATGCCTACATTACATTGATGAATTGGAGCTAGTTCTATGTCACCCTATGTTATGACTGTTACATGATGAACCGCATCCGGCATAATTATCCATCACCGATCCAATGCCTACGAGCTTTTCCTATATTGGTTCTCGCTTATTTACTTTCTCGTTGCTACTGTTATAATCACTACAAAATACCAAAAACATTACTTTTTGCTTCCGTTACTTTTGTTACCGTTACCACTACTATCATATTACTTTGCTACTAAATACCTTGTTGCAGATATTAAGTTATCCAGGTGTGGCTGAATTGACAACTCAGTTGCTAATACTTGAGAATATTCTTTGGCTCCCCTTGTGTCGAATCAATAAATTTGGGTTGAATACTCTACCCTCGAAAGTTGTTGCAATCCCCTACACTTGTGGGTTATCAAGACTAATTTTTGGCGCCATTGCCGGGGAGCATAGCTCTATTCTTTGAGTCACTTGGGATTTATATCTGCTGGACACTATGAAGAACTTGAAAGACGCTAAGACAACAATTTATTCCTCAACTACGAGGGGAGGTAAGGAACGCCATCTAGCTACGCACCTGATTCACCTTACATTTTGAGTAAACTTGCGACACCTAAACCTGCTTCTGCTATTCTTTCTGATATGTCACATGTTATTGATGATGCCACTTCTGCTATGCATGATACTTACGGTGAAACTACTTCTATGCTTGATACTACTGTGCCCCTTAGTGAATTTCTTGATGAACAAATTGCTAGGGCTAGAGAGAAAGAAATTATTGAAACTGATTATATTGATGAAAGTGATGATGAAGATAGGCCTTTTATTCCTGAGGGTTATGTTTTTGATATGGAAGCTTCTGCAGCTATCTTAGCTTTCAAAGATAGATCTGAGCTCTAGAGGTTATTAGTTGAATGGAATAAGCAATCCCTTAAAGATAGAATGAAACCTGACCCTGCTTTTGCTACTTCACCTATTTGTGTTGCCGATAAGGATTATAAATTCTTTGTTGATCCTGATATAATTACTTTGGTTGAATATGATCCTTTTCATGGTTATGAATCTGAAACTGTTCTGGCACATCTTACTAAATTAAGTTATATAGCCACCCTGTTCACTAATGATGAGAGATCTCGCTACTTTTATATCCTTAAAATATTTCCGTTCTCATTAAAGGGTGATGCTAAGATATGGTTTAATTCTCTTGATCCTGGTTGTGTGCATAGTCCCCATGATATGATTTATTACTTCTCTGCTAAATATTTCCCTGCTCATAAGAAACAAGCTGCTTTGAGGGAAATATACAACTTTGTGCAAATTGAAGAAGAGAGTCTCCCACAAGTTTGGGAGAGGCTTCTCAAGTTACTTAATGCTTTGCCTGATCATCCTCTTAAGAAAAATGAAATACTTGATATCTTTTATAATGGACTAACCGATGCTTCCAGAGATTACCTGGATAGTTGTGCTGGTTATGTTTTCAGGGAAAGAACACCGGATGAAGCTGAAATTCTATTGAATAATATGTTGACAAATAAAAATAATTGGACACTTCCGGAGCCAGCTCCTGAGCCTATTCCTAAACCAACTCCGAAGAAGAGAGGTGTTCTATTTCTCAGTCCTGAAGATATGCAAGAGGCAAAGAAATCTATGAAAGAAAAAGGTATTAAAGCTGATGATGTTAAGAATTTACCTACTATTGAAGAAATTATGGTCTTAATTCACCGCATGTTGAAGAAACATATGATCTTAATCCATTACCTATTGAAGAACCTCGAGTTCTTGATAACCCGACACAGGTAGTAAAGGTAAATTCTCTCTATAGATTCGATGAAGGTGATATTCGTCACTATAAGTCTGCTAGACAATGCTTAGAAGAGTTTGATAACTTTATTGTCAAACAAGAAAATTTTAATGCTTACTTTGGTAGACAATTCAAACAAAACACTTATATGATTAAACACTTGGGTGATTATATGGCTAATGTTAGAGGTGAACTTAAACTTGTTAGCAAACATGCTTCTATGGTTACCACTCAAGTAGAACAAGTACTTAAAGCTCAGAATGATTTGCTCCATGAAATGAATAGTAAGAAAAATGATTATGATGTTAGAGTGGCTACTAGAACTGCTAGAATGACTCAGGAACCTTTGTATCCTGAAGGCCACCCTAAGAGAATTGAGCAAGATTCTCAGAGAAATAATATTGATGTACCTAGTTCTTCTAAAAGGAAGAAAAAGAAAAATGATAGGACTTTGCAAACTTCTAGTGAACCTATTGCTGAACCACCTGAGAATCCCAATGATATCTCTATCTTCGATGCTGAAACACAATCGGCTAATGAACATGAACCTAGTGAAAATGTTAATGATGATGTTCATGCTGATGCTCAACCTAGTAATGATAATGATGTAGAAGTTGAACCTGTTGTTGATCTTGATAACCCACAATCAAAGAATCAACGTTATGATAAGAGATATAATGTTGCTAGGAAACATGGTAAAGAAAGAGAACCATGGGTTCAGAAACCCATGCCTTTTCCTCCCAAACCATCCAAGAAAAAGGATGATGAGGATTTTGAGCGCTTTGCTGAAATGATTAGACCTATCTTTTTGCGTATGCGATTGACTGATATGCTCAAAATGAATCCTTATGGTAAGTATATGAAGGATATTGTCACTAATAAAAGAAAGATACCGAAAGCTGAAATTTCCACCATGCTTGCTAATTATAATTTTAAGGGTGGAATACCGAAGAAACTTGGAGATCCAGGAGTACCTACTATACCATGCTCCATTAAAAGAAATTATGTTAAAACTGCTTTATGTGATCTTGGAGCCGGTGTTAGTGTTATGCCTCTCTCTTTATACTGTAGACTTGATTTGAATAAGTTGACACCTACTAAAATATCTTTGCAAATGGCTGATAAATCAACTGCTATACCTGTCGGTATTTGTGAGGATGTGCCTGTTGTGGTTGCAAACGTTACTATTTTAACGGACTTTGTTATTCTTGATATTCCCGAGGACGATAGTATGTCTATTATTCTTGGAAGACCCTTTTTGAATACTGCAGGGGATGTTATTGATTGCAACAAAGGCAATGTCACTTTTCATGTTAATGGTAATGAGCATAATGTACACTTTCCGAGGAAACAACCTCAAGTTCATAGTATCAACTCTGTTGGAAAAATTCCATCGATTATATTTGGAGGTTTTGAATTCCCTCTTCCTACTGTCAAGAAGAAATATGATATTCTTATTATTGGGGATGTGCATATCCCCGTTGAGGTAACATAGTATTATTTGAAATTTCTCCGGTTCCATGTTATTCGGAATGCGTTTGTTAACAAGACCTGATCAACCTTGTTAGTGGATTCCTTTTGATGAGCATGAGATGGATGAAACTAGAAGGCACAACCTTCTGTACCCTCTTTATACTTTCTGTTATTTAGTTGAAATAAAGTAAAAATAGTATTTTTCTGTCTGTTTTCTGATTTATCCGTGCAATATAAAAATACCCCGAAAATAAAAGTTCTCCAAATGCCCTGAAAATGGAATATGATTTTTTCTAGAATATTTGAGGATTTATGGAACTGAAAACACAGCGGGGGGAGCTGCCACCTGAGCACGAGGGTGGAGGGCGCTCCCTCCTGCCTCGTGGGCCCACGGTGGCCCTCCTCCACTTATTCCTGCACCCACACACTCCTTCTTCCTCCCACAAACACGAATATCCAGCTCAAGCACGAGTTCTAGCTCACTTTTCTGTGATTTTCGATCTCCTTGCTCAAATCACCTCTCACAAAACTGCTTGGGGAGATTGTTCCTTGGTATGTGACTCCTCCATTGGCCCAATTAGTTTTTGCTCTAGTGCTTTATTCATTGCAAAATTTTGTTGCCTAGGTGACCATGTTCTTGAACTTGCATGTCAAATTTATATGGTTCCAAGTAGTTCTAATGCATGATATAGGCTCTAGGCACTTGTAGGAGTAGTTGCTATCAATTTTGTTGAGCTTGGTTCACTTTTGTTTGAAGTTACTAAAAATTTCAGAAATTTTTCAGAGGAAGCAATATGCTTAGGAAAATGTTCCAAGGGGGTTCTTCAAGGAAGAAAGGACCCAGGCTTGCAATGCATGATGCTGATGAGGAGCCGCCCAGGGATGCTCCAGCACGTCCTTGTGAATGGCCTTCTGAAAATTTTATGGATCGAGCGGGAATCAAGGAAGAATTTAACGCATATTTGCGTAACGCTGATCTTGTGAGCTTTGAGGCAGACAAATGCCCCCAGTACCATCAACTCACTAGTTCATTTGTGAGGAGGTTTGAATTTTCATCTTCACGTAATTCTCCAACTGTCATGTTTGATCTTTATGAAAAATCTTATACTGTGGACTTAGAGGATTTTACTTCTGCTTGCAAACTTCCACAATGGGTTAGTGTTAGTGATCCCCGTAAATCTGGATTTAGAGACTTTCTTGCTGGTATAACTGTAGGGGAATCTAGAGATATAGCACAAGCTACCATAGGGAGCATTCACTTTCCTGCTATACATTATTTTGCTCTCTTCATAGGTAGGTGCATAACTGGTAAGGATGAAGCATGTCATATGTGTGTGCCTGACCTCAGTATTCTTAGGAGTGCTGTGTTAGGAGACCAATCTTATCATATGGGAGCCATTGTAGCATGTAGGTTGCATCATAATAGATATAATGGAGATTTCTTTGGAGGAATTTATGCAACCCGCTTAGCTGATTTTCTTGAGGTGGACGTTCGTGAGGATGATATGGAGTTGCCTCCTACTTATTTAGATTTTAATTCTATGGTCCACCATCAGTATGTTGAGAGGAATGAATCACCTCTCATGTATCGACTAATCTTTGACAAACGGTGTGTTGTCCGTATTACTCTCCCTGCTCCTGCCTTCTTTGATTATCAGACAAAAGGAAGATATGTTATTACCAGAGAGGAGGCAGATGAGTACGAGAGGATAGCGGAGGCAGCCCGACGCCACGCTGCAGCTCAGGAGGCGATAGTCGCTGCATCGCAGTACGACCCCAGCTACAACTACGGATATCCGCCAGGTCATCCCTGGCAATGAACCAACTTAGGCCAAAAGCCTAAGCTTGGGGGAGTACGTATTTCCCACAGACATTACAATTATGTTCACACACCTATTGCTAGATGTCGGTGCTCATTCTTTTTCATTGTAATATTCATGCTAGTTTATTTAGTTTTTCTTGCTTTCTTCTTGTGTGTTTGTTAAACTTTAAGAAAAACCCAAAAAAAATAGTAATAGCTTCTAGTTAGTTTACCTTCTTGCTGTAGTAGTAATAATTAAAAAGAAAACCCAAAAATATTTCCCGTTCTTCTTTTGCTTGTTGGGAGCTTTCCCGTGTAAATAGTTTTTATTTCTTTTCTTTTCTTTGGGGGTTGATAGGAGAAGACCATAATTAAATTGTTGAAGTGGCTCTTATATGCATTATTGTTGATTTAACCAAGAGCCCATATTGCCTTGTCTTCTCCTGTTTATTGAATGCTCGCAGATTCCAGCTTAGTCCAATGCACATGCACTGTTATTATATTCACATCGTTCGGTCATGCAAGTGAAAGGCAATTATGATGATATAAGATGGACTGACTGAGATGAGAAAAGCTGGTATGAACTCGACCTCTCTTGTTTTTTCAAATATGATGAGTTCATCATTCCTGATTCAGCTTATTATGAATAAACATGTTTGCAATGACAATTAGAGATCATAGTTGCTTGTGCCATGCTTGATTAGCTATGAGTTATAATGGTTTACCTTGCGTGCCAACATGCTATTAAAATGGTTGTGATGTGGTATAGTGGGGTGGTATCCTCCTTTGAATGATTTAAGTGACTTGACTTGGCACATGTTCACACATGTAGTTGAAACAAATCAACATAGCCATCATGATATTTATGTTCATGGTGGATTATATCCTACTCATGCTTGCATCCAATGTTTATTAATTTTAATGCATGTTCATGACTGTTGTCTCTCTCTAGTTGGTCGCTTCCCAGTATTTTGCTAGCCTTCACTTGTACTAAGCGGGAATACTGCTTGTGCATCCAATCCCTTAAACCCCAAAGTTATTCCAGATGAGTCCACTATACCTTCCTAATGCGGTATCTACCTGCCGTTCCAAGTAAATTTGTATGTGCCAAACTCTAAACCTTCAAATAAACATTCTGTTTTGTATGCTCGAATAGCTCATGTATCAACTAGGGCTGCCCTTATCTTCCATGTTTCTCATGAGGAGTGGACTCCGCTCCTCATTCACGAGAAAATGGCTGGTCTCCGGGATGCCCAAATTCCCATGCTTTATGGAAACTAAATCAAAATAATTGCAAACAAAACTCCCCCTGGGACTGTTGCTAGTTGGAGACACTCGTTGTTTCAAGCAAGTCATGGATTGATGCTTGTTGGTGGAGGGGGAGTATAAACTTACCCATTCTGTTTGGGAACGGCCTATAATGTGTGTAGCATGGAAGATATCGCCATCTCTTAGTTGTTATGTTGACAATGAAAGTATGCCGCTCAAAATATTATTTATCTCTATTTCAAAACTGAGCTCTGGCACCTCTACAAATCCCTGCTTCCCTCTGCGAAGGGCCTATCTATTTACTTTTATGTTGAGTCATCACCCTCATATGAAAGAGCACTAGCTGGAGAGCACAACTGTCATTTGCATTCATTACTATTAATTTATATTGGGTATGACTATGATTGGATCTCTTTTACCATGAATTACAATGTCTAGTCAGTCCTTGATCTTTAAAGGTGCTCTGCATTTATGTTTTGCGGTCTCAGAAAGGGCTACCGAGATACCATCTTGTTATATCATATTATGATTGTTTTGAGAAAGTGTTGTCATCCGAGATTTATTATTATGACTCGCTAGTTAATTATGTTATTGATATGAGTAAACATGAGACCTAGGAGTTATTGCAAATGTGGTTAGTTATAATATTTGCTGAAAACTTGAATGCTGGCGTTACATATTTACAACAACAAGAGCAAACAGAGTTTGTAAAAGTTTTTCTTTATCACTTTCAGTTTATCAACTGAATTGCTTGAGGACAAGCAAAGGTTTAAGCTTGTGGGAGTTGATACGTCTCCGTCAGATCTACTTTTCCAAACACTTTTGCCCTTGTTTTGGACTCTAACTTGCATGATTTGAATGAAACTAACCTTGACCGACGTTGTTTTCAGCAGAATTGCCATGGTGTTATTTATGTGCAAAACAAAAGTTCTCGGAATGACCTGAAACTCCACTAACGTTTAGTAGAAAATAATAAAAATCCTTGCCAAAGATGAAGACCAGGGCCCACACCGCCCACGAGGGTGGGGCGCCCCACTAGGGCGCGCCTCACCTCGTGGGCCCCTGGCGCTCCTCCGACGCCAACTCCAACTCTATATATTTGCTTTCGGGGAGAAAAAAATCAAGGAGAAGAAATCATCGCGTTTTACAATGCGGAGCCGCCGCCAAGCCCTAAAACCTCTCGGGAGGGCTGATCTGGAGTCCATTCGGGGCTCCGGAGAGGGGGATTCGTCGCCGTCGTCATCATCAACCATCCTCCATCACCAATTTCATGATGCTCACCGCAGCGTGAGTAATTCCATCGTAGGCTTGCTGGACGGTGATGGGTTGGATGAGATCTATCATGTAATCGAGTTAGTTTTGTTAGGGTTTGATCCCTAGTATCCACTATGTTCTGAGATTGATGTTACTATGACTTTGCTATGCTTAATGCTTGTCACTAGGGCCCGAGTGCCATGATTACAGATCTGAACCTATTATGTTTTCATGAATATATGTGTGTTCTTGATCCTATCTTGCAAGTCTATAGTCACCTACTACGTGTTATGATCCGGCAACCCCGAAGTGACAATAATCGGGACCACTCCCGGTGATGACCATAGTTTGAGGAGTTCATGTATTCACTATGTGCTAATGCTTTGTTCCGGTTCTCTATTAAAAGGAGGCCTTAATATCCCTTAGTTTCCATTAGGACCCCGCTGCCACGGGAGGGTAGGACAAAAGATGTCATGCAAGTTCTTTTCCATAAGCACGTATGACTATATTCGGAATACATGCCTACATTACATTGATTAATTGGAGCTAGTTCTATGTCACCCTATGTTATGACTGTTACATGATGAACCGCATCCGGCATAATTATCCATCACCGATCCAATGCCTACGAGCTTTTCCTATATTGGTTCTCACTTATTTACTTTCCCGTTGCTACTGTTACAATCACTACAAAATACCAAAAACATTACTTTTTGCTTCCGTTACTTTTGTTACCGTTACCACAACTATATCATATTACTTTGCTACTAAATACCTTATTGCAGAATTAAGTTATCCAGGTGTGGCTGAATTGATAACTCAGTTGCTAATACTTGAGAATATTCTTTGGCTCCCCTTGTGTCGAATCAAAAAATTTGGGTTGAATACTCTACCCTCGAAAGCTGTTGCGATCCCCTACACTTGTGGGTTATCATAATGCTACCGCCGTACTAAGCAAAATAAGATGCATAAAAGATGAACATCACATGCAATCAAAATATATAACATGATATGGCCATCATCATCTTGTGCCTTTCATCTCCATCTCCAAAGCACCGTCATGATCTCCATCATCACCGGCTTGACACCTTGATCTCCATCGTAGCGTCGTGGTCGTCTCGCCAACTATTGCTTCTACAACTATCGCTAACGCATAGTCATAAAGTAAAGCAATTACATGGCGTTTGCATTTCATACAATAAAGCGACAACTATAAGGCTCCTGCCAGTTGCCGATAACTTTTACAAAACATGATCATCTCATACAATAACGTATATCACATCATGTCTTGACCCTATCACATCACAACATTCCCTGCAAAAACAATTTAGACGTCCTCTACTTTGTTATTGCAAGTTTTACGTGGCTGCTACGGGCTTCTAGTAAAAACCGTTCTTACCTATGCATCACAACCACAACAGTGATTTATCAAGTTTGTTGTTTTAACCTTCAACAAGGACCGGCCGTAGTCAAATTTGATTCAACTAAAGTTGGAGAAACAGACACCCGCTAGCCACCTTTATGCAAAACTAGTTGCATGTCTGTTGGTGGAACCGGTCTCATGAACGTGGTCATGTAAGTTTGGTCCGGGCTGCTTCATCCAACAATACCGCCGAATCAAAATAAGACATTTGTGGTAAGCAGTATGATGATCACCGCCCACAACTCTTTGTGTTCTACTCGTGCATATCATCTACGCATAGACCTAGCTCTGATGCCACTGTTGGGAAACATAGCATGCAATTTCAAAAAAAATTCCGACGCTCACCCTACATCTATCTAGGATATGCATAGCAATGAGAGGGGGAGAGTGTGTCCACGTACCCTCGTAGACCGAAAGAAGAAGCGTTTGACAACGCGGTTGATGTAGTCGAACTTTTTCTCTTTCCGACCAACCAAGCACCGAACGTACGACACCTCCGAGTTATGCACACGTTCAGCTCGATGACGTCCCTCGAACTCTTGACCCAGCAAAGTGTCGAGGGAGAGTTTCGTCAGCACGACGGCGTGGTGACGGTGATGGTGAAGTGATCCGCGCAGGGCTTCGCCTAAGCACTACGTGAATATGACCGGAGGCGTAAACTATGGAGGGGGGTGCCGCACATGGCTAGGAATCAATGTTGCTTGTTCTCGCGGTGCCCCCCCCCCCCCCTCATATATATAGGTTGGAGGAGAGGATAGGCAGCCAAGGGGGCGCCCCAAGTAGGAGGAATCCTAGTTGGGCGCCTCCCAATTCGGCCTCCCCCCCTTCCATATTCATCCGGAGGGGGGAGGAAGGAGGAGGGAGGAGAGAAGGAAGGGGGAGGTTGTAGGATCGGAAGTATGTCTAGAGGGGGGTGATTAAACTACTTGACCAAATAAAAACTTATCATTTTCCCAATTTTAGTCTTTGGCAGATTTTAGCTATCTTAGCACAAGTCAAGCAATCTTAACTCAATTCAAGCAAGCATGCAAAGAGTATATAAGCAGCAGAAAGTAAAGCATTCAACTTGCAAGAATATAAAGGGAAGGGTTTGGAGAAATCAAACGCAATTGGAGACACAGATGTTTTTGTCGTGGTTCCGATAGGTGGTGCTATCGTACATCCACGTTGATGAAGACTTCAACCCACGAAGGGTAGCAGTTGCATGAGTCCACGGAGGGCTCCACCCACGAAGGGTCCACGAAGAAGCAACCTTGTCTATCCCACCATGGCCGTCGCCCACGAAGGACTTGCCTCACTAGCGGTAGATCTTCACGAAGTAGGCGATCTCCTTGCCCTTACAAACTCCTTGGTTCAACTCCACAATCTTGTCGGAGGCTCCCAAGTGAAACCTAGCCAATCTAGGAGACACCACTCTCCAAGAAGTAACAAATGGTGTGTTGATGATGAACTCCTTGATCTTGTGCTTCAAATGATAGTCTCCCCAACACTCAACTCTATCTCACAGGATTTGGATTTGGTGGAAAGAAGATTTGAGTGGAAAGCAACTTGGGGAAGGCTAGAGATCAAGATTCATATGGTAGGAATGGAATATCTTGGCCTCAACACAAGGGTAGGTGGTTCTCTCTCAGAAAATGTGTATTGGAGGTGTAGGTTTGTTCTGATGGCTCTCTCCATGAATGAAGAGTGGGTGGAGGGGTATATATAGCCTCCACACAAAAACTAACCGTTACACACAACTTACCAATCTTGGTGGGACCGAATTGAGAAACTCGGTCGGACCGATTCAGCAAATCTAGTGACCGTTAGGATTTTCGGTGGGACCGACATGCAACTCGGTAGGACCGATATGGTTAGGGTTAGGGCATAACGTAATCTCGGTGATACCGATTACACAAACTCGGTAGGACCGATTTTGGTAATAAGCTAACCAGAGAGTTGGTCAGGTAAACTCGGTGGGACCGGTTCGCTCATTTCGGTGGGACCGAAATGTTACGAAAAGGAAACAGAGAGTTTACATTGCAATCTTGGTGGGACCGATCGCTCATCTCGGTGAGACCGAAACGTTACGAAGGGAAACAGAGAGATTACAATCCCATCTCGGTGAGATCGAGATCCCTATCGGTGAGACCGGTTTGCCTAGGGTTTGTGGCAGTGGCTATGACATCTGAACTCGGTGGCGCCGGATAGAAAGAATCGGTGGGGCCGAGTTTGACTTTTGGTTTAGGTCATATGTGGATGTGAGAAAGTAGTTGAGGGTTTTGGAGCATATCACTAAGCACTATGAAGCAAGAACCTCATTAAGCAACACCTCATCCCTCCTTGATAGTATTGGCTTTTCCTATAGACTCAATGTGATCTTGGATCACTGAAATATAAAATGTAGAGTCTTGAGCTTTGAGCTTGAGCCAATCCTTTTATACTTAGTATTTTGAGGGGTCCACTTTCCTCATCCATGCCATGCCATTCATTGAGCTTTTCCTGAAATATTTATCTTGGAATAATGTTAGCTCAATGAGCTATATGTTGTTAGGAATTACCAAAACCACCTAGGGATAGTTGAACTTTCAATCTCCCCCTTTGGTAATTGATGACAACATATAGATCAAAGCTTCGACAAATGATAATAAGAGTGAAAAACATTGTCGCTTTGAGAAGTATGTGATAAGCAAGAGCTCCCCTAAATTTGTGCATAGTTTAAGATTTGCTTTGGACTGCAAATGCACAAAGAGTTAGGCTCATGGGTTACTCTTCCATGTCACATACATCTTGGTGGAGCGCTCAAAATGATAACAATAGAATACATGCACTCATCACCAAGCGAAGTGAATGATCATATAGAGATAAAAGGATAATGTCATCCAACAAGCATTAATGTAGCATATGATCAAACACATGATCATCCAAGTATCACATGCATGTAAAGTATCTCAATCAAGCAAATAAAGTTCAACCACCAAAGCAAGAGAGAATAAAAGCGATGCTCTCTCGAAGCCTATGATCTATACATTTTCTCCCCTTTGGCAACAAGTTACCAAAAAGTTCATAGAAAATGCATAGCACTAAATCGTCTCTCAGGCTTGATCTTCAGGTCGTGGTGTAGACAGAACACCAAGGACGAAGGCATCAGTTGATGTAGATGGAGCTGGTGGAGTAGGTGCTAAAGCTGGTGGCACTGAAGTTGTAGCTGGTGCAGATGAAGTGGCTCTGGTGGCAGCTTTGGGTAGGTTGCTTGGGGTGCTCCTGCTGCCCTCATCATAGCTGCTAGAGGGACTAGTGCCCTCACTCATGTGAACCTGCTCCTCTTCCCTGTTCTGGCTGTCACTTTGATAAGACATATTGCAATCACTGACAACAGACCCTGTGAGTAGATATAGATGAGATAGAGTGGATGAGCATCACAAAATACAGAGGTTTTTGCAAAAGAATGAGTCAAAAACTTAGTTTTAGTTTTCCATGTAAAGCATTTCGGATCTACCTATTTGTAAACTTCGGTGATACCGAAGCAGCTTTTGGAACCTAAACTATTGAACTCTGTCAGACCTAGTCACGATTGGTGGCACCGAGACTTCTAGGGTTTCACAAAGTCCTGAACTCGGTCACACCGATTTGCAATTCTCGGTCAGACCGAGAGTTACATGTGCAATGGCCTTAGCCGAATCGGTGTTACCGAGTTCTACAACTCGGTTGGTCCGAGATGGTTTCATGGAAACCTAACCCTAAATTTTCAATTCATCTCTAATCTACGGAGTGTTTTGACTGGATAAGATAGTTTCAATTGTGGCAAGATTCATGGCGAACACAATGTGCTAGGAATCAGATAAGGATAGCACAGTGATCAAGTTCATACCCTAGTTCGGCGATGAACTTGCTACGGCGGCAACGGCGAGGATGATTCCCGTTGACGGCGGCGGAGACTAGCGGCAGGAGGCAGCTGGTGATGAGGAGGACGATCTGGAGACCCTGGAGGCAGAGCGGGCTGAGCGCGGGCGAAAGAGTTCGGAGAAAATTTCCAAAATTTTGCCCGTGGGTATATATAGCCCGACCCTGTCGGTGTGACCGAGTGGAACAACTCGGTGGCACCGAGATGCATAATCGCAAGCGATTACAAGAACTCGTTGTGACCGAAAAGTTCAAATTGGTTGCACCGAGATTGAAAACCTAGATCGACTTAGTGATCTCGGTATGACCGAAATGGATGAATCGGCCAGATCGAAACACACAAAGAAGTTTTGGAAGTTTAAGTCTATGAAGAATCGGGGACTCCGAGTGCTCCTCACACAGAGTGGTTCGAATCTGACTTGATCAAATTTTGTGATGTAGCATGAATAGAGTTTGAGACGAGAAAAGCATAGATAGCTAGAGAAGGTTCTTAGGCATTCTTGTCCATCCACTTGGCAAAAGAAAAAGAAAACAATCAATCAAAACAACAAGTGGATGTCCTCGAATGAGTAAAATATGCAACCAACATGCTCACACAATAGAATGACAAATGAAATATGTGGCGAAGCATGCACAACCAATTCTAGCATCTATCAGGCAATTGGCGATGACTAGGTCATCTATATATGAGTGCATTGACTTAGGAGTCAAATGAGAACATTTGATCATAGGTCATACTCATCGTTTAAGCTCAAGTGGGGTTACCACTTTTACATAATGCATTGTTGTGTTCACACCATTAGAGTTGCTTTAGCTCAATTCTTAGAGTAAAGCTCCCCCTAGATGTGAGATCCCCCCTTAGAGGGATAAACTAACCTTGGGTTTTGTCTATGATGACTTCATGTAGGTGTTGAAGATGTGGATGCTCAATGTTGATGTAGATCATTTGGAACAATCCTTTGGAGTGAGTTGCACTTTCAATACCTACACGGGTTAGTCCCACAAGGAACAAACAAGGATATCCATAGACATAGAGTGATGTACACACAAGATGATGTCTATGAGAGCATTATGTTGCCTTGTCCCTTGTCTTACCAACAAGAGGGTTTGTGACTCCTTGAACTAGTGCAAGATGTGGAAGTTGATTGCACTTGTTCTTGCCAAAATGATATGAGTGAAATATGTTGGCGGAGTCACCCTCAAGAACTCTCTAGTTCTTCTTCGGGATCCACATCATCTTGATGGGAATCCTCGGAGTTGTAGTCGTACTTGATGAAGTGGAACTTGATGTAGTCTTGGGAACCCACTTGACCAAGGCCTTAGGAGCTTCTTCAAATGCATCAATTTCTTATTGAAGCTTGTCCTTGCCTTTTTGCTTGTGGTCTTGTGGTGGAAGATCATCTTGAGCTTGTGTCCCCTTGAAGGAAGTAGGATCATACTTCTCTTGTTGAGGAAAAAACTTCATCTTGGGGTATTGATCTTCTTCCCACTCAACTCCATTGGCATTGAACTTTCGTTCATAACCAACACCTTGATTCTTCCGGTGCCTTACTTGCTTTATGCATAATTTCCTCAAATTTCTTACTCCCGGCAAGGCTCTTGTAAACACCTTTCTCTATAATTCCCTTCAATAGGCTATTTTCTTGCTCAAGTGTAACTTGGCTAAGAGAATCATTAGTGGAATCAGGAGAACTACTAGAAGAAACAACATTGGATTTAGCATGATTATTGTTACTACTAGAGGAAGAATCCTTCTTGTTCTTGTTACTAGACTTGACTTGAGGCATATATGTAGATAAGAGTAAACGCTTGGCAATGTAAGAAGAACTTTTCTTGCGAAGATCATCATTGATTGCCTTTAAGAACTCATGCTCTTGCTCAAGGTCGAGCTTTTCAAAGCGTAACTTCTCATGAGTCCTTAAAAGTTCTCGATGATCTCCTAAGACAGTTTCATGAGCTAACTTAAGAGTGTTTAGTTCTTTAGTTAGCAGCTCAATCTTCACCTTTTCATTGTCATTCGTTTTATCTTGATTAGCATGATTAATTGACGTTTCATCATAGTATTCATCACTAGAGTTTTCAACAAGTAAATCATCATCACCTAACAAGTCATCTTCATCACTATTGAAATCAACACACTCGGGGTGTGTTACCTTTTGGACCTTTGGCCATGAAGCATCTTCCAATTCCTTCGTTTGGTGAATCAAATATGTCGTAGGAGTTGGTTGACACAAGTGCTAGACCGGCAACACCTTCATCTTGAGTATATTCGAAGTCGGAGTGATAGCTTCTCTCGGAGTGATTTTCGGAGTCGAGCTGATACCCATTCACCAACATGAGCTTGATGTCTTCGTTTTGTGTAGCTCCTTGATAACTTGTCCTTCCTTTCCGAATCCTTGCTTCTCCGTGAGGGTCTTCGTTCATAATGATCATCTCTACTCCTTCTCTCTCTTGGTGGTGATTCTTCTCTTCTACTTCTTCTTTTTGGAGAATCTTCTCTTCTTTTGTAGTGTGCCGTACACTCATTGAAATAGTGTCCGGGTCTTCCACAATTGTAGCAATTACGCTCTCGACTAGAAAATCTTTTGTCATTGTAGGACCTTGACTTGGAGCTTCTCTCTTTGCTTCTACTCTTGTAGAATTTGTTGAAGTTCTTCACCATTAAGCTTAATTCTTCATTGAAGGTTTGTTTCTCACTTGATGATGTGGGGGCTTCACATGAGGCTTTGTAAGCACCACTTGATTTGTTGTGAAGTTCCTCCTTATCCTTGAGTGACATCTCATGAGCAACAATTGTTCCAATGACTTCTGTTGGCTTGAGATCTTTGTAATTGGGCATCATTTGGATCAATGTGCACACGGTATCATATTTTCCATCCAAGGCTCTTAGGATCTTCTTGATGATGAATCTGTCGGTCATCTCTTCACTTCCTAAACCGGCAATCTCATTTGTGATAAGAGCAAGCCTAGAGTACATTTCAGCGGCACCTTCACCATCCTTCATTTTGAACTTGTCAAGTTGACTTTGAAGCACATCCAACTTGGATTCCTTGATGGAGTCGGTACCTTCATGCATATCAATCAAAGTATCTCAAATTTCCTTTGCATTCTCAAGGCGGCTGATTTTGTTGAATTCTTCGGGGCACAATCTGTTGAAGAGGATATCACAAGCTTGAGCGTTGTATTGTAGCATCTTCAACTCTTTCGCGGTAGCTTCACGGTTCGGTTCTCTCCCATCAAAGAATTCACCTTGCAAGCCAATACACACAATAGCCCAAACGGTGGGGTTATGTCCAAGAATATGCATTTTCATCTTATGCTTCCAACTAGCAAAATTAGCACCATCAAAGTAAGGACCTCTACGGTGATAATTTCCCTCGCTAGACACCATACTCTCCTAGGTTGTGAAACCAAGGCTATGACCACCAAAAGCTATGGAAATCAAAGCAAATGGAGACCAAAGCTCGATACCACTTGTAGGATCGAAATTATGTCTAGAGGGGGGTGATTAGACTACTTGACCAAATAAAAACTTATCATTTTCCCAATTTTAGTCTTTGGCAGATTTTAGCTATCTTAGCACAAGTCAAGCAATCTTAACTCAATTCAAGCAAGCATGCAAAGAGTATATGAGCAGCGGAAAGTAAAGCATTCAACTTGCAAGAATATAAAGGGAAGGGTTTGGAGAAATCAAACGCAATTGGAGACACGGATGTTTTTGTCGTGGTTCCGATAGGTGGTGCTATCGTACATCCACGTTGATGGAGACTTCAACCCACGAAGGGTAACGGTTGCGCGAGTCCACGGAGGGCTCCACCCACGAAGGGTCCACGAAGAAGCAACCTTGTCTATCCCACCATGGCTGTCGCCCACGAAGGACTTGCCTCACTAGCGGTAGATCTTCACGAAGTAGGCGATCTCCTTGCCCTTACAAACTCCTTGGTTCAACTCCACAATCTTGTCGGAGGCTCCCAAGTGACACCTAGCCAATCTAGGAGACACCACTCTCCAAGAAGTAACAAATGGTGTGTTGATGATGAACTCCTTGATCTTGTGCTTCAAATGATAGTCTCCCCAACACTCAACTCTATCTCACAGGATTTGGATTTGGTGGAAAGAAGATTTGAGTGGAAAGCAACTTGGGGAAGGCTAGAGATCAAGATTCATATGGTAGGAATGGAATATCTTGGCCTCAACACAAGGGTAGGTGGTTCTCTCTCGAGAAAATGTGTATTGGAGGTGTAGGTTTGTTACGATGGCTCTCTCCATGAATGAAGAGTGGGTGGAGGGGTATATATAGACTCCACACAAAAACTAACCGTTACACACAACTTACCAATCTTGGTGGGACCGAATTGAGAAACTCGGTCGGACCGATTCAGCAAATCTAGTGACCGTTAGGATTTTCCGTGGGACCGAGATGCAACTCGGTAAGACCGATATGGTTAGGGTTAGGGCATAACGTAATCTCGGTGAGACCGATTACACAAACTCGGTAGGACCGATTTTGGTAATAAGCTAACCAGAGAGTTGGTCAGGTAAACTCGGTGGGACCGGCTCGCTCATTTCGGTGGGACCGAAATGTTACGAAAGGGAAACAGAGAGTTTATAGTGCAATCTCGGTGGGACCGATCACTCATCTCGGTGGGACCGAAACGTTACAAAGGGAAACAGAGAGATTACAATCCCATCTCGGTGAGACCGAGATCCCTATCGGTGAGACCGATTTGCCTAGGGTTTGTGGCAGTGGCTATGACATCTGAACTTGGTGGCGCCGGATAGAAAGAATCGGTGGGGCCGAGTTTGACTTTTGGTTTAGGTCATATGTGGATGTGAGAAAGTAGTTGAGGGTTTTGGAGCATATCACTAAGCACTATGAAGCAAGAACCGCATTAAGCAACACCTCATCCCTCCTTGATAGTATTGGCTTTTCCTATAGACTCTATGTGATCTTGGATCACTAAAATATAAAATGGAGATTCTTGAGCTTTGAGCTTGAGCCAATCCTTTTATCCTTAGTATTTTGAGGGTTCTACTTTCCTCATCCATGCCATGCCATTCATTGAGCTTTTCCTGAAATATTTATCTTGGAATAATGTTAGCTCAGTGAGCTATATGTTGTTAGGAATTACCAAAACCACCTAGGGATAGTTGCACTTTCAGAGGCCAAATCCCTCCCCTTCCTTTCTCTCTTTTCCTCTTTCCTTCCCCCTTATTTCGGCCTACATGGGGCGCACCAGCCCCCTAGGGGCTGGTTTGTCCCCTTCTTGGCCCATTAGGCCCATGTAGTTGCCGGGGGGGATGCCCGGAACCCCTTCCGGTGACCTGATATGTACACGGTACCCCGAGAACACTTCCGGTGTCCGAATATCATCATCCTATATATGAATCTTTAACTCTCGACCATTTCGAGACTCCACGTCATGTCCGTGATCTCATTCGGGACTCCGAACAACATTCTTTCACCAAATCACATAACTCATATAGTACAAAATCGTCATCGAACATTAGGCATGCGGACCCTACGGATTCGAGAATTATGTAGACATGACCGAGACACCTCTCCTGTCAATAACCAATAGCGGAACCTGGATGCTCATATTGGTTCCTACATATTCTACGAAGATATTTATTGGTCGTACCGCAATGACAATATACGTAATTCCCTTTGTGATCGGTATGTTACTTGCCCGAGATTCGATCCTCGGTATCTTCATACCTAGTTCAATCTCGTTACCGGCAAGTCTTTTTACTCGTTACATAATACATCATCCCGCAACTAGTTCATTAGTCACATTGCTTGCAAGGCTTATTATGATGTGCATTACCAAGAGGGCCCGGAGATACCACTCCGATACTCAGAGTGACAAATCCTAATCTCGATCTATGCCAACCCAACAAACACCTTCGGAGATGCCTGTAGAGCATCTATATAATCACCCAATTACGTTGTGACGTTTGGTAGCACACAAGGTATTCCTCCAGTATCCAGGGGTTGCGTAATCTCATAGTCAAAGGAATATGTATATGACATGAAGAAAGCAATAGCAATAAAAATTAACGATCATTATGCTAAGCTAACGGATGGGTCTTGTCCATCACATCATTCTCCTAATGATGTGATCCCGTTCGTCAAATGACAACACATGTCTATGGTTAGGAAACTTAACCATCTATGATTAACGAGCTAGTCTAGTAGAGGCTTATTATGGACACTGTGTTTTGTCTATGTATCCACACATGTATCAAGTTGCCGGTTTATACAATTCTAGCATGAATAATAAACATTTATCATTATATAAGGAGATATAAATAACAACTGTATTATTGCCTCTAGGGCATATTTCCTTCAAAACTGCATTTCTTTAATGTATTTATTAAAGAAGAGTTGTATATGATTCAACCGGAAGGTTTTGTCAATCCTAAAGGTGCTAACAAAGTGTGCAAGCTCCAACGATCCATCTATGGACTGGTGCAAGCATCTTAGAGTTGGAATATACGCTTTGATGAGTTGATCAAAGCCTATAGTTTTATACAGACTTGCGATGAAGCCTGTATTTACAAGAAAGTGAGTGGGAGCACTACAACCTTTGTGATAAGTATATGTGAATGACATATTGTTGATCGGAAATGATGTAGAGTTTCTGGAAAGCATAAATGAGTGTTTGAAAGGAGTTTTTCAAAGAAATATCTCGGTGAAGCTGCTTACATATTGGCCATCAAGATCTATAGAGATAGATCAAGACGCTTGATAAGACTTTCTATGAGTACATACCTTGATAAGATTTTGAAGGAGTTCAAAATGGATCAGTAAAAGAAGAAGTTCTTGCATGAGTTGTAAGGTATGAAGTTGAGTAAGACTCAAACCCCGACCATGGCAGAAGATAGAGAGATAATGAAAGTCATTCCCTATGCCTAAGCCATAGGTTCTATAAAGTATGCCATGTTGTATACTAGACATATTGTGTACCTTGCCATGAGTTTGGCAAGGGGGTACAATAGTGATCCAGGAGTAGATCACTGGACAGCGGTGAAAATTATCCTTAGGTACCTAGAGAGAACTAAGGAAATGTTTCTCGGTTATGGAGGTGACAAAGAGTTCGTCGTAAAGGGTTACGTCAGTGCAAGCTTTGACACTAATCCGGATGACTCCGAGTCTCAATCTAGATACATATTGAAAGTGTGAGCAATTAGCTCGAGTAGCTCCATGCAAAGCATTGTAGACATAGAAATTTGCAAAATACATACGGATCTGAATGTGGCACACCCTTTGACTAAACTTCTCTCACAAGCAGAACATGATCACACCTTAGTACTCTTTGGGTGTTAATCACATAGCGATGCGAACTCGATTATTGACTCTAGTAAACCCTTTGGGTTTTGGTCACATGGCAATGTGAACTATGGCTGTTAATCACATAAAGATGTGAACTATTGGTGTTAAATCACATGGCGATGTGAACTAGATTATTGACTCTAGTGCAAGTGGGAGAATGAAGGAAATATGCCCTAGAGGCAATAATAAAGTTGTTATTTTATATTTCCTTATATCATGATAAATGTTTATTATTCATGCTAGAATTGTATTAACCGGAAACTTGATACATGTGTCGATACATAGAAAAAACACCGTGTCCCTAGTAAGCCTCTACTAGACTAGCTCGTTAATCAAAGATGGTTAAGTTTCCTAACCATAGACATGTGTTGTCATTTTATAAATGGGGCCACATCATTTGGAGAATGATGTGATGGACAAGACCCATCCAGTAGCTTAGCATATTGATCGTTCAGTTTTATTGCTATTGCTTTCTTCATGTCAAATACATATTCCTTCGACTATGAGATTATGCAACTCCCGAATACCGGAGGAATGTCTTACGTGCTATCAAACGTCACTACGTAACTGGGTATTATAAAGATGCTCTACAGGTATCTCAGAACGTGTTTGTTGGGTTGGCATAAATCGAGATTAGTATTTGTCACTCTGAGTATTGGAGAGGTATCTCTGGGCCCTCTCGGTAATGCACATCAAAAGAATCCTTGCAAGCAATGTGACTAATGAGTTAGTTGCAGGATGATGTATTACGTAATCCAGTAAAGAGACTTGCCGTAACGAGATAGAACTAGGTATGAAGATACCGACGATCGAATCTCGGGCAAGTAACA
Organism: Aegilops bicornis; assembly: GCA_021605145.1. Taxonomy (NCBI): domain Eukaryota; kingdom Viridiplantae; phylum Streptophyta; class Magnoliopsida; order Poales; family Poaceae; genus Aegilops; species Aegilops bicornis. The sequence continues at coordinate 491,786,985 of CM038674.1, forward strand.
TACCGATGACAAAGGGAATTACGTATGTTGTCATTGCGGTACGACCGATAAAGATCTTCGTAGAATATGTAGGAACCTATATGAGCATCCAGGTTCCGCTGTTGGTTATTGACCAGAGAGGTGTCTCGTTCATGTCTACATAGTTCTCGACCCCGTAGGGTCCGCATGCTTAACGTTCGATGATGATTTTGTATTATATGGAGTTATGTGATTTGGTGACCGAATGTTGTTCGGAGTCCCTGATGAGATCACGGACATGACGAGGAGTCTCGAAATGATCGAGAGGTAAAGATTCATATATAGGACGATAGTATTCAGACACCGGAAGTGTTCCGTGGGTACCGGGTACGTATCGGGTCTCCGGAAGGGGTTCAGGACATCCCCCCGGCAACTACATGGGCCTAATGGGCCAAGAGGGGGACAGACCAGCTTGGGCGCCTCATGTAGTCCGAAATAAGGGGGAAGGAAAGAGGAGAATAGGGAAAGGAAGGGGAGGGAGGGATTCGCCCCCCCCCCCCCTTCTTCTCTCCTTCCTACTCCTTCCTTCCCCCTCCGGATGAATATGGAAGGGGGCGAATTGGGAGGTGCCCAAGTAGGATTCCTCCTACTTGGGGCGCCCCCTTGGCTGCCTCTCCTCCCTTCCAACCTATATATATGAGGGGGGGCACCGCTAGAACACACAACATTGATTCCTAGCCGTGTGCGGCGCCCCCCTCCACAGTTTACGCCTCCGGTCATATTCACGTAGTGCTTAGGGAAAGCCCTACGCGGTTCACTTGACCATCACCGTCACCATGCCGTCGTGTTGACGGAACTCTCCCTCGACACCTTGCTGGATCAAGAGTTCGAGGGACATCATCGAGCTGAACGTGTGCAGAACTCGGAGGTGTCATACGTTCGGTGCTTGATCGGTCGGAATGAGAAGAAGTTCGACTACATCAACCGCGTTATCAAACGCTTCCGCTTTTGGTCTACGAGGGTACATGGACACACTTTTGCGCGAGCGTAGATTTTATTTTTTGAAATTGCATGCTACGTTTCCCAACATTGGTTTGCAGGCCAAAACGATTGGGAGGATTAGGTGTTCTCAATATCCGAAAATTTGCGAGGGCTCTGCACTTGAGTTGGGCATGGTACGAATGGAAAGAGCCCAACAGGGCATGGATGCATTTGGGTAACCCTTGTGACAACACCGATATGGATCTCTTTCGTGCGGCCACAACCATTACCGTCGGGAATGGTCACTTGGCCAAGTTTTGGCATTCTCCGTGGCTGAATGGAAAAAAATGATATTTCCCCCTTGATATTTCAACTCTCCAAGAGGAAAAACACCAAAGATGCATGACGCCCTCCTTGACCTCGCTTGGAGTTCTTTGGGATCAACATTTCTGTAGGCCTCTCGATCAATCCTTTGCATCTGTTCTATACTCTGTGGGCTCTTCTTGACCCTATCCATTTGGAGGAGCTTGTACACAATGATATATCATGGAACCTCACAACCAGCCGAGCCTACTCGGTGTCCTCTGCATACAACATGCAATTTGAAGGGACAGTTCCCACCACTATGGTTCCTGCTATATGGAGAAACTGGGCACCGCCGAAGTGCAAATTTTTTGCATGGCTCGTCATTAAAAATAGGGTGTGGACGGCCGGCCGCTTGCAAAAGAGAGGATGGCCAAACTGCGGTTTGTGCCAACTTTGCAAGAGAGAGCCTGAGTCAGCAGCGCACATTCTCTTCAAATGTAGGTTTCCCTCAGAATCTGGACGGCTGTCAAAGCTTAGCTCAATGTGCCTGAACTAAACATTGCGGATTGGGGAGGCATTCACACGGTCCAAGCCTGGTGGACGGCGACGGTTTTTACGTGTGGACACAGGAGGAAGGCCATTTCATCACTTCTCATGCTCATCACATGGGAGATATGGAACGAGCGAAACACTCGAGTTTTTCATAGTAAGTCGGCTATGCCTACTGTTCTAGTAGACAACAGCAAGCGGAAGGCAAGAAATTTGGGATGACCTTTGGTCTTTGATTTGTTTTTTTTTTTTTTTGCGCAAGGCAAAATGATTGACATTTTTGTCTCAAAATTTGCAGGTCGCATTTGTATGTGACAAAAATGACAAAAACAATTTGTTTCAATTTTTTCGACATTTGAAAAAAAAATCAAAAGTGGGCCCGGGTGCAAATGCACCTGGGAGCCGAATTGATTTCCCCACCTTGTTGAACTTTGTTTGGCTCTCCTTCTTTATTAATCAGATGAGGTAAAGCTTTTGCCTCCGTCTAAAAAAAAGAAAAAAACAAAGTTAACTGTCAATAACGTAGACATACAACGCTTATACACTTGAAACCAAATTATCACGCATATACTTTTCACTGTAACTGTCAATAATGTAGACACACACCACTTTACGTTCGGCTTTTGCTGTGTGTGCCCGTCTGCTTTTAACTTCTTGCCCTTTGGCGGAGGATCGATCTGGCTGGCCACAAACCAAACAAAGGTGTCAGTGCCACTGAGGAGCGAGGATACGGAAGATCATGTATGTATGTATGTATGCCCACAACAAACGCCACCGCGCCACTATGTACCAGTGCTACCACCTATGCGAATGATATTGATCCGGCAGCCACTATCGGCGTCAAGATGTTGTTCCACTGGACCCGACGTACATTAACCACACTCCATCTCATCCTTATCAACCAACACTGAGGGCGTGTACTGATCTCCTCCCGCTTCACGCTTCACAAATTTCTGGAGCGGATTCGTGCAGAACGAAATATCACCTAGAAGTTAGCTTCAGGAAGCTGACATCGAGCGCAGTACAAAAACGCGAAGCAGGGTCGGCCCAGCTCCACCGGTGCGAAAAGCTGAAGTTCGCCAATATTACATTGAAAGTGCTACCATCAAGTGATGGTAATTGAACCGGTACGTTGACCAAACATATCACTAGTCATTCTCTCTCCATCGAATCGGTACATAGCCTCTCTGGCCTGCCTCCAACGGCCCGAACTGGCGCCCAATCAGGCCCAACAACCTCCCAGCTGGGCTTTAGCGATGCAAGAAGCTACCATCGACGCCGAACACTTTGGGAATCGTCAGGTGAAGCAAGAAGCTGGCTAGGGAAGCTGAATTTGTGAAGTTTAGTGAAGTTGAAGGAGATCAGAACACACCCTGAAGCGTCCCTCGAAAAAAAACACTGAAGGCTTCCTTTGGTTTAGGATATGATTTTTATAAAAAAAAAATCCTTTAGAGCCCTTTGGTTTGTAGGAATGGAATCATATTCTTATGGAGGAATTCTTCCTATCCTTCACATTTCATACGAAAATAAATATTAGCCTAGATTAAAGAAAAATCCTATGATGTGAATTAAAGGGCATCTCTTTTCCTATTTCTACTTATAAAATTTAAGATACATGTCATCTCATTTTTTATGACTTTTCTATTCCTATGATTTTCCTACCTATGAACCAAAGAAGGCCTGAAGCGAATCCGATTAAGACGCTGGCATGCATGTGACGAGTACCATCTGCCACTGTTGCGCCCATTGGGCCATCAACTGTAAACTCTTTTCGCCTAGTAGATCTTGTCGTACCGGTGGACAGGAATCTTTTAGGGCCGGGCTGGCTCGCATTCCAGGCAAAGAGCTCCACCTGCCCACGCACGCAGTGGCTACCTGGCGCTGGACAAGATTCAAAGCAAGAAAGAGACACGCAGGTTCGCACGCTCCGTTGTTTATTTCCCCCCAGCTCATTCTCTTTATTGATTCGTCCAGAGAATTTGTACATCGATCGATCTTGAGCAGAGAGAAACGGATTGGATCCCAAAAAATGTCAGATTAAAATTGCTGACATTTCAAAGTTGCAACGCAACGCATCCATTGGGCGCGCTTTCACTTTGGCCCAACGTTGCAACCCAAGAATTAAGGACGGAGAGGCAACAAAAACAGAGAGAGACCAGCGAAGCTATACATGCAAACCGACTACACCACGAAGCCAGGCGGGCTATCTAGCTGTAGATATCCTCCGGGATGCTGTGCAACGCCGGCGACCATCGTCCCGGCGCCTCGCGGCAGCCGCGTTGGTCGCCGCCGCCGTCTGCTTCTTCGCATGCTGCCTCTTGATGGCGCTCACCAGCTGCTCCAGCGCGGGCGGCAGGGCGAAGGCGCCGCCGGCGGCGACGGCCGCGGCCACCTGCTTGAGCTGCTGCTTGCTCAGCAGGATCTTGACGCGCATCGCGCCGCCAGGGCTGGTGGCCGCTGCGTCGGCGACGGGCGTGCCCGTGGACTGCTCGACGGCCGTGACCGTCTTGGCGTCCAGCTGCAGCCTCGGGCACCTCACCAGCTTCCTGGCGTCCCTCCTCGGGAGCTGCGGGGCGGCCTCCAGCTCCATGGATCTGACGCCGGCTTGCTCCTCCGCAGTCGCTTCTTGCTCACTTGCTCCCGTTTTTTCTCGCGTTATGGACTTATGGTAGGGTAGGAGTAGTCGCTGCTCCGATGGGCAGTGGCTGGAGAATGGATATATAACGCATTTCTGCGTGTCTGAGGCTAGGGTTTTATATCATATGCAGAGGCTTTCGAGCGAGACAGCTCATAGGCAACTGTCCGCGTAAAGATCGGAAAGGGACGGCTTAGGTGGAATCTTTTTCTTCAAAAAATGAGATTAGTTAGTTGCGGGTGATTTAATATCATCGTTACAGCACGTAGTAGGGCCCATGCATCACATGCTACCGGAGAAATTTCTCATGACGGGCACCAGCGCCGTCCTCTGCCATGCCATGCAGGTTTGATCTGGATTTCATCAGCTTTGGGAGAGAGAGAGAGAGAGAGAAAATGTTTCGCCTACAGTGCATACGTTTTCTAAGTATGATGCACCAGTAATGTGCTCTGAGTATTGAATCGTAGTTGTATATGGTGAGGCCTTGTTGGATGTCAGTCATGTGATCATGTGCTTCTTTTTTTGAAAATTACTTCCCCACTTTATTTAGTCTATTTCTGGAAGTTCATCTGAGACAATACTTAAGATACAATCTGGTGGGGCTAACTCCCACGAAACCGAACTAGCATTACATAAACCAAAACGAGCTAAAGCATGAGCCGCTTTATTCGCAGTCCGCCTGACCCATGTCACCTTGAAATCTTCCAAATTTGTAGCCATCAGCTTGATCTCTTCGACAACGATTCCCACCGACGACAGGTTTCTCTCCTTCTTATTCAGCATCGTGGCCATTTCGAGACAGTCTGTCTCCACATGCAGTTTAGGCATATTTTGAAGAAGTGCCAGTTGCACCGCTGTCCTGCATGCTAAAAGTTCTGTGGTCACTGCTTGCGAGATCCCAGGGAGGAAAACAGCTTCAGCTCCTCTGAATGCTCCCACCTCGTCCCTGAGTACTACCCCCACCCCTCCATCTAGTCCCGACCGGTTCGTAGCCCCATCAACATTCGCTTTCAGCCAATCCTTCTCCGGTGGTTCCCATTTCACATGTTGGGTCGGTTTTGGCGGGGCCTGCTGCTTAACATGCGTCTTCTTCCATTCATCCATGATTGATGCTACTCTCCTGGCCACCGAGCCTGCATCTTCAATGCGTTTGCCTTCCTTTGTGTCATTTCTTGCCAGCCACAACCCGTATAACCCTTGGACCATCGCAGCCTTGTCGTCCTCCGATGCCACTGGAAGCCATCTGCCTGGGCCATGTTTAAGCGAGCTCTGGGTACAAAACAAGCCAGGTGGGGTCGCCACCCTAGCACCCAATACCGAACTCAGCTCTTTCCAGAAGTACATAGAATGAAAGCATCCCCAGAACCTATGATGCACAGTTTATTCACGTCCGCACACCGGGCAAAATACACCCGGTTTAATTTTCCTCCGTAGTAGCTCAGCACCCACCGCCAATCCATTCCTGATCAATCTCCACACATGAATGAGTACCTTGCCTGGGGCGTTCGTGCTCCACAGAGCAAGCCATCCTCGATGTGTTGTAACCGAAGAAGACGAGTCGGGCTGTCCCTCTCTCGCCCGCTTCCTCTCCATGCCAAGATGGTACGCATGTTGGGGAACATTGCATAAAATAAAAAAAATTCCTACGTTCACCAAGATCCATCTATGAGTTCATCTAGCAACGAGTGAGAGATGCATCTACATACCCTTTGTAGATCACGTGTGGAAGCGTTCAAGAGAACGGGGTTGAGGGAGTCGTTCACGTCGTGATCCAAATCACCGGAGATCCTAGCGCCGAACGGACGGCACCTCCGCATTCAACACACGTACGGTCAGCGTGACGTCTCCTCCGTCTTGATCCAGCAAGGGGAAGGAGAGGTTGATGAAGATCCAAAGAAAGACGACGGCGTGGTGGTGGATGCAAAGATCACCGCAGCAGGGCTTCGCCGAGCTTCTGCGAGAGGAGAGGTGTAGCAGGGAGAGGGAGGCGCCAAGATGCAGTGGTGCGGCTGCCCTCCTCCCTCCTTTATATAGGCCCCGGGGCGCTGCCCCGAGATCCAATCTCCAAGGGGGCGGCAGCCAAGGGGAAGACTTGCCCCCAAGGCAAGTGGGCGCTTCACCCTAGGGTTTCCAACCCTAGGCGCAGTAGGGCAAGTGAAGCGCACCAGCCCACCAGGGGCTGGTTCCTCCCACTTCAGCCCATGGGGCCCTCCGGGATAGGTGGCCCCACCGATGGACCTCGGGACCTTCCGGTGGTCCCAGACAATACCGTAACCCCCAAATTCTCCCGATGGCGAAATAGCACTTCCTATATATAATTCTTTACCTCCGGACCATTCCGAACTCCTCGTGACGTCCGGGATCTCATCCGGACTCGAACAACATTCGGTTTGCTGCATACTCATATTCATACAACCCTAAAGGCCACCGAACCTTATGTGTAGACCCTACGGGTTCGGGAGACATGCGCATATGACCGAGACGGCTTCCCCAATAATAACCAACAGCGGATCTGGATACCCATGTTGGCTCCCACATGCTCCTCGATGATCTCATCGGATGAACCACGATGTCGAGGATTCAAGCAACCCCAGATACTATTCCCTTTGTCGACGGTATGTTACTTGCGAGATTCGATCGTCGGTATCCCAATACCTCGCTCAATCTCGCTATCGCAAGTTACTTTACTGCATCAGTAATGCATGATCCCCGACTGCACACTTGGTCACTTTGAGCTCACTATGATGATGCACTACCGAGTGGGCCCATGATACCTCTCCGTAATACGGAGTGACAAATCGATCTCGATCCGTGTCAACCCAATGCAGACACTTTCGGAGATACGTAGTGCACCTTTATAGTCACCCGATTACGCCAGGACGCTTGGTACACCCAAAGCACTCCTACGGTATCCGGGAGTTACACGATCTCATGGTCTAAGGAAGAGATACTTGACATTGGAAAAGCTCTAGCAAAACGAACTACACGATCTTGTGCTATGCTTAGGATTGGGTCTTGTCCATCACATCATTCTCCTAATGATGTGATCCCGTTATCAATGACATCCAATGTCCATAGTCGAAACCATGAATATCTATTGATCACCGAGCTAGTCAACTAGAGGCTCACTAGGGACATGTTGTGGTCTATCTATTCACACGTGTATTACGATTTCCGGATAATACAATTATAGCATGAATAAAAGACAATTATCATGAACAAGGAAATATAATAATAATCCTTTTATTATTGCCTCTAGGGCATATTTCCAACAGTCTCCCACTTGCACTAGAGTCAATAATCTAGTTACATTGTGATGAATCGAACATCCATAGAGTTCTGGTGTTGATCATGTTCTCGCTTTCATGGAAGAGGTTTAGTCAACGGATCTGCGACATTCAGATCCGTATGCACTTTGCAAATTTCTATGTCTCCATCTTGAACATTTTCACGAATGGAGTTGAAGCGACGCTTGATGTGCTCGGTCTTCTTGTGAAACACTGGCTCCTTGGCAAGTGCAATAGCTCCAGTGTTGTCACAGAAGAGTTTGATTGGCCCCGATGCATTGGGTATGACTCCTAGGTCGGTGATGAACTCCTTCACCCAAATTGCTTCATGCGCTGCCTCCGAGGCTGCCATGTACTCCGCTTCACACGTAGATCCCGCCACGACGCTTCGCTTGCAAATGCACCAGCCATCGCTTCCACCATTCAACATATACATGTATCCGGTTTGTGACTTAGAGTCATCCAGATCGTGTCGAAGCTTAGCGCCGACGTAACCCTTCTGACGAGCTCTTCGTCACCTTCATAAATGAGAAACATGTCCTTAGTCCTTTTCGGTACTTCAGGATATTCTTGACCGATGTCCGGTGTTCCTTGCGGATTACTTTGGTACCTTCCTACCAAACTTACGGCAAGGTTTACATCAGGTCTGGTACACAGCATGGCATACATAATAGACCCTATGGCTGATGCATAGGTGATGACACTCATCTCTTCTATATCTTTTGCCGTGGTCGGACATTGAGTCGAGCTCAATTTCACACCTTGTAATACAGGCAAGAACCCTTTCTTGGACTGATCCATTTTGAACTTCTTCAATATCTTATCAAGGTATGTGCTTTGTGAAAGACCTATGAGGCGTCTCGATCTATCTCTATAGATCTTGATGCCTAATATATAAGCAGCTTCTCCAAGGTCCTTCATTGAAAAACTTAATGTTGTCCAAAAGTTCTATATCATTTCCCATCAAAAGTATGTCATCTACATATAATATGAGAAATGCTACAGAGCTCCCACTCACTTTCTTGTAAACGCAGGCTTCTCCATAAGTGAGCATAAACCCAAACGCTTTGATCATCTCATCAAAGCGAATGTTCCAACTCCGAGATGCTTGCACCAGCCCATAAATGGATCGCTGGAGCTTGCACACCTTGTTAGCGTTCTTAGGGTCGACAAAACCTTCCGGTTGCATCACATACAGTTCTTCCTTAAGATAGCCATTAAGGAATGCCGTTTTGACGTTCATTTGCCATATCTCATAATCATAGTATGCGGCAATTGCTAACATGATTCGGACGGACTTCAGCTTTGCTACGGGAGAGAAAGTCTCATCGTAGTCAATCCCTTGAACTTGTCGATAACCTTTAGCGACAAGTCGAGCTTTATAGATGGTAACATTACCATCCGCGTCCGTCTTCTTCTTAAAGATCCATTTGTTTTCTATCGCCGCCAATCATCGGGCAAGTCATCAAAGTCCATACTTTGATTTCATACATGGATCCTATCTCGGATTGCATGGCTTCAAGCCATTTGTTGGAATCTGGGCCCGCCATCGCTTCTTCATAGTTCGAAGGTTCACCATTGTCTAACAACATGATTTCCAGGACTGGGTTGCCATACCACTCTGGTGTGGAACGTGTCCTTGTGGACCAATGAAGTTCAGTAGTAACTTGATCCGAAGTACCTTGATCATCATTATTAATTTCTTCTTTAGTCGGTGTAGGCACCACAGGAACATTTTCCTGAGCTGCACTACCTTCCGGTTCAAGAGGTAGTACTTCATCGAGTTCTACTTTCCTCCCACTCACTCCTTTCGAGAGAAACTCTTTTTCAAGAAAGGATCCGTTCTGGCAACAAAGATCTTGCCTTCGGATCTAAGGTAGAAGGTATACCCAATGGTTTCCTTAGGGTATCCTATGAAGACGCATTTTTCCGACTTGGATTCGAGCTTTTCAGGTTGAAGTTTCTTGACATAAGCATCGCATCCCCAAACTTTTAGAAACGACAGCTTAGGTTTCTTCCCAAACCATAATTCATACGGTGTCGTCTCAACGGATTTAGACGGTGCCCTATTTAAAGTGAATGTAGCTGTCTCTAGAGCGTATCCCCAAAATGATAGCGGTAAATCAAGAAGAGACATCATAGATCGCACCATATCCAATAGAGTTCGACATTCTGACGCTCGGACACACCGTTCTGTTGAGGTGTTCCAGGCGGCGTGAGTTGTGAAACGATTCCACATTTCCTTAAGTGTGTACCAAATTCGTGACTTAAACATTCTCCTCCATGATCTGATCGCAAGAACTTTATTTTTCAGTCACGTTGATTCTCTACCTCATTCTGAAATTCCTTGAACTTTTCAAAGGTCTCAGACTTGTGTTTCATCAAGTAGACATACCCGTATCTACTCAAGTCATCGGTGAGAGTGAGAACATAACGATATCCTCCATGAGCCTCAACGCTCATTGGACCGCACACATCGGTATGTATGATTTCCAATAAGTTGGTTGCTCGCTCCATTGTTCCGAGAACGGAGTCTTGGTCATTTTGCCCATGAGGCATGGTTCGCATGTGTCAAATGATTCATAATCGAGAGACTCTAAAAGTCCATCAGAATGGAGCTTCTTCATGCGCTTGACACCAATGTGACCAAGGCGGCAGTGCCACAAGTATGTGGGTCTATCGTTATCAACTTTACATCTTTTGGTATTTACACTATGAATATTTGTAATATTACGTTCGAGATTCATTAAGAATAAACCATTGACCATCGGAGCATGACCATAAAACATATCTCTCATATAAATAGAACAACCATTATTCTCGGATTTAAATGAGTAGCCATCTCGCATTAAACGAGATCCTGATACAATGTTCATGCTCAAACTTGGCACTAAATAACAATTATTGAGGTTTAAAACTAATCACGTAGGTAAATGTAGAGGTAGTGTGCCGACGGCTATCACATCGACCTTGGAACCATTCCCGACGCCAAGATCGTCACCTCTCGCCCTTCGCCAAGATCCGCTTATTTCGCAGCTCCTACCGTGAGTTACGAATGTGAGCAATGGCACCGGTATCAAATACCTGTGGAGTTACTATGAGTAATCGGTAAGGTACACATCAATTACATGTATATCAAATACACCTTTAGTGTTGCCGGCCTTCTTGTCTCGCTAAGTATTTGGGGCGATTCGCTTCCAAAGGACCCTTCCCTTTGCAATAAAAAGCACTCTGTCTCGTGCTTGGGTCCATTCTTTGACTTCTTCCCTGCAATCGGCTTACCGGCGTGGCAACATCTTTGCCGTCCTTCTTGAAGTTCTTCTTACCCTTGCCCTTCTTGAACTTAGTGGTTTTATTAACCATCAACACTTGATGTTCTTTCTTGATTTCAACCTCTCACGACTTCAAAGATTGAGAATACTTCAGAATGGTCTTCACCATCCCTGCATATTGTAGTTCATCACAAAGCTCTTGTAGCTCGGTGGGAGCGATCAAGTATTCTGTCAATGACCGCCTCGTCCGGGAGGTTAATGTCCACTGGGACAAAGCGGTTGTGCAACCCAGACATTTTGAGTATGTGCTCACCGATGTAACTATTTTCCTCCATCTTACAACTATAGAACTTGTCGGAGACTTCATATCTCTCGACCGGGCATGAGCTTGGAAAACCATTTTCAGCTCCTCGAACATCTCATATGCTCCGTGTTGCTCAAAACGCTTTTGGAGCCAGTTCTAAGTCAGAAGCATGCCGCAGACTGCATTTAGGGAGTAATCATCAAGACGAGACTTCCAAGCATTCATAATGTCTTGGTTCTGCAGGATGGGTGCTTCACCTAGCGGTGCTTCTAGGACATATTGTTTCTTGGCTGCTATGAGGATGATCCTCGTGTTCGGACCCAGTCCGAATAGTTGCTGCCATCATCTTTCAGCTTGGTTTTCTAGGAACGCGTTGAAGTTCATGGTGACATGAGCGTTGGCCATTTGATCTACAAGACATTTTGCAAAGATTTTAGACTAATGTTCATGATAATTAAGTTCATCTAATCAAATTATTTAATGAACTCCCACTCAGATTTGACATCCCTCTAGTCATCTAAGTGTTACATGATCCGAGTCGACTAGGCCGTGGTCCGATCATCACGTGAGACGGCTAGTCATCGTCGGTGAACATCTCCATGTTGATCGTACCTTCCACACGACTCATGTTCGACCTTTCGGTCTCTTGTGTTCCGAGGCCATGTCTGTACATGCTAGGCTCGTCAAGTTAACCCTAAGTGTTTTGCATGTGTAAAACTGTCTTACACCCGTTGTATGTGAACGTAAGGATCTATCACACCCGATCATCACGTGGTGCTTCAAACGATTTAACTTTAGTAACGGTGCACGCTTAGGGGAACACTTTCTTGAAATTATTATAAGGGATCATCTTATTTACTACCGCCGTTCTAAGTAAACAAGATGCATAAAACATAATAAACATCACATGCAATTATATAAAGTAGTGACATGATATGGCCAATATCATATAGTTCCTTTGATCTTCATCTTCGTGGCTCCATGATCATCTTGTCACCGGCATGAAACCATGATCTCCATCATCATGATCTCCATCATCATGTCTCCATGAAGTTGCTCGCCAACTATTACTTCTACTACCATGGCTAACACGTTTAGCAATAAAGTAAAGTAATTTACATGGCGTTGAATCAATGACACGCAGGTCATACAATAATTAAGACAACTCCTATGGCTCCTGCTGGTTGTCATACTCATCGACATGCAAGTCGTGATTCCTATTACAAGAACATGATCTCATACATCACAATATATCATTCATCATTCATCACAACTTCTGGCCATAACACATCACATGACAATTGCTGCAAAAACAAGTTAGACGTCCTCTAATTGTTGTTGCATCTTTTACGTGGCTGCAAATGGGTTCTAGCAAGAACGTTTTCTTACCTACGAATAACCACAACGTGATTTGTCAACTTCTATTTACCCTTCATAAGGACCCTTTTCGTCGAATCCGCTCCAACTAAAGTGGGAGAGATAGACACCCGCTAGCCACCTTATGCAACTAGTGCATGTCAGTCGGTGGAACCTGTCTCACGTAAGCGCACGTGTAAGGTCGGTCCGGCCGCTTCATCCCACAATACCGCTGAAGCAAAATAAGACTAGTAGCGGCAAGAAAGTTGACAACATCTACGCCCACAACAAATTGTTTCTACTCGTGCAAAAGAGAACTACGCATAGACCTAGCTCATGATGCCACTGTTGGGGAACGTTGCATAAAATAAAAAATTTCCTACGTTCACCAAGATCCATCTATGAGTTCATCTAGAAACGAGTCAGAGATGCATCTACATACCCTTTGTAGATCACGTGCGGAAGCGTTCAAGAGAACGGGGTTGATGGAGTCGTTCTCGTCGTGATCCAAATCACCGGAGATCCTAGCGCCGAACGGACGGCACCTCCGCGTTCAACACACGTACGGTCAGCATGACATCTCCTCCGTCTTCATCCAGCAAGGGGGAAGGAGAGGTTGATGAAGATCCAGCAGCACGACGGCCTGGTGGTGGATGCAGCAGTCACCGCAGCAGGGCTTCGCCGAGCTTCTGCGAGAGGGAGAGGTGTAGCAGGGGAGAGGGAGGCGCCAAGATGCAGGGTGTGGCTGCCCTCCTCCCTCCTTTATATAGGCCCCAGGGGCGCCCGCCCCGAGATCCAATCTCCAAGGGGCGGCGGCCAAGGGGAGACTTGCCGCCTAAGGCAAGTGGGCGCTTCACCCTAGGGTTTCCAACCCTAGGCGCAGGGGGCTGTGGAAGCGCACCAGCCCACCAAGGGCTGGTTCCTCCCACTTCAGCCCATGGGGCCCTCCGGGATAGGTGGACCCACCGGTGGACCTCGGGACCCTTTCGTGGTCCCAGACAATACCAGATCCCGCGAAATTCTCCCGATGGCCGAAATAGCACTTCCTATATATAATTCTTTACCTCCGGACCATTCCGGAACTCCTCGTGACGTCCGGGATCTCATCCGGGACTCCGAACAACATTCGTTTTGCTACTCATATTCATACAACCCTAGCGTCACCGAACCTTAAGTGTGTAGACCCTACGGGTTCGGGAGACATGCAGACATGACCGAGACGGCTCTCCGGTCAATAACCAACAGCGGGATCTGGATACCCATGTTGGCTACCACATGCTCGTCGATGATCTCATTGGATGAACCACGATGTCGAGGACTCAAGCAACCCCGTATACTATTCCCTTTGTCAGACGGTATGTTACTTGTCCGAGATTCGATCGTCGGTATCCCAATACCTCGTTCAATCTCGTTACCGGCAAGTCACTTTACTCGCATCAGTAATGCATGATCCCGTGACTGCACACTTGGTCACTTTGAGCTCACTATGATGATGCACTATCGAAAGGGCCCAGTGATACCTCTCCGTAATATGGTGACAAATCCCAGCCTCGATCCGTGTCAACCCAATGACACTTTCGGAGATACCGTAGTGCACCTTTATAGTCACCCGATTACGTTGTGACGCTTTGGTACACCCAAAGCACTCCTACGGTATCCGGGAGTTACACGATCTCATGGTCTAAGGAAGAGATACTTGACATTGGAAAAGCTCTAGCAAAACGAACTACACGATCTTGTGATATGCTTAGGATTGGGTCTTGTCCATCACATCATTCTCCTAATGATGTGATCCCGTTATCAATGACATCCAATGTCCATAGTCAGGAACACATGACTATCTATTGATCACCGAGCTAGTCAACTAGAGGCTCACTAGGGACATGTTGTGGTCTATCTATTCACACATGTATTACGATTTCCGGATAATACAATTATAGCATGAATAAAAGACAATTATCACGAACAAGGAAATATAATAATAATCCTTTTATTATTGCCTCTAGGGCATATTTCCAACAACGCAGACCTGACAGAAAAAATACCATTCTTTGTAAAATTCCAAGCACGCACACCTTCTGTTCCCGCTCCGCCCACACAAATCTGTCGAATATCCCTGACGTCTTCCTCCGAGAACATCGCCTCGAGTTTAGACCGGTACCAACCCGTAGCATCTGCATTGAGGAGATCACCCACCCTCACTATGCCTGGCATGAACACTTGGCCCAGTGGCCGCAAACTCCCACTGCGTGGGATCCAATTATCATGATGGATGTTAATGCTCGAGCCATCTCCCACTCGCCAAATTAGACCTTCAAGCAACAAGTCCCGGCCATACAGGATGCTTTTAAAAGTATAGGAGCCACCACTCGGACAAGTAGCATTGAGGAAAGTCCCATCAGCAAAATATCGAGCCTTGAGGACCCGAGCACACAGTGACGATGGAACAAGCATAATTCTCCACGCTTGCTTTGCCAATAACGCTTGATTAAAGACTTCCATATCTCGAAAGCCCATGCCACCCTCCCGTTTGCTTGCACACATCTTTTTCCAGGCGATCCAATGTACCTTTTTTTCACCATCGCCTTCACCCCACCAAAAGTTAGAAGAAATAGATGTCGTTCTCAAGACACTTTTTGGTGAGTTGGAAGCAACTCATAGTGAACTTTGGGGTAGACTGGAGCCCCGATTTGACCAGCACCTCTCGAGCTTTTTTCGATAAGCCCTGCCCTTTCCATCCGTGACCTTTCCCTTGGCACTCTCTCTAACGTATTTGAAGGTACCATCTTTGGACCTGCCCACGGCAGTCGGCAGACCCAAATATTTCTCACTCAAGGATTCGGAAGTGATCCCTGTGACCGTCTTGAGCTGCTTTTTGTTTTCCTCCGAACTTCCCTTTCCAAAGAAAATGGCCGAATTTTGGATGTTTATTTTCTGTCCCGAAGGCAGCTCATAGTCCCCCAGAATTGCCTTAAGCGTGAGAAGGTTATTCTCTAATCCTTCTAGAAAGACAATGCTGTCGTCCGCAAAGAGTAAATGGGTTACCATGGGGCCAGTGCTCCCAAATGAAACCCCTCTCAAGTCACCGCTTCTTGTGCATTTCTTAGCAAAGCCGAAAAACCTTCAACACAGAACAAAAAAAGATACGGTGACAATGGATCACCTTGGCGGAGACCCCTCGAATGTATGAAAGAATCCGAGATCCCTCCATTGAGCTTCACACGAAACCGAGCTGAGGTCACACATCTCATAATCATGTTGATCCAAACTGCACTAAAACCAAACTTCGCCATCACCCTTTGCAAAAAAACCCACTCCACCCTATCATATGCCTTCATCATATCCAACTTGACCGCACACAAAGGCACTCTTCTACTCCGTTTCCTTATTGCATGAATACACTCGTATGCAACTAGGACATTATCCGTGATAAGCCTTCCCGGCACAAAAGCACTTTGCTCCTCCGAGATAAGCCTAGTCACTCCATCGTATTCCTTCAGAGCTACCACATTGAAGTCAAACTGCCATGGGCCGTTATTAAGCACATGCTTCCAGTCCCCCTCACTTCCGAATCTGATCATGAACATATTCCCACCTAGCATCTTGAATTGGGCCTCCCTGTGGAGTCCCCATGCACGTTGCATAGCTCTCTCAAAAGCGTGCTTGATTAGAGGTCGCAGGGAGAAAGATTTGCCCACAACAGCCCACTTGATCTCGCGTTTCGATCTAGGCTCAGTTTCCTCAAACACAAACCCAGCTGCCTCCTTCTCGGTCAGCGCCAAGCCTCCCATCTTCGCTGACAGAGAAGCCGCCTCCTCCGTGGACTTGCCGTCGGCCGGAGACTCCGAGGTTCTCCGTCCCACCTTGTCTCCCGTCTCCCCCGTCTTCTTCGGTGTTCGCTTCGTCGGGGTCGCTGCCACAGAGGTCGCCTTCTCTCCCTTACTCGAGGACGACGCCATGGTCACCCCGTCTAGGAGGAGTTCAAAACCACATGGCATAGCCGGAGACGCAACGCCGTCGCCGCGTCCTCGCTGCCCTGAAGATCACCACCCGGCGTTCGAAACCCTAACCCTAGCGCCGCCTCCCGATCGCCTCTCGGTCGCCTCTTAGGGAAACAGAAACATGGTGGATCCTGAGGTAGGAGCACTGTGATCATGTGCTTCTGTATGTATGCGTCTGTACTTTCAGATGAAGGGCGCAACAGACGCACAGTACAGATTATTAGCTATAATAGTAGGAAAATGGGAAGGAATATATCGGCAGGCACACCGGAAGGAGCGTGTGGGTGTACCCTGCATTAAATGGTATGCACGTCCGGACGTACGTACAACGGGGACTAGTTGCGAATGTACATACGTGTCCGGGAAGAAGTGACCGCTCGACCGAGAGAGAGGCGAGGCAGGGACCAGCGGCAGGTTGTTCATTTTGGCACCACGTCTCCACCGTCACATATGCCTGATGAGTGATGCCTGTGCACGGCGGGTGGACCAAGGTGCAATTAGAGTTAGGTATGTACGTGTCGGTGCTGGAGCAGTATTTCGTTTCTGCTGCATTAATTTGTGGGACTGGATATGCCGTTCTTGCGTTGTTGCAGTCGCCCAGCGAAAAATTGGGCTGATCCAGTAGCAACTCCATAGCCTCATAGACTTTCGCCGCACGAGACCCTGCCAATGCTAATATACTATCTATCGCGTTGTGCGAACGTTATGACGGAATTCGTCCACAGTGCCTAGAAGTGTGCCATAATGTGCAGGATAATAGGATTTGATTTACATTACTAATATTGATAAGTTTTTCTTTTCTTTCTGAAAGCTCATCCACAAAGAACCTCAAAGTAAACCGTGCATGACATTGACCAGTGAGAACAAAGTGCGCACGAAAGATTAATATTGATCTCTTAGGCTAGTCTTGATCCCAGGTGGTAGCTAACGTGTTGCGGCCTTATATATGGTAGTCGATCCGGGGCCGTTAAAATATCAGAGCTGACCCTTGCGATTACATAGGTGTGTGCGAGCTAGTGTCCTAGACGTGTACATGGCCCGTGGACCTGTTGTGGCACTTGGTATGGGCACATATGGTTGCTGACACTCGCCCATTTAGTTTTTGAAAAGATTATGGAAGTTTCTATCCGATTTTGGGAAATTTCTAGTTATGGGTTTTTAAGTTCTTTTTTTATTACTTTATTGTTTTCGGTTTTATTCAATGTTTAATATTTTTAATTCTTTTTCACTGTATTTTTTCCTTTTTCATTATTCTTTCCTTTTTCTAACTTTCTCTTTTATGAAATTCATGAATATTTCTTTTTTTGAATATTTTTAAATTCATGAACCTTTTCTTATTCTGTTAACATTTCTTCAAGTTTGCAAACATTTCTAAAACTCATGATTTTTCAGATTTTAATTCATGAACCATTTTCAATTTGTGAATATTTGATAGATTCATGTTTTTCTAAAATCTGTCATATTCTTAGCTTTAACGAACATTTTTTCAAATTACTGAACATTTTTCTGCGGACATTTTATGAATTCACCATTATTTTTAAATTTCATAAATAATTTATAAAGTTAAGAAATTGACAACGAGTCATAATAATTTTTAAATATTTGTTGAATTCAAGAAAAAATCATGTACACTTTTTAAATTCTCGAACAACTTTCCAATTTCGCAAAAACAATTTGAATTTCGAAAATGTGACTTTTTTCTAATTCATTAACATTATTTTACTGGAAAAATATAGCAGAAAATTGTGAACATTTTTAAAAATTGTGACTCTTTCTCACAAATAGGTTCTTGAACAGAAAGAAAACACTTTGTACAAACAAATCAGATAAATATGTTTTCAGGCAATGAGTCGGACAACTAGGTTTTTTGTGGGAAACAAGTCAGACAACTAAACTCGAGTAACATGAACGCACTTAGACTAGCGCTATTGGGATGTCAGCGCAGCTAGACTAGTGCGCTGGCTAAAGTGAACGACACGAGAGCAATGCTCATTAAATCGATATAAGTGGGCGCTTCTATACCTCTAGCTTGACATATGGTGGGCCGGCCTACTAGTATTAGGTCTGTTCGTTCTTTTCTTTTTCTTGCACTGGCAAACATGTACATTGCAATGGGTGATTAAACAACAACACACGTCTATAATGTGATAAGCATTCTCGTGACCATTCACGGGTGCACGCCCTGTATTTTAATATGACAACCAGTGGTCATTCAACACGAATGGTGAGCTTAAAAAACAATGAGCAACATGTCGAACCATGAATTGGTTGAGGATAGGGTTTTTCATGATGCCAATTTGGAACATGAGATATGGTCCCGAATCAACTTAGTTCAGCTTATTAGTTCATTCTAAAATTTAAATTAAAATTTGAAGAAATAACATTATTAATAAATTTGACTTGATGCCATGAGCTAAATTTAAAAGTAAAACAGAAAGAAATAATATTATGAATAACAATAGCATCTAGTAGATTAATCTGGAGTAACAGTGGCAGCAAGCAAAACATGCTTGTTTGTGTTAGGCAAGATTAGGATTGATATCTGGCCGAGACCTCCAACACTTCCGATCGCCGCCTGATCTGGCGACTCGTGTGAAGTCCAGACCGTAGCTCCCTTGCCCCCTCCCTCGAATCAAACATTGATCCTTTCCGGGTCCATGTCATTAGTAGCCGACCATCAATTATTTTACATTGGTGGGCGTTGGCATGCAACGGCGGCCAACCCACTTTACACAACGACGTGTAGACGTACGTTTCTACATGTACATATATAGTAGCTAGCTAGTAGTTTTTTCTTTAAAAAGGAAAAAAAGCTAGCTACGAATTTTGAATGGGTAGAAATGAACACCACTTATGGCACCAATAACAGATTTTGTTACACCGTCAAACTATCCTATATAAGCAATTTAAGGCTCCGTTCGGTGCAAAGGTTAAGAAAACTGTGGGAAACTAGAAAACAGAGGAACGCCCTGGAAATTGCCTGCTAAAACTCTGGATTATAAGTTTGTAGGAAAGCTGAGAAGATGTGTTCGGTAAAGCAAGGAAAGGCAAAAGTATCTGTAGGTCCCACTAGTACAATTCATGGTTCTATTTTCTCATCCACTGGTGTGATGCGTCCATCTGGCAGTGTTGGGGTCACACAAAGCAAGGCTACAGTGGTGCATGCAGGTCCAGCCAAGCTTTCCTGTACTTTGCCTCGTGCTTCCGCCCCAAAAAAGAGCTCCCACCGGATGTTTTATTTCCTGTAAAACTGGAGGCTGCAGCAACTTTCCTTTGGATCTTGAGGAGCTCTACGCAGTTTGGGAGAACTTTCCTTCATTTTTTATTCCTGCAAGTTTTCCTTTAAAATTCCTTTGCACCGAATGGAGCCTAAATGGGTAGGAAACATCTACAATAGTCATTTTTAAAATACCCCATGTATAGAAAAGTATAAATTAAGGTTACATCCTAACATAATTTTAGAAATGATTAACAAGCAAGATAATAGCATATTTGGAATCTACACATTTTAATGAGCGATTTTTATATATAACATGTTTAATTTTGTGTTAAGTATTGAAAGATATGTTTGTTTAAGTACTTGAATATGCCAAAAAATAGACAAAGTTAAACAGAGAGTAGTTGTAATCTACACATTTTACTAAGCAATTTTTATATATAACATGTTAAATTTAGTGTTAAGGTTTGAAAGATATGTTTTTTGAAGTACGTGAATCTGCCAAAAAAAAGTTAAACAGAGAGTGCCTAGGACGAATTGCAACATTGTGCAGCCCATCTGCTAAGCGATCCTTGGGCGAGACAGATCTATCTTACCTAACCAGAATTCAAAGAGAGAAGGCAGTCCGTCTCTAGTGCCCCATTAGAAGAGCAAGCCTCTAGCCAACCGAAGTTCACTTGTGATGCACGAGGGGATAGCTGAACATGAACCAAACGCCACGGTCAGGAACTTAAAGAAAATCTAAATCGTTTTTTCCACTTAAATGCAATTTGTGGCAATGTTGGGGGCAATTTCATGACAAACGGGTAGAAGCATTAACCCCTTTGTTAGTTGGTATATAGGTATAGATTTTTTAACTTTTATTTATATATTAATATTATAAAAGTGTATTATATATTTCAACAATTAATATACTTTAACGTTCATCTTGCATTTAAATGCTGTCCAAAAAAGATTCATGCAATTTAGAAAAAAATCATACTATAAAACAAATGTTCATAACATTAAAGAAATGTTTACATGTTTCAAAAAATGTTTGTGACTTTCTTTTAATAATATAAACAATGTTCATGTAATTCAAAAAATTTATTTTCTTACCATTCAAAAAATTGTCCATGGCATCTAAGAAAACATTCACGTGTTTCGGAAACATGTTCATGACATTTTTTGAAAAGGTACGCAATGTAAAAAATCTTCTATTCATCAAAATGTTCAACGTGTATTTGAAAATAAAATTAACATGTATTTGAAAAAATGTACATCATGTACTGAAAAAAGTTCAGTGTGTATAAAAAAATGTTTCAGTTGTATAAAAAGATTACAACAACATGGAAAAAGTGTAGACTTGTATTGGAGAAAAAGAGGGAAAACTTGAGAAAAATTGGTAAAAAAAAGAATAACCAAAGAAAACTGAATAAACTAACAGGAAAACTGAATAAACAAACAGAAAGCCAAAGTTTTACCTTTGTTACCCGGCCGGCTCATTCACTATGCGTTGTAGGTGAGCCATTGCTACATGCCACAGTAGGCGAGATACAGCCCTCACTGTGATACCTAGACGTGCCTGAAGCCGTGGGCGTGACAAACTAAGATGGCACCCGTGCGTGTGGACGGCAGGCGCGGTAGCAAGGTAATGGAGGCTGCCCTCGCCGCCGTCCATTCCCATTGGCAAGCGCGCTGCTTGCAGAGGGGGCGGCGCCCCGCACATCACGGAGGCAAATGAGGTGTCCGTCTCCCATATGATCAGCAACCAGATCGGTACGAGTGTCTCCGGTCTCCTAATATATATTTGACTGCAACATTGATCATTTTGAAATGAGAAAATTTCACTGTACGTCACTAAACTTGAGCCGGGTGACAGTTTGGTACCACTACTTCAAAATACCCTAACTACAGTCCAAGTACTTGCGCACAGGGTTCACTTTGGTCCATTTGTACGATTTCAGAACGATTTGCTGACTTGGTCGAGTCAACGGCCGCCACCGCTTCCTCGACCGCCACCGGTCGATCCTAGGGTGAATACTAGTCGATCCGGGGTGTTTTTGCAAAACGCCATGACCATTCGCCGCCTCCCTCCCTCACGCACTCCGGCCGCTCCTCCTCCTCCGCACCCTCTCGCCGTCGTCGCCGCCGGTTTGTTACCCGCCGCCGTTGGAGTTGCCATGCCTCGGTTTGTCACCACGCGAAGCAAGAACGTGTTGCTTTGGGCCGAGGGGCAGCGGCGATGGCTTCATGCGCCTAAGCGACCTCGGCCGCGTCCGCCACGCGCCGGCCCACGCCCGTCATGGGAAGAGGAGGAGAGGAGGGCGATGGCGGCGGAGGCAGCAGCGTCGCGCTGGGACGTGTGGTGCACGTGCACCGGGGATTCCTTCGCGCCGAGGCGTCGTGTGGATCTGCGTTGTGGCGCGCCACCACACGGCGGCTTCGCCGCGGGGGACGGGAGAGGCGACACCGGAGGTTTGTACCGCTTCTCCTTGCTTCGCTTGATTTTCCGATGTGGAGATGGCCACCGTGTCTCCCCTTTGAAACTTTGAACGAATTTCCAAATCGAATCTCCATCCTGCTACGAACCGACTCGATTTCCGTTGATGAGGACCGCCGAAAGCAGCGGCCAAGTAGGTCACCATGCGTGAGCACATCGTAGGTGGTTTCAGACTATCAGGGGGTCCATGCTCAATCTTATGCTACTACTTCCTCCGTTCCCAAATAATTGTTTTTCTAGCCATCTCAAATGAACTACAGCATACGGATGTATGTAGACATGTTTTAGAGTGTAGATTCACTCATTTTGCTCCGTATGTAGTCACTTGTTGAAATCTCTAGAAAGACAATTATTTAGGAACGGAGGGAGTAGTAGCCATAATATGTAGCCCATGGTCGATAACATGAACTACGAGGTACCCCCTACCGCCCTCCACAATGTGCAGCAGATTTCAGTTTGCACACCATCATCTTGCTCAAGTCTACATTGTCTCTCAACCACTTGATGTATGTCTTGCGTGAACACTTGATGTATGTCTTGCGTGAGATACCCATGGTGACAATGGGGTATTCTATTGATTCACTTGATGTATGGTTTGGTGATCAACTTGCGGGTTCCGTGACCTTGGGAATCTATGCATAGGGGTTGGCACACGTTGCGTCTTGACTCTCCGGTAGAAACTTTGGGGCACTCTTTGTAGTACTTTGTGTTGGTTGAATAGATGAATTTGAGATTGTGTGATGCATATCGTATAATCATACCCACGGATACTTGAGGTGACATTGGATTATCTAGGTGACATTAGGGTTTTGGTTGATGTGTGTCTTAAGGTGTTATTCTAGTATGAACTCTAGGATAGATCGAACGGAAAGAATAGCTTCGTGTTATTTTACTACGGACTCTTGAATAGATCGATGAGAAAGAATAACTTTGAGGTGGTTTCAGACCTACCATAATCTCTTCGCTTGTTCTCCGCTATCGCTGACTTTGGAGTGACTCTTTGTTGCATGTTGAGGGATAGTTATATGATCCATTTATGTTATTATTGTTGAGAGAACTTGCACTAGTGAAAGTATGAACCCTAGGCCTTGTTTCCTAGCATTGCAATACCGTTTGTGCTCACTTTTATCATTAAGTACCTTGCTTTTTTTTATATTTTCAGATTACAAAACCTATATCTACCATCCATATTGCACTTGTATCACCATCTCTTCGCCGAACTAGTGCACCTATACAATTTACCATTGTATTGGGTGTGTTGGGGACACAAGAGACTCTTTGTTATTTGGTAGCAGGGTTGTTTGAGAGAGACCATCTTCATCCTACGCCTCCCACGGATTGATAAACCTTAGGTCATCCACTTGAGGGAAATTTGCTACTGTCCTACAAACCTCTGCACTTGGAGGCCCAACAACGTCTACAAGAAGAAGGCTGTGTACTAGACATCAAGCAGTTTCAGGCGCCGTTGCCGGGGAGGTGAGTGCTTGAAGGTATATCTTCAGATCTTGCAATCGAATCTTTTAGTTTCTTGTTTTATCACTAGTTTAGTTTATAAAAGAAAACTACAAAAAATGGAATTGAGGGTACCTCATATGCTTCATCTTTTTAATATCTTTCATGAGAATATGGATTCCGTTAATTGTGCTCAATTGCTAGAGGAAGAGTGCATTAGAATGTTTGGCACTAAATATTTGAATGATGAGCATGATGGCAATGTTGTTAGTATGAATTCTTTGAATACCCATGATGCTAATGATATGCAAAGCCACAAGCTTGGGGATGCTATGTTTGATGAAGATGATATGTTTTGTCCCCCAAGTTTTGATGAGCAAATTTATTATGATGATAGCATGCCTCCTATTTATGATGATTATATTGATGAAAGTGTATTTAGAGAAGTCATGACTTTATTTAGTGATGAATCCACTATTTCGGCAGAGGTTCCAATTTATTATGAGAATAAAGTTGCTATCTATGATGATTATTGTGATGACATGTATGCTATAAACAATAATGATAACCATGAAACTTGTCATCATGATTTTAGTTTTCAATTGGATTATGCCTCACATGATAGTTATTTTGTTGAGTTTGCTCCCACTTCTATTCATGAGAAGAAATTTGCTTATGTGGAGAGTAGTAAATTCTCTATGCTTGTAGATCATGAAAAGAATGCTTTAGGTGCTGGTTATATTGTTTAATTCATTCATGATGCTACTGAAAATTATTATGAGGGAGGAATATATGCTTGTAGGAATTGCAATAATATCAATTGTCCTCTCTATGTGCTTAAAATTTTGAAGTTATGCTTGTTTTGCCTTCCTATGCTAGTTGATTATTGTTCCCATAAGTTATTTGCTCGCAAAATACCTATGCATAGGAAGTGGGTTAGACTTAAATGTGCTAGTCATATTCTTCATGATGCTCTCTTTATGTTTCAATTCTCATCTTCTATGTGAGCATCATTCAAATCATCATGCCTAGCTAGGGGCGTTAAACGTTAGCGCTTGTTGGGAGGCAACCCAATTTTATTTTTGTTCCTTGATTTTTGCTCCTGTTTAGAAATATATAATCTATCTAGCCTCAGGTTATATGTGGTTTTATGTGTAATTAGTGTTTGTGCCAAGTAGAACCTTTCGGAAGACTTGGGTGAAGTCTTTATGATCTAGCTGTAAAAAACAGAAACTTTAGCGCTCACGAGATTAGCTGCCATTTTTGTACTGGAGAGTGCTTTTAGGTTTATTCTTTTTTCAGATGATCAATAGATAAATTATTCAGGTACAACAATTTATTTTAGAATTTTTGGAGTTCCAGAAGTATACGTTTGATGCCGATTACTACAGTCTGTTCTGTTTTTGATAGATTCTTTTTTCAGTGTGTTGTTTGCTTTTTTTGATGAATCTATGAGTAGTATCGGATGGTATGAACCATATAGAAGTTGGAATAAAGTAGATATTACACCAATATGAATTTAGAGTGAGTTCACAACAATACCTAAGTGGTGGTTTTACTTTCTTATACTAACGGAGCTTACGAGTTTTCTGTTGAGTTTTGTTTTGTGAAGTTTTCAAGTTTTGGGTAAAGATTCGATGGACTATGGAATAAGGAGTGGAAAGAGCCTAAGCTTGGGCATGCCCAAGGCTCCCCAAGGTAATATTCAAGGACAACCAAGAGCCTTAGCTTGGGGATGCCCCGGATGGCATCCCCTCTTTCGTCTTCATTCATCGGTAAATTTACTTGGAGCTATATTTTTATTCACCACATGATATGTGTTTTGCTTGGACCGTCAATTTATTTTGTTAGGATTTGCTTGATGTTATTTAGAACAATGTTTTCCATCTTTTATTTCAATAAAAGTGGCATTGATGGCCTTTACTATGCTTATTTTAGAAGTCTACATGTTGCTGTTTGAAAACAGAAAGTTCATCGCTGTTGCAAAAATTCCCTAGAAAATTCAGAATGTGATAAAATGTTTAAACCTTTTGCATAATAAGATCTGATAAATTTACTACAGTGGGAATTTTCTTTCATAATTTTTGGAGCTAGGTAAGTATGGATCTTGCTACATTCTTTACAGACTGTCCTGTTTAGGCAGATTGCTGTTATGTTTGCATTGTTTGCATATGTTTGCTTCTTTAATGATTCTATTTGAGGATAGGACTATTAAATATGCAGAGGAATTTAGTATGAAATGTTGAATAATAAATTTAGTGATTTTCTACAGTATAGATAAGGTTTTTGCATTGGTTTATACTAACATATCTCATGAGTCCTCGTTGAGTTTTGTGTGGACGAAGCTTTTGAGATTTAGGGAGACCGTGATATGAGAGGAAATTAAGGAGACACAAAAGTTCAAGCTTGGGGATGCCCAAGGCATCCCAAGATAATATTTCAAGAAGTCTCAAGTGTCTAAGCTTGGGGATGCCCCGGTTGGCATCCCACCTTTCTTCTTCGACAACTATCGGTTGATCCTAAGTTTTTGCTTCTTCACATGATGTTTGCTATTCTTAGATGCCATTTTATTTTGTTTTGCTTGCTGTTTGAATAAACTATCAAGATATGAAATTATTAAATGGGAGAGTCTTCACATAGCTAAATAATTATTTAACTACTCATTGATCTTCACTTATATCTTTTTGGAGTAGTTTGTCATCTACTCGTGTGCTTCACTTATATCCTATGATTAAATAGTTGAATGAGCGAATATCATAAATCTGAAATTATATATGTTTCATATGCTTATCCCATGGGGAGTAATGACTTCACATATGAGAAGTAGAGGTGGTAAATTTATTGAAGGTTAGCAGACATTGTATTGGTCACTTGAACAATTCATGAAAGAATATTGAGGGAAGAGAGATTTCACATATAAATATACTATCTTGGACATCTTTTATGATTGTGAGCACTCATTAAAATATGACATGCTAAAAGGTTGATGTTGGACAAGGAAGACAACATAATGCGTTATGTTTTATTATATTCAAAATAAAGTATATTTTCATGGATCATTCAACATTCTGAGCTTGCCTTTCCCCCTCATGCTAGCAAAATTATTTGCACCAAGAAGAGATACTACTTGTGCTTCCAAACATCCCCTAAACTAGTATTGCCATGAGAGTCCACCATACCTACCTATGGGTTGAGTAAGATCCTTCAAGTAAGTTGTCATCAGTGCATGCAATAAAAATTGCTCTCTAAATATGTATGATCTATTAGTGTGGAGAAAATAAGCTTTATACGATCTTGTGATGTGGAAGCAATAAAAGCGGCGGACTGCATAATAAAGGTCCCTATCACAAGTGGCAATATAAAGTGACGTTCTTTCACATTAAGATTTTGTGCATCCAACTATAAAAGCGCATGAGAACCTCTGTTACCCTCTACGAAGGGCCTATCTTTTATTCTTGTCTTATACCTTATGCAAGAGTCATGGTGATCTTCACCTTTCCTTTTTACATTTTATCCTTTGGCAAGCACATTGTGTTGGAAAGATCCTGATATATATATATATATATATATATATATATATATATATATATATATATATATATATATATATATATATATATATATACAATTGGATGTAAGGGCTCTTGAACTATTAGTGTTGGCGTTACACTGGAGGTAAGAGGGTGGGTGGCGAATCTATAAGCCCCTATCTTTCTCTGTGTCTGATTAAAACTTTGAACCCATAAATATCGCGTGAGTTTTAGCAATTGTGAAAGACTAAATGATAGTTGAGTATGAGAAGTTTGCTGAATCAAAGCTCTGACATAGAATCTTCCTGAAAATAAGATGAATTGTAATTGTTTGATGACTAATAACACGGTTTGTTAGTTTTCAAGAAAGTTTATGATCTATACTTTAACATGTGAATAGTTTGTTACTTGATCATGAAAAGTTTTATGAGATGAGCTACTGTTATGACATATGATGATGCTAGAAAAGGTGATTGAATTTATCATTGATCAAACTTGTGCACCTGCTAGCATTCACACTTCATAAATTATTTCTTTTATCATTTACCTACTCGAGGACGAGCAGGAATTAAGCTTGGGGATGTTGATACGTCTCCAACGTATCTATAATTTATGAAGTATTCATGCTATTATATTATCTGTGTTGGATGTTTATGGGCTTTACTAAGCACTTTTATATTATTTTTGGGACTAACCTATTAACCGGAGGCTCAACCCAAATTGTTGTTTTCTTGCCTATTTCAGTGTTTCGAAGAAAAGGAATATCAAACGGAGTCCAAACAAAATGAAACCTTCAGGAGAGTTATTTTTGGAACGGAAGCAATCCAGGAGACTTGGAGTAGACGTCAGGGAAGCTTCGAGGAAGCCACGAGGCAGGGAGGCGCGCCCTACCCCCTGGCGCGCCCCCACCCTCGTGGGCCCCTCGTGGATCCCCCTGACCGACTTCTTTCGCCTATATATTTCCATATACCCTAAAACATCGGGGAGCAGAATAGATCGGGAGTTCCGCCGCCGCAAGCCTTTGTAGCCACCAAAAACCAATCGGGACCTGCTTTAAGCACCTCACGGAGGGGGGAACCCTCACCAGTGGCCATCTTCATCATCCCGGCGCTCCCCATGATGAGGAGGGAGTAGTTCACCCTCGGGGCTGAGGGTATGTACCAGTAGCTATGTGTTTGATCTCTCTCTCTCTCGTGTTCTTGAGGTGGTACAATCTTGATATATCGCGAGCTTTGCTATTATAGTTGGATCTTATGATGTTTCTCCCCCTCTACTCTCTTGCAATGGATTGAGTTTTCCCTTTGAAGTTATCTTATCGGATTGAGTCTTTAAGGATTTGAGAACACTTGATGTATGTCTTGCATGTGCTTATCTGTGGTGACAATGGGATATTCACGTGATCTACTTGATGTATGTTTTGGTGATCAACTTGCGGGTTCCGTAACATTGTGAACTTATGCATTGGGGTTGGCACATGTTTTCGTCTTGACTCTCCGGTAGAAACTTTGGGGCACTCTTTGAAGTACTTTGTGTTGGTTTGAATAGATGAATCTAAGATTGTGTGATGCATATCGTATAATCATACCCGCAGATACTTGAGGTGACATTAGAGTATCTAGGTGATATTAGGGTTTTGGTTGATTTGTGTCTTAACGTGTTATTCTAGTACGAACTCTTGAATAAATCGATCCGAAAGAATAACTTTGAGGTTGTTTCGTATCCTACCATAATCTCTTCGTTTATTCTCCGCTATTAGTGACTTTGGAGTGACTCTTTGTTGCATGTTGAGGGATAGTTATATGACCCAATTATGTTATTATTGTTGAGAGAACTTGCACTAGTGAAAGTATGAACCCTAGGCCTTGTTTCCTAGCATTGCAATACCGTTTGCACTCACTTTTGTTACTTGCTACCTTGCTGTTTTTGTATTTTCAGATTACAAAAACCTATATCTACCATCCATATTGCACCTGTATCACCATCTCTTCGCCGAACTAGTGCACCTATACAATTTACCATTGTATTGGGTGTGTTGGGGACACAAGAGACTCTTTGTTATTTGGTTGCAGGGTTGTTTGAGAGAGAACATCTTCATCCCACGCCTCCCACGGATTGATAAACCTTAGGTCATCCACTTGAGGGGAATTTGCTACTGTCCTACAAACCTCTGCACTTGGAGGCCCAACAACGTCTACAAGAATAAGGTTGTGTAGTAGACATCAGCCGTCGTGTCCTACCGCACTGCAGTCTCTGTCTTCGTCGTCCCTCCAGCGGCAGAATGATGCTAGAGGGCCACGACAGCCATGTCCGGCGCCTGACAGCCATTCGCCTAGGAGCCGCTTTGCCTCCGGCTACACTGTGTAGAGTGCCGTCGCGGCCGCTGCTGACGTGACCTTCCGAGCCCCGGTGGCGGCCTTGAAGGAAATATGCCCTAGAGGCAATAATAAAGTTGTTATTTTATATTTCCTTATATCATGATAAATGTTTATTATTCATGCTAGAATTGTATTAACCGCAAAACTTGATACATGTGTGGATACATAGACAAAACACCGTGTCCCTAGTAAGCCTCTACTAGACTAGCTCGTTAATTAAAGATGATTAAGTTTCCTAACCATAGACATGTGTTGTCATTTGATGTACGGGATCACATCATTAGGAGAATGATGTGATGGACAAGACCCATCCATTAGCTTAGCATGTTGATCGTTCAGTTTTATTGCTATAGCTTTCTTCATGTCATATACATATTCCTTTGACTATGAGATTATGCAACTCCAGATACCAGAGGAATGCCTTGTGTGCTATTTATAACCCACAAGTATAGGGGATCACAACAATTTTCGAGGGTAAAGTATTTAACCCAAATTTATAGATTCGACACAAGGGGAGCCAAAGAATATTTGAAGGTATTAGCAGCTGAATTATCAATTCAACCACATCGGGAGATTAATTATCTGGAGCAAATTGATCCGTAGCAAATTAGTTTGATAGTTTTGATAGTAGTGACAGTAGCAATAGTAACAATAACACTGAGCAGTAATTTTGTAGCAAGTGTAACAGTGATGATAGCAGTAGTAACGCAGCAGAAACAATATAGGATAAATTCGTAGGCATTCGATCGGTGACTTGTTGGATGATATTCATCATGTGACAATTATAACCTAGGGCGATACGGCACTAGCTCCAGTTCATCGATATAATGTAGGCATGTATTTTGTAAATAGTCATACGTGCTTTATTAAAAGAACTTGCATGACATCTTTTTTCCTACCCTCCCGTGGCAGCGGGGTCCATATTGGAAACTAAGGGATATTAAGGCCTCCTTTTAATAGAGAACCGGAACAAAGCATTAACACATAGTGAATACATGAACTCCTCAAACTACGGTCATCACCGGGAGTGGGCCGGTTGTTGTAACTCCGGGGTTGCCGAATCATAACACGTAGTAGGTGACTATAACTTGCAAGATCGGATCTAAAAAATGGATATAATGATGAATTCATAAATGGTTCAGATATGAGTTCATGGCACCAGGGACCAATGTGACAAGCATTAAGCATGGCAAAGTCATAGCAACATCAATCTAAGAACATAGTGGATACCAGGGATCAAGCCCTACCAAAACTAACTCGATTACATGATGAATCTCATCCAACTCCTCACCGACTAGTGAGCCTACGAAGGAATTACTGATACGTCTCCAACATATCTATAATTTTTGATTGTTCCATGCTATTATATTATCCTTCTAGGATGTTTTATATGCATTTATATGCTATTTTATATGATTTTTGGGACTAACCTATTAACCTAGAGCCCAAAGCAGCTTCGCTTTTTTTCCTTGTTTTTGAGTATCGCAGAAAAGGAAAACCAAACGGAGTCCAATTGACCTGAAATTTCACGGAGATTATTTTTGGACCAGAAGAAGCCCACGGAGTATCGGAGATGGGCCAGAAGAGTCCCGAGGCACCCACGAGGGTGGGGGGTGCGCCCTACCCCCCCTGGGCGTGCCCCCTACCTCGTGGTTATATTGTTGAATTCATTCATGATTCTACTGAAAATTATTATGAGGGAGGAATATATGCTTGTAGGAATTGCAATAATATCAAGTTTCCCCTCTATGTGCTCAAAGTTGTAAAGCTATGCTTGTTTTGCCTTCCTATGCTAGTTGATTATTGTTCGCATAAGTTGTTTGATCACAAAATCCCTATGCATAGGAAGTGGGTTAGACTTAAATGTGCTAGTCATATTCTTCATGATGCTCTCTTTATGTTTCAATTCTTATCATGTATATGAGCATCATTGAAATCATCATGCCTAGCTAGGGGCGTTAAACGTTAGCGCTTGTTGGGAGGCAACCCAATCTTATTTTTGTTGCTTGCTTTTTGCTCCTGTTTAGCAATAAATAATCCATCTAGCCTCTGGTTAGATGTGGTTTTATGTTTTAATTAGTGTTTGTGCCAAGTAGAACCTTTGGGAAGACTTGGGTGAAGTCTTTGCGATCTTGATGTAAAAAACAGAAACTTTAGCGTTCACAAGATTAGCTGCCATTTTTTTACTGGAGAGTGATTTTAGGTTGATTATTTTTGAAGATGATTAATAGACAAATTCCTCAGGTCCACCAATTTATTTCAGAATTTTTGGAGTTCCAGAAGTATACGTTTGATACAGATTACTACAGACTGTTCTGTTTTTAACAGATTCTGTTTTCTATGTGTTGCTTGCTTATTTTGATGAATCTATGAGTAGTATCGGAGAGTATGAACCATATAGAAGTTGTAATACATTAGATATTACACCAATATGAATTTAGAATGAGTTCACAACAGTACCTAAGTGGTGATTTATTTTCTTATACTAACGGAGCTTACGAGTTTTCTGTTGAGTTTTGTGTTGTAAAGTTTTCAAGTTTTGGGTAAAGATTCGATGGACTATGGAATAAGGAGTGGCAAGAGCCTAAGCTTGGGTATTCCCAAGGCACCCCAAGGTAATATTAAAGAATAACCAAGAGCCTAAGCTTGGGGATGCCCCGTATGGCATCCCCTCTTCGTCTTCGTTCATCGGTAACTTTACTTGGAGCTATATTTTTATTCACCACATGATATGTGTTTTGCTTGGAGCGTCATTTTATTTTCTTTTGCTTTGCTTGCTGTTTGAATAAAATACCAAGATCTGAAATTAATAAATGTTAGAGAGTCTTCACATAGTTGCATAATTATTCGACTACTCATTGATCTTCACTTATATCTTTTGGAGTAGTTTGTTGATTGCTCTAGTGCTTCACTTATATCCTTTTGGAGCACGGCGGTGGTTTTATTTTGAAGAAATAGATGAACTCTCATGCTTCACTTATATTATTTTGAGAGTCTTTAGAACAGCATGGTAATTTGCTCTGGTTATGAAACTAGTCCTAATATGATATGCATCCAAGATGGGTATAATAAAAACTTTCATATAAAGTGCATTGAATACTAAGAGAAGTTTGATACTTGATAGTTGTTTTGAGATATAAAGGTGGTGATATTAGAGTCGTGCTAGTTGGGTAATTATGAAATTGAGAAATACTTGTGTTGAGGTTGGCAAGTCCCGTAGCATGCACGTATGGTTCACGTTGTGTGACAAATTTGAAGCATGGAGTGTTCTTTGATTGCTTTCCTTATGAGTGGTGGTCGGGGACGAGGATGGTCTTTTCCTACCAATCTATCCCCCTAGAGGAATGCGTAGTAGTACTTTGCTTCGAGGTCTGATAAACTTTTGCAATAAGTATATGAGTTCTTTATGACTAATGTGAGTCCATGGATATTACGCACTCTCACCCTTCCATCATTGCTTGCCTCTTCGGTACCGTGCATTGCCCTTTCTCACCTTGAGAGTTGGTGCAAACTTCGCCGGTGCATCCAAACCCCATGATGCGATACGCTCTGTCACACATAAGCCTCCTTATATCTTCCTCAAAACATCCACCATGCCTACCTATTATGGCATTTCCATAGCCATGCCGAGATATATTGCCATGCAACTTTCCACCGTTCCGTTTATTATGACACGAATCATCATTGTCATATTGCCTTGCATGATCATGTAGTTGACATTGTATTTGTGGCAAAGCCACCATGCTTAATTTTTCATACATGTCACTCTTGATTCATTGCATATCCGGGTACACCCATAGTGCGTGAGGGTTGTAATTCTTGAGTTGTAAGTAAATAAAAGTGCTATGTATCGAGTTGCATATCCGGGTACACCCATAGTGTATTGAGTTGTAAGTAAATAAAAGTGTGATGATCATCATGAGAGCATTGTCCCATGTGAGGAAAGGATGATGGAGACTATTATTCCCCCATAAGTCGGGATGAGACTTCGGACGAAAGAAAAAACAAGGGAAAAAAAGAGGCCAAAAAAAAGAGAAGGGCCAAATAAAAAAAGAAAAAGAAAAAAGAAAAAAATGAGAGAACAAAGAGAGAAGGGACAATGTTACTATCATTTTTCCACACTTGTGCTTCAAAGTAGCACCATGATCTTCATGACAGAGAGTCTCTTATTTTGTCACTTCCATATACTAGTTGGAATTTTTCATTATAGAACTTGGCTTGTATATTCCAATGATGGGCTTCCTCAAAATGCCCTAGGTCTTCGTGAGCAAGGAAGTTGGATGCACACCCACTTAGTTTCTTTTGATGAGCTCCTCGCATTGACATCAATTGATGGGCATCTCCATAGCCCGTTGATTAGCCGCGTCAATGTGAGACTCTCTTATTTTTTGTCTTCTCACATAACCCCTATCATCGTACTCTATTCCACCCATAGTTCTATGTCCATGGCTTGCGCTCATGTATTGCGTGAGGGTTCAAAGGCTGAAGCACGTTAAAAAGTATGAACCAATTGCTCGGCTTGTCATCGGGGTTGTGCATGATGGGAGCATTTTGTGTGACGAAAATGAAGCATGGCCAAACTATATGATTTTGTAGGGATAAGCTTTCTTTGGCTATGTTATTTTGATAAGACATAATTGCTTGGTTAGTATGCTTGAAGTATTATTATTTTTATGTCAATACTAAACTTTTGTCATGAATCTTATGGATTTGAATATTCTTGCCACAATAAAGAGAATTACGTGGATAAATATGTTAGGTATCATTCCACATCAAAAATTCTGTTCTTATCATTTACCTACTCGAGGACGAGCAGGAATTAAGCTTGGGGATGCTTGATACGTCTCCAATGTATCTATAATTTTTTATTGTTCCATGCTATTATATTATCCTTCTAGGATGTTTTATATGCATTTATATGCTATTTTATATGATTTTTGGGACTAACCTATTAACCTAGAGCCTAGTGCCAGTTTCTGTTTTTTCCTTGTTTTTGAGTATCACAGAAAAGGAAAACCAAACGGAGTCCAAACGGAATGAAAGCTTCGGGAGAGTTATTTTTGGAACAGAAGCAATCTAGAAGACTTGGAGTAGACGTCAGGGAAGCTCTTTGAAGTTCTCTTTACTTTTATGCATTTACTTGGAGTAGACTGCTTCCCTCTGCGAAGGGACTATCTATTTACTATTATGTTGTGTCACCACCTTCTAAACACAAGCGCCAGAAACTGAGTAGAGCACAACTGTCATGATTTATGCATTGTGTGTAGCTAATGTCGGGTGCATCATGACTGGATCTTTTCTACCATGAGTTACAATGTTTAGTCGCTGCTTGAACTTTGGAGGTGCTCTGCATTTATGTTTTGCGGTCTCAGAAAGGGCTAGCGAGATACCACTATTGTCATATTATATCATGGTTGTTTTGACAACGTGTTGCCATTTGAGATTTCTTATTATTGCTCGCTAGCTGATTATGTCATTGATATGAGTCATTATAATCTTTAAGAGTTATTGTTGACATGGTTAGTTATAATGTTGGCTGAAAGCCTGTGTGTTGTTTAAGCTTATTTATGCAAACAAGAGCAAAAGAGTTCGTAAAAGTTTTTCTTTCTCACTTTCAGTTTATCAACTGAATTGCTTGAGGACAAGCAAAGGTTTAAGCCGGGAGTTGATACGTCTCCAACGTATCTACTTTTCCTAACGCTTTTCCTCTTGTTTTGGACTCTAATTTGCATGATTTGAATGAAACTAACCCCGAACTGATGCTGTTTTCAGCAGAACTACCATGATGTTGTTTTTGTGTAGAATTAAAGTTCTCGAAATGGAACGAAACTTTGCTAGTATTTTTATATAATAAAAGAGAATTTCTGGAGCCAAGATCCACCGGAGAGGGACCCCTGGGTGGGCACAACCCAGCAGGGCGTGCCCAGGTGGGTTGTCCCCCACCTGGTGGCCCGCAGACCCTGAACCGACGCTATAAAATCCTATTTTCAGAGAAAAAATTAGGGAGAAAGAATTATCGCGATCCACGAGACGGAGCCGCCGCCAAGCCCTATTCTCCCTCGAGAGGGCAGATCTGGAGTCCGTTTGGGGCTACAGAGAGGGGGATCTTCGTTCTTCGTCATCACCAACCCTTCTCCATCGCCAATTCCATGACGCTCCCCACCGGGAGTGAGTAATTCCTCCATAGGCTCGCTGGTCGGTGAGGAGTTGGATGAGATTCATCATGTAATCGAGTTAGTTTTGTTAGGGCTTGATCCCTAGTATCCACTATGTTCTAAGATTGATGTTGCTATGACTTTGCCATGCTTAATGCTTGTCACTTTGGGCCCGAGTGCCATGATTTCAGATCTGGACCATTTATGTTATCACCATTATATCCATGTTCTAGATCCGATCTTGCAAGTTATAGTCACCTACTACGTGTTATGATCCGGTAACCTCGGAGTGACAATAACCGGGACTTCTTCTGGTGATTACCGTAGTTTGAGGAGTTCATGTATTAACTATGTGTTAATGCTTTGTTCCGGTTCTCTATTAAAAGGAGGCCTTAATATCCCTTAATTTCCAACATGGACCCTGCCACCACGGGAGGGTAGGACAAAAGATGAAGGAAATATGCCCTAGAGGCAATAATAAAGTTATTATTTATTTCCTTATATCATGATAAATGTTTATTATTCATGCTAGAATTGTATTAACCGGAAACATAATACATGTGTGAATACTTAGACAAACAAAGTGTCACTAGTATGCCTCTACTTGACTAGCTCGTTGATCAAAGATGGTTATGTTTCCTAGCCATAGACATGAGTTGTCTTTTGATTAACGGGGTCACATCATTAGGAGAATGATGTGATTGACATGACCCATTCCATTAGCTTAGCACACGTTCATTTAGTATGTTGCTATTGCTTTCTTCATGACTTATACATGTTCGTATGACTATGAGATTATGCAACTCCCGTTTACCGGAGGAACACTTTGTGTGCTACCAAACGTCACAACGTAACTGGGTGATTATAAAGGTGCTCTACATGTGTCTCCGAAGGTACTTGTTGGGTTGGCGTATTTCGAGATTAGGATTTGTCACTCTGATTGTCGGAGAGGTATCTGTGGGCCCTCTCGATAATGCACATCACTTAAGCCTTGCAAGCATTGCAACTAATGAGTTAGTTGCGGGATGATGTATTACGGAACGAGTAAAGAAACTTGTCGGTAACGAGATTGAACTAGGTATTGAGATACCGACGATCGAATCCCGGGCAAGTAACATACCGATGACAAAGGGAACAACGTATGTTGTTATGCGGTCTGACTGATAAAGATCTTCATAGAATATGTGGGACCCAATATGAGCATCCAGGTTCCGCTATTGGTTATTGACCGGAGATGTATCTCGGTCATGTCTACATAGTTCTCGAACCCGTAGGGTCCGCACGCTTAACGTTTCGATGACAGTTATATTATGAGTTTATATGTTTTGATGTACCGAAGGTTGTTTGGAGTCCCGGATGTGACCATGGACATGACGAGGAGTCCCGAAATGTTCGAGACATGAAGATTGATATATTGGAAGCCTATGTTTGGATATCGGAAGTGTTCCGGGTGAAATCGGGATTTCACCGGAGTACATGAGGGGTTATCGAAACC
The DNA here is from genome assembly GCA_021605145.1 of Aegilops bicornis. Lineage (NCBI taxonomy): Eukaryota > Viridiplantae > Streptophyta > Magnoliopsida > Poales > Poaceae > Aegilops > Aegilops bicornis. The sequence goes on from CM038674.1 coordinate 491,824,340, forward strand.
CCCCGGGGTTAATGGGCCTTAGTGGGCCTTTGCGGAGAAGAGGAGAGGCGGCCAGGGCTGGGCCGCGCGCCCCTCCCCCTAGTCCGAATAGGACAAGGAGAGGGGGCGGCGCCCCCTTTCCTTCCTCTCTCCCTCCTCTCCCCCCCAAGTCCTAATCCAGCTAGGGAAGGAGGGGAGTCCTACTCCCGGTGGGAGTAGGACTCCTCCTGGCGCGCCCCCTCTAGGCCGGCCGCACCTCCCCCTTGCTCCTTTATATACGGGGGCAGGAGGCACCCTAGAGACACAAAAATTGATCGTTTGATCTTTTAGCCGCGTGCGGTGCCCCCTCCACTATAGTCCACCTCGATAATACTGTAGCGGTGCTTAGGCGAAGCCCTGTGTCGTGGAATTGTCACGACAGATGTGCTCTTGCAAGGACTTAGTCGTGGAGCCATCGCAACTAGGAAGCTTAAAGGGGTTAATCGGGACAAAGGACACGAGAGGTTTTATACTAGTTCGGCCCTTGCGGTGAAGGAAAGCCTACGTCTAGTTGGGTTGGTATTGCTTGATGTTTCGATGACTGTGGAGCGAGATACGCTATTCCGGCTCTCGATGAGTTGTTTTGCCCTAAGCCGCCAGCCGGTCGTGCCCTTATATACACGGGGTTGACGCCTGCGGCCTCTGAGTCCGGCCGGCTTATAGACAGTGTCCGGCTCATTGACTAGTTAATTCTACCTTATAATACAAGTCATGCCTTCATGGCGGTTTATCACAACAGGCCTTAAGTCGCCTAGGGGCCTTAGACCCTTTATTGAACCGCCATCTTCATGCTTGGTCTTGGGATTCTTCTGATGAGTCTCTCTTTGCGTAACCCGGCCCCTCCTGGGCGGCTTACACAAATAGTCATATCCCCAACATTAGGCCCCAGATTGATTTGAACCGGTTCATGTCAATCTTAAAATACCTTGACAACCAATCCTTCTGTCTTCAGTCCTGCGAAAAGGTCATAACCCGTCGTGACGTCATCTTTTGGATCCGTTACTAACCCGTCGTGATGTCATCTTCAATTAAATTCATATTTCACTCCGTTGTATCGTCCAACGGATCTTTGCCTTTACTGACCCTTCCGAAAACCGAGGCGTCGGGGCCACTAGATAATGATGTTTGGTCTCCTTGTTTCTCGCGCCGTCTTAGTCGGCCTTCCCCTATAAATAGGCACGACCTAGGTCTTCCATTCTCCCCTCTTTCAGTCGTCTTATTCCTCTTGCTGCCTCTCTGTCTCTCGAGCTCCACCGCCGCCGCTGTCGAACTCCCCGTCTTCACCGACTCAAGCCGCTACATCAACCTGACTCTGACCAAAAATCGACGGCGAATCTCCGCAGCTCGTCCACATTCGTGAATTCCTCTCCTTCCCTTTCGTAGATCTGCATTGGAACTTTTTTGAGTTCGTAGGTGTTCATCGCCGCCTGCTGCAAACCCTCGATAGTTTTTACCTCCAATGCCCTGTTAGATCGTAAAAATAACGTAGAACTGCTGCGGTGATTTTTTGTGCTTAACTTGCATAAAAACAGATCTCATTTCCCTTGTTCGGAAGCCCTCTTCGAGTGTATGAGCTTCTCTGCACTGTTTTATGTCTAGAAATTTTTCTTTCCAGAGCAACCGTTTGATCCAAAATGATTTTGGAAAATTGTGAAACCTGTTTGTTCCACACTTAGCCAAAAACTGCATCTGTTGAATCTATTTAGCCATGGTAGCCCATACGGCCGGTTTAAGACAACACCGGTTATCAGCCTCGCTCGTTCCCGCGACTTAAGAAAATTTAAGTGCCTTTGATACCTGTAACAGTTTAACTATTACTGCATAGTTACCCATATGTCATTAGGCCCCTTCTTAAGCCGCCATTTGAATAAACTTTAAAATGCTTTCCTCCGGGTTAAATTTGAACCGAACTTCTTATTTTGTCATAGGCTTCAATTTATACAATGGCACCTAAGGCCCCCAAAGCTCCGTGACACTGCAAGAATCGGGTCAAATCCACTGTCACAGAAAGCACCTTGTCTAACGTTGTGAAATCCGGCCACCTGCCCAAGAGAGCAGTCATGTCTTATCATGCTCCTAACCCATCAGAGGAGAGGCCTCAACCCAAAGAGGGAGAGGTGATCGTTTTTACTGATCACATGAACCGGGGCTTCGCTCCACCCGGTTCAAAATTCTTCAGGGATGTTTTGCGTTTCTTCGATCTCAGACCTCAGGACATCGGGCCCAATTCCGTGTCAAATATTTGCAACTTCCAAGTTTTTTGTGAGGTGTACCTTGGGGAAGAACCTAGCATACTTTTATTCAAGGAATTGTTTTACTTAAACCGGCAGAACGAACGCGCCAACGGGCCGAGTCTGGAACTTGGTGGCATCTCGATTCAGCGGCGGAGAGATTGCCTTTTTCCTTATGCTAAATCGCCGAGTCATCCAAAGGATTGGAATCGAGACATGGTTCTCATCATGAGGATACTTCTCCGGTGATGAAAATCCTCTGCGGCTTTGGCGCTTGGCGCCTTGAATTCAACCAGCCGCTGCCAGATAAATCGATCATTTGTTGAGCGTCTGCCACTTGCTCCCACTATTAGCAAAATCAAAGCTCTTTTGGGAAACGGCTTAGATGGTGCCGACCTGGTCCGGGTTTGGGTCGCTTAGCGGGTGATTCCGTTAAGCCGCCGCCCCGGCTTAATGTGCACCTACTCAGGTGAGAAGAATGACCCACTACGTCATAGTCCCGACGAATTACCAGATGATGTGGTGGAGGCTACAACCCAGACATTGTTGAAAGAGGGCACAATAACTAGTAACGCCTTTGGCTTACTTCCCTTCTGCAGGAAGAACCCAGCCCCCGCAGTGAGTCATCAACTTCAATGAATACTCTTTATTATTTGACACCTTGATTTTACTCATAATCCTCTATCATTTTTCACAGGACGATGACGACTTCTGGAAGGTCAAATACGACCATGAGGCGGCAAAACAAGCCAGAGCGGCAAAAAGAACTGAGAGGAAAGCCGCCAAGAGTGGAACTTCAAGGAAAAGGAAGCCAAGCGCTTCCGATTTACTTAAATTGGATGATACTTCTGACGACGAAGAAGAGGTAACTTTTAACTCCCTTGACTCTTTATCATCACCTTGCTGACCCTTAATCTTTCCAGGAGGATACGGGGAATAGCCAAGCCGTCGAGAAAGAGGTAACTATAATCTGCTCCGACTCCGAGCCCCTGCCGCATCAGAAAATTCGAAGAGTGACCCAGAAAGTAAGATTTTCACATCCTTTGGCTTAGCAAGATCCTCAATTTCTTTTGAAGCAATAGCAATTTGAAAGCTGGAGGCAGACCCAGACCAGCAAGGATATAAAGCTCTCCTCCGGCTTACCTGACGTAACCAGGAAGCGTCGGGCTGAGGTTATCTCCGATTTACGTTCTGTTTACCCTTTGGCGGGCTTAATTCGTCAACCTCTCAATCCATCTGACTCCAATTATCAGGATACCTCTCCTTCCTCCGGCGAGTCTATGCAATCTAACATGCCGGCTTTCAAGACTGCCCCTGGGTAATATAAACTTATTTACCTTGTACTTTACCTTACTCATGTTTTTGTACTCACCCTTTTGCTTTGTCCACAGCGTGCAAGTGAAGCCCAGTAAGAGGGCAAAGAAGAATAAGCCATCCCAAGACCCAACAGGATCGAATCGAACTTGGAACAGCTGCTCTCGACAGTTCCACCCATCACCGCCGCGAACCGGCTTATGATATTCGGCACCATCCTCTGATCCACCCGCCGAAGACACTCTCAACAGCTCTGATAACCCGGAAGCTCCTAGCCCGGCTAAGACAGTTGATCCGGAGATTGAGATTCTGAAGACTCAATTTGTTGAGCCGGGGCAACCCACTATCCTGGCCAAGTGCTCTGCCAAGGAGGAGCTTCTGGAACGCCGAAATGCCAAGCTGGATATTACTGACTATACTCATTTAAGTATTGGAGATATAGTCTCTGGCTATATCAACCAAGTACATAGCATCCGTGACCTGGAAATTAATATGGTGAAGCAAATACAACAAAAATTTGAGGTACAACTTATGCTACTTTCCTTAATCATACTTACTGTATCAGCCCCCAAGTCTATTGCTTATGATTGAATATGCTGTAGACTTAGAAACCTGCTTAGCACTACCTTGTCCGGTTTATATAAAAATATTTAAGCCGGTTGTAACATGATACCTTGAATTTGCAATACACATTAGCCCCCAAGTGTCAAGTATCTTTGCTTGCAAAGTGCTTGGGACTTAATTTCTCATGAACCGGCATTGTACCTTAAATTTCTTCAGCATATATTAGCCCCCAAGTGTCAAGTACCTTTGCTTGCAAAGTGCTTGGGACTTAATGATATCATAATTTTGGCTATAACCCGGCATCAACGCAGGCCACCACAAGTCAATTTGAGTCGGAGATTGCTGACCTGAAGAACCGCCTGGCAGCTCAAGAAATTGAAATTCAAAAGGCCAACTCCAAATTTGCATTAGCGTCTCTGAACAAGAGAAGTCGAAGAAGAATTTTGATGCGGAGAAGAAAATCTGGGCTGATGAGAAGGCCTCACTGGTGACCCGGGCCGAGATAGCAGAAACGTCTCTTGCAGAAGCAACAGCCGAGCTGTCCGGCTTAAAGCGCCAGATATCTCAAATGGTCTCAGCAATCTTCGGTAAGGTACTATATATAACCTTGAATATCGCAATCCTTCCTTTGATGACTATTTTAATTGTCATCTCCGGCTCACCTTATGTTTATAAATGCAGGCCCCAGAGCACAAACCTTAAGCAAAACATGTTGATCAAGCTGAAGGCGGTTTATACTCTGGTGGAGCAGCTGTACACCGGGTCACAACGTGCTTTGGCCATTGTGGCTTTATCAAATGAAGTTCCCCATCTCCTGCAAGATGTGCTAAAGTGGCTTGCCGTGCTACCCCAGCGGATCCAAGAGCTAAGACGGGCATCTGCCAGAACCGGGGCCATAGCTGCTTTAAGCCGAGCCAAGGCGTTGCTTCCAGAGTTAGACCTGGCAGACGTTGCTCTTGGATATCCCAGCTTGAAGGAAGATGGCTCCGTATTCGACGAAACAGACTTTACCGCCTGTGTGAGAGTCGTACGTCCTGTGGCTACCATCATTGGGAATGATATTGATCTTACCAAGTATCGGGCCGGGCTATGATAGCGAGAACCGGAGAATTCCAACACCTCACTATGATGACGTCACCGATCCCTCCAACTCATAAGCACACCTTTGCCCCTGAATTTGACCCAGCCGGTTTAATAGATGATGAAGCTGAGTTTGAAGCCTTAAGCGGCATTGACTGGACCTCGTCAACCTTCCAGGATAGGGCAGCAGAAGGAGAGGCGGAGAAGGATAACCCGGAATCCTCAAGCCCACCAAAGGAGTGAACCGCCAGGCGTTTATGAACTTGAAAAAAAACAATGCTTCATTATTCAGACTCGGGGAGTCTTGTAATAGGGTAGAAAAAACCTCTCAATTTTTGTCATGCCTTCGCGCATGCTTGTGGCGCTTAATTCTTTCGTAAGCCGCCATCACTTTATATTTTCAGCTTATGTTGATCTTTCCTTGATGTTAAAAACTTTCTTGCTTTATCCTGCATATAAAACAAAACAGAATTCCCTTGGCGACTTATCGCATCCGGGGTCACATAAAATATTGATAACCCGGAGTAGGAACCAAAACATCATATAAAGGCCGGCTTATGATTATAATCACACTAGCATACCTCCGATCTTTTTGGTATTCTCGCCGGCTTATGTGACCCAAATCATGAGAGTGAGTTTAGCTCCTGAAAATTGGCACATATGATGTTCACCTGGCCCTTACTAACATTTACACTTTACAAAATATAATGAATAATAAACTGAATTTAAAAAGCCCTCTGATTCGAATACGATCAGTGAACCGTTCCAAAGGGGTTAAGCTAAGATTCGGATACGATCATATAGCCCCCAGTGGCTTTGGCGATGCCGATCAAGTGGGTATCGACAGCTATGTTCTCTTTGGTTCGAATATGACCTATGTTTGAACAAGAAGCCCCCAAGTGACCATGATAGTTGTTTAATGACGCTGATTTGAATACGATCCACGTCAGACCCAAAGGGGTTAAGGTATGATTCAAATATGATCAAGAATCCCCCAAGTGGGTTTGGCAGTATGCTGATCAATTGGGTATCGACAGCTATCTTCTCTTTGGTTCGAATACGACCTATGTTTGAACAGGAAGCCCCCAAGTGACCACGGCTAGATTCAGATATGATCATAAGCCGGACCAAAGGGAAAGCCAGATTCAGATATGATCCGCTCCCTGTTGGTTGTTTCCACCACCTGGTAAAGAAGATGTATAAACCTTTGAGGGTGAAAAGAAAAGAGGTCCTGCTTTATTGCTTTATATAATATATACATTGTCAAAAAAGGAAAAATATATATATATATATCTTGAGAGCCGGTGGCTCAAGTATAATAAGGCCAAAGATGAGCTATGTTCCACGGCCGGCGGGTCTCTTCCTCCGACTTACGTGAGTCTTTGTGCTCTCGAACATCGATAAGGTAGTATGACCCATTGTTCAGATTCTTCTTCGACCACAAAGGGTCCTTCCCAAGGAGGGATAGCTTGTGCATATCGATCGATCCTGGATGAGCCGGAGCACTAAGTCGCCTTCCTGAAAGGCTCTGCTTCTAACCCGGCGGTTGTGATAGCGGCACAGGTCTTGCTGGTAAATCGCCGAGCGGGCTATTGCCAAGTCTCGCTCCTCATCCAACAAGTCAAGTGCATCCTGACGAGCTTTTTCGTTATCAGCCTCAACGTAAGCCGCCACGCGGGGTGAATCGTGCCGGATGTCACTTGGCAGGACTGCCTCTGCTCCGTACACCATGAAGAAAGGTGTATAACCTGTAGATCTATTAGGCGTTGTGTTGATGCTCCACAGTACAGAGGGTAGCTCCTCCACCCAACAACCTGGAGTTCGATGTAAGGGGGCCAAGAGCCGGGGTTTAATAACCTTCAAGATCTCTTGATTAGCTCTCTCTGCTTGACCATTAGATTGAGGGTGAGCAACAGCCGAAACATCAAGCCGGATATGTTCTCGTTGACAGAACTCTTCCATGGCACCCTTAGAGAGATTAGTACCATTATCAGTTATGATGCTGTGTGGGAAACAAAAACGAAAGATCACCTTTTTCATGAACTGAACCACCGTGGCTGCATCACACTTACTGACCGGCTCTGCCTCAATCCACTTCGTGAATTTATCCACCGCCACCAAGAGGTGTGTCTTTTTATCCTTAGACCTCTTGAAAGGTCCAACCATGTCAAGCCCCCAGACTGCAAACGACCAAGTAACTGGAATCATCCTCAACTCTTGAGCCGACACATGAGCTCGTCATGAGAATTTTTTACATCCGTCACATTTGCTGACCAGATCCTCCGCATCAGCATGAGCCGCCAGCCAACAGAAACCATGACGGAAAGCCTTGGCCACCAGAGATTTTGAGCCGGCATGATGACCACAATCTCCTTCATGGATCTCACGAAGTATCTCCTGACCCTCCGCAGGCGACACACAACATTGAAACGCATGATAAGAATACCGGTGATGTAGCTCGCCATGAACAATTGTCATAGATTTGGACCGCCTTATGATTTGTCTCGCCAAGGTCTCATCCTCAGGCAACTCTCCCCGGGTCATATAGGCCAAATACGGGACTGTCCAATCCGGGATAGCGTGGAGAGCTACCACCAGCTGTGCCTCCGGGTCTGGCACTGCTAGTTCTTCCTCTGTAGGCACTTTGACAGAAGGGTTATGCAAAACATCAAGAAAGGTGTTAGGCGGCACCGGCTTACGCTGAGATCCCAGCCGGCTTAAAGCATCAGCCGCCTCATTCTTCCTCCGATCAATGTGCTCCACTTGATAACCTTTGAAGTGCCCAGCCACCGCATCAACTTCACGACGATAAGCCTCCATAAGGGGATCCTTGGAGTCCCACGTGCCTGACACCTGTTGAGCTACAAGGTCTGAATCGCCCAAGCACCTTACCCGGCTCAAATTCATTTCTTTGGCCATCCGGAGACCATGGAGTAAGGCCTCGTACTCAGCTGCATTGTTAGTACAGGGAAACATGAGCCGGAGCACATAACAAAATTTGTCACCTCGAGGGGAAGTTAAAACAACTCCAGCCCCCGAGCCTTCCAACTTCCTGGACCCATCAAAGTGAATAGTCCAATATGTGTTATCTGGCTTCTCCTCAGGTGCCTGCAACTCTGTCCAATTATTGATAAAATCCACCAGGACTTGAGACTTGATAGCAATCCGAGGCATGTATTTCAAACCATGGTGTCCAAGCTCAATGACCCACTTGCCGACTCGTCCTGTGGCCTCTCTATTCTGTATGATATCTCCTAAGGGGGCAGAGCTTACCACAGTGATAGGATGACCTTGGAAGTACTGCTTCAGCTTCCGGCTTGCCATAAACACTCCGTAAACAAGTTTCTGCCAATGTGGATACATTTGCTTGGACTCAATGAGCACCTCACTGATGTAGTAAACCGGCCGTTGAACCGGATGCTTCTTGCCAGCCTCCTTGCGCTCCACCACGATGGCCACACTGACGGCTCGGGCGTTAGCAGCCACATATAACAACAATGGCTCTCTATCAATGGGAGCAGCAAGGACTGGTGGCTAAGATAGCTGCCTCTTTAAATATTCAAATGCAGTGTTAGCAGCATCACTCCAGACAAAAGTGTCCGTCTTCTTCATCATCTAATACATCGGTAGGGCCTTCCCACCTAACCGGCTTATGAACCGGCTTAAAGCGGCAACACGACCCGCCAGTCGATGAACATCATTGATGCACGCCGGTTTAGCCAAGGAGGTGATTGCCTTGATCTTCTCCGGGTTAGCTTCAATGCCTCTGTTTGAGACCAGAAAGCCCAGAAGCTTGCCTGCAGGTACACCAAACATACACTTGTCCGGGTTAAGCATCATCTTATAAACCCGGAGATTATCAAAGGTCTCTTTTAAATCAGATATCACAGTTTCCTTTTCCCTGGATTTCACCATGATGTCATCCACATAAGCATGAACATTGCGCCCAATTTAACTGTGGAGACAGTTTTGCACACATCTCCGATAAGTCGCCTGGGCACTCTTGAGCTCAAATGGCATAGATACATAGCAGAAAGCTCCAAACGGAGTGATGATAGCCGCCTTCTCCTGGTCTTTAACTGCCATTTTGATCTGATGATAGCCATAGTAAGCATCCAAAAATCTCAATCGCTCGCAACCCGCCGTAGCATCAATGATATGATCAATACGGGGGAGGGCAAAGTGATCAGCCGGACACGCCTTATTTAAGTCCGTGTAATCCACACACATCCGCCAAGTGCCGTTCTTCTTGAGTACCAGCACCGGGTTAGCCAACCACTCTGGGTGAAAAACTTCGATGATGAAGCCAGCCGCTAAGAGCCGGGCGACCTCTTCCCCAATAGCTTTCCGTCTTTCTTCATTGAACCGTCGAAGAAATTGCCTGACCGGCTTATACTTTGGATCAATATTAAGAGTGTGCTCAGCGAGTTCTCTCGAGACACCCGACATGTCAGAAGGTTTCCATGCAAAGATGTCCCTGTTCTCACGGATGAACTCGATGAGCGTGCTTTCCTATTTAGAATCCAAGTTGGCACTGATGCTGAACTGCTTGGAAGAGTCGCCTGGAGTAAAGTCAACAAGCTTTGTTTCAGCGGCCTATTTAAACTTCAACGCCGGGTCATGCTCTGTAGTCGGCTTCTTTAAAGAGGTCATATCCACCGGGTCAACATTATTTTGATAAAACTTTAGCTCTTCTGCTGCACAAACAGACTCAGCATAAGCCGCGTCGCCTTCCTCACATTCCAAGGCTACCTTTCGACTCCCATGCACAGTGATGGTGCCTTTGTGACCCGGCATCTTAAGCTGCAGATAAACATAACACGACCGTGCCATGAACTTGGCATAAGCCGGCCGCCCAAACAGAGCATGGTATGGGCTCTTGATTTTGACTACCTCAAATGTTAATTTCTCAGCCCTGGAATCATATTCATCTCCAAAAGCCACCTCCAATTCAATCTTACCGATCGGGTATGCCGACTTACTAGGCACCACGCCATGGAAAACAGTGTTGGACGTCCTTAAATCCTTGTCAGTCAAACCCATGAGCCGAAAGGTCTCATAATAAAGGATGTTGATACTGCTACCTCCGTCCATGAGTACCTTGGTAAATTTATATCCACCGACCTGAGGCGCCACCACCAAGGCTAATTGACCCGGATTATCAACCCGGGGCGGGTGATCTTCCCTGCTCCATACAATAGGCTGCTCTGACCACCTCGTGTAACGGGTAGCTGGCTCAACGTAATTCACGGCCCTTTACGAACCTTACGGTCACGCTTGCATAAACTAGTAGTGAACACATGATACTGCCCACTATTCAGCTGCTTCGGTGACTTTGATAACGCTGATCGCTGCAGCTTGTCCCCTTGACCAGCCAGCCGTTGATTTTAGCCACCTTGACTTCCCTGAAAACCGGAACTTGAACCGCCGCCCGGGCCATGAAAGCCGCCGGCCCCTGAACCGCCGCCTGATCCATGATTGCCATCAAACATGTTGGAATTCTTGAAAGCCTTCATGATCGCGTAATCTTTCCATAAATGGGTGGCGGGTCGTTCCCGGATGCCGTGTCTCGGGCAAGGCTCATTGAGAAGCTGCTCAAGAGATGGGCCTGACCCGCCAGATCGAGGGGGCGGTTTTCCCTTACGTCTCTGATTGTTACCCTGTGCATTGGCATTGGCCACAAACTCCGGGTTACCCTCTGCCTTACGCTTGTTGCCTCCTTGATTTCCCGGGTTATGCTGCTGACCCTTTCCGTTGCCGTTCTTCTTTCCCTTCCCTGTCTTTTCCTCATCAGACGCGGGATCCTTGGTACTATCAGAATCGGCGTATTTGACTAAAGCCGCCATCAGCGTACCCATATCATTGCAATCACGCTTAAGGCGCCCCAGTTTCTGCCTCAGCGGCTCAAAGCGGCAATTCTTCTCCAACATGAGGACAACAGAGCCGGCATCTATCTTATCAGACGAGTGTATTATTTCCTTGACCCGACGCACCCAATGAGTTGTGGATTCACCCTCCTCCTGCTTACAATTTGTCAAGTCCAGAATCGACATGGATTGCTTGCAAGTGTCTTTGAAGTTCTGGATGAAACGGGCCTTTAGTTCTGCCCATGAACTAATGGAATTGGGCGGCAAGCCCTTTAACCAAGATCGGGCCGTTCCATCCAACATCATGGTGAAGTACTTAGCCATTGCTGCATCGCTGACCTCCAGCAGCTCCATGGCCATCTCATAAATTTCAATCCATGCTCCAGGCTGTAAGTCAGCCGTGTAATTCGGCACCTTTCGAGGTCCCTTGAAGTCCTTGGGTAGACGTACATCCCGCAGAGCTGGCACCAAACAAGGAACACCGCCGGTTCTAGTAGCCACTCCTGCCCCAACAGAAGTCGTCGGATACTCTGGGAGATCTTGAGCCGCTAGCTGAGCCGCCCGCTCATCCTCCTGATGTATTCGGTCTTGCACCGGGTTATAGCCACCGGGTTGGTTACGATCCTGGGCATTGCTTGACAGAGCTTCCGACTCCATGTGTCTGCTATAACTCGGACTCTGGTTTTTGACGAGGCGGTGCTAACCAAGGCGGAGGAGTTGAATGAATCCTGTCCCGGCTGTAAGAATAAGTCTCTTGCTGCGCCAGGGCTGTCTGAACAAGTTCTCTGATCCTCCGGGTCTCCACCGCTGTCGGATCATCACCGCCCACTGTGAGAGCCGCCAAACGCGCCGATGATGTGATTAAGTTCTCCATGGGGTTGGAAAAGTGACCCGGTGGTATTGGTACATAGCGGGGCGGGGCCATACTCCAATGAGGAGGTGCCATCTCTCGAAGATGAGCCGGTCCTCCTACTCCGGCTGTTGTGAACTGATTTGCCTCGGGCGGGTTGCTAGGGCCGGCACCGGGTGTAGCGAAAAGGTTCCGAGGGTCGTAAACCGGAGGCAAACGGGATTGAGTTTTCTGGTGCCTCCTTCTCATTACCTCATTAGATGCGTTCAGGCTCATATTAAGCTATAAAGCCTCTGACTGGAGCCGCTGCACCCGTGCATCTAAAGCCGCTCGTTTTGTGGCTAACCTGGTGTCCTCAGCTTCCAAGGCCTCTTTGGCTCGAGCTATCACTTCCCACACCTGTGCCACCTCTGCGTTATGCTCATCTTGATTTGCAGGAATAACCATGGCGGTTAACAGGGCCGTAAGCTTATCCATGAGATCCATCTGTATCTGAGCCGGCGGGCGCACAGGGCCTCATGCCCCGACCGCTCCTGAACTGGACGTTATTGCCGTAGCAGCCGTAGAGTTTTGGTCGGGTTGAGTCCCAGCCATGAAGACTCCTGCCCAGCTTGGCGGCTCATAGGGGTCCGGAATACTGGAGCCATCGGAACAGCCCCCAAGCACGCCATCTTGCACTTGATATAACGAATCTGTTGACCCGGCGGACGAATCATCATCCGAGAGGACGGCCGCCTCACCACCGTCTTTAGATCCTTCAGAAAGTTCCTCTCCGTGGACGCAACCCACGAAGGCACGCCTCATGACGGGTCGAGCTCGGGCGGGTCTCGCACATTGAGCCGTCTCGATGAGGTCGATGTAGTTGTCCGGCTCAGGGCCCGGCTCACCAATCCGGCCGATGAAGACGTGGATTCTGCCGAAGGGGACCCGGTATCCGTACTCAATTGAGTCGGCGTCGGGGCCCCAGCCTTCGTTGTCGATGTAGATCTTGCCGCGATGACTCTTGGTCATCCGGCCCACTGCGTATCCTTTGAGCCCTTCGAAGCTGCCCTTCAAGAACTCAAATCCACCGTGCGCTGGCCCCAAGGTGGGCGCCAACTATCGTGGAATTGTCACAGCAGATGTCCTCTTGCAAGGACTTAGTCGTGGAGCCATCGTAACTAGGAAGCTTAAAGGGGTTAATCGGGACAAAGGACACGAGAGGTTTTATACTAGTTCGGCCCCTTGTGGTGAAGGAAAGCCTACGTCTAGTTGGGTTGGTATTGCTTGATGTTTCGATGACCAGGAAGCGAGATACGCTATGCCCGGCTCTCGATGAATTGTTTTCTGCCCTAAGCCGCCAGCGGGTCGTCCCCTTATATACACGGGTTGACGCCTCACCTCTGAGTCCCAAACGGCTTATAGACAGTGTCCGGCTCGGTGACTAGTTAATTCTACCTTATAATACAAGTCATGCCTTCATGGCGGTTTATCACTACGGGCCTTAAGTCGCCTAGGGGTCTTAGACCCTTTATTGAACCGCCATCTTCATGCTTGGTCTTGGGATTCTTCTGATGAGTCTCTCTTTGCGTAACCCAGCCCCTCCTGGGCGGCTTAGACAAATAGTCATATCCCCAACACCCTGTGTCGGTAGAACATCATCATCGTCACCACGCCGTCGTGCTGACGAAACTCTCCCTCAACACTCGGCTGGATCGGAGTTCGAGGGACGTCATCGGACTGAACGTGTGCTGAACTCGAAGGTGCCATGCGTTCCGTACTTGATCGGTCGGATTGTGAAGACGTACGACTACATCAACCGCGTTGTGCTAACGCTTCCACTTTCGGTCTACAAGGGTACGTGGACAACACTCTCCCCTCTCGTTGCTATGCATCACCATGATCTTGCGTGTGCGTAGGAAAATTTTGAAATTACTATATTCCCCAACAGTGGCATCCGAGCCTGGTTTTATGCGTAGATGTCATATGCACGAGTAGAACACAAGTGAGTTGTGGGCGATATAAGTCATACTGCTTACCAGCATGTCATACTTTGGTTCGGCGGTATTGTTGGATGAAGCGGCCCGGACCGACATTACGCGTACGCTTATGCGAGACTGGTTCTACCGACGTGCTTTGCACATAGGTGGCTGGCGGGTGTCAGTTTCTCCAACTTTAGTTGAACCAAGTGTGGCTACGCCCGGTCCTTGCGAAGGTTAAAACAACACCAACTTGACAAACTATCGTTGTGGTTTTGATGCGTAGGTAAGAACCGTTCTTGCTAAGCCCGTAGCGATACGTAAAACTTGCAACAACAAAGTAGAGGACGTCTAACTTGTTCTTGCAAGGCATGTTGTGATGTGATATGGTCAAGACATGATGCTAAATTTTATTGTATGAGATGATCATGTTTTGTAACCGAGTTATCGGCAACTGGCAGGAGCCATATGGTTGTCACTTTATTGTATGCAATGCAATCGCCCTGTAATGCTTTACTTTATCACTAAGCGGTATGATGGCACAGATCTGAATAAACCTTATGTTCAAGTTGTTAAACAGAAAGTTAAGATGCACCACGATAATCTATCCGAAATTCTAGTCAAGTTACATATGAAGTTCATTAAATTCGGAGCTACGTCCTAGAAGATATGAGCAAAACAAGTTAAACATGGCATTGATGTAAAATGCATTCAAGCATCAAGCAAACACATTCAAAACATGGATACAACAATTTAATATGAAACTACATACAAAACTAAGCAAGTTTCATATAGAGCACACTCAAAACGGAGCAACGGTTCAACACATACACATGAAACAAGTTTAAAGGACAAGTTGTCCAAAACAGCAACTAGGCAAATAGCAAGCATCAAAACAATATGCTACTGCACCTTAACATGAAAACAAAAGGCATGTACATGATGTACAGGTAAAGCGTAACAAAACATGAACAATGAGCTATCTCCAGAAATCACTGAACATGCTCGAAAGGACATGGCAAGATTGCAAATAATAATAGTTTCACAGACTTAGCAGAATTTCACTACACATGACAGAAATAACATCAGGTTACAAAGTTTAGAGCTATCAAACAACATTCTATAGGAACTTATCATGGCAACCAAAGAAATGGCATGAATCTACTAATTTCATAGAACAAAATTCCGTTAATAATCACGAGCCAAAAAGACACAGAAGATATGACGGCACCCATGTAAACATAGCAAGTTCATAAACAGATTCAGACTTGGCAGAAAAACAGAGCATGGCATAAACAGAATTATGAAGGCATCTTTGCGAGCTCAAATCACTCATCACAAAGCATTGCATGATAAGACAAACATACCTACAGCAAGATGACATGTTCATGAAGATAACCGTGGCAAGATCAAGTTCATAGCATGCTCGGATCACTAACAACAACCATGGCAAAATTGATTAACATGTAAACAATCTGACAGGAACATTTTATAGCAAAAAGTAGAGCAAGATTAAGACATGCTAGAGCTCTCCAGTAATTCAAAAAGGGGCTTGGAGGGATACATCATAACATGTGTAACACAACACCCTTAGTGAACACCTCCAGATTATGCATAGAACTCATGGTATCAACAAGTTTACATAGCATCACAATATATCAGTTTCAGACTTGGCAGAAATGACTAAGTCACAGAAATCAGCAACGTCATGGAGGCTACTTTGCAAGCTCGTAAAAATAAACACATGACATATCATGAAGAGTCGATTGCACCACAACAAACACGGCATCTTGTATCCCATAACACATGTAGGCATCATGCTCAAAATAAAATCACACAAAGAGATATAAAAATGACAAATGAGCAAGTTCTGTTAAACTACAGCAGACAACATCATATAGCACTCTTGTAACGATGATTAGGGCATCAAGATTAACTCAAACAAACATGTCACAATGGAGAAAAATGAAGAGCATCTCATGGTGAACACTCTGACATATAATATGCATCAATCAGAGCAGTATGCAAGAAGTTATGGCATGTCAAAGTGGGCACCAGAATGTAAATATTTTCGGGACTTAGAAGAAATCGACCTCGAGGGGGAAAAGTCAACGGCGACGGGTCTCGCCGGACTTGGGCGTGGAGGCGGCCGGAGTTCGCGGGGGTAGACGGATCCGGGCCGAAACTCGCCGGATCCCGGTGTGTGGCGGCTCAGGGAGGCGCGGGAGGCGGGCCGGGCGAAGCTCATGGCGGGATGGCGACGCTGGAGCCGAAACTCAGGAAGCTGACGGCGGGCGGGGCGGGTCAGCGCGGAGGAGCAGGGCGGCGGCGGCGCAGGGCGGTAGCGGCGGGCGCGAAAGTGTGTGGAGGTGGAGGCGGGCGCGGCGGCGGGTCGGCGAGCGGCGCTGGCGGGCGGGCGCCGGCCAAGGCGGCGGAGCGGCGGCTCGGGCCGGGTCGGGAGGGCCCGACCAGACCTCGGCGGCTGCGGCGGTGCGAGAGAGAGAGGAGGATGGCGGGCTGACGTGGTGCGCTCCGGTTGGCCGGGAGCGGCCGCCGGGGAGACGTGGCGCGCGGTGATTGGTCGGGCGACGTGGCTGGGCGGCGGTGGACGTGTCCGGCCGCCGGGCTGACATGTCCGGCGGCGCGAGGAGGGAGAGGGATAGGGTTCATCCGCGAAAAATGGAGGGAAGGACCTACTTATAGGTTGAGGGAGCTAGGAGTGTCCAAATGAGGTGCGGTTTTCGCCCACACGATCACGATTCAACGACCGAGAGCATGGAGGGGGTTTGGATGCGCTCAAGGGCTGTGGTGAATAGGTGCTGGGCTGCAAAGAGAGAATGGTTTCGGGCTACGCGGTCAACTGTTGGGGTGTCAAACGGACTCCGAATGCGACGAAAATTGACAGGCGGTCTACCTACTCTAGAACAACACCGCATGCCAAGTTTCATCCCATTCCGAGAACATTTTTAGGCCACTCATGAAATGAGGTCTGAGAGGGGCAACGGGCGCGTGTGAGAGCGTCGGAACGCGAAACGGACAACGGGGAAAAAGACTTGATGCAAGTTTTGAAAACATGAGGATGCAAAGTAGATGATGACATGGCAAAGTGCAACACGCAAGCAAATGACATGGCAACGCTGACGAATAAACGGAAGACACCTGGCGCATCGGATCCGGGGTGTTACAACTCTTTTCCACTAACAAGAGATCTCGTCCCGTGATCTTAAGACCGAGACGGGAGGGAAAAGGGATGAGGTGAAATAAGAACAAAAGAGAGAGGATGAACGAAGTCAAGAACACTCGAGTAGGAAAAGAAAACGACGAATATGACGAGAATCAAAACTCCGAAACAAAAATGAGTTCGAAACCACTCTGGTTAGAACAAGATAGAAGCGGAATAAGAACGAAAGAATTTAGGCAGAAGTCCGGCTGAACAAGGAAAGAATAGAACATGAACTTGAGAAGATGGAATGATACTTGACGAGAGGAACAACACAATGCTACCGGAAGAATTGAAAGAGTGGAATGAAAAGAACGGAGAAGAAGACGACATCTTCTACCACGAATGAAATAGAAAGCAACCTTAGAAGAAAGGATTGAACGGAATTGTTGGTAATATCAACAACAAAAGAATAAGCTTGTTGTGGACTTATGGATAACATCTCAAAATTATGAGGTGATAACCAACCACAAGCGGAAAAAGATTGAATAACTGAGAGAGAACGAAGAAATGCAAAACTCCACTTCAAAAGAATGCGGAAAATTAATTGCAGTTCGAGACGCAAGAAGAAAAGATACTTGAGCTCCCACCAGAATCTTGATGAACACTTGAAGAATAATTAAATACTGACGAAGCACCGTGAAATACTCTGGTAACAAAGGATAATGAGATATAATTGAAGGATGAATAGAATAAGATTTGAGCCTTGCGATGATTTAGATGGGGCTTCGCGTCAAGATAAGTGAGAATCACTTGGAACTCCAGAAAGAAAAGAATAACTCAGGACCGAGAGACATCATGAAAAATCTCCGAATGAAGGAATTGATCCACTTGATGAAAGAAGAATAAGAATTATGTTATGCTTATCATCCATCAATTAAATTGATGAGAAGCAATGGATTTTTCTACTACTTATTCGCGTTGGAAAAGATTAAGGGGGGATATAGCACGAAATTTGGGAAAATCTTCATGATCCACCGGTATGATTGGAAATAACGAATTAATTGATATGATAAGAACGGAAAAGGAATCTCTCAACGAACCACCGTAAGAATTCAAACTTGAATGAAGAAAAGGAATGAATCACCGGGAAGAATTAGAAAAGCACGAATATACTTGAGAGGATTTAGAGACAAGAGAACGAAGAGATCGCAAACTGGTTAAAGAGCAAAGCACCGGAAGAATATGAAGACGAACGAAAAGGTATGAATATAGAATAATTGGAGAAATAAGCTGAAAACTTAGAATGAAGAAATATTCCGAAATGATGGCCTCCGGATGATCGATAGAGAAATCAACTCCTGAAATGCTCCGGATGGATGAAAAGAATTTCACCATTTGAAATAATTTGAGAGGATAACATCAAGCTAGCACCGCAAATCTTCGGGAGAATGGACAAGATTTAGAGAAAACTCTACTTCGGTCTTCAAATGTTGAGAATGACAATGAGAAACACCACCAAAAATTGTTGAGATACTCTGGGAGAATGAAAAGAGGAAACGTTGGGGATATTACTACTGGGCATAAACCGGCCAGGAGAGGCCGGATTAACTTGAAGCCCATGAAGACAGACGGTGACGCTGAGTAAAGGCCCAAGGCACAGAACCGGTTTAAGGCCTGTAGCTATAAACCGGCATTAACATGTAACTTGTATCGTAAGGTAGAAAGAGCGAAGACCGAGCTGGACACGTTTATGAGCCGGCCTCGGGACTCTGTAAACCGACGAGCATCAACCCATGTATATAAGGGGACGACCCGGCGGCGGTTCAGGACAACAGACAACAACTCGAGTCTCAGGCAAAGCGTATTCGCTCCCTGGTCATCGAAACCCCATCAATTCCATCACAACTAGACGTAGGCTTTTACCTTCATCGTAAGGGGCCGAATTAGTATAAAACTCTCTTGCGCCTTTGTCCGCTTTAACCCTTTAAGCTAACCCGTAGCGATGGCTCCACGACTAAGTCCTTTCACGAGGACATCCGCCGTGACAAAACCATTTACGCTTGGCGCCCACCGAGGGGCTATAGCATGATGGTTTCAAGTTCTTGGAGGGCAGCTTCAAGGACTCAAGGGTTACGCCAGAGGCCGGATGACCAAAAGTCGTCGTGGCAAGCTCTACATCGACGATGCAGGGTGGGGCCCCGAGGCCGGCTCAATCGAGTACGGGTACCGGGTCCCCTTTGGTGGCATACACGTTTTCATTGGCAAGATTGGCGAGCCGGGCCCTGAGCCAGACATCTGCACCGACCTCATCGAAACGGCTCAGCGTGCGCGATCTGCCCGGGTCAAGCCTGCCATGAAGCGTGCCTTCGTGGGAGTCATCCATGGAGGGGAGTACGAGGACATATCGGAATCTGGTGGTGAGACCGTCGTTTATTCTGGCGACGAGTCATCGACCGGAGAGACCGAGTCGTTATATCAGCTACAAGATGGCCGGATTGGAGGCTGTTCCGATGGCGACGATGATTCGGACCCTCCGACCTGCCAAACTGGGTTGGAATCTTCATGGCGGTACATACCGGCGCTCCATCGCTCGATCAAGAAAGAACGGGCGGCGGGCAGAGGCCTGTCGGCGTCACTGGCTCAGGTTTTATCTCGATCTATTTGATGCGTTAGCAACACTAATGGCGGAGGCTAACTCGGCGGATCAGGATGCGCACAATGCGGAATTCGTGAAAGTAAGGGATCAGATTACTCAGGCCAAGGCCGATTTGGCCGCTGAGGATGCCAGGATGGCCGCAGAGTGGGCCGCTTTGGATGCACAGGCTTACAGGCTTATGGTGGATCAGAATGCATTGCACGAAGTCCTAAAGAGAAGACACCGGTCTCGCCTGCCTCCGGTTTATGATGCTACGAACCTCTTTAACACCCCAGGTGCAGGGACCAGTAACCCGCCGGTAGTAAACCGGGCGGAGGCACCTGGAGCGGGGGCGCCGGTTCAGCCTCGTTTGATGGGTCCACCTCGACTGAACAACAACGTGACGCAGATTGTTCCAACACCACCGGGTCATTACTCTACTCCAATAGACAATCGTGTTGCTTCCACTTCACGGCTGGAAGCTATCCCAATTGAAGGCGATTCTCCGGCGGCGATTGAGACGCGTCGGGTTAAGGAACTTCTTCGGACAGCCTTGGAGCAACATGAGGCTTATTCATACAGTCGTGATCGGATTCATTCCACCCCCCCTCCAAGCCGGAGTTATAGCAGGCGTATGGATGAACCGGTCATGTCAAGCAATGCGGGGAACCGCGAACCGCCCCGTGGCCACAACCCGGCAGGGGGTGCCGGTGATGCTCAGGAAGTGGTGGATCGGGCTCGCGCACGCAGGGAGGCCGAGTTAGCAGCGCAGTATGAAGCCCATCAGCTTACTCCGGTTCGTCCAACCACATTGAGAGAGCCAGGAGTTACCTCTAGCTCTTTGGGGGTACCGTGTCTCGTCCCGGGGTTACGCAATGTACGCCTGCCCAAGGATTTCAAGGGCCTGCACAAGGTGCCAAATTACACTGCCGATTTACCCCCAGAGACATGGGTTGAAAGCTATGAGATGGCCATGGAGATGCTGGATGTGGATGATGCAGCCTGTGCGAAGTTCTTCACCATGATGCTAGAAGGGATGGCTCATACTTGGTTAAGAAGTCTACCTGCTAATTCTATCAGATCATGGGCCGAGTTGAGAACCCGGTTTATCCAGAATTTTAAAGATCCATGCAAGCAGCCCATGTCGATTGTGGACTTAGCTGCCTGTGTACAGGAGGAAGGAGAATCAACGACTCAATGGGTGCGCCGGGTCTCGGAAATTCTGCATTCACCGGACCGCATCAACGCTGACACCGCAGTTCTAACTTTGGAAGGTAATTGCCGGTTTAAGCCTCTGAAGTTGAAGTTGGGACGGATGAAACACCATTGCATTGACATGGGAACCCTCATGGCCGCTTTAGTAAAGTATGCTGACTCTGATAGTACCAAGGATCCCGAGTGGATGATGATAAGGCAGGGAAGGGAAAGAAGAGCAGCAACGCCAAGGGGCAGCACCACAGCCCGACGGGTCATGGAAACGGCGATAAACGTAAAGCAGACCACAACATGGATTTTGTGGCCAATGCCAGTGCACAGGATAAGGGCCAACGGCGCAAGGGTAAACCGCCCCGACGCAATGGGGCACCTAACCCTAACCCGGACCGTCTGTCTTACCTATTGAACCAGCCCTGCCCGAAACATGGGACGAAGGAGATGCCGGCCACACACCTCTGGAAGGACTGCTATATCATGCAAGAGTTCAAAAATTCTAATGACTTCCAGTATGATCACGGACCGGGTGACGGTTCAGGCCCCGGGTCTCATGGGCCGGGTTATGGCGGAGGAAATTCCGGTTCAGGCTTCCATGGTAATCAGGATGAACATACAAATCAAGGAAATCAGGGCAACCAAGGTGGCTACAATAATTAGCTGCAGCAGCAGTCGGGTTACCAGAGCAATCCAAAGCAGTTAAATAGTGGGCAATATCATGTCTTCACCACTAGCTTGGACAAGCGTGACCAAAAGCTTCATAGGTGGGCAGTAAGCTCCGTTGAGCCGGCGGTGCCCCGTTACTTACGCTGGTCTGAGAAGCCGATTGTGTGGAGCAGGGAGGATCATCCACCCCGGGTTGACAATCCGGGTCATCTGGCGTTGGTAGTGGCACCTCAGGTAGGAGGTTATAAGTTCACAAAGGTACTCATGGACGGAGGGAGCAACATCAATATCCTGTATTATGAAACTTTCCGTCGCATGGGGTTAACAGATAAAAATCTTAGACCGTCCAGTACGGTGTTCCATGGTGTGGTACCTGGTAAATTGGCGTATCCTATTGGCAAGATAGCTCTGGAGGTGGCTTTTGGGGATGAGCATGACTCAAGATCAGAAACCTTGACCTTTGAAGTGGTGAAGATCAGAATTTCGTATCACGCCCTGTTTGGATGGCCGGCTTATGCTAAGTTTATGGCACGACCTTGTTATGTTTATCTTCAGCTCAAGATGCCGGGTCACAAGGGAACTATAACTGTCCATGGGAGCCGCAAGATCGCTCTGGAATGTGAAGATGGTGATGCGGCCTATGCTGAGTCGGTTTGTGCCACAGAAGAGTTGAAGTATTACAAGGACAATGTCGATCCGGCATATATGACTCCATTGAAGAAGGCAACTACCGAGCATGATCCAGCCTTGAAGTTTAAATCGGCTGATGAGACTAAGCTTGTTGACTTCGTGCCTGGTGATTCGTCCAAGCAGTTCAGCATCAGCTCTAACTTGGATCTGAAATAGGAAAGCACGCTCATCGAGTTCATCCGTGAGAATCGGGACATCTTTGCGTGGAAGCCTTCTGACATGCCTGGTGTACCGAGAGAACTCGCTGAGCACACACTTAATGTTGATCCTAAGTATAAACCAGTCAAACAGTTTCTCCGCCGGTTCAATGAAGAAAGACGCAAAGCTATTGGAGAAGAAGTGGCCAGGCTTTTAGCGGCTGGATTTATCGTTGAAGTCTCCATCCTGAGTGGTTGGCTAATCCGGTGCTGGTCCTTCAGAAAAACGGCACTTGGCGGATGTGTGTGGATTACAAAGATCTCAACAGAGCTTGCCCAGCAGATCCTTTTGCCCTTCCCCGTATTGATGAAATTATTGATGCTACGGCGGGTTGCGAGCGTTTAAGCTTTTTGGATGCGTATTCCGGTTATCATCAGATCAAGATGGCGGTTAAGGACCAGGAGAAGATGGCCTTTATAACCCCCTTTGGAGCCTTCTGCTATGTATCTCTGCCCTTTGGGCTCAAGAGTGCCCAGGCGACTTATCAACGGTGTGTGCAGAACTATCTCCATATAATATTCATGCCTATGTGGATGATATTGTGGTCAAATCAAGGAAGAAGGAAACATTGCTTGATGATTTAAAAGGAAACCTTTGATAACCTGCGGGTTTACAAGATGATGCTTAATCCGGCTAAGTGCATTTTTGGTGTCCCGGCAGGCAAGCTCTTGGGTTTTCTGGTGTCTACAAGGGCATTGAGGCCAATACGGAAAAGATCAAGGCCATCACCTCCTTGGCTAAACCGAAGTGTATCAATGGCGTTCATCACTTCACAGGCCGGATTGCCGCGTTGAGCCGGTTTATCAGCCGCCTCGGCGAGAAGGCTATTCCTTTGTATCAGATGCTGAAGAAAACGGATAACTTCGTGCAGGTAGCGCCTTGAATGAAGCGTTTGAGGATTTAAAGCAGCGGTGGCTAATCCGCGGTTCTTCTTGCCCCGTTGACAAAGAGCCATTGTTGCTATATGTGGCAGCTAATGCTCGGGCTGTCAGTGTGGCTATTGTGGTGGAGCGCAAGGAGGCAGGAAAGGAGTATCCGGTTCAGCGTCCGGTTTATTATATCAGCGAGGTGCTTATTGAGTCCAAGCAGAGGTACCCTTGACCGCGTAAGCTGGTATATGGGGTTTTCATGGCAAGCGGAAGCTCAAGCAGTATTTCCAAGGTCATCCCATCACGGTGGTCAGCTCTGCTCCTTTGGGAGACATAATCCGAGCAGGGGAAGCAATCGGCGGATTGTCAAGTGGGCTATAGAGCTCGGGCCTCACGGGTTGAAGTATATACCCTGAACGGCGATCAAGTCTCAAGCACTTGTGGATTTCATCAACGACTGGACAAAACTACAAGCACCTGAAGAGAAGCCGGATCATACTTATTGGACTATTCACTTTGATGGGTCCAGGCAATTGGAGGGCTCGGGGGCTGGAGTCGTATTAACTTCCCCACGAGGTGATAAGTTTTGTTATGTTCTCCGTTTAATGTTCCCTTGCACTAACAATGCAGCTGAGTATGAAGCTTTACTCCATGGTCTTCAGATGGCTAAGGAGATGAACTTAAGCCGAGTTAAGTTCTTCGGTGACTCGGACCTGGTGGCTCAACAGGTGTCTGGCACTTGGGATTCCAAGGACCCACTCATGGCAGCATATCGTCGTGAGGTGGACATTGTTGCAGGTCACTTTAAAGGTTATCAGGTGGATCATGTGGACCGGCGGAAGAACGAAGCGGCGGACGCTTTAAGTCGCCTAGGTTCTCAACGTAAACCGGTCCCGCCTAATGTCTTCTTGGACGTCCTGCATAATCCGTCCGTCAAGCTCCCTGGTGAAGAGGATTTGGCTATTCCTGATCTGGAAGCTCAGTTGGTGGCGGCTCTACATGTTATCCCCGGTTGGACGGTTCCTTATCTTGCATACATGAACCGGGGCGAGTTAGCAGAGGATGAGACACTGGCCAGGCAGATAATCCAGCGGTCCAAGTCTATGACTATTATCAATGGAGAACTGCATCATTGCAGCGTTACATGGCGTTTCAGCGTTGTGTGTCTCCTGAAGAAGGCTGTGAAATTTTACGTGAGATCCACGAAGGAGATTGTGGTCACCATGCCGGTTCGAAATCTTTGGTGGCTAAGGCGTTTCATCACGGTTTCTATTGGTTAACAGCTCATGCCGATGCCGAGGACTTGGTCAGACGATGTGATGGCTGTCAGAAGTTTTCAAGGCGCGCTCATGTACCGGCTCAAGAATTGAGAATGATTCCTATTACTTGGCCGTTTGCGACTTGGGGGCTGGATATGGTTGGGCCTTTCAAGAGGTCCAAAGATAAGAAGATCCACCTTTTGGTGGCGGTTGATAAATTCACAAAGTGGGTGGAGGCCGAGCCAGTTAGCAAGTGTGACGCGGCCACGACGGTTCAATTCATCAAAAAGGTGATTTTCTGGTTTGGTTTTCCACATAGCATTATCACTGACAATGGTACCAATCTGTCAAAGGGTGCCATGAAGGAGTTCTGTCAACGTGAGCATATACAGCTTGATGTATCATCAGTGGCTCACCCACAGTCCAATGGTCAAGCGGAGAGGGCCAATCAAGAAATTTTGAGAGGCATCAAACCTCGGCTTATGGTTCCCTTGCAGCGGACGCCAGGTTGTTGGGTTGAGGAGCTACCTTCAGTATTATGGAGCATCAACACCACACCCAATAGGTCGATAGGACACACACACCGTTCTTCATGGTTTATGGAGCGGAGGCGGTTCTCCCTAGTGACATCCGTCATGACTTGCCTCGGGTGGCGGCATATGTTGGAGCTGACAACGAGAAGGCACGGCAGGAAGCTCTCGGCCTGTTAGATGAGGAGCGTGACATAGCGGCCGCCCGTTCGGTGATTTATCAGCAAGATCTGCGTCACTATCATAGCCGCCGGGTTAGGACCAGAACCTTTCAATAAGGAGATTTGGTGCTTCGGCTCATCCAGGATCAGACGGATATGCACAAGTTATCCCCACCTTGGGAAGGACCTTTTTTGGTCAGCAGGAATATGCACAACGGGTCATACTACTTAATCGATGTTCGAGAGAGCAGGGACTCACGTAAATCGGAGGAGGAGACCAACCGGCCGTGGAATATTGCTCATCTTCGGCCTTACTATACTTGAGCTATAGGCTCTGCTTATGTATATATTATGCCTATGTATATATTATGATTAATATAATAAACCAGAACCTCAGCTAAAGCGGGGTATCTGTTGTTTTCTTACACCATGTGTGGTTACATGGAGCTTCTGTTGATAAAGCGGTGTCCGGTTTACCCCTTGGTTTTGGCCTCTCAAAGGCTTTATATTATATCACTTGGGGGCTTGGTCGTATCCGAACCATAGCCACGCCTCTTGATAGGCGTAATGCCATAGCATCACTTGGGGGCTTGGTCGTATCCGAACCATAGCCACGCCTCTTGATCGGCGCAATGCCATAGCATCACTTGGGAGCTTGGTCGTATCTGAACCATAGCTACACCTCTTTATCGGTGCAATGCCACAACATCACTTGGGGGCTTTGGTCGAATACACCTCTTGATCGGCGTAATGCCACAACATCATTTGGGGGCCTGATCGAACCCGCACCATAGCTACGCCTTCTTGGGGGCTTGGTCGTGTCCGAAACATGGTTACGCCTCTTGATCGGCTCAAAGCCTTGCCTACAATGGTTTTTATTTGCCTTTGTTTGGGTTCTGTTTCCTTTTTTAATAAAGACTTTTTGTTGCTTTTTTAGACCGGCGTTAAATAACCCGGTCCGACTGTCGATTATAAATTAACGGTACATCATAAGCTGGAGACTATTTGCCCGGTCTGATTTTTCAAAATACAATTCTATTATTGGGTGAACCGGTGTTTATCATAAACCGGCACGGTTTACATTGTAAACCGGCTTTATCTCAACGGGAGTAGTTTTTCTTCTAAAACGATTGGGGTTATAAGCCCCGCTACAAGGTTGGCCAGCCAACATCATGCATAAAAGTTGCAGGTATTATATATTTCCATTTTTGGTTATATGTTACAACCTAAGTTATCATCTTTTTTTATATATATATATATATATATATATATATATATATATATATATATATATACTTTAAGCTTCTTGTCTGCAAAAACAGCTTGGACAAATAAATATATGGATCATATCTTATGTATGACGAATCAAGCCGGTGCCAATTGCAGATAAGTATGCATGAAGGCATATCAGAACAAATATTTTAACTAAGCCTATTACAAGGCTTTCCAGTGCCCAACAGGATCATTGTTTTCTCAAAATACATGTAGCAGCATGTAGAAGGCTAAACCGGCCTCCGGTTCATGCTTGGTCACCAGCTTGGCATGACGGTTGCAGGTCATCTCGCGCCGGATCAGCTTCTTCTTCTCTACCCAGTGGCTGGAAATCAGCAGTTGCCCAGTCGATTCCAGTTAGGGCTTGGAATACAGCTTCATCACTTATCAGCGTCGACGGTTCAATGTCAGGGGCATAAGTGTGCTTACGAATTGGCGGGATGAGATTCTGAGCTTCGGGGATTGGTGCAGCAACCCGCTTGTTCTTGTCATCATAGTTTGCTTGATAGTATGACAGGTCCGCTTGTTCAACTAGTTGACAAGCTAATGGGCGTACCTCCCGGTTTATGATCCGGAGATCATCTTCGCCGAATTCTATCCCGTCTTCCTTCAGACTGGGATAGCCTTGAGCCGCTTCAATTGGATCAAAGTCAGGTACCCATGCCTTTGCCCGGATCAGTGCAGCCAAATCACCCGTCCTAGCAGCAGACTTTTTCAGTTCATCAACCCAGGCAGGTAGCATGGATAACCTTTCTAAAGTATCTTTAATCAAGGTGGGAGGAGGATTGTTGTGAGAAGCAGTATATATGATCCGTTGTGCGCCGGTATAGAGCTGCTCTATCAGAGTATAGGCTGCTTTTAACTTCTTCTGAATGTCAGATCCCAAGTGGCCAGTACGAGTTCCTATATCATTGCAAGGGTTAGTAAACCGGTAGAAACATGAAAGAATATGGTAAAATCAGGAGTTACGGATGCCTACCAAACACGGCTGCGGTCATGGCATGAACATGCCGCTTTATGCTGGTCAGCTCATCAACCACCGGTGTAAGAGCAGCTTCTGCTTTCTCAGCCCTTTTGATCAAATCGGATTTTTCATTTTCCCAAGCCGACCGTTCCTTGTTGAAGCTTTCTTTCAGTTTCTCCATAGCGCCTAAAGCGCTGGTAAGCTCTGCCTTTGCCTTGGAGGTTTCATCTTGTAGCAATTTAAGGTTTTCTTGAAGGTCAGCGGTTTGGCTCTCCTTTTTGCTCAGCTCAGCCTACAAAGAGACAGACATATGGTAAGGTTACAGTAAATACTTGAAGTACCAAGCCCATAACAAGTTATGCCCTTGGCACTTGGGGGCTAATGCATATTTGCTCTATCAGACAATTTTCAAAGTCCTAAAGCACAATACAAGTATTAAGCTTGGCACTTGGGGGCTAATGTGTATTTGCTCGTAACTTGCTAAAAAGGGAATTCTTCTATAAAGTCCCGCTTCATCTCTATACAGTTAAGCCGGCCTTTGGAGACTACATCGGTGAAGTTAAAATACATTGATGCAAGCCCGAAGATTGCTATCAAAGTCCCGGTTTAAGTTGCTATCTTAAACCGTCACTTGGGGGCTACTACAGTTGATAAACTGCAAACACAATACAGCAAGAGAAGTATGAATAAAGTTACCTCATATTTTTCCTTCATCATATTGACTAGATCGGCTTCATAGTCACGGCTCGTGAAAAGATGGTTTAGATAGCCGGAATGAAGGTCTTGAGTGTTCAGATGGGTATAGGTGGACAGATCGGCATTCCACTTGCCTTTACCAATTGCAGAAAATTCCTCCTTGGCGGTATGCTTCGACAAAGCGACATGATTCCCTGGATCTGTATAGCCAAAGCCAGTAATCAGAATGTCATCATCCTTTTCAGTAGCAGCTCGTACTGGGGTCGCCGGTTTGTTGATATTCTTTGCTGGACTTGCCTTTTTGTCAGTTAGAGGAGAACGGGCCGGTTCGTTAGCATGGCCTGTGGTGTCGATGTCTGCCGGTTCAGTAACAAAGTCATCGTCTTGAGGCGGTGGATCATTCAGCACATCATCAAGGTGGGCTTCTACATGATCTGGAGTTTTGTCCGGTTCAGCAGCTGTATCTTCTTCTGATGGTTTGTTCAGGCGATCTTTCTTGCTTGGTCTGGATTTAGCGCTGACAAGATAAAAACATGAAGGTCAGTATAGCATATAAAATGCATATCAAGAATAAGGCAAGTGAACAGCTTACCTAATAACCGTTTTCAGAGCTGGAAGTTTGGGGGCTGACGACTCGCCAGAGGATGAATGAGAAGCGCCCTGGTAATTGGAGTCAGACGGATTAAGAGGTTGACGAAAACAGCCTACTTTGGGCCATGACATGTCAAGGGAATTAGAGACCTCTGATAGTCGTTTCCGAACCGGGCTATTTGGTAAACAGGTGGAGGTAACTACCTGGCGCTATGCCGGGTTGTGCGGCGAGCCTCGTGTTGTTGTGTCTTCATAAGAAAGTTTGGATCCAAATAAGCAAGAGGATGTGAAAATTTAATTTTCCGGTTTGCTCGACGGGTTTTTAGTGAAGGCAAAGGGTTTGAATCGGAGGAAAGGATGATTACCTCTACAGCATCGGCATGACTGACTTCAGCGTTGTCCTGGCAATAATCATCATCAATAAGGCGTATGAAAAATGAACCAAGTGAGTCAAGTTCTACCTCAAAATCCGAGTTACCCACATCATCATCAATCGCTGGATCGGAGGATGTAGTGGTTCTCTTTCGGTTAGCTAGTCTTTTCACAGCTTTGGTCTTTTGGCGGGTTGGCTTCGCCAGTTTGTCTTGCGGAGGTTTCTTGTTCCAGAACGGATCACTGTCCTGCCAAAAAGTCATCACATTTCCAGAACACATCAGGACAGAAGCAATTTCAGATAAAACGAATAGTATAAATCTTACGGATGGCGGTTTGTTGATGGTGCAGAAAGGGGGGAGTCCGGTTTGAGCACAGGTAGCCTCCGGTTCATTCAACATCTTTTTTACAGCCTTAGTGACTTCGTCATCTGTCAGCTGAATATCAATGTGCCGCTGAGCATCATTCAATTCTCCTGTGTACTCACACATCAAACCGGGGCGTTGGCTCAAAGGTAAAACGCTCCAACTTATCCAGCAGCGTGCAAAGTCAACTCCTGTTAAACCGTTGGCCATAAAGGCCCTAAGCTTGGATAGTTGAGGAGCATATTTGCTTCTTTCTTTAGCAGTCAGCCTCTGAGGAAAAGGGTGTGTGTTGCTCAGACGTTCAGGACGGTAACCCGGCAGGGGGTTTTCATCAACTGGAGACGTGTCGTTGCACTAAAACCAGGTCTGGTTCCAATCTTTGGGGTGACTGTGGAGATTGGCATGAGGAAAGGTGACTTCTTTCCTTTTCTGAATCGCCAACCCGCCCATTTCTGTGTTAGGCCCATCTTTGAACTCTGTGCGGCAGTTCAGATGAAAGCAGTCCCTGAATAGCTCTACTGAAGATCCCTCTTGAAGGTAAACCTCACAAAACAGTTGAAAGTGGCAGATGTTGGTTACAGAGTTAGGGCCAATATCTTGTGGGCGCAGTTGGAAGTGGGCCAGTACATCCCGGAAGAATTTTGAACCGGGAGGGTTGAAACCCCGGCTTAGGTGATCAGCAAAAACAACAACTTCTTCATCCTTGAGAATAGGAGGACATTCCGGGCCAGGGACCCTCCAGTGAATGACATCTTTCTTGTTTAAGGCACCTGTTTTGACAAGATTATCTAACTGTTCCTCTGTTACTCGAGAAGGGACCCAATTGCATTCTACACTTGCTTGGCCATGGCAATGAAGATCTGCAATATAATGATTTCCGGTTTAATATTTATGTTGGACAGCTATACAGTGATACAAGACGAAAGTATATTGTTAAATCGGAGTCAGCTATTTACAAACCGGAGTTCAACAGTAAAGCAGTACACCAGTGGAGGTGATAAGTGGAAATATATTGGCGGTTCAACAAGGGGACTAATGGTATATACCGGGTTGTCATTTTTTCTACAAAGTTAAACCGCCTAGTCTAAACATTCAAGAGTCAAGACTGCAGATGTATAAGTGAAGGAAAACAGATTTCACAAGCTGGTATTACAATTTTGGATCTGTGGCATGTCAGAAAAGGAAAATATATTCAGATTTAAGAAGCGGTGCCGAAACAGTGGAAGAAGGTTCAGATGGTATCTTCTATCTTAGCGAGGGGCATTAGATGGGAAAAGAGCTACGACTATCATTGGACAGGATAACTATCAAGGTCTAGGATCAAAACCCTATTATGCAGGTAATGGACTCTGATGAACACCGAAGAACAGCGACGAACACCGAAACCCTAGAACAGATCCATGGCGGAAAGAGCAGAAGCTTACCTGTGTTGATGAGGAAGCCGAGGGGCGCCGCAGTTTTCTGGTACGTTCAGGGTGATGCAGCGGCCAGAGTCGTGGCAGAGGCGACGGTCGACGGTGGCGGCGGAGCTCCAAGGGTTGAGCGGCGCAAGGAAGACTACGATGCGAAGAGGCACGAGGGGGAAAGGTGAAAATGACCCCTCAGCCGTATTTATAAAGGCAAGGGATAAGTGTCAGGCGCGAAAATCGAGGAGCCAAAAATTTGAAAAGCGGAGCTGTCGCCTCGATTGTTGGAGACCCATTAATGAAGATGTGTCATGCACAGTTTAACAGATGATGTCACGACGGTTTACCATGATTCGGGAAGATGATGTCACGGCGGTTTACAAAATTATGTGAAAATGTTGAAGACAAAGTTTTCTGAAGGACTGACATGAACCAGTTCAAATCAGTCTGGGGCCTAATGTTGAGGATATTACTACTGGGCGTAAACTGGCTAGGAGAGGCCGGATTAACTTGAACCCATGAAGACAGACGGTGACGCTGAGTAAAGGCCCAAGGCCCAGAACCGGTTTAAGGCCTGTAGCTATAAACCGGCATTAACATGTAACTTGCATTGTAAGGTAGAAAGAGCGGAGACCGAGCCAGACACGTTTATGAGCCGGCCTCGGGACTCTGTAAACCGACGGGCGTCAACCCATGTATATAAGGGGACGACCTGGTGGCGGTTCAGGACAACAGACAACAACTCGAGACTCAGGCAAAGCGTATTCGCTCCTTGGTCATCGAAACCCCATCAATTCCATCACAACTAGACGTAGGCTTTTACCTTCATCGTAAGGGGCCGAACTAGTATAAAACTCTCTTGCGTCCCTTGTCCGCTTTAACCCCTTTAAGCTAACCCGTAGCGATGGC
Organism: Aegilops bicornis; assembly: GCA_021605145.1. Lineage (NCBI taxonomy): Eukaryota > Viridiplantae > Streptophyta > Magnoliopsida > Poales > Poaceae > Aegilops > Aegilops bicornis. The sequence goes on from CM038674.1 coordinate 491,856,177, forward strand.
TCCACAACTAAGTCCTTTGACGAGGACATCTGCCGTGACAAAACCACGACAGGAAAGGTTGAACCGAACATGAAAGAATTTGAAAGCGAACTTGGAGAAGGCATATGACTGATGAAATCCATACTTACGTCAACTTCGAAAGAAAGGATTTGAGAAAAGCTCCGGAAAATTAGAAGAGTCAGGTAAGATCCTGGGAAAAGACCTGTGGGTTAGGGCCCACTAAAAAGAAACACCGTTGGGAAGGATCGATTGAGAGAGAAATGATGCGCCGGAATGATTGAAAGATTTGAATGAGGTGACAACCTCGAAATAATAGAATACAAACATGAATCTTCTGAGATGTCTTCAACACTCCCGTCACATCCCTAGCTTTACCCTGGCCTTGGACTAGCTTGGTTGTTGCATCATGTTTAAATTCAATTGAAATCTGAATTGAGGAATTTCAAAGCCTCAGAAAACCTCTAAAAATAACCAACATTTAAATCTCATAAAATGAGTCCAAGAAAATGTTCCCGTTATTCTGTGAAAATATTGGCATGAGTTGAAATCCCAACCAATATTTTTGGAGTCACAGGAATAATTTATTTTGGGCCTTTGATTTAAAACAATAATATATTTGGGTTGGAATTGTTTCTGTTATATAGGAAATAATGTTCAAATATTTTGTAAGTTTGCATGTGACCTTGGACTAGCTCTGAACTCACATACAAATCTACAGAAAGTTTTAAAATGGTTTAGTTTCCAAACTAAATCAAAACAAAATAACAGAAATAGAAAAGAAAAACAGAAAGCAGAGAGAGAGAAGGAATCTCACCTGGGCTTACCTGGCGGCCCAAGTGGCCGGCCCAGCCCACCACCACAGCCTCCCTGTCGTCTTCCTCCCTGGACAGAAGGACGAGCGCGTGCTCGCCGCGCGCTGGCCACGCGCCTCGCCAGCTCCTGCTTACCGCTCTCCCTCGACGCTCTGGACGCCCTGGACGTCGACACGCAGCCTCCCCGACTGCCCCTCACTCTCTCCTAAGCTCTCTCCCTCCTCTGCTCTCTCTCCCTCTCATGCCCGAGCGCAGCTTGCCGCCATCGACGCCGTTCGCAGCATGACGCCCTGACCGCCTCACCTCGCCGAAGCGCTCAGAAGCTCCGCCTCGACCCCCTCTTCCTCCCCATCGAGCCACGCCCTGCCGGAAGCCCTGCAATGCCGTCCTCGACGCCATCTTCGTCCTCTGCACCGACGGCCGCCGTTGCTCGATTCGCCGTCCACAGAGCGTCACCGACCTCGCCCTCGCGCTCGTTAGACTCGCGTTGAGCCGCTGACCCGTTACCCTCTTCCTCCCATGCCGTTTGATCGCTCTAGCCGCTGTTTCCGCCGGACCAGAGAGCTCACCGCCGCCCAGCCATGTCATTGCCATGGCCACCGCCACCTATAGCTGCAACCGAGCGCACCACCGTGCTCAGCGTGTCTTCGCGCACCCGTAGCCACCACCAGCTCCTCCTCCCGAACACCTTAGCGAGGAACTCGAGCACGACCGAACCACGGCCGCAGCAAACCTCGTCGCCGACATTGATTCCGGCGACCTTCTGGTCTGGCTCCACCACCATCAGATGCACCCAGCTGCGGGCGTTACAACGCGCCCGGCCACGCGACCTCTCGTCGCCGGAGTTGGCCAGACGGGCGACACCGTCGTGCTGTGTTTAGCACCGGCGTTTAGCCGCCGGCGTGGCACCTCTATTAGTGGCTAATGACACTGCTAATTAAACCCCACAGTCAATGACAGACCGGCCCCACCAGTCTAATTAACCAGCCGACGAAGTTAGTTAGAATTAAGCTAATTCTACTGGACCCACGTGTCAGCATTGACTTTGCTGACGTGGCATTTGACCGGTCCCACCTGTCTGTGAGTCTGACTAGCCCTGAGTCACTGTCCAGTGGGACCCACACGTTAGGTTTGACCCAGGTCAATGCTGTTGACCTGCTGACGCAGGCATGACGCAATAAACCCCTTTTCTGGATTATTTCTATTTTGGGAATATCTGAAAATTCCAGAAAATAGTGCTAACTTCAAAAATTCATAGTAATTCAACCGTAACTCCAAATGAAATAAATTATATATGAAAAATGATCAAAAAAATCCAATCTATCCATCTGTACTGGTTTCATGCATGTTAGAACAATTTATGACTACTGTTTAGGAAAAATGGAATGAATGGAATTTAAATAACCACATGTGGAGTTTGAATTTGAATCTTAGGTTCAAACCAACTTCATTTAACCTGCTGCTAGTTGCATTAGCTCAAACCACAACATATTGTCATGCCATGATCATGCATCATATCGTTGCATTGCATTGATTGTGTTCTTCCTTGTTTGTCGGTATTCGTCCCCTCTCGATAGACGTGGTTCCGACGATGAGTTCGATGACACCGATGAAGAACTATATTATCTTCAGAAGTGCCAGGCAAGCAAAACCCCCTTGTTCATTCCGATACAATCCCACTCTCTCGCTCCTGCTCTCTTTTATTGCATTAGGACAACAATGATTCATCTGTTACTTGCTGCGGTAGCTGAACCCCTTTATCCTCTGCATGACATGTCATTGCCACAGTAAATAGATGAAACCCACTAGCATGAGTAGGAGTTGTTTGAGCCCTGATGTGCCTACTCATTCATGCTTGTTTGTCATGCCTGCTATTGCTTAGAGTTGTGTCAGGTCTGATTCATCCGGGATGAATCAGAGGTGTGTGAACATGTCCTACTATTGAGAGCTAAGTGTGTGAATACGATTTGGTAAAGGTAGTGGTGAAAGGCCATGTAGGAGTACATGGTGGGTTGTCTCATTGGAACCGTTCTCAGGAACTAAGTTCTGTGTTTGTGATCCATGAACAGTTACTACCACACATTGGGCTCTGGGTGCTCCAAGCTCTCTCGACTTATTAATCAACTTGATCTCTGTGCAGGAGTTGCAACTAGTTTCTGGTGTTTGTAGGATATGTGTTGGAGGCCGTGCGTAGCGCTGACCATAGGGGTGGGCTATGATGCGGTAGATACACCATGGCCCGGTGTACCGAGCGCCTGTTTGGTGTCTCGGGAACCCTGCTCACATCGTTTGGGGCCGTGAGCGACACCCCGGCCGGATCTTCTTGCGGATGGAACCGGAATAGGCGATAAACCTAGATGAGAGACTTGTGTGGTTAGTCAGGTCGTGGCCGACTCCTCGCCAAAGCTTCCACTTGAAGGTTGCCGAGATACACGACGTGTACATGGTGGTAAGTGGCGAGAGCGTGTGTGAAGAAGTACACCCCTGCAGGGTTAATATGATCTATTCGAATAGCCGTGTCCGTGGAAAAGGACTTTTGGGTTGCCTGTACAGTTCATAGACAAGTGAAAGTGGATACTCTAAAATGCGCAAGATAAGCATGAGTGCTATGGATGGCGTTCTCGTAGGAAGACGGGATCGGATCCATAGTGGTGTATTGATATGGTGAATATGTGGACTCGTGTGCGCCACCTCAAAAGAGTTACTTGCAGTCATAGTTCAGGATAGCCACCGAGTCAAAGCTGGCTTGCTGCTGTTAAACTCCACCACCCCCTTTGTTGATACCGATGCATATGTAGTTAGTTCTGATGTAAGTCTTGCTGGGTACATTTGTACTCATGTTTGCATATTTTATGTTTTGCGTAGAGAGGCGTCGGTCTCGCTAGTAGTTCTAACGTGGACTTGACATTTAGCTTGATACCTCAGCTACGATCTTGTGCCCTCGGCAGATCTCGGTAGTTAGTCAGGCTATCAGCCTTTTTCATTTGTAGATGTTTGTACTCAGACATGTTAAGCTTCCGCTTGTGCCTTGACTTGTATGCTCTGTATGTTGGGTCATGAGACCCATGTTTGTAGTATCTCGCTCCTCGAAGCTTAATGAATAAATATTTGAGTCGTAGAGTTATGTTGTGATGCCATGTTGTATTTACACATATCGAGCATATTGTGTGTATGATTGAAATGCTTGGTATGTGTGGGATCCGACAACCTAGTTGTTTATCCTTGGTAGCCTCTCTTATGGGGAAATGTAGTCTTGTGCTTCCATGAGCCATAGTAGTCCGTTCTGTACCGGTTCACCGGAGTCACGCTAGCCTAGCACTCTTGCTCGGAACACTTGACTGGCGGCATGTGTTTCACTTCGTTCTCGTGGTTCATCCCTATGGGGAAATGTCACGCGTGACATCCGGAGTCCTGCTTAGCCTCTACAGCCCGGGTTCCTGAGTCCCGTTAGCCCAGGTTACAGCCCGGATTCACACGCTGTCAATCGGCTACATGCTCGAAGTTGATTCTTGTATGCCTGTCCCCCTAAGTTAGTGCCACTTTGGGTTCACGACTAGTCATGTTGGCCCGGGTTCTCTGTCATATGGATGCTAGCAACACTATCATATACGTGAGCCAAAAGGCGCAAACGGTCCCGGGCCATGGTAAGGCGACACCCGTGGGAATACCGTGTGTGAGACCGCAATGTGATATGAGGTGTTACCGGCTAGATCGATGTGATTCAGAATCGGGGTCCTGATAGCTTTGGTATCAGAGCCTGACTGCCTGTAGGATTACCAAGCCAAACCGGTCGAAGTTGTGTCTAGAAATGCTTTAGTTATGCAAGGGAATTGATTGGGTAAGGGAACGTAAGGCTCTTTTTACTCCTTATACCTCATGGCCTTCTGATCTGAGTCAACCTCTTGTCTTCTACGGGGATTAAGAACTAGGCCTTCTCATCTATCTATCAGGATGACGTGTTACTAATCCATAGACTTATAGGATTGTTAGTTTCAAATCTTAGTTCAGTTTTTACTACTTCCGTATGTTCATAGTTGGTCTCGGAACCTTGTTATTGTGATGTTGAGTGGTCATGCCACTATTTTGCAGGATGTCTCAAATCATTTTGAGCATTTACAGCCGTTATGCTGTCAGAGTCATCCCAGATTTCTATATAGTCTGATGCATTTGCAAATCCCTTCTCTCCGTTTCTAATGTTCATTTGGGCCAGATTAATCACACAAATTAGTGTGTTGAGGTACTCCGCTGCCTCAACATATATGTTGGAGCTATTATTATGACCCTAGGCGTCTTATGAAACCATCTAGTAATCTAGCCATATTTTGTGTTCCCAGTGTGATGATTCTGGCCATCATTCTCGAAAGCATCCTGTGATGCCATTTAATAGTTGGTATTCTATTCCTGGGTTCTTGAACCCGAGATTCACCCTACTTACCTCCTGTTGATAGTGTTTGCTAGTTCCTTTAGGATATTAGTAATTTTGTGATAGTCCTCGAGGTCTGTGGTATTTCCTTCTTCCAAATACTATGAACCGCTTATGGCAGAAGTTCCTCGTTGAACTGAAGGATCACAATCAGAGTACTCTTGAGGAGTTCTCCATTCATAATTGTGAATCTGCCAGTTCTACCCTTTCCGCATGGGTTATCCGGAAGAAATGTTGAGCTTCGCTCAACATACTAATCTATGCATCCACAACTCAGAAAAACATATGTTCCTTTGAGTTGTCCCTCTTTACTTGTATCCTGACCCTCGTCTATCAGTTGATAGCCAAGAGTATGTGTGCATTTGTGTTCATCGATGCCTTTTATTCTTGTGGTCCGTCAAGCCATTCTATTCCGAAATGACTAGGAGAAACAAACTCCAGTACCTAATCCATATCTAGGATTGGGTTAAAGCAGTTGTATTCCGCAGATCAAAATGCCAAACCAGCTTTTGATTCTGTTCTACCCTAAAGTATTGCCCTCTTTATGTCAGGAACGTCATGAGAATTGCACCTTCCCTTATGAATTCTTGACATAGTGATACTTCTCGCTATCATTATTCATTCCTCGGTCCCGTGTTGTTGTAACCGGAATGCCGACAAGTGAACTATGATGTGTGAAATGGATACTCATAGCAACTGTGTTGCTTGGTAGTTAATGGACATTAATATCATTCTTAGCGTGTTGGTTATCAAAACACTATTCTAAGATTGATCGTGCTACCTAGTCCTTATTTCTGGTGCACTCTTCGACCAATGAGTTAGGATTGTGCCAATCCCTCGCTCTTTTGATCATATCGTCTTGCCCTGAAAAGCAAGATTTTTCTCGAGCTTAGTAGCATATTGGTGGTTCGTGATTTTCCGAATATCTTCTCGAAAGTATTACCAGGTTGTCACCTAACCGCTATGTTGAGTTCGTGATCAAGTTGGTTTTCTTGTAACCACCCTTTCTCCAAGAATCTGTGCCGGATACCCTGAGCTAGTTGGTTAAGCTAAACAACAACTTGGAGAGTTGGAAGATAAAAGCTTACCTGACTTAGTTCATCTCCAAGGGATATCCTAGTGTGTGTGTGTTGAAGAAAGATGATATCTTCATCGATTGGTCCCTGTGATCAGTTGTTGGATCTATTGCCTTGTCAAAACTTTGACTTGAGTATGGGCTATGATCAAGTCAAATCAGAACCAACGATGTTCGTAATGTTGTCTTACTCATGGTTGATTCCTCGAGTATACACCACTACATCTTTTGGTCTGACCAATGCTATCACCGTGTTCACATGATGGTGGAAGTCCAGTGATATGGAAATTCCGATGAGTTGTTGTTGAGCCCATCGCCAGATTTTGTCTCCCCATGATTCATGTTGAACATTACACTAGTATTGGAAACTTTGTAAGCATTGCCTTCATGCTCCGCTCATGAGGTATACGTTTGGATGAAAGGAGTGACTTCCTCTAATTCACGTGCATTTGATGAAAGTTGCCGCCGTGAATTTGAGAAAGCTTGTTTTTGCTTCCTTCAGAACCATCCCAAGTCAGTCATGCATATGTGCAAAGTATTCTATGGTTTGAAGACTTGCAACCTTCAGCCCATATGTATTTCCTAGCACACCAAGCCACTGATTGATTTGTTCAAGGATAATAAGTTCTAAGTGCTAGTCCTGAAGGTACCAGACGGATTTGTACCAGATTCCGTTATCCTCGATGATGGTTCCCCACCTGAACTCGGTAGCGTTTCATTATAAGACTACTACATGGTCATGCTTGTCTGGGACAGTGTGTTCACATGTATGTAGCAGAACTAGCTCATGTTTTGGAGCTTGCTATCTTAGTTCATTCCCGAGAATCTCGCAACTCTGTCTCGTCGGTTTGTGTTGCAAACTTTCTTTTCCAGACATGCCGTCTGAAATATCTTGTTTCCAACCAGATCTGAATCTCAGGCAAACATGATGGTTGGAACATTCCCAACATTTGCATTTTGTTCCCAGATTGCACCCCATTGTGCCAATTTCCTATGGGTTGTCCTTCTCAGCAGTTGCTGTCAAGGATCATCTTCAAAGTGGACATACATGGGTCCCATATAGTTCCGGTGATAAGAAAAAGTCATCCATTGTGTTGTCTTCAACAAGGTAGTCCACATCGTCCATCCTAGTCCGAGTATGCCATTTCTTCGAGCTTTTTCAAACGATTAATTGTAAATTTCTTTAATCTGGTATGAAGAATTTCAATGATCTATGGATCAAAAGTAATTCTTTTTGCCACTTAAGGGAACAGTCCAACGAGTCACCTTTCCCAAGGTGCCCCGTTACGGGATCATGGAAATTATTTCCTCGCCACCTTGACAGCATCCACCATCTTTCTAGGCGTGGAATTGTAGCCCACCAATCAAACCCTGTCGTTGTTCTTCCATCCCTCTCGATGTGTTTTGTGTCTCAACCTGAGATGTTTCAACATCTCATTCCGCGAGTTGATCTTGAGTGCTCGATCTTCGAGGAGATCGTCTCCTCTAGAGCTTATCTCTATCGTCAATGCGTTGAATGAAGATCTCGAAAGCAAAGACGTCAAGATCAATACGATGCAATGAAGCTACTTCTTCGAGAATGGCAGTTGGATCGAGAAGACCGTGATAGTTTGTGACCTCCTTTCTTCTTACCTCACGTCTTGAATCTCAGGACGAGATTCTTGTTTAGTGGGGGTGAGTTGTCACATCCCTAGCTTTATCTTGGCCTTGGACTAGCTTGGTTGTTGCATCATGTTTAAATTCAATTGAAATCTGAATTGAGGAATTTTCAAAGCCTAAGAAAATCTCTAAAAATAACCAACATTTAAATCTCATCAAATGAGTCCAAGAAAATGTTCCTGTTATTCTGTGAAAATATTGGCATGAGTTGAAATCCCAACCAATATTTTTGGAGTCACAGGAATAATTTATTTTGGGCCTTTGATTTAAATCAATAATATATTTGGGTTGGAATTATTTCTCTTATATAGGAAATAATGTTCAAATATTCTGTAAGTTTGCATGTGACCTTGGACTAGCTCTCTGAGCTCACATACAAATCTACAGAAAGTTTTAAAATGGTTTAAGTTCCAAACTAAATCAAAACAAAATAACAGAAATAGAAAAGAAAAACAGAAAGCAGAGAGAGAGAAGGAATCTCACCTGGGCTTACCTGGCGGCCCAAGTGGCCGGCCTAGCCCACCACCACAGCCTCCCTGTCCTCTTCCTCCTCAGACGGAAGGGCGACGCGTGCTTTCGCCGCTGCCGGCCACGCGCCTCGCCAGCTCCTGCTTACCGCTCTCCCTCGACGCTCTGGACGCCCTGGACGTCGACACGCAGCCTCCCCGACCGCCCCTCACTCTCTCCCGAGCTCTCTCCCTCCTCTGCTCTCCCCCTCTCATGCCCGAGCGCTGGCATTACCGACGCCGTTCGCCCACAGCCATCGCCTCGCCGAAGCGCTCAGAAGCTCCGCCTCGACCCCCTCTTCCTCGCCACTGAGCCACGCCCTGCCGGAAGCCCTGCAACGCCGTCCTCGACGCCATCTTCGTCCTCTACACCGACGGCTTCCGTTGCTCGATTCGCCGCCCACAGAGCGTCCCCGACCTCGCCCTCGCGCTCGTTGGACTCGCGGTGAGCCGCTGACCCGTTACCCTCTTCCTCCCATGCCGTTGACCAGTGGGACCCACACGTCAGGTTTGACCCTGGTCAGTGCTGTTGACCTGCTGACGCAGGCATGACGCAGTGCTGACGCAATAAACCCCTTTTCTGGATTATTTCTATTTTGGAAATATCTGAAAATTCCAGAAAATAGTGCTAACTTCAAAAATTCATAGTAATTCAACCGTAACTCCAAATGAAATAAATTATATATGAAAAATGATCAGAAAGATCCAATCTATCCATCTGTACCGGTTTCATGCATGTTAGAACAATTTATGACTACTGTTTAGGAAAAATGGAATGAATGGAATTTAAATAACCACATGTGGAGTTTGAATTTGAATCTTAGGTTCAAACCAACTTCATTTAACCTGCTGCTAGTTGCATTAGCTCAAACCACAACATATTGCCATGCCATGATCATGCATCATATTGTTGCATTGCATTGATTGTGTTCTTCCTTGTTTGCCGGTATTCGTCCCCTCTCTATAGACGTGGTTCCGACGATGAGTTCGATGACACCGATGAAGAACTATATTATCTTCAGAAGTGCCAGGCAAGCAAAACCCCCTTGTTCATTTTGATACAATCCCACTCTCTCGCTCCTGCTCTCTTTTATTGCATTAGGACAACAACGATTCATCTGTTACTTGCTGCGGTAGCTGAACCCCTTTATCCTCCTGCATGACCTGTCATTGCCACAGTAAATAGATGAAACCCACTAGCATGAGTAGGAGTTGTTTGAGCCCTGATGTGCCTACTCATTCATGCTTGTTTGTCATGCCTGCTATTGCTTAGAGTTGTGTTAGGTCTGATTCACCCGGGATGAATCGGAGGTGTGTGAACATGTCCTACTGTTGAGAGCTAAGTGTGTGAATGCGATTTGGTAAAGGTAGCGGTGAGAGGCCATGTAGGAGTACATGGTGGGTTGTCTCATTGGAACCGTCCTCAGGAACTGAGTTCTGTGTTTGTGATCCATGAACAGTTACTACCACACATTGGGCTCCGGGTGCTCCAAGCTCTCTCGACTTATTAATCAACTTGATCTCTGTCCAGGAGTTGCAACTAGTTTCTGGTGTTTGTAGGATATGTGTTGGAGGCCGTGCGTAGCGCTGACCCTTGGGGTGGGCTATGATGCGGTAGATACACCGTGGCCCGGTGTACCGAGCGCCCGTTTGGTGTCTCGGGAACCCTGCTCACATCGTTTGCGGTCGTGAGCGACACCCCGGCCGGATCTCCTTGCGGATGGAACCCGAATAGGCGATAAACCTGGATGAGAGACTTGTGTGGCTTGAAGGTTGCCGAGATACACGACGTGTACATGGTGGTAAGTGGCGAGAGCGTGTGTGAAGAAGTACACCCCTGCAAGGTTAATATGATCTATTCGAATAGCCGTGTCCGCAGAAAAGGACTTCTGGGTTGCCTGTACAGTTCATAGACAAGTGAAAGTGGATACTCTAAAATGCGCAAGATAAGCATGAGTGCTATGGATGGCGTTCGTAGGGAAGACGGGATCGGATCCATAGTGGTGTATTGATATGGTGAATATGTGGACTCGTGTGCGCCACCTCAAAAGAGTTACTTGCAGGTCATAGTTCGGGATAGCCACCGAGTCAAAGCTGACTTGTCATTGTTAAACTCCACCACCCCCTTTGTTGATACCGATGCATATGTAGTTAGTTCTGATGTAAGTCTTGCTGGGTACATTTGTACTCACGTTTGCCTATTTTATGTTTTGCAGCGAGACGTCAGTCTCGCTAGTAGTTCTGCGTGGACTTCGACGTTTAGCTTGATACCTCAGCTACGATCTTGTGCCCTCGGCAGGATCTGGTAGTTAGTCAGGCTATCAGCCTTTTTCATTTGTAGATGTTTGTACTCAGACATGTTAAGCTTCCGCTTGTGCCTTGACTTGTATGCTCTGTATGTTGGGTCATGAGACCCATGTTTGTAATATCTCGCTCCTCGGAGCTTAATGAATAAATATTTGAGTCGTAGAGTTATGTTGTGATGCCATGTTGTATTTACACATATCAAGCATATTGTGTGTATGATTGAAATGCTTGGTATGTGTGGGATCCGACAACCTAGTTGTTTATCCTTGGTAGCCTCTCTTATGGGGAAATGTAGTCTTGTGCTTCCATGAGCCATAGTAGTCCGCTACAGCCCGGTTCACCGGAGTCCTGCTAGCCCAGCACTACTGCTCCGGAATACTTGACTGGCCGGCATGTGTTTCACTTCGTTCCTGTGTTTGTCCCTACGGGGAAATGTCACGCGGTAACATCCGGAGTCCTGCCTAGCCTACTACAGCCCGGGTTCCCGGAGTCCTGTTAGCCCTGTGCTATAGCCCGGATTCACATGCTGCTGACTGACATGCTTGAAGTTGATTCATGTATGCCTGTCCCCCTAAGTTAGTGCCACTTTGGGTTCACGACTAGTCATGTCGGCCCGGGTTCTCTTTCATATGGATGCTAGCGACACTATCATATATGTGAGCCAAAAGGCGCAAACGGTCCCGGGCCGTGGTAAGGCGACACCCGTGGGAATACCGTGCGTGAGGCCGCAAAGTGATATGAGGTGTTACCGGGTAGATCGATGTGACTTGGAATCGGGGTCCTGACAACTCCGGGATAATAGAATGGCGAGAGGAGGAACGAGCAAGGGGAAAACACTTCGTTCAAGGAAAAGAATACGATCAACACCGAAAACTTGAATTGGATCCACCGGAAAATTTACCGGTTGAGACAATTGAGGAAAGACTGAAGAGGCTCCGCACGAATGAAATAGATTGCTCGAATTGAGGCTCAGACTCCAGGAATAAAAAGGGTGGGAGGGAGGGAAAAACAAGGCAACTGGAACAAGGAATCGACGAATAACTTGAAGAGAAAAGCACTGGTTGAAATGATTTAGGGAAGAAAGCAAAGACTTCACACGAGAAGAATGGATACTCGATTACAGACTCCGGTTGCGAGAAGAAAAGGGGTGGGCGGTGGGAAAAAACAAGGACAACTCTGGAGAGGGAAACAACATCGATTGAAAAAGAGCTGCGGATTGATCTCCCAAAGGACCAAGAGGTTTGAATCAATTTGACGAGAATAGCACCGGATGAAAAGAGGACGGACAACGAACGAAAACTAACCACGTGATCCTAAAGAAAACTTTGAAGGGGAAGAGGAGTAGTTCAAAACACATACGTCAAGATTCCTTACCAGAGCGACGAAAGGGCAGAGGGGTAAAAAGATGTCCTACTCTCCGATATAACTAGACTCCGAAATTTTTTTCTTCTAGACTCGACAACGGCCAAACTATACGATCAAACAAGGGGGCTCCTATGGTCGGTCAAGGCTCTGATACCAACTTGTCACGCCCAAGATGCGACCCTATCCTAAAGGAACTCGAAGGTCCCACCAAGAATAGAAGCGCATCTTGAAGACGCTTTTGCAAGGTGGATATCATTACATCAACATTATATAATAGGTGGGGATACATAGAAGGCACACAAATTCCGCAAGAATACATCAATGTACATGAGAACAACATCCGACTACGGATGAAACATAAACAGAAACTCAAACAATATCCACCCTGCTAGCCCAGGATGCCGACCCGGAACCTAACCCAAGATCGATGGAGAAGAAGAACTCCAACACAAGTAAACATCGCTCTCGCATCATGATCATCGCACAACCTGTACCTGTAACTGTTGTTGTAGTAAACTGTGAGCCACGAGGACTCAGCAATCCCATAACCATGGGTATCAAGACTAGCAAAGCTTAATGGGTAAGGAAGGGCTAAAGTGGTGAGGTTGCAGCAGCGACTCAGCATGTATGGTGGCTAGCTTACGAATAAAAGAGCGAGAAGAGGAGCTGAACAAGCAGACGTCAACTAATAATGACCAAGAAGTGATCCTGAACTCCTACTTACGTCAAACATAACCCAAAAACCGTGTTCTCCTCTCGAACAGCCCCGAAAAGAGACAATCATGGTTACACACACGGTTGGTGTATTTTAGAAGAGTTTAATTCAAGTTTACTACAACCGGATATTAACAAATTCCCATCTGCCACATAACCGCAGGCATGGCTTTCGAAAGTTCAAACCCTGCAGGGGCGTCCCAACTTAGCCCATGATAAGCTCTCACGATCAACGAAGGATATTCCTTCTCCCGGGAAGACCCGATCAGTCTCGGTATCCAGGTTACAAGACATTTCGACAATGGTAAAACAAGAACAGCAAGACCGCCCGATGTGCCGACAATCCCGATAGGAGCTGCACATATCTCGTTCTCAGGGCAACACCGGATGAGACAGGCTACGAGTAAAACCAGACTTCGAGTTTCCCGAGGTGGCCCCATGGTGGTTTCGGTTCGGACCAACACTTAGAGAAGCATTGGGCCGGGGGGGGGGGGCTAAAATAAAGATGACCCTCGGGTTAATTACTCCAAAGGGAAAGGTATAGGTGGTAGGAAAATGGTAAAACCAATGTTGGGCCTTGCTGGAGGAGTTTTATTCAAGGCGAACTGTTAAGGGGTACCCATAACAGCCAACCGCATTAGGGACGCAAAATCCGGGAACATAATACATATATGACGGAAACTAGGGCGGCAAGAGTGGAACAAAACACCAGGCATAAGGCCGAGCCTTCCACCCTTTACCAAGTATATAGATGCATTAATAATATAAGAGATATTGTGATATCCCAACATAAACATAATCCAACATGGAGTAATCTTCATCCTCACCTGCAACTAGCAACCCTATAAGAGGGGCTGAGCAAAAGCGGTAACATAGCCAAACAACTGTTTGCTAGGAAGGGTGACAAAGGTTAGAGGTTCATGGCAATTTGGGAGGCTTGATAAGCAAGTGGTAGGTAACGCGGCATAGCGACAAAACGAAGCAACTAGCATAGCAATGATAGTAGTGAGATCCAAGGTGACGGTCATCTTGCCTGAAATCCCGCTAGGAAGAAGAACGAGTCCATGAAGCAGATGAAGCCACGAAGACGAACCAAGCGCAGACGAACGAATCCTCACGATCGCAACGAAACGGGAACTATCGAGAAGAAGCACACAATATGGTAAACACACCACACATGAGCAAGGCATGATGCTCATGATGCATGGCAAGGCTACATGAGGCTACGCATGGCAAAATATGATGCATACAAGATCAACACATCAAAGCAAGTTTAAATGAGGCCGGAAACAACATATAACAATCCCGGTAAGTCCTCATATGCAAATTTCAAAATTGGTCCAGATCTGAATAAAACTTATGTTCAAGTTGTTAAACAGCAAGTTAAGATGCACCACGATAATCTACACGAAATTCTAGTCAAGTTACATATGAAGTTCATTAAATTCGGAGCTACGGCCTAGAAGATATGAGCAAAACAAGTTAAACATGGCATTGATGCAAAATGCATTCAAGCATCAAGCAAACACATTCAAAACATGGATCCAACAATTTAATATAAACTACCTGCAAAACTAAGAAAGTTTCATATAGAGCACACTCAAAACGGAGCAACGGTTCAACACATACACATGAAACAAGTTTAAAGGACAAGTTGTCCAAAACAGCAACTAGAAAACTAGCAAGCATCAAAACAATATGCTACGGCACATTAACATGAAAACAAAAGGCATGGACATGATGTACAGGTAAAGCATAACAAAACATGAACACTGAGCTATCTCCCGAAATCAATAGAACATGCTCAAAAGGACATGGCAAGATTGCAAATAATAATAGTTTCACAGACTTGGCAGAATTTCACTACACATGACAGAAATAACATCAGGTTACAAAGTTTAGAGCTATCAAACATCATGCTATACGAAATTATCATGGCAACCAAAGGAATGGCATGAATCTACTAATTGCATAGAACAAAAGTACGTTACTAATCACAAGCCAAAAAGGCACAGCAGATATGATGGCACACATGTAAACATAGCAAGTTCATAAACAGATTCAGACTTTGCAGAAAAACTGAGCAAGGCATAAACAGAATTATGAAGGCATCTTTGCGAGCTCAAATCACTCATCACAAAGCGTTGCATGACAAGAAAAACATACCTACAACAAGATGACATGTTCATGAAGCTAACCATGGCAAGAGCAAGTTCATAGCATGCTCGGATCACTAACAACTATGGCAAAATTGATTAATATGTAAACAATTTGCCAGGAACATTTTATAGCAAAAGTAGAGCAAGATTAAGACATGCTACAACACTCCATTAATTCAAAAAGGGGCATGGATGGATAGATCACAACATGTTAAATAAAACACCCTTAGTGAACATCTCCAGATTATGCATAGAACTCATGTTATCAACAGGTTTACATAGCATCACAATATATCAGTTTCAGACTTAGAAGAAATGACTAAGTCACAGAAATCTGCAACATCATGGAGGCTACTTTGCAAGCTTGTAACAATCAACACATGGCATATCATGAAGAGTGGATAGCACCACAGCAAACATGGCATATTGTATCCCATAACACATGTACGAATCATGCTTAAAAGAAAAACACACAAAAAGATATAAAAATGACAAATGAGCAAGTTCTGTTGAACTACAGCAGACAACATCATATAGCACTCTTGTAACGATGATTATGGAATCAAGATGAACTCAAACAAACATGTCACAATGTAGAAAAATGAAGAGCATCTCATGGTGAACATTTTGACATATCATATGCATGAATTGGAGCAGTATGCAAGAAGTTATGGCATGTGAAAGCGGGCACCAGAATGTAAATATTTTGGGGACTTGGAAGAAATCGACCTCGAGGGGGAAAAGTCAACGACGATGGGTCTCGCCGGACTTGGGCGTGGAGGCGGCCGGAGTTCGCGGGGGTCGACGGATCCGGGCCGGATCTCGCCGGATCCCGATGTGTGGCGGCTCGAGGAGGCGCGGGGAGGCGGGCTGGCGACCATGGCGGACGGCGGCGCTGGAGCCGAGCTCCGGGAGCTGACGGCGGGCGGCGCGGGGTGGCGTTAGGGAGCAGGCGGCGAAAGCGGGCGTGGCGCTGGAGGTGGATACGGGCGGTGGTGTGAGTGGCGGCGGCGGGCGGAGTCAAGGGCGGCGGGCGTGGCGGGCGGCTCGGTCTCCGGGGCCGGGAGGGCTGACCTGGCCTCGGCGGGCTGGCTGAGAGAGAGAGAGAGAGAGAGAGAGAGAGAGAGAGAGAGAGAGAGAGAGAGAGAGAGAGAGAGAGCGAGAGGAGGCACGGCAGGCTGACGAGGCGTGCTCCGGTTGGCCGCGAGCGGCCGCCGGGGTGACATGGCGCGTGGTGATCGGTCGGGCGGCGTGGCTGGGCGGCGGTGGACTTGTCCGGCCGTCGGGCGGACATGTCCGGCGGTGCGAGGAGGGAGAGGGCTAGGGTTCATCCGCGAAAAATGGAGGGGAGGACCTACTTATAGGTAGAGGGAGCTAGGAGTGTCCAAATAAGGTGCGGTTTTCACCCAGACGATCACGACTCAACGACCGAGAGCATGGAGGGGGTTTGGATGGGCTCAAGGGGTGTGGTGAAGAGGTGCTGGGCTGCAAAGAGAGAGGGGTTTCGGGCTACGCGGTCAACCGTTGGGGCGTCAAACGGACTCCGAATGCGACGAAAATTGACAGGCGGTCTACCTACTCTAGAACAGAACCCCATGCCAAGTTTCATCCCATTCCGAGAACATTTTTAAGCCACTCACGAAACGAGGTCTGAGAGGGGCAACGAGCGCGTGTGAGAGCGTCGGAGCGCGAAGCGGACAATGGGGAAAAAGACCGGATGCAAGTTTTGAAAACATGAGGATGCAAAGTTGATGATGACATGGAAAAGTGCAACACGCAAGCAAATGACATGGCAACGCTGACGAATAAACGGAAGACACATGGCGCATCGGATCCGGGGCGTTACATGAGGTGTCAGGCTCTGGTCATCGATCACATTGATCGAGTCATCGATGATGAAGCAGGGGCAACAAGGACAAGGTGGGGGTCATTGATGGATGAATAACCAACCTATACTAAGAAATTTAGGATAAGCAGGTAAGGTACAATGAGGAGGTTACAAAAGCAGGCTATGCATCAGAATAGGAACAAACAATAACAGTAGCAAAATCTAATGCAAGCATGAGAGAATGGAATGGTCGATATCGGGATGATCAAGGGGGGGGGGGGCTTGCCTGGTTGCTCAGACAAGAAGGAGGGTCGTCGGTGACGTAGTCGATCACAGTGGCATCAGCAGCGGTCTCAGGGTCTACCGGAGAGAAGAGGGGGAAGAAACAGTAAATACACGCAAACATATGCATAACATGACATTAAGCGATGCTAGAGGTGTTCTAACGCAGGGTTGCACGATACCGGAAAAGGGGGGCAACATCCAGGAAAGTTTTCCTGGTTCCGGACGTCTGTCAGACAAGTGAACCGGAGGGGAAAGGTTGCATGTTTGCTATGCTAGGAAAGTGTGGCAGACGAACGGACCGCGTGTTCAGATTCGTCTCGTCGTTCTGAGCAACTTTCATGTATAAATCTTTTTCATCCGAGCTACGGATTATTTTATATGATTTCAAAGTTTTAATTGGTTTCTAATATTATTAAAAACTAAAAGGTGAATACTGCATCACCATGACATCAGCATGACGTCATCAGTCAACGTTGACCATTGACTGGTCAAACAGAGGCGATGGGGCCGTCATCATAGACACATTTTAACTAAACAGGGTTAATTAGACTAATATGCAATTAGATTAATTAAACATAATTAATTAGGGTTAATTAACATGATTAAATAATTAATTAATTAAATTATTTTTTATACATATTTCTTTTTGTTCTTTTTTTAATAGGGTCGGGCCCCACTCGTAAGTGGCCCATGAGGCCACGCGGGTGTTAACGGCGAGGGCGTTTGGCGTGGCGCCCGTGCACTGAGGCAACAGGAGGCGCCGTGAGGCCAGAGTTGGCCATGGGCGAAGGCGGAGATGGTCATGAGGCGAGGCGCGATCAGGCTTGACGCTGCTGCATGAGGGCACGGCGCAGGCGGGAGCACGATGTAGCAAGACGGGGTGGCACCGGGCGCAGCATTTAACTAGGGAAAGGGGTAGGGAGATGGGGTCATACCCGGTGTGGGGTTGATCGGTGAAGTTCGGGGCGGCCGGCGTGGAGGGGGCGAGGAGGCGGCGGTCCGGCGAGCTGGTGAAGGTGTCGAGGTCCGGCGACGGCGAGGGAGAGGCGATGGTGCGGCGGCAGACAACGGGCAGCTGGCAGGAGGGGCGCCAGTATCACAGGCGGCGGGGTGCGGCTCGATCCCCCCGACCCAATCGGGGGGCAGAGGAGGAGAGGGGAGGCGACGGGCAGTGGGGGGGTCCCTCGGGCGGCGGCGATGTGGCGACGGGGCGACGCGGGGGCGCGCTGCCCCGATCCAAATCACGGGTGAGAGGGAGGCAAGATCGGGGGAAGAGTGGGGGGTCGTGGTGGGGGTCTGGGAGCAGGTGCGGTTAGGGTTCGAGAGGGCGTGGGGGTATGTAGGCTGAGGTGTGGGCGGGCCTGGGGTTGGGCTGGTGGAATGGCCAGCTGGGCTACGAGGCCCACTGGGGGAGGGGGGTTTTCTGTTTCTCCTTTTTTTATTTTTAGGAAAACTGCTAGTGCTTCTTATTTAGATTAGATAGTAATTGATTTTTGTCGAAGCTCAAACTTTGCACAAAAATGATATGCAATATCCTAGGGCTGCACAAAAGTTTTTGAGGCATTTGCAAAGGTTGAGAAGATTTGCTTAGTTGAAAAGGCCAATTTAGATGCCTTTGGACCACCAAATGAATTCCTAGGAATTTATTTGTGAGGCAATTTGAGTTGGCTTCAACTTGACAAAGGTCAGGGGAAATTATAGAATTATTCGAACATTTTAGCTTTTCCGTTCGAGAAATTTGAATTTTGACTTTAATTTGAAACTAAAATTTGAACCAGTTTAAAACAACGTGGGATTTAGCAACAGTAAATGTGATGACATGGCATCATTAACAGGGAATTACTGTAGCTTAATTATTCGGGCGTCACAAAAGCCAAGGAACACTAGAGTGTTCATTGCTAGGAGGTTGTTGACCAAGTGACGGAGTAGGCACAGTTGGTATCGAAGCCGCACCACCCAAAAGTGGTGCAAGCACCGTGGATAACGTGGCTATCCTCATTTGGACCAAGGCCTCAAGAGAAGCATCATGCTCCTCCTTTTTCTTAGCAAGGGCCCATTCTAGATCCTCAGAAGTAAAGGTCTTGACTTCAGAAGAAGCCTCGCCTTTATCCTTTGGATCTAAAACAAGGGGTGTCCCATCGGGGTTCAGCTCACTCTAGGGCGGTTAAGCCACAAGAATAGAGCATGAGGCTCTGATACCAATTCAAAGGACCGAGATGGACCTAGAGGGGGGTGAATAGGTACAATTACAAATTTTAATTATGACTTAGCAATTTTAGGCAATAATGTGGAATGTGAAGGTGATCCTAACAATTGCAAGTGTAGTACTAAGTGCTAAGCAAGTAAATCAAGTATGTAAGTAGGCAAGCACAATATGATAAAAGTAAGTGCTAAGAGACAAGTAACCACAAGTAGAGAGTTAGGGTTACGAATAACCGCAACTCCGGGAGACGAGGATGTATGCCGATGTTCACTTCCTTGGAGGGAAGCTACGTCACTGTTAGATAGGTGGATGTTACCACGAAGGCACACCAACGCCACGAAGGCTTGCCCTATTCTCCCTTTGAGACAACACCACGGAGGCGTTTCTCAACCACTAGTGGTAGACCTTGGGGTGGTCTCCAAACCCTCACAAACTTTTCTGGGGGGTAATCACAAAGGTCGATTCCTTTCCGAAAGACTCCTACCGCCTAGGAGTCTCCAACCTCCAAGAGTAACAAGATCAGTGGGGAAAAGCTCAAGACTTGCTCAAATCATGAATTCCTTGGGTGCAAAGAAGGGGAAGGAGTGGATCTATCACTTAATTGGAGAAATTATCTCAAATGTTCCCAAATCACTTGGGGATCTAGGATTTGGTGTACAGGATTGAGAGAGAGAGAGTGAAAAGTGTTCTTGGCAAGCTCAAAGTGAATGGTCAACCTTCTCCCGTGGAAGGAGAAGGCTATATATAGTGGGTGTGGAAAAAGTAACCATTTGAGCCACTTAAGTGCACTGAAGAGATCGGACGTCCGGACTGGACCGGACGACCGGTGGCACAAATGAGTCCGGACGTCTGATACGTCTCCAACGTATCTATAATTTATGAAGTATTCATGCTATTATATTATCCATCTTGGATGTTTAATGGGCTTTACTATGCACTTTTATATTACTTTTGGGACTAACCTATTGACCCAGAGCCCAGTGCCAGTTTCTGTTTTTTCCCTTGTTTCAGTGTTTCGTGGAAAGGGAATATCAAACTGTCATGGAATTGTCACGGCAGATGTCCTCTTGCAAGGACTTAGTCGTAGAGCCATCGCAACTAGGAAGCTTAAGGGGTTAATCGGGACAAAGGACACGAGAGGTTTTATACTAGTTCGGCCCCTTGTGGTGAAGGAAGGCCTGCGTCTAGTTGGGTTGGTATTGCTTGATGTTTCGATGACCAGGGAGCGAGGTATGCTATGCCCGGCTCTCGATGAGTTGTTTCTTGCCCTAAGCCGCCAGCGGGTCGTCCCCTTATATACACGGGTTGACCCCTGCGGTCTATAGAGTCTCGGTCGGCTTATAGACAGTGTCCGGCTCGGTGACTAGTTAATTCTACCTTATAATACAAGTCATGCCATCATGGCGGTTTATAACTATGGGTTTTAAGTCGCCTATGGGCCTTAGACCCTTTATTGAACCGCCATCCTCATGCTTGGTCTTGGGATCTCTTCTGATGAGTCTCTCTTTGCGTGACCCGGCCCCTCCCAGGCGGCTTACACAAATAGTCATATCCCCAACATTAGGCCCCAGATTGATTTGAACCGGTTCATGTCAATCTTAAAATACCTTGACAACCAGTCCTTCTGTCTTCAGTCCTGCGAAAAGGTCATAACACGTCGTGAAGTCATCTTCTGGATCCGTGTTAACCTGTCGTGACGTCATCTTCAATTAAATTCATATTTTACTCCATCATATCCTCCAACGGATCTTTGCCTTTACTGACCCTTCCGAAAACCGAGGCGTCGGGGCCGCTGGATAATGATGTTTGGTCTCCTCGTTTCTTGCGCCGCCTTAGTCGGCCTTCCCTTATAAATAGGCATGACCTAGGTCTTCCATTCTCCCCTCTTCAGTCGTCTTCTTCCTCTTGCCGCCTCTCTGTCTCTCGAGCTCCGCCGCCGCCGCCGTCGAACTCCCCGTCTTCACCGACTCAGGCCGCTACATCAACCTGACTCTGACCAGAAACCGACGGTGAATCTCCGCAGCTCGTCCACATCCGTGAGTTCCTCTCCTTCCCTTTCTTAGATCTGCATTGGAACTTTTTTGAGTTCATCGGTGTTCATCGCCGCCTGCTGCAAACCCTCGATAGTTTTTACCTCCAATGCCCTATTAGATCGTAAGAATAACGTAGAACTGCTGTGGTGATTGTTTGTGCTTAACTTGCATAGAAACAGATCTCATTTTCCTTGTTCGGAAGCCCTCTTCGAGTGTATGAGCTTCTCTGCACTGTTTTAGGTCTAGAAATTTTTCTTTTCAGAACAACCGTTTGATCCAAAATAATTTCGAAAAATTGTGAAACCTGTTTGTTCCACACTTAGCCAAAAACTGCATCTATTGACTCTGTTTAGCCATGGTAGCCCATACGGCCGGTTTAAGACAACACTGGTTGTCAACCTCGCTTGTTCCGGCGACTTAAGAAAATTTAAGTGCCTTTGATACATGTAACAGTTTAAATATTACTGCATAGTCACTATGTCATTAGGCCCCTTCTTAAGCCGCCATCTGAGTAAACTTTAAAATGCTTTCCTTCGGGTTAAATTTGAACCGAAACTTCTTATTTTGTCATAGGCTTCAATTTACTCAATGGCACCCAAGGCTCCCAAAGCTCCTATGACCTGCAACTGGGTCAAATCCACTGTTACAGAAAACATTTTGTCTGACATTGTGAAATCCGGCCATCTGCCCAAGAAAGAGGTCATGTCTTATCGTGCTCCTAACCTGTCAGAGGTGATTGTGTTTACTGATCATATGAACCGGGGCTTCGCTCCACCCGGTTCAAAATTCTTCAGGGATGTTTTACATTTCTTCGACCTCAGACCTCAAGACATCAGACCCAATTCCGTGTCAAATATTTGCAATTTCCAAGTCTTCTGCGAGGTGTACCTTGGGGAAGAACCCAGCTTACGTTTATTTGGAGAATTGTTTTACTTAAACCGGCAGAATGAACGTGCCAACGGGCCCAGTCTGGAACTTGGTGGCATCTCGATTCAACGACGGAGAGACTGCCTTTTTTCCTTATGCTGAACTGCCGAGTCATCCAAAGGATTGGAATCAGACGTGGTTCTCATCACAAGATACTTCTCCGGTGACGAAAATCCTCCGTTCGCTTCCGCTTTGGCGCTTTGAATCCAGCCACCCACTGCGAGATAAACTGACTGCTTTTGAACGTCTGCCACTTGTTCCTACCATTAGCAAAATCAAAGCTCTTTTGGGAAATGGCTTGGATGGTGTTGACCTGGTTTGAGTCTGGGTCGCTTGGTGAGTAATTCCGTTAAGCCGCCGCCCCGGCTTAATGTGCACTTACTCTGGCGAGAAGGATGAGCCACTGCATCACAGCCCCGACGACTTACCAGATGATGTGGTAGAGGCTACAACTCAGACGTTGCTGAAAGAAGGGACGGTGACCAGTAACACCTTCGGCTTACTTCCTTTCTGCAAGAAGAACCGGCCCCTGCAGTAAGCCATCAACCTCAATAATTACTCCTTACTGTGTTTTACCTTACTTTTATTCATAACCCCTTATCATTCTTTACAGGCCGATGATAACTTCTGGAAGGTCAAGTATAACCATGAGGCGGCAAAACAAACCAGAGCGGCAAAAAGAGCCAAAAAGAAATCCGCCAAGACTGGAACTTCAAGGAAGAGGAAGCCAAGCGCTTCAGACCTGTTGAAACTTGACGATACCGATGATGATGAAGAAGAGGTAAATTTTAACTCCCTTGACTCTTTATCATTACTTTGCTGATATTTAAACCTTTTCAGGAAGAAACGGGGAACAGCCAAGCCGTCGAGGAAGAGGTAACCATAATCTCCTCCGACTCCGAGCCCCTGCCGCGTCAGAAAATTCGAAGAGTAACCCGGAAAGTAAGATTTTCACATCCTTTGGCTTACCAAGATCCTCAATTTCTTTTGAAGCAACAGCAATTTGAAAGCCGGAGGCAGACCCGGACCAGCAAGGACATAGAGCTCTCCTCCAACTTACCTGACGTAACCAGGAAGCGTCGGGCTGAGGTTATCTCCGATTTACGTTCTGTTTACCCTTTGCCGGGCTTAATTCGTCAACCTCTCAATCCATCTGACTCCAATTATCAGGATACCTCTCCTTCCTCCCATGTAGTCTATGCAATCTAACATGCCGGCTTTCAAGACTGCCCCCGGGTAATATAAGCTTATTTACCTTGTACTTTACCTTACTCATGTTTTTGTACTCACCCTTCTGCTTTGTCCACAACATGCAAGTGAAGCCCAGTAAGAGGGCAAAGACGAATAAGCCATCCCAAGACCCGGTCAGGATCGACCGGAACTTGAAACGACTGCTCTGCGAGTTCCACCCATCGATCGCCGCTTTGAACCGACTTATGAAATTCCAAAGAAGATCGCCCGATCCGCTGAAGAAACTTTTGGCGGCTCTGATAAGCCGGAAACTCCTAGCCCGGTCAAGACAATTGATCCGGAGGTTGAAATTACCAAGACTCAGTTTGTCGAGCCAAGTCAGCCCACCGTCCTTGCCAAGTGTTCTGCCAAAGAAGAGATTTTGGAGCGCGAAAGGCCCAATTAGACATTGTAGATTATACTAATTTGAGCATTGGAGATATAGTCTCTGGCTATATCAATCAAGTACATAGAAGCCATGACTTGGAAATTAATATGGTGAAGCAAATACAGCAAAAATCCGAGGTACAACTTATGCTACTTTCCTTAATCATACTTACTGTATCAGCCCCCAAGTCTATTGCATATGAATGAATATGCTGTAGACTTTGAAACTTGCTTAGCACTGCCTTGTCCGATTTATATGAAAATATTTAACCCGGTTGTAACATGATACCTTGAATTTGCAATACACATTAGCCCCCAACTGTCAAGTATCTTTGCTTGCAAAGTGCTCGGGACTTAATTTCTCAGGAACCGGCATTGTACCTTAAATTTCTTCAGCATACATTAGCCCCCAAGTGTCAAGCTTCTTTGCTTGCAAAGTGCTTGGGACTTAATGATATCTTACCATAATTTTAGCTATAACCCGGCATCAACGCAGGCCACCACAAGTCAATTTGAGTCGGAGATTGCTGACACAAGAACCGCTGGCAGCTCAAGAAATTGAAATTCAAAAAGCCAACTCCAAATTTGCATTTAGCGTCTCTGAACAAGAGAAGTTGAAGAAGAATTTTGACGCGGAGAAGAAAATCTGGGCTGATGAGAAGGCCTCACAGGTGACCCGGGCCGAGACAGCAGAAACATCTCTTGCAGAAGCAACAGCCGAGCTGTCCGGCTTAAAGCGCCAGATATCTCAAATGGTCTCAGCAATCTTCGGTAAGTTACTATATATAACCCTGAATATCGCAATCCTTCCTTTGATGACTATTTTAATTGTCATCTCCGTCTCACCTTATGTTTATAAACGCAGGCCCCAGGAGCACAAACCTTAAGCAGAACATGTTGATCAAGCTGAAGGCGGTTTACACTCTGGTGGAGCAGCTGTACACCGGGTCACAACATGCCTTGGCCGTTTTGGCTTTATCAAATGACGTTCCCCATCTCCTGCAAGATGTGCTAAAGCAACTTGCCGTGCTACCCCAGCGGATCCAAGAGCTAAGACAGGCATCTGCCAGAACCGGGGCCATAGCTGCTTTAAGTCGGGCGAAGGCGTTGCTTCCAGAGTTAGATCTGGCAGACGTTGCTCTTGGATATCCCAGCTTGAAGGAAGACGGCTCTGTATTCGACGAAATAGACTTTACCGCTTGTGTGAGAGTCGTACGTCCTGTGGCGACCATCATTTGGAATGATATTGATCTTACCAAGTATTAGTCGGGCTATGATAGCGAGAACTGGAGAATTCCAACACCTCACTATGATGACGTCAGCCTGATCCCTCCAACTCGTAGGCACACCTTTGCCCCTGAAGTTGACCCAGCCGGTTTAATAGATGATGAAGCCGAGTTTGAAGCCTTAAGCGGCATTGACTGGACCTCGTCAACCTTCCTGGACAGGGCAGCAGACAGAGAGGCGGAGAAGGATAACCCGGAATCCTCAAGCCCGCCAAAGGAGTGAACCGCCAGGCGTTTATGAACTTGAAAAAACAATGCTTCATTATTCAGACTCGGGGAGTCTTGTAATAGGGTAGAAAAAACCTCTCAATTTTTGTCATGCCTTCGCGCATGCTTGTGGCGCTTAATTCTTTCGTAAGCCGCCATCACTTTATATTTCCAGCTTATGTTGATCTTTCCTTGATGTTAAAAACTTTCTTGTTGTATCCTGCATATAAAACAAAACAGAATTTCCTTGGCGACTTATCGCATCCGGGGTCACATAAAGTATTGATAACCCGGAGTACGAATCAAAACAACATAGAAAGGACGGCTTATGATTAGAATCACAATAGCATACCTCCGATCTTTTTGATATTCTCGCCGGCTTATGTGACCCAAATCATGAAAGGGAGTTTAACTCCTGAAAATTGGCACATATGATGTTCACCTGGCCCTAAATAACATTTACGCTTTACAAAGTATAATGAATAATAAACAGAATTTAAAAGGGCCTCTAATTCAAATATGATCAGTGAACCGTTCCAAAGGGGTTAAGCTAAGATTCGGATATGATCATATAGCCCCCAGTGGCTTTGGCGATGCCGATCAAGTGGGTATCGACAGATATGTTCTCTTTGGTTCGAATACAACCTATGTTTGAACAGGAAGCCCCCAAGTGACCATGAGAGTTGTTTAATGACGCTGATTTGAATACGATCCACGTCAGACCCAAAGAGGATAAGCTATGATTCAAATATGATCAAGAAGCCCCCAAGTGGGTTTGGCAGTATGCCGATCAATTGGGTATCGACAGCTATGTTCTCTTTGGTTCGAATACGACCTATGTTTGAACAGGAAGCCCCCAAGTGACCATGTCTAGATTCAGATATGATCATAAGCCGGACCAAAGGGAAAGCCGGATTCAGATATGATCCGCTCCCTGTTGGTTGTTTCCACCACCTGGTAAAGAAGATTTATAGACCTTTGAGGGTGAAAAGAAAAGAGGTCCCGCTTTATTGCTTTATATAATATATACATTGTCAAAAAGAAAAAAAATATATATATATATGTCTTGAGAGCTGGTGGCTCAAGTATAGTAAGGCCTAAGATGAGCTATGTTCCATGGCCGGCGGGTCTCTTCCTCCGACTTACGTGAGTCCTTGTGCTCTCGAACATTGATGAGGTAGTATGACCCGTTGTTCAGATTTTTACTGACCACAAAGGGTCCTACCCAAGGAGGGGACAACTTGTGCATATCAGACTGATCCGGGATGAGCGGGAACACTAAGTCGCCTTCCTGAAAGGCTCTGCTTCTAACCCGGCGGCTGTGATAGCGGCGCAGGTCTTGCTGGTAAATCACCGAGCGGGATATTGCCAAGTCTTGCTCCTCATCCAACAAATCAAGTGCATCCTCACGAGCTTTTTCGTTAGCAGCCTCAACGTAAGCCGCCACGCGGGGTGAGTCATGCCGGATGTCGCTTGGCAGGACTGCCTCTGCTCCGTACACCATGAAGAAAGGTGTATAACCTATAGATCTGTTAGGCGTTGTGTTGATGCTCCATAGTACAGAGGGTAGCTCCTCCACCCAACAACCCGGAGTTATTTGTAAGGGGACCAAGAGCCGGGTTTGATGCCCTTCAAGATCTCTTGATTAGCTCTCTGCTTGACCATTAGATTGAGGGTGAGCAATAGCGAAACATCAAGCCGGATATGTTCTCGTGATGTAACTCTTCCATGGCACCCTTGGAGATATTAGTACCATTATCAGTTATGATGTTGTGTGGAAAACCAAAACGAAAGATCACCTTTTTCATGAACTGAACCGCCGTGGCTGCATTACACTTACTGACCGGCTCTGCCTCAACCAACTTCGTGAATGTATCCACCGCCACCAAGAGGTGTGTATGTTTAACCTTAGACCTCTTGAAAGGTCCAACCATGTCAAGCCCCCAGACTGCAAATGGCCAAGTAATTGGAATCATCCTCAACTCCTGAGCCGGCACATGAGTTCGTCGTGAGAATTTTTGACATCCATCACATTTGCTAACCAGATCCGCTGCATCAGCATGAGCCGTCAGCCAATAGAAACCATGACGGAAAGCCTTGGCCACCAGAGATTTTGAGCCGGCATGATGACCACAATCTCCTTCATGGATCTCACGAAGTATCTCCTGACCCTCCGCAGGCGACACACAACGTTGAGACGCCCCAGTGACACTGCGATGATGTAGCTCGCCATGAACAATTGTCATAGATTTGGACCACCTTATGATTTGTCTCGCCAAGGTCTCATCCTCAGGCAACTCTCCCCGGGTCATATAGGCCAAATACGGGACTGTCCAATCTGGGATAGCGTGGAGAGCTGCCACCAGCTGTGCCTCCGGGTCTGGGACTGCTAGTTCTTCCTCTGTAGGCACTTTGACAGAAGGGTTATGCAAAACATCAAGAAAGGTGTTAGAAGGCACCGGCTTACGCTAAGATCCCAGCCGGCTTATGGCATCAGCCGCCTCATTCTTCCTCCGATCAATGTGCTCCACTTGATAACCTTTGAAGTGCCCAGCCACCGCATCAACTTCATGATGATAAGCCGCCATAAGGGGATCCTTGGAGTCCCACGTGCCTGACACATGTTGAGCTACAAGGTCTGAATCGCCCAAGCACCTTACCCGGCTCAAATTCATCTCTTTGGCCATTCGGATACCATGGAGTAAGGCCTCGTACTCAGCTGCATTGTTAGTACAGGGAAACATAAGCCGAGCACATAAAAAAATTTGTCACCTCGAGGGGAATTAAAACAACTCCAGCCCCCGAGCCTTCCAACTGCCTCGACCCATCAAAGTGAATAGTCCAATATGTGTTATCTGGCTTCTCCTCAGGTGCCTGCAACTCTGTCCAATCATTGATAAAATCCACCCGGGCTTGAGACTTGATAGCAGTCCGAGGCATGCATTTCAAACCATGGGTCCAAGCTCAATGGCCCACTTGGCGACTCGTCATGTGGCCTCTCTATTCTGTATGATATCTCCTAAGGGGGCAGAGCTTACCACAGTGATAGGATGACCTTGGAAGTACTACTTCAGCTTCCGGCTTGCCATAAACACTCCGTAAACAAGTTTCTGCCAGTGTGGATACCTTTGCTTGGACTCAATGAGCACCTCACTGATGTAGTAAACCGGCCGTTGAACTGGATGCTCCTTGCCAGCCTCCTTGCGCTCCACCACGATGGCCACACTGACGGCTCGGGCGTTAGCGGCCACATATAACAACAACGGCTCTCTATCAATGGGAGCAGCAAGGACTGGTAGCTCAGATAGCTGCCTCTTTAAATCTTCAAAGGCAGTGTTAGCAGCATCACTCCAGACAAAAGTGTCCGTCTTCTTCATCATCTGATATAGCGGTAGGGCCTTCTCACCCAACCGGCTTATGAACCGGCTTAAAGCGGCAACACGACCCGCCAGTCGTTGAACATCATTGATGCACGCCGGTTTAGCCAAGGAGGTGATTGCCTTGATCTTCTTCGGGTTAGCTTCAATGCCTCCGTTTGAGACCAGAAAGCCCAGAAGCTTGCCTGCGGGCACACCAAACACACACTTGTCCGGGTTAAGCATCATCTAATAAACCCGGAGATTATCAAAGGGCTCTTTTAAATCAGATATCAAAGTTTCCTTCTCCCTGGATTTCACCACGATGTCATCCACATAAGCATGAACATTGCACCCAATTTGACTGTGGAGACAGTTTTGCACACATCTCTGATAAGTCGCCTGGGCACTCTTGAGCCCAAATGGCATAGATACATAGTAGAAAGCTCCAAACGGAGTGATGAAAGCCGTCTTCTCCTGGTCTTTAACTGCCATTTTGATCTGATGATAGCCAAAGTAAGCATCCAAAAAGCTCAATCGCTCGCAACCCGCCGTAGCATCGCTGATTTGATCATTACGGGGGAGGGCAAACGGATCAGACGGACACGCCTTATTTAAGTCCGTGTAATCCACACACATACGCCAGGTGCCGTTCTTCTTGAGTACCAGCACCGGGTTAGCCAACCACTCTGGGTGAAAAACTTCAATGATAAAGCAGGCCGCTAAGAGCCGGGCGACCTCTTCCCCAATAGCTTTTCATCTTTCCTCGTTGAACCATCGAAGAAACAGCCTGACCGGCTTATACTTTGGATCAATATTAAGAGTGTGCTCAGCGAGTTCTCTCGGGACACCCGGCATGTCAGAAGGTTTCCATGCAAAGATGTCCCGGTTCTCATGGAAGAACTCGATGAGCGCGCTTTCCTATTTAGGATCCAAGTTGGCACTAATGCTGAACTGCTTGGAACAGTCGCCCGGAGTAAAGTCAACAAGCTTTGTTTCAGCGGCCGATTTAAACTTCAACGCCGGGTCATGCTCTGTAGTCGGCTTCTTCAAAGAGGTCATATCCGCCGGGTCAACATTATTCTGATAAAACTTTAGCTCTTCTGCTGCACAAACAGACTCAGCATAAGCCGCGTCGCCTTCCTCGCATTCCAAGGCTACCTTTCGACTCCCATGCACAGTAATGGTGCCTTTGTGACCCGGCATCTTAAGCTGCAGATAAACATAACACGGTCGTGCCATGAACTTGGCATAAGCCGGCCGTCCAAACAGAGCATGATACGGGCTCTTGATTTTGACTACCTCAAACGTCAATTTTTCAGCCCTAGAATCATATTCATCTCCAAAGGCCACCTCCAATTCAATCTTACCGACCGGGTATGCAAACTTACCAGGCACCACGCCATGGAAAACGGTATTGGACGTCCTTAAATCCTTGTCAGTCAAACCCATGCGTCGAAAGGTCTCGTAATAGAGGATGTTGATACTGCTACCTCCGTCCATGAGTACCTTGGTAAACTTATATCCACCGACCTGAGGCGCCACCACCAAGGCTAATTGACCCGGGTTATCAACCCGGGGCGGGTGATCTTCTCTGCTCCATACAATAGGCTTCTCTGACCACCTCCGATGTGAGGAACTGCCAGCTCAACGTAATTCACGGCCCTTTTTGAACCTTTCCGTCTCGCTTGCATAAACTAGTGGTGAACATATGATACTGCCCACTATTCACCGCTTGCGGATGGCTTTGATAACTCGATCGCCGCCGCCGATGTCCCCTTGACCAGGCTGTCATTGATTATAGCCACCTTGACTTCCCTGAAAACTGGAACTTGAACCGCCGCCCGGGCCATGAAAGCCGCGCCCCCTGAACCGCCGCCTGATCCATGATTGCCATCAAACATGTTGGAATTCTTGAAATCGCGCAATCTTTCCATAAGTGGGTGGCAAGTCGTTCCCGGGTGCCGTGTCTCGGGCAAGGCTCATTGAGAAGCTGCTCAAGAGATGGGCCTGACCCGCCAGATCGAGGGGGCAGTTTTCCCTTACTTTGTTGATTGTTACCCTGTGCATTGGCATTGGCCACAAACTCCGGGTTACCCTCCGCCTTACGCTTGTTACCTCCTTGATTTGCCGGGTTATGTTGCTGACCCTTTCCATTGCCGCTCTTCTCTCCCTTCCCTGTCTTTTCCTCATCAGACGCGGGATCCTTGGTACTATCAGAATCGGCGTATTTGACTAAAGCCGCCATCAACGTACCCATATCATTGCAATCACGCTTAAGGCGCCCCAGCTTCTGCCTCAGTGGCTCAAAGCGGCAATTCTTCTCCAACATGAGAACTGCAGAGCCGGCATCCATCTTATCGGACGAATGTATTATTTCCTTAACCCGGCGCACCCAATGAGTTATGGATTCACCCTCCTCCTGCTTACAATTGGTCAAGTCCACAATTGACATAGATTGCTTGCAAGTGTCCTTGAAGTTCTAGATAAACCGGGCTTTTAGCTCTGCCCATTAGCTAATGGAATTGGGTGGCAAACCCTTTAACCAAGACCGGGCCGTTCCGTCTAACATCATGGTGAAGTACTTAGCCATTGCTGCGTCGTTGACCTCAAATAGCTCCATGGCCATCTCATAACTTTCGATCCATGCTCCGGGCTGTAAGTCGGCCGTGTAATTCGGCACCTTTCTAGGTCCCTTGAAGTCCTTGGGTAGACGTACATCCCGTAGAGCGGCACCAAACAAGGAACACCGCCGGTTCTAGTAGCCACTCCTGCTCCAACAAAGAGTCGCCGGATACTGGGAGATCTTGATGAGCCGCCATCGAGCCGCTTAGCTGAGCCGCCTCATTGCCCTCCCGACGTATTCGGTCTTGCACCGGTTATAGCCACGGGGCTGAATTCTGACGCTGGGCATTACTTGACAAAGCTTCTGACTCCATGTGCCTGTTGTAACTCGGACTCCGGTTTTGACGAGGCGGTGCTAGCCAAGGCGGAGGAATTGAATGAATCCTGTCCCGGCTGTAAGAATAGGTCTCTTGCTGCGCCAGGGCCGTCTGAATAAGTTCTCTGATCCTCCGGGTCTCCGCTGCTATCGGATCATCACCGTCCACTGGGAGAGCCGCCAAACGTGTCGATGTTGCGATTAAGTTCTCCATGGGGTTGGAAAAGTGACCCGGTGGTACTAGTACATAGCGGGGCGGGGCCATACTCCCACGAGGAGGTGCCATCTCTCGAAGCTGAGTCGGTCCTCCCGCTCCGGTAGTTGTGAACTAATTTGCCTCGGGCGGGTTGCTAGGGCCGGCACCGGGTGTAGCGAAAAGTTTCTGAGGGTCGTAAACCGGAGGCAAACTGGATTGAGTTTTCTGGTGCCTCCTTCTCATTACCTCATTAGATGCGTTCAGGCTCATATTAAGCTGGAAAGCCTCTAACTGGAGCCTGTTGGAAATATGCCCTAGAGGCAATAATAAAAGGATTATTATTATATTTCCTTGTTCATGATAATTGTCTTTTATTCATGCTATAATTGTATTATCCGGAAATAGTAATACACGTGTGAATACATAGACCACAATATGTCCCTAGTGAGCCTCTAGTTGACTAGCTCGTTGATCAATAGATAGGCATGGTTTCCTGACTATGGACATTGGACGTCAATGATAACGGGATCACATCATTAGGAGAATGATGTGATGGACAAGACCCAATACTAAGCATAGCACAAGATCGTGTAGTTCATTTTGCTAGAGCTTTTCCAATGTCAAGTATCTCTTCCTTAGACCATGAGATCATGTAACTCCCGGATACCGTAGGAGTGCTTTGGGTGTACCAAACGTCACAACGAATCGGGTGACTATAAAGGCACTACAGGTATCTCCGAAAGTGTCTGCATTGGGTTGACACGGATCAAGACTGGGATTTGTCACTCCGTGTTACGGAGAGGTATCACTGGGCCCACTCGGTAGTGCATCATCATAATGAGCTCAAAGTGACCAAGTGTCTGGTCATGGGATCATGCATTACGGTACGAGTAAAGTGACTTGTCGGTAACGATATTGAACGAGGTATTGGGATACCGACGATCGAATCTCGGGCAAGTAACATACCGATTGACAAAGGGAATTGTATACGAGGTTGTTTGAATCCTCGACATCGTGGTTCATCCGATGAGATCATCGAGGAGCATGTGGGAGCCAACATGGGTATCCAGATCCCGCTGTTGGTTATTGCCCGAGAGCTGTCTCGGTCATGTTCACGTGTCTCCCGAACCCGTAGGGTCTACACACTTAAGGTTCGGTGACGCTTAGGGTTGTATGAATATGAGTATGCAGTATACTGAATGTTGTTCGAGTCCGGATGAGATCCCGGACGTCACGAGGAGTTTCGGAATGGTCCGGAGGTAAAGAATTATATATAGGAAGTGGTATTTCGCCATCGGGAAAGTTTCGGTCACCGGTATTGTACCGGACCACCGGAAGGGTCCTGGGGTCCACCGGTGGGGCCACCCATCCCGGAGGGCCCCATGGGCTGAAGTGGAGGGGAACCAGCCCATAGTGGGCTGGTGCGCCTAGGCCCACCTCGCCACGGTTGAAACCCTAGGGTGGGGGCGCACCACATGCCTTGGGGGCACTCCACCCGTCGCCGCCCCTTGGGAGATTGGATCTCCAGGGCCGCCCCACAGGGGCCTATATAAAGGAGGGAAAGGTGGAGGGCAGCCGCACTGTGCATTGGCGCCTCCTCCCCTACTACACCTCGTCCCTCCTCCCAGCAGCTTGGCGAAGCCCTGACGGAGTTCTGCTGCATCCACCACCACGCCGTCGTGCTGCTGGATCATCATCAACCTCTCCTTTCCCCTTGCTGGATCAATAAGGAGGAGACGTCTCCCGTCCCGTACGTGTGTTGAACGCGGAGGTGCTGTCCATTCAGCACTTGGTCATCGGTGATCTGAATCACGGCGAGTACGACTCCATCATCACCCTTCCCTTGAACGCTTCCGCACGCAATCTACAAGTGGTATGTAGATGCAAACTCACTCCCTTGACTCGTTGCTTAGATGAACTCATAAATGGATCTTGGTGAAACCATAGGAAAAATTTTAATTTTCTGCAACGTTCCCCAACAGTGGCATCATGAGCTAGGTCTATGCGTAGTTCTCTATTGCACGAGTAGAACACAATTTTGTTGTGGGCGTAGATCTTGTCAACTTGCTTGCCGCTACTAGTCTTATCTTGCTTCAGCGGTATTGTGGGATGAAGCGGCCCGGACCAACCTTACACGTACGCTTACGTGAGACCGGTTCCACCGACTGACATGCACTAGTTGCATAAGGTGGCTGGCGGGTGTCTTTCTCTCCCACTTTAGTTGGGGCGGATTCGATGAAAAGGGTCCTTATGAAGGGTAAATAGAAGTTGACAAAATCACGTTGTGGTTATTCGTAGGTAAGAAAACGTTCTTGCTAGAACCCAATTGCAGCCACGTAAAAGATGCAACAACAATTAGAGGACGTCTAACTTGTTTTTGCAGCAATTGTCATGTGATGTGATATGGCCAGAAGTTGTGATGAATGATGAATGACATATTGTGATGTATGAGATCATGTTCTTGTAATAGGAATCACGACTTGCATGTCGATGAGTATGACAACCGGCAGGAGACATAGGAGTTGTCTTTATTTTTGTATGACCTGCGTGTCATTGAAGAACGCCATGTAAATTACTTTACTTTATTGCTAAACGTTAGCCATAGAAGTAGAAGTAGTCATTGGCGTGACAACTTCATGAAGACACGATGATGGAGATCATGATGATGGAGATCATGGTGTCATGCCGGTGACAAGATGATCATGGAGCCCTCAAGATGGAGATCAATGGAGCTATATGATATTGGCCATATCATGTCACTACTATATAATTGCATGTGATGTTTATTATGTTTATGCATCTTGTTTACTTAGAACGACGGTAGTAAATAAGATGATCCCTTACAATAATATCAAGAAGTGTTCTCCCTAATGCACCGTTGCTAAAGTTCGTCGTTTCGAAGCACCACGTGATGATCGGGTGTGATAGATCCTTACGTTCACATACAACGGGTGTAAGACAGTTTTACACATGCAAAACACTTAGGGTTAACTTGACGAGCCTAGCATGTATAGACAAGGCCTCGGAACACGGAGACCGAAAGGTCAAACACGAGTCGTATGGAAGATATGATCAACATGAAGATGTTCACCGACGATGACTAGTTCGTCTCACGTGATGATCGGACACGGCCTAGTCGACTCGGATCGTGTAACACTTAGATGACTAGAGGGATGTCTAATCTGAGTGGGAGTTCATTAAATAATTTGATTAGATGAACTTAATTATCATGAACTTAGTCTAAAACTTTTGCAAATATGTCTTGTAGATCAAATGGCCAACGCTCATGTCAACATGAACTTCAACGCGTTCCTAGAGAAAACCAAGCTGAAAGATGATGGCAGCAACTATAATGACTGGGTCCGGAACCTGACGATCATCCTCATAGATGCCAGGAAAAAATAAGACCTAGAAGTACCGCTAGGTGATGCACCATTCCCAGAGAAACAAGACAATATGAATGATTGGCAGTCTCGTCTTGATGATTACTCCCTCGTTCGGTGCGGCATGCTTTACGACTTAGAACCAGGGCTCCAAAAGCGTTTTGAGCAACACGGAGCATATGAGATGTTCGAGGAGCTGAAACTAGTTTTCCAAGCTCATACCCGGGTCGAGAGATATGAAGTCTCCGACAAGTTCTATAGTTGTAGGATGGAGGAAAACAGTTCACAAGGAGCACATACTCAAAATGTACGGGTTGCACAACCGCTTTGTCCCAAATGGACATTAACCTCCTGGACGAGGCGGTCATTGACAGAATCCTTGATCGCTCCCACCAAGCTACAAGAGCTTTGTGATGAACTACAATATGCAGGGAATGGTGAAGACCATTCCTGAAGTATTTTCAATGTGAAGTCAGCAGAGGTTGAAATCAAGAAAGAACATCAAGTGTTGATGGTCAATAAGACCACTAAGTTCAAGAAGGGCAAGGGCAAGAAGAACTTCAAGAAGGACGGCAAGGAAGTTGCAGCGCCCGATAAGCCGCCATTACGGAAAGAAGTCAAGGAATGGACCCAAGCACGAGATCGAGTGCTTTTATTGCAAGGGAAGGGCACCTTTGAAGCGGAACTTCCCCAAATACTTAGCGGATAAGAAGGCCGGCAACACTAAAGGTATATTTGATATACATGTAATTGATGTGTACCTTACCAAGACTCGTAGTAACTCCTGGTATTTGATACCGGTGCCGTTGCTCATATTTGTAACTCATGCAGGAGCTGCGGAATAAGCGGAGACCGGCGAAGGACGAGGTGACGATGCTGGCGTCGGGAATGGTTCCAAGGTCGATGTGATCGCCATCGCACGCTACCTCTACATTTACCCACGGGATTAGTTATGAACCTCAATAATTGTTATTTAGTGCCAAGTTTGAGCATGAACATTGTATCTGGATCTCGTTTAATGCGAGATGGCTACTCATTTAAATCCGAGAATAATGGTTGTTCTATTTATATGAGAGATATGTTTTATGGTCATGCCCGATGGTCAATGGTTTATTCTTAATGAATCTCGGCGTAATTTTACACATATTCATAGCGTCAATACCAAAAGATGTAAAGTTGATAACGATAGTCCCACATACTTGTGGTAATCGCCGCCTTGGTCACATTGGTGTCAAGCGCATGAAGAAGCTCCATGCTGATGGACTTTTGGAGTCTCTCGATTATGAATCATTTGACACATGCGAACCATGCCTCATGGGAAAGATGACCAAGACTCCGTTCTCCGGAACAATGGAGCGAGCAACCAACTTGTTGGAAATCATACATACCGATGTGTGCGGTCCAATGAGCGTTGAGGCTCATGGAGGATATCATTATGTTCTCACTCTCACGCATTGACTTAAGTAGATATGGGTATGTCTACTTGATGAAACACAAGTCTGAGACCTTTGAAAAGTTCAAGGAATTTCAGAATGAGGTAGAGAATCAACGTGACCGAAAAATAAAGTTCTTACGATCAGATCGTGGAGGAGAATATTTAAGTCACGAAACTGATACACACTTGAGGAAATGTGGAATCATTTCACAACTCACGCTACCGAACACCTCAACAGAACGGTGTGTCCGAACGTCGTAATCGCACTCTATTGGATATGGTGCGATCTATGATGTCTCTTACAGATTTACCGCTATCATTTTGGGGATACGCTCTAGAGACAGCTACATTCACTTTAAATAGGGCACCGTCTAAATCCGTTGAGACGACACCGTATGAATTATGGTTTGGGAAGAAACCTAAGTATCGTTTCTAAAAGTTTGGGGATGCGATGCTTATGTCAAGAAACTTCAACCTGAAAAGCTCGAACCCAAATCAGAAAAATGCGTCTTCATAGCATACCCTAAAGAAACCATTGGGTATACCTTCTACTTAAGATCCGAGGGCAAGATCTTTGTTGCCAAGAACGGATCCTTTCTGGAAAAAGAGTTTCTCTCGAAAGAAGTAAGTGGGAGGAAAGTAGAACTCGATGAAGTACTACCTCTTGAACGGGATAGTAGTGCAGATCAGGAAAATGTTCCTGTGATGCCTACACCAACTGAAGAGGAAAATAATGATGATGATCAAGGTACTTCGGATCAAGTTTCTACTGAACTTCGTAGGTCCACAAGGACACGTTCCGCACCAGAGTGGTACGACAACCCTGTCCTGGAAATCATGTTGTTAGACAACGGTGAACCTACGAACTATGAAGAAGCGATGGCGGGCTCAGATTCCAACAAATGGCTTGAAGCCATGCAATCCGAGATAGGATCCATGTATGAAAACAAAGTATGGACTTTGACAGACTTGCCTGATGATCGGCGAGCGATAGAAAATAAATTGATCTTTAAGAAGAAGACGGGCGCGGATGGTAATGTCACCATCTATAAAGCTCGACTTGTCGCTAAGGGTTATCGGCAAGTTCAAGGGATTGACTACGATGAGACTTTCTCTCCCGTAGAGAAGCTTAAGTCCGTCCGAATTATGTTAGCAATTGCCGCATACTATGATTATGAGATATGGCAGATGGACGTCAAAACAGCGTTCCTTAACGGTTATCTTAAGGAAGAGCTGTATATGATGCAGCCGGAAGGTTTTGTCGATCCTAAGAATGCTAACAAAGTATGCAAGCTCCAGCGATCCATTTATGGGCTGGTGCAAGCATCTCAGAGTTGGAACATTCGCTTTGATGAGATGATCAAAGCGTTTGGGTTATCTTTATGAGACTTATGGTGAAGCCTGCGTTTACAAGAAAGTGAGTGGGAGCTCTGTAGCATTTCTCATATTATATGTAGATGACATACTTTTGATGGGAAATGATATAGAACTCTTGGACAACATTAAGGCCTACTTGAATAAAAGCTTTTCAATGAAGGACCGTGGAGAAGCTGCTTATATATTAGGCATCAAGATCTATAGAGATAGATCAAGACGCCTCATAGGTCTTTCACAAAGCACATACCTTGATAAGATTTTGAAGAAGTTCAAAATGGATCAGTCCAAGAAAGGGTTCTTGCATGTCCGCAAGGTGTGAGATTGAGCTCGGCTCAATGCCGACCACGGCAAAAGATAAAGAAGAGATGAGCGTCATCCCTATGCCTCGGCCATAGGATCTATTATGTATGCCATGTGTGTACCGGACCGATGTAAACCTTGCCGTAAGTTTGGTAGGAAGGTACCAAAGTAATCCCGGAAGGAACACTGGACAGCGGTCAAGAATATCCTGAAGTACCTGAAAAGGACAAAGGACATGTTTCTCGTTTATGGAGGTGACGAAGAGCTCATCGTAAAGGGTTACGTCGACGCTAGCTTTGACACAGATCTGGATGACTCAAAGTCACAAACCAGATACGTGTATATGTTGAATGGTGGAGCAGTAAGCTGGTGCAGCTGCAAGCAGAGCGTCGTGGCGGATTCTACATGTGAAGAGGAGTACATGGCAGCCTCGGAGGCAGCACATGAAGTAATATGGGTGAAGGAGTTCATCACCGACCTAGGGGTCATACCCAATGCGTCGGGGCCGATCAAACTCTTCTGTGACAACACTGGAGCTATTGCACTTGCCAAGGAGCCCAGGTTTGACAAGAAGACCAGGCACATCAAGTTGCCGCTTCAACTCCATCCGTGAAAATGTTCAAGATGGAGACATAGAAATTTGCAAAGTGCATACGGATCTGAATGTCGCAGATCCGTTGACTAAGCCTCTTCCATGAGCAAAACATGATCAACACGAACTCTATGGGTGTTCGATTCATCACAATGTAACTAGATTATTGACTCTAGTGCAAGTGGGAGACTGTTAAATATGCCCTAGAGGCAATAATAAAAGGATTATTATTATATTTCCTTGTTCATGATAATTGTCTTTTATTCATGCTATAATTGTATTATCCGGAAATCGTAATACACGTGTGAATACATAGACCACAATATGTCCCTAGTGAGCCTCTAGTTGACTAGCTCGTTGATCAATAGATAGTCATTGTTTCCTGACTATGGACATTGGATGTCAATGATAACGGGATCACATCATTAGGAGAATGATGTGATGGACAAGACCCAATCCTAAGCATAGCACAAGATCGTGTAGTTCGTTTTGCTAGAGCTTTTCCAATGTCAAGTATCTCTTCCTTAGACCTTGAGATCGTGTAACTCCCGGATACCGTAGGAGTGCTTTGGGTGTACCAAACTTCACAACGTAACTGGGTGACTATAAAGGTGCACTACAGGTATCTCCGAAAGTGTATGTTGGGTTGACATGGATCGAGACTGGGATTTGTCACTCAGACACGGAGAGGTATCACTGGGCCCACTCGGTAGTGCATCATCATAATGAGCTCAAAGTGACCAAGTGTCCGGTCACGGGATCATGCATTACGATGACGAGTAAAGTGACTTGCCGGTAACGAGATTGAACGAGGTATTGGGATACCGACGATCGAATCTCGGGCAAGTAACATACCGATTGACAAAGGGAATTGTATACGGGGTTGTTTGAATCCTTGACATCCTGGTTCATCCGATGAGATCATCGAGGAGCATGTGGGAGCCAACATGGGTATCCAGATCCCGCTGTTGGTTATTGCCTGAGAGCCGTCTCGGTCATGTCTACGTGTCTCCCGAACCCGTAGGGTCTACACACTTAATGTTCGGTGACGCTAGGGTTGTATGAATATGAGTATGCAGTATACCGAATGTTGTTAGGAGTCCCGGATGAGATCCCGGACGTCACGAGGAGTTTCGGAATGGTCCGGAGGTAAATAATTATATATAGGAAGTGGTATTTCGGCCATCGGGAAAGTTTAGGGGTCACCCGGTATTGTACCGGGACCACCGGAAGGGTCTCGGGGGTCCTCCGGGTGGGGCCACCCATCCCGGAGGGCCCCATGGGCTGAAGTGGGAGGGGAACCAGCCCATAGTGGGCTGGTGCGCCCCAGGCCCACCCCGCGCCACGGTTGAAACCCTAGGGTGGGGCGCACCACATGCCTTGGGGGCACTCCACCCCCAGCCGCCGCCCCTTGGGAGATTGGATCTCCCAGGCCGGGCGCCTGGGGCCTATATAAAGGAGGGCAAGGGGGAGGGCAGCTGCACCCTGTGCATTGGCGCCTCCCTCCCCCTGCTACACCTCGTCCTCCTCCCGCAACAGCTTGGCGAAGCCCTGACGGAGTTCTGCTGCATCCACCACCACACCGTCGTGCTGCTGGATCATCATCAACCTCTCCTTTCCCCTTGCTGGATCAAGAAGGAGGAGACGTCTCCCGTCTCGTACGTGTGTTGAACGCGGAGGTGCTGTCCGTTCAGCACTTGGTCATCGGTGATCTGAATCATGGCGAGTACGACTCCATCATCACCCTTCCCTTGAACGCTTCCGCACGCGATCTACAAGTGGTATGTAGATGCAAACTCACTCCCTTGACTCGTTGCTTAGATGAACTCATAGATGGATCTTGGTGAAACCGTAGGAAAAATTTTAATTTTCTGCAACGTTCCCCAACAGAGCCGCTGCGCCCGTGCATCTAAAGCCGCTCGTTCTGTAGCTAACCTGGTGTCCTCAGCTTCCAAGGCCTCCTTGGCTCGAGCTATCGCTTCCCGCACCTGTGCCACCTCCGTGTTATGCTCATCTCTATTTGCAGGAATAACCGTGGCGGTTAACAGGGCCGTAAGCTTATCCATGAGATCCATCAGTATCTGAGCCGGCGGGCGCACAGGGCCTCCTGCCCCGGCCGCTCCTGACCCGGACGTTATTGCCGTAGCAGCCGTAGAGTTTTGGCCGGGTTGAGTCCCAGCCATGAAGACTCCTGCCCAGCTTGGTGGCTCATAGGGGTCCGGAATACTGGAGCCATCGGAACAGCCCCCAAGCACGCCATCTTGTACTTGATATAATGAATCTGTTGAACCGGTGGACGAATCATCATCCGAGGGGACGGCTGTCTCACCACCATCTTTAGATCCTTCAGAAAGTTCTTCTCCGTGGACGCAACCCACGAAGGCACGCTTCATGAAAGGTTGAGCTTGGGCGGGTCTCGCACGCTGAGCCGTCTCGACAAGGTCGGTGCAGTTGTCCGGCTCAGGGCCCGGCTCACCAATCCGGCCGATGAAGATGTGGATTCCGCCGAAGGGGACCCGGAACCTGTACTCAATTGAGTCGGCGTCGGGGCCCCAGCCTTCATTGTCGATGTAGATCTTGCCGCGACGACTCTTGGTCATCCGGCCCACTGCGTATCCCTTGAGCCCTTCGAAGCTGCCCTTCAAGAACCCAAATTCACCGTGCGCTGGCCCCACGATGGGCGCAAACTGTCGTGGAATTGTCACGGCAGATGTCCTCTTGCAAGGACTTAGTCGTGGAGCCATCGCAACTAGGAAGCTTAAGGGGTTAATCGGGACAAAGGACACGAGAGGTTTTATACTAGTTCGGATGTTTCGATGACCAGGGAGCGAGGTACGCTATGCCCGGCTCTCGATGAGTTGTTTCTTGCCCTAAGCCGCCAGCGGGTCGTCCCCTTATATACACGGGTTGACCCCCTGCGGTCTACAGAGTCCCGGCCGGCTTATAGACAGTGTCCGGCTCGGTGACTAGTTAATTCTTCCTTATAATACAAGTCATGCCATCATGGCGGTTTATCACTATGGGCTTTAAGTCGCCTATGGGCCTTAGACCCTTTATTGAACCGCCATCCTCATGCTTGGTCTTGGGCTCTCTTCTGATGAGTCTCTCTTTGCGTAACCCGGCCCCTCCCGGGCGGCTTACACAAATAGTCATATCCCCAACACAAACGGAGTTCAAACGGAATGAAACCTTCGGAAAAGTTATTTTTGGAAAGAAAGCACTACAGGAGACTTGGAGTGCACATCAGGAGATCAACGAGGAGAGCACGAGGCAGGGGGGCGCGCCCACCCCCCTGGGCGCGCCCTCCACCCTCATGGGCCCCTCGTGGCCCCCCTTACCGACTTCTTTCGCCTATATATCTCCATATACCCTAAACCATCGGAGAACAGAATAGATTGGGAGTTCCGCCGCCGCAAGCCTCTGTAGCCACCAAAAATCAATCGGGACCCTGTTCCGGCACCCTGCCAGAGGTCGGATCCCTCACCGGTGGCCATCTTCATCATCCCGGCACTCTCCATGACGAGGAGGGAGTTGTTCACCCTCGGGGCTGAGGGTATGTACCAGTAGCTATGTGTTTGATCTCTCTCTCGTGTTCTTGATTTGGCACGATCTTGATGTATCACGAGCTTTGCTATTATAGTTGGATCTTATGATGTTTCTCCCCTCTATTCTCTTGTAATGGATTGAGTTTTCCTTTGAAGTTATCTTATCGAATTGAGTCTTTAAGGATTTGAGAACACTTGATGTATGTCTTGCCGTGCTTATCTGTGGTGACAATGGGATATCACGTGATCCACTTGATGTATGTTTTGGTGATCAACTTGCGGGTTCCTCCCATGAACCTATGCATAAGGGTTGGCACACATTTTCGTCTTGACTCTTCGGTAGAAACTTTGGGGCAGTCTTTGAAGTTCTTTGTGTTGGTTGAATAGATGAATCTGAGATTGTGTGATGCATATCGTATAATCATACCCACGGATACTTGAGGTGACATTGGAGTATCTAGGTGACATTAGTGTTTTGGTTTATTTGTGTCTTAAGGTGTTATTCTAGTACGAACTCTATGATAGATCGAAGAGAAAGAATAGCTTCATGTTATTTTACTACGGACTCTTGAATAGATCGATCAGAAAGGATAACTTTGAGGTGGTTTCGTACCCTACCATAATCTCTTCGCTTGTTCTTCACTATTAGTGACTTTGGACTGACTCTTTGTTGCATGTTGAGGGATATTTATGTGATCCAGTTATGTTATTATTGTTGAGAGAACTTGCACTAGTGAAAGTATGAACCCTAGGCCTTGTTTCAATGCATTGCAATACCGTTTGTGCTCACTTTTATCATTAGTTACCTTGCTGTTTTTATATTTTCAGATTACAAAAACCTATATCTACCATCCATATTGCACTTGTATCACCATCTTCTCACCGAACTAGTGCACCTATACAATTTACCATTGTATTGGGTGTGTTGGGGACACAAGAGACTCTTTGTTATTTGGTTGCAGGGTTGCTTGAAAGAGACCATCTTCATCCTACTCCTCCCACGGATTGATAAACCTTAGGTCATCCACTTGAGGGAAATTTGCTACTGTCCTACAAACCTCTGCACTTGGAGGCCCAACAACGTCTACAAGAAGAAGGTTGTGTAGTAGACATCAAGCTCTTTTCTCATTTGTTGCCGGGGAGGTGAGTGCTTCAAGGTATATCTTTAGATGTTGCAATCGAATCTTTTTGTTTCTTGTTTTATCACTAGTTTAGTTTATAAAAGAAAACTACAAAAAATGGAATTGAGGGTGCCTCATATGCTTCATCTTTTTAATATCTTCCGTGAAAATAAGGATTCCGATAATTGTTCTCGATTGCGAGAGGAAGAATATATTAAAATGTTTGCCACTAAATCTTTGAATGATGAGCATGATTGCAATGGTGTTAGTATGAACTCCTTGAATATCCATAGTACTAATGATTATTGCACTAGTCA
Organism: Aegilops bicornis; assembly: GCA_021605145.1. Classification (NCBI taxonomy): domain Eukaryota; kingdom Viridiplantae; phylum Streptophyta; class Magnoliopsida; order Poales; family Poaceae; genus Aegilops; species Aegilops bicornis. The sequence continues at coordinate 491,900,146 of CM038674.1, forward strand.
TGATGAAAATATCTCTTATAAGCATGTCAATTTTTGTGGAGTGCATTGGGTTTGCAAGTACACACCAAATAGGGAAGATAGATATTGCAAGAGGCATAAGCATTTAGAAACTAAATTGTTGCAAGAAAGGCTAGATGTTTGTGCTGAAAATTAAATTTTTCTTAGCCGTACTTGTGAACTTTGCAATGAACATGATCATTTCAGTACCCAATGCAAATTGTTTCATGATCGTATCGTGTCCAAAAATTGTCATGACTTGATTTCCCTTGCACATCATAATGAACTTATTTTGCTCTTGGGTTATGACGAATTGAAACGTATAACTAAGGTTATTCCATAATTTGCGCTTGATAGAGTTCTTCAATTTGATCTAGAGGAAATTTATATGTATTGCACGGTGAATTGCATTGAAAATCCTTATATTGCCAACTACATAAATAAAAGAAAACAAATAGAAGATGAAGAGAATCCTAATGAAAGGGAAGAGACTTCCCACTATCCTCCTATTATTTCTTATGATGAATCAGGTAACGAGGAGGAGCCTTCTATTCAACCAATCTCATTAATAAGGAGCTCCAAAAGAGGATTGAACCCACACATGATGTGGTGAAGAAGAAGAAAAGAAAAAGGAAGAGAGGTAAAAAGATATCTCTCCCAAATAAAGTTTCTCCTATTATTGTTGTGCCTCATGAAAATGAATCAAAAATAATTGTGGAAGATGATGCACTTGATGATTATCTCGTTATGCCTATTGCTTGTTGTGATGATTATGATTGGGAAGATAATAATACTTCTTATGATCTTGAAAATCTTTTTGGCACTTGCTTGGGAGAATATAATAATTGCTATACTATTGGTGCTATCCATACTATTAATGATGAGAGTGATTATGCTTATGATATGAAAAGGCCCAAGCTTGGGGATGCTATGTTTTATGAATATGAAGTTTTGAGAATATATTTGCTGCAATTAATGTTTGTCCCAAGCTTGGGGATGCTACGTTTAATGAAGATGATATTTTTAGTCTCCCAAGTTTTGATATGCAAATTTATAATGATGATAGCATGCCTCCAACTTATGATAATTATATTGATGAAAGTAGGTTTGGAAGAGTGTCAACTTTAGGAAGTAGTGATCCCACTATTTTGGAGGATCTTGAATCTTATTGTGATAATTATGAAAGTGGATTTGGAGAGGTCATGACTTTATTTAGTGATGAATCCACTATTTCAGAAGAGGTTTCAATTGATTATGATGAGAACAAAGTTGCTACTTATGATGATTATTGTGATGAAACTTATGCTATAAAGAGTAGTGATAATTATATTTATAAAACTTGTCATGATTATGATTACCCTTTTTCTGAACATTACTCATTTTATGTGGAAACCATTTATAGTATTCGAGTCTCTTATGATACTCTCACTATTCTGAATGAGAAGAATTTTGCTTATGTGGAGAGTAGTAAATTTTCTATGCAAGTAGATCATGAAAAGAATGCTTTAGGTGCTAGTTATATTGTTGAATTCATTCATGATGCTACTGAAAATTATTATGAGAGAGGAACATATGCTTGTAGGAATTGCAATAATATCATGTTTCCTCTCTATGTGCTTAAAGTTTTGAAGTTATGCTTGTTTTGCCTTCCTATGCTAGTTGATTATTGTTCCCATAAGTTGTTTGCTCACAAAATCCCTATGCATAGGAAGTGGGTTATACTTAAATGTGCTAGTCATATTCTTCATGATGCTCTCTTTATGTTTCAATTCTTATGTTTTATGTGAGCATCATTGAAATCATCATGCCTAGCTAGGGGCGTTAAACGATAGCGCTTGTTGGGAGGCAACCCAATTTTATTTTTGTTTCTTGCTTTTTGGTTATGTTTAGTAACAAATAATCCATCTAGATTCTGTTAATATGAGTTTTTATGTTTTAATTAGTGTTTGTGCCAAGTAGAACCTTTGGGAAGACTTGGGTGAAGTCTTTATGATCATGCTGTAAAAAACAGAAACCTTGGCGCTCACGAGATTAGCTAAAACTTTTTAGCGGAGAGTGATATTTAGTTGATTATTTTTCCATATGATTACTAGACAAATTCCTCAGGTCCACCAATTTATTTTAGAATTTTTTGAGTTCCATAAGTTTGTGTTAGTTACAGATTACTACAGACTATTCTGTTTTTGACAGATTCTGTTTTTCGTGTGTTGTTTGCTTATTTTGATGACTCTTTGGCCAGTAAAATAATTTATAAACCATAGAGAAGTTGTAATATAGTAGGTTTAACACCAATATAAATAAAGAATGAGTTCATTACAGTAGCTTTAAGTGGTGTTTTGTTTTCTTTCGCTAACGGAGCTCACGAGTTTTCTATTGAGTTTTGTGTTGTGAAGTTTTCAAGTTTTGGGTAAAGATTCCATGGACTATGGAATAAGGAGTGGCAAGAGCCTAAGCTTGGGTATGCCAAAGGCACCCCAAGGTAATATTCAAGGACAACCAAGAGCCTAAGCTTGGGGATGCCCCGGAAGGCATCCCCTCTTTAGTCTTCGTTCATCGGTAACTTTACTTGGAGCTATATTTTTATTCACCACATGATATGTGTTTTGCTTGGAGCATCATTTTATTTTCTTTAGATTTTCTTTCTGTTTGAATAAATTACCAAGATCTGAAATTCTTAAATGAGAGAGAGTCTTCACATAGCTAAATAATTATTTAACTACTCATTGATCTTCACTTATATCTTTTTGGAGTAGTTTGACATTTACTCGTGTGCTTCACTTATATCCTATGAGTAAATGGTTGAATGCTTTGAATGTCATAAATCTTAAATTATATATGCTTCTTATTTTTATCCTATGGGGAGTAATGACTTCACATATAAGAAGTAGAGGTGGTAAATTTATTGAAGGTTAGCAAACATTGTATTAATCACTTGAACAATTCATGAAAGAATATTGAAGAGAGATTTCACATATAAATATACTATATTGGACATATTTTGTAATTGTGAGCACTCATTAAAATATGACATCATAAAAGGTTGACATTGGACAAGAAGACAACATAATGGGTTATGTTTTCTTATATCTGAAATAAAGTATATTGTCATGGATCGCCTAACACGTTGAGCTTGCCTTTCCCCCTCATGCTAGCCTAATTCCTTGCACCAAGTAGAGATACTACTTGTGCTTCCAAACATCCCTTAAACCAGTATTGCCATGAGAGTCCACCATACCTACCTATGGATTGAGTAAGATCCTTCTAGTAAGTTGTCATCGGTGCATGCAATAAAAATTGCTCTATAAATATGTATGATCTTTTAGTGTGGAGAAAATAAGCTTTATACGATCTTGTGATATGGAAGAAGTAAAAGCAACGGACTGCATAATAAAGGTCCCTATCACAAGTGGCAATATAAAGTGACGTTCCCTTGCATTAAGATTTTGTGCATCCAACTATAAAAGCGCATGTTAACCTCTGCTTCCCTCTGCGAAGGGCCTATCTTTTACTTTTATGCAAGAGTCATGGTGATCTTCACCTTCCCTTTTTTTCATTTTATCCTTTGGCAAGCACCTCGTGTTGGAAAGATTCCGATATATATATATATATATATATATATATATATATATATATATATATCCAATTGGGTGTAAGGCATCATGAACTATTATTATTGACATTACCCTTGAGGTAAAAGGTTGGGAGGCGAATCTATAAGCCCCTATCTTTCTACGTAATACGATTAAAACTTTGAACCCATAAATATCACGTGAGTGTTAGCAATTGTGAAAGCCTAATGATAGTTGAGTATGTGGAGTTTGTTAAATCAAAGCTCTGACATAGACTCTTCCTGAAAGTAAGATGAATTGTGATTGTTTGATGACTAATAACACGGTTTGTTAGTTTTCAAGAAAGTTTATGATCTATACTTTAACATGTGAATAGCTTGTTACTTGATCATGAGAAGTTCTATGAGTTAAGCTACTGTTATGACATATAATGATGCTAGAAAAGGTGATTGAAATTATCATTGATCAAACTTATGCACCTGCTAGCATTCACACTTCATAAATTATTTCTTTTATCATTTACCTACTCGAGGACGAGCTGGAATTAAGCTTGGGGATCTTGTCGTATCCAACGTATCTATAATTTATGAAGTATTCATGCTATTATATTATCCATCTTGGATGTTTAATGGGCTTTACTATGCACTTTTATATTACTTTTGGGACTAACCTATTGACCCAGAGCCCAGTGCCAGTTTCTGTTTTTCCCTTGTTTCAGTGTTTCACGGAAAAGGAATATCAAACGGAGTCCAAACGGAATGAAACCTTCGGAAAAGTTATTTTTGGAAAGAAAGCAATACAGGAGACTTGGAGTGCACGTCAGGAGATCAACGCGGAGAGCACGAGGCAGGGGGCGCGCCCACCCCCTGGGCGCGCCCTCCACCCTCGTGGGCCCCTCGTGGCCCCGTTACCGACTTATTTTGCCTATATATCTCCATATACCCTAAAACCATCGGAGAACAGAATAGATCAGGAGTTCCGCCACCGCAAGCCTCTGTAGCCACCAAAAACCAATCGGGGCCCTGTTCCGGCACCCTGCCGCGAGGTGGGATCCCTCACCGGTGGCCATCTTCATCATCCCGGCGCTCTCCATGACGAGGAGGGAGTAGTTCACCCTCGGGGCTGAGGGTATGTACCAGTAGCTATGTGTTTGATCTCTCTCTCTCTCGTGTTCTTGATTTGGCACGCTCTTGATGTATCGCGAGCTTTGCTATTATAGTTGGATCTTATGATGTTTCTCCCCCTCTACTCTCTTATAATGGATTGAGTTTTCCCTTTGAAGTTATCTTACCGGATTAAGTCTTTAAGGATTTGAGAACACTTGATGTATGTCTTGCCGTGCTTATCTGTGGTGACAATGGGATATCACGTGATCCACTTGATGTATGTTTGGTGATCAACTTGCGGGTTCCGCCCATGAACCTATGCATAGGGGTTGGCACACGTTTTCGTCTTGACTCTCCGGTAGAAAGTTTGGGGCACTCTTTGAAGTTCTTTGTGTTGGTTGAATAGATGTCTGATATTGTGTGATGCATATCGTATAATCATACCCACGGATACTTGAGGTGACATTGGAGTATCTAGGTGATATTAGGGTTTTGGTTGATTTGTGTCTTAAGGTGTTATTCTAGTATGAACTCTATGATAGATCGAACGGAAAGAATAGCTTCATGTTATTTTACTACGGACTCTTGAATAGATCGATCAAAAAGGATAACTTTGAGGTGGTCCGAATACCGGACGTCCGAGACGTGGCGGTCGTCCGGAGACCGGACGTCCGGAGGGGCTAGGAAATCCGTAAATATTGTTCTGTAAGAGAATCACGAGACGACCGTAGAGAGCCGGACGTCCGGATAGCTGAGAGAGATCGGACGTCCGGAGAAAAGCTGGAGTTGGTGGTTTGAGAAAATCTTTCACTAGATCCAACGATCCCCTCTTAATAGTGCGGGATCCCTATACTCAAGAACAAACGGCAAACAAAGCCAAGGCTAATGTCTTGTATCTCCGATCTTGAGCAATATGCATTTGACCCTAGTGATGATCCACACATGACCTTTGAGACATAATCCTGAGATATACTTGAAAAACATGATTGGTCCCATATATACATGTTCTCATCAACATCAAAATATGATTAAGGGCATGATTGCACTTTCAAGTAGATCACTGGACAACAGTCAAAATTATCCTTAGATAGCTAAAGAGGACTAAGGAAATGTTTCTCGGTTATGGAGGTGATTGTTGGGGAACGTAGAAATTTCAAAAAAAATCCTACGCACACGCAAGATCATGGTGATGCATAGCAACAAGAGGGGAGAGTGTGTCCACGTACCCTCGTAGACCGAAAGCGGAAGCGTTAGCACAACGCGGCTGATGTAGTCGTACGTCTTCACGATCTGACCGATCAAGTACCGAACACACGGCACCTCCGAGTTCAGTACACGTTCAACTCGATGACGTCCCTCGAACTCCGATCCAGCCGAGCTTTGAGGGAGAGTTCCGTCAGCACGACGGCGTGGTGACGATGATGATGTTATACCGATGTAGGGCTTCGCCTAAGCACCACTACAATATTACCGAGGTGGATTATGGTGGAGGGGGGCACCGCACACGGATAAGAGATCCAAGGGATCAATTGTTGTGTCCCTAGGGGGTGCCTCCCTCCCCGTATATAAAGGAGTGGAGCAGGGGGAGGGGGCCGGCCACCCTTGGCGCGCCCCATGAGGAGTCCTACTCCCACCGGGAGTAGGACTCCCCCCTTCCATGTTGGAGTAGGAGAGGAGAGGGAAGGAGAGAGAGGGAGAAAGGAAAGGCGGGTGTCGGTCTCAAAACCGGCGGACCTCGGGTAGGGGGTCCCGAACTGTGCGTCTAAGGCGGATGGTAACAGGAGGCGGGGTACACGATGTTTACCCAGGTTCGGGCCCTCTCGATGGAGGTAATACCCTACTTCCTGCTTGATTGATCTTGATGATATGAGTATTACAAGAGTTGATCTACCACGAGATTGTAGAGGCTAAACCCTAGAAGCTAGCCTATGGTATGATTGTTGTTGTCCTCACGGACTAAACCCTCCGGTTTATATAGACACCGGAGGGGCTAGGAATTACTGAGTCGGTTACAATGGGAGGAGATCTTCATATCTGTGTTGCCAAGCTTGCCTTCCACGCCAAGGAGAGTCCCATCCGGACACGGGACGAAGTCTTCAATCTTGTATCTTCATAGTCCAACAGTCCGGCCAAAGGATATAGTCCGGCTGTCCGAAGACCCCCTAATCCAGGACTCCATCAATAGCCCCCGAATCAGGCTTCAATGACGATGAGTCCGGCGCGCAGATTGTCTTCGGCATTGCAAGGCGGGTTCTTCTCCAAATTTAGAATACCTGCTGAATAGTGTCCGACTTCCCATAAATGTTGCATTTCTTGGCTTCCGCGCCTAATAATGGCTATCTTCCACATGTCGAGCGAATGCGAGAAGTCAGGGCATTTTTACGTTTGCCACCCTAGCCACGCGAGTAAACCATCTATTAAACAGACGGGGATTCGTAGATCCAGATCACACCATCCTCCCACGGCGAGTATCCATCAGAGCGCGCTTGGAAAAATCCATTCAAACATGGCCGGCCACCGCAGCTCCTCCTCCCGCTCCCATCGCCCTAAGCCCGGTGACTTGGAGAAGTGTTCCGTCCCGTACAGTCGATTAGTAAAGTTACAGACCCAGGGATTTCTCCCTCCAGCGTATATGATCCCCGTTCGAGCCGTGCTCGCCACCTACAATGGCGGGGAGCAAGCGGAGAGATTTCCTAATCCCTCCAAGGGGGAGCGGGTATGCCTCGTCCCTTATTTGTTAAGGGGACTTGGATATCCAATCCATCCATTCCTCCGCGGGCTCCTGGAGTTCTATGGCCTCAAGTTGCATAATTTCACCCCTGCTTCCATCTTACACATCGCTGGTTATGTGGCCCTTTGCAAGCTGTTCCTGGGCTGCGAAGCTCACTTTGAGATGTTGAAGAGGCTATTTTACCTTTTTCCCGTTACACAAAAGGGGTCAATATATCAAGTGGGCGGAGCCGAAATATGGCGCATCGCCGGGACCGGATACCTGTCCGGTACCCTGAAGAAGACGTCCGAAGACTGGCCTTCGGAGTGGTTTTATATGGAGGACGTCCCCTTAGGATCCTATTCGGATTGGTCTTCCCGAGTTCGACAGTGCCCCTTTGAAGAAACGCCGAAGCTGGCGCCCACGGAGCCCTCGGGAGGAAGATAATGGAGAAGTCCTTTACATGATGGGCCGAATAAAGGTACTGGCTCAATCAGGACTGACAATAACCGAGGTTATGTCAATATGCATAATGCGGGGGTGCAGCCACTTCAATATTGAGGCCACCCCATGTGGCACTTCAACAGGGAAGATGATGCCACACGTTGCGGGCATAAGGGACCGGACTCAGTTGCTGCTCTAGCAAAAATTATGTCTGATTTGTACAAGGGAGAGGAAGAGGAGTTCATCCGCATTAAGCCACGGGATGGATTCTCTATGTACAACCCTCCAAGTTGGGTGAGTTGCCACTCTTTACTCCCATCCTTCCCACATTCGTCATCATATGTATTTACCTTGTCGTTTCACGGCAGGAACTGCGAAAGGCTGTAAGGGAGGTCAACAGCCCGCCTCCACAACCGGAGGACCCTGACCGGGCCCTCGATCCCGGACTCGAAGAGGATCCGGACATATTCGTGGAGCTGATCGACAGGATATTCTATCAATTAAGCTGTGATGATACCATGGTGGCCATTATAGCTGACTATCCTGGGCTACTCCCCGCATCGCACGTAAGTAAAACCAGAGTCCCAACTTCTAAAAAGGATCCCCATTTATGCACTTCACCTACCGTACACGTATGGTGTTTTACAGGGAAGGCCCTTGGGACGCCATGCCGAACCCGCAGTGTCTCGCCAATAAGGGGCACCAAAGCCGGGCAGGCTAAAAAGGAAGGCGGTCCGGACTGCGACGCCGGCGCAGAGGTATGATACAAAACCTCGCTCCGTGGTGTCATCTTTTTAAAACATAATAACACCCATGTTTCCTAGAAGGAAAAACGCTCGCCGTACTATATCCGGAGAGGTTGCCGATCACGCCTCCACCAGTCGGGCTCCAGGGTCGGATACAGATGCGGAAGCTAACACGGGGAACACGCCGGATGCTCCTCCTGCAGAGGATGCGGATAAAATATCCGCTACAAATTCCGAAGTGGAGAACGCCATGAATCACAGGCGTCGCCGGGCCGTACTCCATGATGCTTGTTTCTCCCAAGAGGCGTTTGATGCCTTCAACTCGGGAGACGCATACATCCGTGCCACTCAAAATGGTCTTGCCAGAGCCACGGACCAGTATGTAAAGGATATATGGGTAAGACAATTTGATGATTATATATATATCAGTAGCCCCTGAGACTTGAAACAGTTGACACAACTGATTTAAGGATCATTATTTGGGCAGGTTCTTACACAGAAGAATACTCAGTTGTTGCAAGAGCTGGAAGAGTGCAAGGCCCAGCTACGGGTCGCAGTTGCCGCATTGAAGGAGTCCGAGAAGGCCCCCTCTGGTAACACTTGTTTCTATTGCAAAGAATGACACGTACCATATAGTATGTGGCATGCATGCAAATCTAACAATTGATATTGCAGATGACTCCGGAGTGAATCCGGAGGCCGCGCTGGGGAATGCGCAGCATACTAATCGACATGACTAAATCTTTGGCGGCCAGCGATGCTTACGCTGTGGTCGTGCAGGAGAAAAATGATCTCTAGGACACCAATATTCAGCTGGACGTGGAACTGAAAGATGTTCGGGCCCAGCTGCCGACTCCGTGAAGGAGAATAAGCGGCTTCGACGCGGCATATTCAGTAAGTGCTTGAACGAACCTTTGAAAGAGTTCGGCGAAGAAGCCGGCTAACAGAGTTATATCTGCAGGTATGCTGACGGGCCGTCCCGCGGAGGAGATGCCCGGGTCTGCGGGTGATCTTCTACCGGAGCTCTCACAACTGCACGAACAAGTTCGGCAGGTGATGCAGAGTATTGCCCAAGCCTTGTGGCCATCCATCTCCCCGCCCGGAGGCATGGGGGAGCTTATAGAAAAGCTCAAGGGAGCGCGGCGGCGCTTCCGATTATGGAAGATATAGGCCTGCCGACAAGGTGCACGGGAGGCCTGGGCCATGGTGAAGACGCGATATACCAAGGCTGACCCAAACCACATGGCCGCGGTCGGACCTGTGGGGCCCGATGGGAAAGAGATCCCCGTCAGTTTGGTGTATGACCAAGTAGAATTAGCATAAAGTACTCCCAACAGGATTGTAGGCTAGACAGCCTGTTGGATGGGATAGAAGAAGAATTGATCGATCGAAGTAGTATGTACTTTAAATGACATATATAATGTCCCTAGCGGATTGTAAATTATTTGTCATGGTGGACCTTTTAACCGACCTCCGGACCTTATAGTCCGAGTGTATCGAATACCCGCTTCGATTATGTAAAAACCGGGTATGCGTGGATACCAAGCGTAGGGCTCAGAAGCGCTTGAACAGACAAGTACCCAACTAGCTATGTTATATTACATGGATAGTAAGAAACATCTTCCAGGGAGAATAGTTCTGTTAAGGGTTCCTTTCCCTGGGTACGCATGCCTTAATGTGCATGTCCGAACTGCGAAAAAAGACACATGCAAAAAAATGTCTGGGGCATGTATCAAAATAAATAGAAGTCATCTTTTGTTCACCGACCGAATATTCCCTTAAGAATGCTAGCTTTCGGCTTCACCCAGTCTGATGTACACATCCGGCTGACCCGATAGTAACAATCGCAGAGGTGCTCCCCTTATGCCCTAGCCGAATTAACAGGGCGTGGGGCATAAATACAAGAGCCGAGCAACCCAGCTTGGCCAAAACTTAAGTCATATCGATGCATATAATGGCGAAAAAAAGGTACATGCGGAAGAATAACACATGGGCGGGGCATGAAGCGGAAAAAGTAGTTATATTAAGCTTACGTATAAGAAGCCCCAGTATAATGAGCGGGTAGCGCTAATAATATTAATAGTCACGACACAAGTTGGCCTTTTAAGGCCTTGAGGAGAAGGGAAAAAGAAGAAAGAAAGAGAGAAAAGATAGATAAGGTATATGCAAAAAATGGACAGGGGTAAGGAGACGAACATAGAGTCCGGCACTAGGCGTAAAATCTTCGGAGTCTGGCTGCGTTCCATGGGTTTGGCTCGAGTCGATTGTCCGATGCATCCCAGAATGATGCAGCTCCGCGGTCGAACTTGGTCAATAATGAAGGGACCTTCCCATTTGGGCTTAAGCTTGTTCTTTTTCTTCTCCGACAGGCGTAGAACTAGTTCGCCAACGTTATAAGTTTTGGCCCGTACTTCTCTGCTTTGGTACCTTCGATCCTGTTGCTGATAGAATGCAGAACGGGCTTTTGCCACATCACGCTCCTCCTCCAGGGCGTCCAAACTGTCCTACCGATCGAGCTCGGCCTCTTTTTCTTCATACATGCGCACTCGAGTGAGTCATGAATTATGTCGCAGGGCAGAACCGCCTCTGCGCCGTACACCATAAAAAACGGTGTGTATCCGGTAGTGCGATTCAGCGTGGTCCGCAACCCCCATAGTATGGAGTCGAGCTCCTCTACCCAGTGCATGTTAGACTCCTTTAAGGACCGCACTAATCTGGGTTTGATGTCGCTCATGATAAGACCATTTGCTTGCTCGACTTGACCGTTAGTTTGCGGGTGATAGACAGAAGCATAATCAAGCTTGATGCCTGAGGGAGTCCCGGATTAGGGGGTGTCTAGATAGCCGAACTATCACCGTTGGCCGGACTCCTGGACTATGAAGATGCAAGATTGAAGACTTCGTCCCGTGTCCGGATGGGACTTTCCTTGGCGTGGAAGGCAAGCTTGGCAATACGGATATGTAGATCTCCTACCATTGTAACCGACTACGTGTAACCCTAACCCTATCTGGTGTCTATATAAACCGGAGGGTTTTAGTCCGTGGGACAAACAACAATCATACCATAGGCTAGCTTCTAGGGTTTAGCCTCTACGATCTCGTGGTAGATCCACTCTTGTACTACCCATATCATCAATATTAATCAAGCAGGAGTAGGGTTTTACCTCCATCGATAGGACCCGAACCTGGGTAAAAACATCGTGTCCCTTGTCTCCTGTTACCATCCGCCTAGACGCATAGTTCGGGACCCCCTACCCGAGATCCGCTGGTTTTGACACCGACAATGCCGCTACCCATCTAAATAGCTTTGTTGATTTGTGTGACACAGCTATTACCTTTAATGCCAGTGACGAACCCAAATTCCGAACAGCCCGAGCACCGGCCGCATTGGTCCTCAGTCCAATAGTAGACGGCTTTCGCCTTACTAAGGTACTCATGGATGGCGGCAGCGGACTAAACCTCATCTACGAGGAAACCCTCCGAAAAATGGAAATAGACTGGAACCGCATTGAGCGAAGCGGCACAACCTTTAGAGGAATAATCCCTAGCCGGGAAGCATGCTGCACAGGAAAAATCACATTGGACGTAGTGTTCGGCTCGCCGGACGATTACAGGTCCGAGGAGGTCACATTTCAAGTGGCCCCGTTCAGCAGCGGATATCATGCTTTATTAGGGCGAGAGGCATTCACAATTTTTCAAGCTATACCCCATTATGGGTACATGAAGATCAAAATGCCCGGACCTAACGGAATCATCACTCTCGCTAGTGATCCGAACATAGCACTCCGCGCCGAAAACAAGACAGCCGCACTAGCCCTCGAGGCACTATCCGAAGCCCTAGCGGCCGAAGAACTCACTGCGATGCACTCCACGGTGAACAGGGACAATGTGATACTTGATAAAAGATCCAAGTCCACCTCTCTTAAACCAGCAGATGAAATAGTCAAATTCCAAGTCCACCCAGCGGACCACAAAGACGGCCTCCATTGGGGCACAATTAAACCCTGATGTAGACGCCGCACTACGAGAATTTCTACGAGAAAACTGGGACATTTTCGCCTGGCACCCTTCAGACATGCCAGGAATCCCACGTCGGCTGGCCGAGCACAGCCTAAATATCCTAAAAGGATTCAAGCCAGTCAAACAGGCTCTTCGGCGCTTTTCTGAACCCAAGAGACAGGCTACGGGAGAGGAGCTAGCCAAACTTCTAGAAGCCGGATTCATCAGAGATATAAAACATCCGGACTGGCTAGCAAACCTGGTGATGGTACCAAAGAAGGATAAATCATGGCGCCTATGTGTTGATTTCAAAGACCTTAATAAGGCTTGCCCAAAGGATCCCTTCCCCCTCCACCGCATTGATCAAATTATCGACGCCACAGCAGGACATGACTCATTATGCTTCCTCGACACATACTCCGGCTACCACCAAATCAAGATGGCGGAGCCAGACCAAGCTGCAACAGCATTCATCACTCCATACGGCCCATTCTACTTCAACACAATGCCCTTCGGGCTCAAAAACACCGGCACAACATATCAGCGCATGATTCAGACATGTCTGGCAAACCAGATCGGCAAAACAGTGGAAGCATATGTAGATGACGTGGTCGTCAAATCCAAGCACGTCGAAACTTTAGTAGACGACTTGAGGCTCACATTCGACAATCTCCGAAAATACGACATTAAGCTCAATCCGGAAAAATGCGTCTTCGGCGTTCCAGTCGGAAAGCTCCTGGGCTTCATTGTGTCCGGTAGAGGAATTGAAGCAAACCCAGCCAAGATCCGAGCTCTGCCACAATTGGATATTCCAAAAGACCTCAAACAAATACAAAAATTAATTGGATGCGTAGCGGCTCTAAGCCGCTATTTTTCCCGTTTGGGAGAAAAGGCGTTACCCCTTTACCGCCTCCTTCGGTGCACTGAACACTTCGAGTGGACGGATGCCGCCACGGCCGGACTCGAAGAAATAAAGGCCATATTGGCAACAAATCCGGTCCTGGCGGCATACCAACGTGGCGAACCAACGCTATTATATATCGCGCAACACATCAAATTGTCGGTAGCGGTGCTCGTCGTTGAACGAAAGCGGACGGACACGGTTCCCTCTCCAAAAACCGGTTTACTATGTGTCCTTGTCCGAACTCCATGCAAGTCCGGTACCCACATTATCAAAAGATAGCATACGCGGTGTTCATGGCATCCGGAAGCTGCGACACTACTTTCAAGAGTGTTCGATAACGGTAGCCTCAAGTACCTCTTAACGACATTATAAACAATCATGACGCGACGGGCCGGATTGCTAAATGGGCCATAGAGGTCCTTCCATTTGACATAACCTATAAGCCACGACGAGCTATTAAGTCACAGGTTTTGGCCGACTTCATTGGCGAATGGACCGCGAACTCCCTAAAGAGTACGACGCATACTCCAATTGGATCATGCACTTTGACGGCTCCAAAATGTTGGCGGCGGGGGCTGGCATCGTTCTGACGTCCCCAACCGGGGACACAGTCCAATACATCCTTCAGATAATGTATACGGACTCCAACAACGCAGCCGAATACGAGGCCCTTCTGCACGGCCTCCGGATGGCAGTCTCCATGAGCATCAAACGCCTAGAGGTGCGCGGGGATTCGAACCTCGCGATATCTCAAATAAACGGAGACTTTGATGCCAAAGATCCAAAAATGGCAGCGTACCGCAATGCGGTCCTAAAAATGTCAGCACGGTTCGAAGGGCTTGAATTTCATCATCTAGCCCGGGATAACAACCAGGCGGCGGACATATTGGCACACATCGGTGCAAAACGCGATGCCGTCCGCCCAACATCTTCACAGGCGGCTGTTCAAGCCATCCGTACTATGGGAAGGGGAGTCCGGAAATAACAATCCGGACCCAACCGCACTGCCCGACACCGAACACTCTGACACAATCGGAGGCTCTGCCACCAAGATAACACCCTCCGCTCACGAAATAATGGCGGTTATCACCCCGTGGACGGAACCATTCCTAGCCTACCTAACTAGGCAGGAACTCCCCAAAGACCAAAATGAGGCTCGCTGCATAGTACGGCGATTTAAAGCCTACAAAGTCCATGAGGGAGAGCTCTATAAGAAAAGCACAACAGGAGTCCTTCAAAGGTGTATCTCCGAAGAGGAAGGGCGAAACCTCCTGGCTGAAATTCATGCCGGACTGGGTGGCCACCACGCCGCAGCCCGGGCCCTTGTAGGCAAGGCCTTCTGTACAGGATTTTATTGGCCGACGGCCCGGGCAGATGCATAGGATTTAGTCCAACGATGCGTCGGTTGCCAGATTTTTGCTAACCAAAGCCACATGCCACCCACCGCCCTCAAAACTATACCCATCACCTGGCCGTTCGCGGTCTGGGGGCTTGACATGGTTGGACCCCTTAAGGGAGGAACCCACAAGCAAAAATACCTATTGGTCATGGTGGATAAATTCACCAAATGGATAGAGGCCAAGCCTGTTAAAACGGCCGAATCCGGACCAGTGATAGACTTCATATCGGGTAGTGCACCGTTACGGTGTCCCCACAGTATCATCATCGATAACGGCACCAACTTCACGGCCGATGAGGTCAAATTATGGTGCAAAAACATGGGCATCAAGCTCGATTACGCCTCGCCTATCACCCTCAAACCAACGGCCAAGTCGAGCGAGCAAACGGCCTAATCATGAGCGGCATTAAACCCAGACTAGTGCGGTCCCTCAAGGAATCTAACACGCACTGGGTTGAGGAGCTCGACTCCGTACTCTGGGGGCTGCGGACCACACCAAATCGCACTACCGGATTCACACCATTTTTTATGGTGTACGGTGCAGAAGCAGTCTTGCCCTGCGACATAATTCATGACTCACCTCGCGTGTGCATGTATGAAGAAAGATAAGCCGAGCTCGATCGGCAGGACAGTTTGGACGCATTGGAGGAGGAGCGTGACGTGGCAAAAGCTCGTTCCGCATTTTATCAA
The DNA here is from genome assembly GCA_021605145.1 of Aegilops bicornis. Classification (NCBI taxonomy): domain Eukaryota; kingdom Viridiplantae; phylum Streptophyta; class Magnoliopsida; order Poales; family Poaceae; genus Aegilops; species Aegilops bicornis. The sequence continues at coordinate 491,915,709 of CM038674.1, forward strand.
CAAAGAGCTCGAAGATATCAAAGCGAGGAAATACGGGCCAAAGCTTACAACGTTGGCGAACTAGTTCTACGCTGCCGGACAAGAAAAAGGACAAACTCAAGCCCAAATGGGAAGGTCCCTTCATCATCGACCAGGTCCTGACCGGTGGAGCATACCGTCTGCGAAACGCATCGGATAACCGACTCGAGCCGAACCCATGGAACGCAGCCCGTCTACGACGATTCTACGCCTAAGCGCCGGACCCCAAGTTCGTCTCCTTCCTCCGTCCATATTTTCTATTTTTGCTGTCTTTTATTTCTCTCCTTCCTCCTCCTTCTTCTTGAAGCCTTTAGAGGCTCGTTTGCGCTTTGTTCAAGACATATTTGACGCGCTGTCCGCACTCATTATACCTGGGGCTTCTTTATGTAAACTTATTTATACGGGCTTCATGCCCAACACATGCGTCAAACTTCCGCATGTACCTTTTATTCACCATTATATGCATTGATATGACTTAAGTTTTGGCCAAGCTGGGTTGCTGGCTCTGTGCTTACCCCACGTTCCCAATTGTTCGGCTAGGTGGTAAAGGGAGCACCTCTGCGATTATTCTTGCCGGTCACCGGATGTGTACCTCGACTGGTGAAGCCGAAAGCTAAGCGTTCTTAAGGGAATATTCGGTCGGTGAGCTGAAAGATGATTTTTAACTATTTATCCATCTGCCCCAGATGATTTTCTGCTTTCTTAGCAGCTTTGACATGCACTTTAGGGCATGCCTCCCAAATAAAGGAACCCTTAACGGAACTATTCTCCTGGAAGATGTTTCTTACTATCCATGTAATATAACATAACTAGTTGGGCACTTGTCTGATACAGCAATAATGACCCCTACGCCTTGTCTCCATGCATGCCCCGGTTCTTATATAACCGCGAGGGTATTCGGACACACTCCGGACTATCGAGTCCCGAGGTTGAAGCGAAAAGGTCCGCTATGACAAACGATCTACAATCCGGCTAGAAGACATTTTTCATGTCATATTCAATTACATAGTCAACTCGAATCATTGTATTCCTCCTCAATGCCATCTAATAGGTTATCTAATTTACAATCTTGCTAGAAATACTTGGCGGCCAATTCTACTTGGCCGTACACTAAGCTTACATGGATCTCCTTCCCATCAGGCCCCACAGGTCCGACCTCGGCCATGTGGTTTGGGTAAGCCTTCGTGTACCGCGTCTTTACCATGGCCCAGGCCTCCCTGGCGCCTTGTCGGCAGGCCGATATCTTCCACAGTCGGAAGCGCCGCCGTGCTCCTTGAAGCCGCTCTGTCAGCTCCCCAATACCTTCGGGCAGGGAGATAGATGGCCACAAGGCCTAGCCGACGCATTTCATCACCTGCCAAACTCGTTCGTGCAGCTGACGCAGTTCGGGAAGAAGATCACCCGAAGAACTGGGCATCTCCCCTTCAGGATGACCTGTGAGCAAACCTACATACATGTTTATGTTAGTCGCCTTCCTCGCCGAACTCTTTCAAAGTTCGCTCAAGCACTTACTGAAAATGCCGCGACGGTTGCCGATTCTCCTTCTGAGTCAGACAACCGGGCACGGACATCCTTTAGTTCCTCACCCAGTTGGGTGTTGGCATCTTGGAGGTTATTTTTCTCTGTCGCACCCTCGTAAGCATGCTCGCCGCCTTTAGCTGGCGCATGAGCTGTTGCTTGTCCGGATCTAGTCCGGCGCCATCTGCAATATTATTGTCAGATTTACACACACGCCGCACTTCATAAACTATTTATCTTTTGAAGCATATTTTACCAGAAGGGGTCTCTGTAGCTCCCCCTGTACGTCGAGTGCGGCCTCAAGTTGGGCCTTGCATTCTTCAAGCTCTGGAGACGGTCGGGTATTCTTTTTGTAAGATCATGCATAACAAATGATCCTTAAATCAGTTATTCTAACTATGTTAAGTCTCGGGGCTCTTGGCATATATATAATCGTCAAATTTCCTCACCCATTATGTCCTTTACATACTGCTCCGTGGCTCTGGCTAGGCCATCTTGAGCGGCACGGAGGTGCGCATCTCCCGAATTGAAGGCATTTAAGGCCTCTTGGGAGAAACATGCGTCACGAAGAACTGTCCGGTGGCGCCTGTGATTCATGGCGCTCTCCACCTCGGAGTTGGTGGCGGACAATCTGCCGGCATCCTCTGTCGGAGGAGCATCCGACGCACACCTCGTGCTCGCCTCCGTGTCTGGACCCGGCTTTGGAGCCTGGCTGGCGGAGGTTCGATTGGCAACCTCTCCGGACTCAGTCCGGCGAGCGCTCTTTTTCCTGAAAAGAGCACCAGCATTAGTACACCTTCCAGGAATCAATCCTGGGAATATGGTGACACGCCATACCGTTGCGGCGGAGTTTCGATCCGGACCGCACTTCTTTTAACTTCTTGAGGCCGTCGCCCCTTGTTGGCTAGCTGCCGCGGACTCGGCCTCCTGCCTCGAAGGCACCCCCTGCGAAACACCATTGGTATACGGTGATCAAAAAATAAGCACGGATGAGTCATTATCAGAATATTGGGACCTCGGTCTCAGTTGCCTGTGAGGCTAGAAGTATTCCGGAGTAATCGGCCGTAATGGCGACCAAGGCATTATCGATGCTAAGTTGGTGGAACACCCCGTCGATCAGCTCCACCTTTATATCCGGATCCTCTTTGGAGGCCGGATCAAGGGACCGTTCCGGATCCTCGAGTTGTGAGGGCGGGCTGTGTATCTTCTCCACGGCCCGGCGCAGTTCCTGCGTAGAAACCATAAAATGAGATATTTAACCACGGGAACATGGATCGGACAGGCCACAAAGATATTTGCTTACCCAACTTCGAGGATTACTCAAAGAAAACCTGCTCAGTGGATTGACGCGGAGAAAATCCTCCTCTTCCCCTTTGTACATGGCAGACAAGGTCTTCACCAGTTCGGTGACCGATCCCGGCCCTTTGCGGCCATGGCAGGTGGCGTCGTCCTCCCCGTTGAAATCCCACATGGGGTGGCCCCTATATTGGAGCGGCTGCACTCCCCTCATAATGCAGATTGCCATGACTCCAGTCATGGTCAATCCGGCATGAGCCAGTAATCTTATTCGGCTCATCAAGTAAAGGACGTCCCGGTCATTTTCCCTCTGGGGGCTCCGCAGGCGCCAGCTTAGGCGCTTCTTCAGAGGAGCGTTGCTAAACTCCGGAAGGCCGATCCGAACAGGATCCGGCAGCGGGACGTCCTCCATGTAAAACCATTCCGAAGGCTAGTCTTCGGACGCCTTCTTCGGGGTTCCGGATAGATATCCGGTCCCAACGATGCGCCATAGTTCGGCTCCGCCCACTTGATATATTGACCCCTCATGAGAACGGGTTACTAGGCAGAATAATCTCCTCCACAGCACAAAATGAGCCTCAATGCCCAAGAACAGTTCACAAAGGGCCAGGAAGCCCGCGATGTGCAAAATGGAGGCAGGCGTAAGGTGGTGCAACTGGAGGCCGTAGAACTCCAAGAGCCCCCGGAGAAACGGATGGATTGGAAATCCGAGTCCTCTTACTAGATAAGAGACGAAGCATACCCACTCTCCTTTAGAGGGATTGGGGACACTCTCCGCTTGCTTTCCGCCCTTGTAGGTGGCAAGTCCGGCTCGAACCTGAACCATGAAGGCTGGGGGAAGAAATCCCTTGGTTTGGAGTATAACTAGCTCACAATGCGGGACTGAGCATCTCTCCCAATTTCCAGGCTGAGGGCTGGGAGCGCGAGAGGAGGAGCCGCGTCGACTGTCCATGATGGAATGGGCTTTGGTCAGAGGCGCTCCAATGAAAGCTCGTGAAGGGGGATGGTGTGTCTCAGATCTAGATCCTTGCCCCTTTTATAGGCGGCTCATTTGCGCAGCTAGGGGGGTAAGTGTAAAAATACCCTGGCTTTTCGCATTCATTCAAACACGTGGAAGATGGCCATTATTGGGCATAGAAGCCAAGGAACGCAGCATTTATCAGAAGCCGGACACTATTCGACAAGTATATGGAATTTGGAGAAGAACCCGCCTCGCAATGCCGAAGACAAACTACACGCCGGACTCATCGTCATTGAAGCCTGGTTCGGGGGCTACTGAGGGAGTCCCGGATTAGGGGGTGTCCGGATAGCCGAACTATCACCGTTGGCCGGACTCCTGGACTATGAAGATGCAAGATTGTAGACTTCGTCCCGTGTCCGGATGGGACTTTCCTTGGCGTGGAAGGCAAGCTTGGCAATATGGATATGTAGATCTCCTACCATTGTAACCGACTCTGTGTAACCCTAACCCTATCCGGTGTCTATATAAACCGGAGGGTTTTAGTCTGTAGGACGAACAACAATCATACCATAGGCTAGCTTCTAGGGTTTAGCCTCCTTGATCTCGTGGTAGATCTACTCTTGTACTACCCATATCATCTGCTTTTTTTTCCTCCTATTCCTATTGATCAGAAGTATCCAGCAGCGCCACGCCAGAGTGACTTCCGAAGCGCTACGGACGGGACGAAATCCGGCAGCCAGTTGCTGGCTCTGAATAACCAG